>CAJGYO010000006.1:16227886-16917140 GCA_904845875.1 Miscanthus lutarioriparius | reverse complement strand
ATACGAGTTACTGCAGCACCGCGAACACTGTTCATACAGCCTTCGGTCCAAACTGTGAATTCTTGACGGGCACCCCCAACTTAAATAGGCAGGGCAAGAACACATAGTAATCTCTAGTTAATCGTTTTGCGCGAAGCGAGGACGAACCCGTAAGCGGGTTGCTACGTTGGAGGTGGGGCCCACCCCTCGGTAGAGTGGGCTTGTGCCATGTGCTGGACCTAGGGTGTTACAGTTGACATCCTGCCCTGTTATTTATTCTATGTAACATCATTAGGGATATCCCTCCAAGAAAATCTAAAACAACCTATAAAGACGGTTCCATGTGTTTATCCATCGCTGATATTCGACTTCCAAGCGTGCTTTAAAAGGTTGAAACCCAATACTGTACAGTCGTAACTAAAGTTCTTCATCTTCAGGTGCAAATAACTTTCTGATGGTTGGCGGTAAAACACTGTCCTGAATCAGCATTCTGTGTTTTAAGGATAGAAAACCGCAGAGTTCCTCTGAGTTGCTAGCCAGTGCCATCAAAATCAACACGCTCTCCAGTAGCAAAGATATCCCAGAAAAGAGCACTGCTGAAGTATAAAAGCGACGTCAATATCAAAAATCCATGGAAAGAACCCATCCGATCAACAAAAAATCCTGCTCCAATAGTTCCTAGAATGGCAGCAAATGTCCCAGCTGTATTTGACATTCCTGTCACAGCACAATTGTAGACTAAAGTTAGTTAATGCAACAAAATGGAAATCTACAGTTAACACAAGGAACATATTTACTATTTAGTACCGTGTAGTACTCCAGCATATTGTGGGGCGATCTCCTGATATGTTTTAAAAATGATATATATCAGATGGGAAAAAGAGGATCCAAATTGCGAAGAATGAGTGTCTGTTCCATCACTGAACTAAAGTACCTGTAGATTTACTAAGAAACCTGAGTGGCCAAAGGATTTCAAACCAACAGCAATTGTAAGCCAGGCTGAAGCAATGATTGGACTCTTTGCTGCATTCAGACAGCAAAGCAATACCTGGCCCCAGAAAGCCAATTGACTGCAGAATGAAAAGTCAATAGTCAGGAAAAAAGTTAATGCAACAGGAAGTGTACACTTGAAAGTTGAAATCACAAAACCAAAAAGAAGCCAATATTGATGAAAATAAACTGCAACAGGAAGTGTACACTTAACATGTTTGGTTTTTGTATCTTATGATTAATAGATCGCAGCATATCAGGAAGCATGTGACTTTTGGTAAGAGTGTGGAGAGGTGCACAAGATCATTTTATGAATAAAAGAAATGAAAACTTTCCTGACTGTTATGCTACTATTTTTTTTTTTGAAGCAACATACCTGCATTATCTTCCGTGTTAAAGTATGTTTGTACCATTTCTAATAAGCATGTCCGATACAACACCAGCCACGAAGCCTAAAACTGCCATCATCACCCAAGGGAGTGCACTGAACCAAGCAGCTTCTCTCAGATTGACATGATATATCTGATCACCACAAAAGCAATATCAAGTTGAATACTGGGAAAAGTAATTTATATATTCAAAGAACATTGAAGCAGAGTGAAGGCTTACTGTTTTGAAATAGACTGGCATCCATGAAAGGATAACAAAATAACCCTGAAAAAAATCATGAGACCAAAAAGATTATTCCCTAAAATGTGTCTTTCTGTGGCACAATCTTACAAAGAATTGATGAAAAATTAGTTGTTAAGTTACCCAGCTATGCATGGCGTTTGCACAAATCAAAGCCCATGTTGGCCATTTGGAAAGCAGTTTACTGAAAGGGGGAACCTTTTTTGTTTTTTCACTTCCAATTTGAGGTTTCACCAATTTCTGGCCTTTGGTTATATACTCCAGTTCATATGCTGATATCTGTGCATGTTCACCTGGTGTGCCAGATATAGCCGGTATCCACACCAACACCCACAGAAATCCGAATAATCCAAATATCACAAAAGGTCCAAAGATTCCAGTTCGTGACATGATAATTGGGGAAATAAGTAACCCAATGGCATTGCCAAACTGAAAGCCAGCCATTGCAATACCCACATGTCGGTGTTTCGAGTAAGCACCGGCTAGTAAATTTGTATATTGCACGTCTAATTCAGATGGTGTGCTAAGAAGACACAAGAATTATACTGGTTCGGGCCGAATGTCTCTACGTCCAGTTTCGGGTTGCTCGTGTTACTAGCACTGAGTTTGTAGTAGGGGGTTACAAACTGACGAGAGAGGGACTGGTCCCAAGTCTCTGGTGTGATGCGGTGTGTTTGTTCGATGAATCAATCTATCCCCCCTAGTGGGACGCCCTGCTTTTTCTTTTATAGGTCAAGGGAAAGCAGGGGTTACCACCTAAGGGAAGAGAAAAAAGAAAAGAGAAATAAGGCTCTCGGAGGTGCGCCGTCCTCCTCTTCGCGTGGGTCCTGCTGACCCTGTAGATCGTGGTGGCAGCGGCGTCGTACCGGGGTCCTGTTGGCCGCTGCAGCTTATGTGCAGGCGTCGCGCGCCATTCTTGTCTTCCGTCCCATCCGAGAGGACGGAATGGTCAGAGGGTCCCCTGACAGAAGCTATGCGGGGAGCTAGCGGTATAGTGCCAGTCAACTAACACCGGTTGACTGACGTTGGACGGTGGTCAGGCAGGGAGTTGGCAACATAGTGACCACGCGTCCGTCACTATGGACGATGTGAGTTTCCCGGAATGACATGTCGTGGGGACGGGTAGTGCTGAGATATGACCGCTTCCTGCACGATGCTAGAAGTTTGACCTTGGGTAGTATATTCTGGCCCGTAGTGGTTGGCGGCGACGTGAGCTTCTGTTAGGAACCATGTCCGAGGGATCGAACGAGGCAGAGCCAGCCCTCAGACGTCGGGCGAGGCGGAGCCGACCCTCGGGGGTCGGGCAAGGCGGAGCCAGCCCTCGGACGTCGGGCGAGGCGGAGCCGGCCTTCAGACGTCGAGCGAGGTGGAGCCAACCTTCGGGGGTCGGACGAGACGGAGTTAGCCCTTGGGAGTCAGCTGAGGTGGAGCCGACCCTAGGGGGTCGGGCGAGGCGAAGCCCGCGGCCTCAGTGTCCACCGAGGCGCCCTCGAGGGTCGGACTAGGCGGAGCCCAAGGCCTCGGTGGTCAGACGAGGCGGAGCCCAGCAAGAGGTGTAGTCGCGCTCTTGACCGCTCGGATGAATCAACGTTGATGGTTATTAGCTCCTCCTCTTCGAGTACCCTACTATTGGTCCCCGACAGTAGCCCCCGAACACCCGGGCAATTCGGATAGAATCACCTGGGGTTTTTTTGACTTGACAGTGGGTGTGCGCGAGCGCACCCGGTGGGTGTAGCCCTCGAGCATGCGGAGGAGTAGAATACTCCTTCGGAGGTTTTTCGAAAGGGAGGACTTTGAGGGCCCTGGCCTTCTTTTGTCGCCCATGGCGTGTTCTGGGAATGGTGATTCCTTCTTGTCGAGGTCAGACCCTTTGCGGGTATGGCCGTGAGTTTTGGTGGTTCGTTAACTGGATAGTTTGATTGGGGTCCCGGCATCCCATTCGCGGGTATCTGTCTATTGTCAGCCTGGCTGAGACCCAATTATGGGCCGCGATGCCCGTGGCGCTCGTGCGCCTGGGTACTGGCTACTTGCGGGGCCCATCCCTCTCCGTCCCTTATCGTAAGGGTGCTTGGTGCGGCTATCAAAAATGTTGATGGGCCAACCGTCGAACTCCTGGGCCCAGATGGGCCGTAGAGGCATTTTTGATCCGTATTCCTCTTACTCGTAATGAGTCGTGGCCCACCCGGGGAGGCGAAACGTCCGGCGAGTCTTCCGAGAGAAAGGATAGGGATTGTGTGCGCAAATCCCGCGACGTGATGTTATGGCAGATCGTGGCAGACGTGGAGATCTAGGTGGACGGTTGGTTTCCTCGCATCCGTCGCCCCTATAAAACTAAAAGGTTCGCCCCCGGGGTTCATACCTTGCCTTCTTGCCTTTGCATCTGCAACCTCCACCACCAATTGCCTAGGCTTCCTGCATCCGCGTTCCAGCCGCCGTCGAGCTCGCGTCCACCCGTCCCCATCTTTCAATGGATCCATGGTGCCGCTCTGACATCACTTTCCAGCGCATGGAGGGCCTCGTCCATCGCGGTCTTCTCTGCACGCGGACTACGGCCGAGGAGTGGCTGCTGCCTGGCGAGGAGGACACGTCGTCGCCACCCGATGGTTATGTGGTGTCGTTCACGCACTTCTATGAGCGCGGATTCGCTACCCCTGCTCACAGATTTCTACGGGGGCTGCTGCACTACTACAAGATTGAGTTGCAGCACCTCAATCCCAACGGAATCCAGCACTTGGCGACGTTCATCGCCCTGTGTGAGGGATTCCTAGGGATCAGTCTCCACTTTGATCTGTGGCGGCACTTCTTCGCCGCCACCCTCCAGAAGAAGCGGGAGAAGAAGCAGGAGCTGAACACGCCGATGGGATGCGCCGGCATCCACCTCCGGAATAACCAGGTCGGCGAGTACCCGTTGATGCGTCTGTCGACCTCCAACAAAGGGTGGCATTCGCATTGGTTTTATCTCAAGAACGACGCAGCCGCCCCCTGTCGGAGTTCACCGGGCGCTTAATCAAAGAGGCCTCGGATTCTTGGAGGAAGTGGGGTGTCCCGGAGAAGGACAAGAAGAAGATCCGGGACCACCTCGTCACCATCCGTATCCTGAAGGAGAGGGACCTGAAGGGGCCAGGCATCATCGGGGCCTACCACATAAGGAGGGTGGCGTCGTTGATGGGGCGCACGCTTCCGTTGTATGCGATGGCGCCCGAGGCGTCATTCGATGGGACGGCGCTTGCCGAGGGAGCGCTCTCCTCCTCCGAAGTCGCGCAGCGCATCAAGGAGGCGATGGAGCCTTCGTGGGACAACGTGGGCGCTCCCCTTGATTTCGTGTATCCGGTACCGGGGCACCCTCTGATGTGGCTAGAACCGGGCTACATTGTCTTCGTAAGTTTCCTCTCCTCATGCCTCCTCTTCAATTGATCTCCCGACCCCTTGACACTAATATTGAGATAGGGGGACCAGCCGAGGAACCTCATCCTCATGGATCACCTGGCTCCGTTGCCGAGGGATCCATCCATGAGGGAGGTGAATCGCGCCGAGGCTGAGAGGCTAAGGAAGACGAAGGAGGACAAGAGGAAGAAAAGGCAGCGGAAACTGCGGCCGTAGGAGCGAGGGGAGGACACCGACAATGACGACGACGATGATGAGGAAGGCGACGACATCGAGCGTGATGACCTGGAGAGCGAGGATGTGCTGATAGGTATCCGCTCGTCTTTGCAGGAGTCGGGACCCTTCCCGTTCCATGGAGGGGAGGGCACGTCCGTGAGGTCGGTGGAGATGGGCCGGACCGTCGGCCTGCCCTAGGAGCCAACAGGGATGGGCGGACTTGCCGCCGTGCCCGAGGCACCAGCGGAGGAGGGTGGCTCCTCCGTCGTGCCACAGGATGCAATGGGGACGAGCCCCTCTGCCCGGGAGCAGGGGACGGGCTCGAAACGACCCCGCGCTGATGAGGTGAGCAAGGGTCTGGGGGTTCACACCCCAAACATATCCGCTGCCCAACGGCGCCGATGTAAGTCACCAGCTCCTATGTTTTTCTCTATTTTCATTATGACTTATGCTTTTCTTTCTTGTAGCGCCTTGAGGCAGCGCAGTCCTTTGGCGCTGGCGCCAGAGAAGAGTGTCACCCTTCAAGTGAGGCGGCAGCCGTTGGTTGACGTCGCACCCATTTCGGGCGGGAGCAGCGCCGGTTTGACTGCATCGTCGGCCGGTCATGCACCACCCACGGTGGCGCTCGAGGGACGCCCTCAGAGGTCGCTGAGTAGCCGGCGATGGAGGTGGTACCGTTGCCGATGACGGGGCGGACGGAACCGCTGTCCGCAATTGTGGCGCTGATCGCGGCGGGCGCGATGCAGCCAGTCCAGGCCATGCCGACATAGGCGGAGGTGTCGGTGGCTGTGATAGACGGGCCACAGCCGGACGCAACCATGGCGGCGTCCGAGGCAATGTCGCAACCCGCGCCACCGACGGCCCAAGCGATGGCGCCCAACGTGGGCCGGACGGAGGGGGGCGCGGTTGAGGGGTCTCCGAACATCGTCGCGGTGGCAGAGAGGACCGGCGGGGAATTGTCCCTAGTCCTGACATCAGGAGGTAGCCGTTCACCCGCGCGCGGCAAACCCCTGCTCCGGTGGACAAATCTGGAGGACCCGGCGTCGACGCTCTTTACCCTCGATGACGCCACCGAGAGCATGGAGCGGGAGAGCCTCGACGTGGGAGTCGCGTCTATGCTCGAAGCTCTGGACCATGCCCAGGGTGCCTTGGCGAAGGTTGTCGTTCCCGCTGGCCGGGTACTTGCTTGGTCCCGCTTCTCGCTTTTTCCTTTCTCCGCATATTCTTGTATTCTGACCATCGTCTTCTTTTAGTCCCTTATTGCTCTTAACCGCAACTTTTAGTCCCAGGTTCCTTCGTGAGCAGAAGGGAACCTAGGACCACCTCATTGAGGAGGCGCGGTGTGGCAGAACCGCCTGAAATAACACGCTTATGGAGGTGCTCGCCTTCCACCAGACACTAAGCACCCCGAAAGCAAGCTACAACGGGCAGTATCCGTCGGGCACACCCTAAGGGAGAACCCGAAAGATCCACATTTTTCCCAAGGATCCAATAATGAGAACGAGTTACGATACAGGTCCATTTCATACATCCGAGTTTCTTAAAAATTACATTATTACATTACCAAATGTCATAGTGCGAAATGATAAACAGCGGAATTTAAAATAAACATCTAGCGATAAGAATGAGGATCCATCTGAGCCCACTAGAGGAATCCTCCACACAAAGATACTTCTCATGCATCACCTGCAACAGAGGTAAATAAACCCTGAGTACACAATATACTCATAAGACTTATCTGACTAGTGAGAATAATTTCCCGACTCCAAGGAATATGATAAGCTTCATGGTTTGCTGGTTTTCTTTTAGCAAAAAGCAATACTAATAGTGAGTCCTTATTTATGTTATGATTATCAGCCGTATTAAGTTATTATCTATCCAGTCTATATAAGCACATGTTCTACTTTTAAGCAAGAGTTGAGCAATCGGTTCCATTTCTTCTTCTTTCAACTTTCAGTTCTTACTACGATGCTAGAGGTAAGACAAGTCGTATCGACTCGGCGGTGATTCGCGAACCAATGTGCCCAGCTGGGTGCCCTGAAAACACATGCCCCGCTTGTACCCCAGGCATAAGCAGGACTAACCCATCGCCCTCCTGTCCTAGGTGTCCAGGTCCCCATCCAAACTTGGACTCCAAGCCCCCACTCCTGAGTCCCGGACTCAGTGCGGTGCAAGGACCTCCACCATCTCCGCCTCCAATCAGTCGGTTCGGAAAGAGCCAGATCCACGACAAGAGAGCAACAAGTCTTCCCTGCGCCCATACCCAATTATGCGCTCGGGACAATAGATCTGTGACTTGCCTCACGTCCATTGCAACGGCCAGTCCTTAATTGACACAGACAGAAAAAAAGTGTAACCGAGCTATGCCCTGTTGGCCGCAGGACACAACCCTTTACACCCACCAGAACCCAACCATATCCCTATCCGGTCACCATTTTCCTTTCCACCATTTATCATGAGTGATCATATTTATCACCTATTTGCGAGTAACGGCAGGTTACTCACGCTACCGATATCCTGAGCATAGCAGCTACTCGACATGTACTAGTAGGACTCATAGGTAGATATATTTATGCATGTAGTTTCCATAAAATGCCTGTAACGTAAATGCACATCATAGATATATATATTCAGTGATCATTTAAAATAAGGGTTATGCACCGGGGCTTGCCTTGGGCAGGCGCGGTGTCAGCAAAGTCAGTGATGGGCGGCTCTGGAACGTCCTCCTACACGAGGATCTCCTCCTTGTACTCTTCGACGACTTCATCGTACTCCTGCTCGCCGAAGGTCACGATCTCCAGTGGCTCGTTCTCTATATGCATACAGCGATGATGATGCAATAATTAATATTTAGGCAACCACAACTCTTAAAATAAGAACACGCTTATTATGCTAACAAGCTAGCTCTACTGATCTCATACCAACTAATTTCTTAAATGATTTCATATGCTTTAAATTAGGGTATGTTAGCTACCTTAATAAATTAGCTATTCAGATGCTACAAAAATTATAGAGAGCATCTAATATTATCATGAGTCTACTATAAAATTTTCAGGGATAGCATTTCTACCAATGCATCACAAAAAGTCATTCCCTAAATAACCATAATAATAACAAGCAACCTAGAATTCATAAGTAACCCTAAAACATCGCAGAACCATACGAACAAAATACACCAACAGATAGATCAGGAATTTAGAAATCTAACGAAATTTATTTAAAAAATAAATAAATAAATTCAAATGAGCTCTAGAGGTGAAGAAATGATATTATTGGAGGAGGCTAATCACGCAATTAGACTTGTTGACTTGCACATAGCTGTGGGCCTAGAAATAATGGAGAAGGAGAATGAAGGAATCCTTGCAGGTTAGCTACCTCGGTCGATTACAGCTCGGAGAGGGAGATCGATAGGGCGAGCTGGAGCTCGAAGAGAGAGACTGGAGATGCGAGAGGAGCGAGCAACAACGCAGGACGGCGGTGAGCTCGGTGTCGCCCTTTTATAGGCAAGAGAAGCGATGGCGCGATAGCGACGCGTCGTAAGGTTAGTGGCTAACTAGCTTGCTTAAAGGTAATAAAGCGCTTCTTGTGCACGACGCGCTGCTCGGATAAACAGTGTTTTCTACGGTGAACAATGCTTACTCCGTGCTACAGTATTCTGTGTTGCTATAGTGTTGCTGCGTGGAAAGGTGTTTGAGCTGCGTTTGCAAAGCAACTGAGCAGCGAGCAAGTGGGGTACGTAGCGGGCAGAGTTTGTGATTGAGATTAATGTGTAGCGTGTGCGATGCTGCTGCCGGTCGGTCATGTGCTACCAACTTGACTTGCTTGACACGACAAAGTAAAAGCACTACGTCTTGCCAAAGAATGTACTAAAGCGTGCTTCGCGGGCTTGCGAGTGCCGAGTGCGTGCATGGGAAATTAAGGAGGAGAAGAAAAATGAGAGCTGGAGTTGGATCAGGATGAATGAAAGTGATTTGGGCTGCCGGAGAATACTTGGATAAGGAATAAATTAGAGCTCAATATGAGAATTAGTGCAACAAAATTTAATATCTCATTGTGCCACATGTAAAAATACACAAATATGATGCTCATGACTTGGTTTTAGCAAAAACTATACAATGTAACACCGAGGGGGTTACACGTGGCTACGTGGGGAGGTGACGGCTCAGCTTGCTGCCGCCCAGCAGAAGGTGGCCGAGCTGACTCCCGTTGCCGAGGACGTGAACAGTCTCCGATTGCGGGTGGCCGAGGCCCGTCGGCATGCGGATGAGGCCGAGAGGGCATTCGAGGCTCTATCGGCGAGGTCGTGGGAGAATGATGAGGAGGCCGCCAAGGTTAGGAGGGAGAGGGACGAGCTGCTTCAAAAGGACGCGGAGACCCACCGGTGGATCCTCGACCTTCTGGCCAAGGTTGAGAAGGAGCGGGAGCTGAAGCTGGGGGTCGAGGAGAAGCTCGCGACCGTGGAGAAGGCAAGTCTGGACGCTACGGTGGTCGCCCGGCTATGCAAGGAGTGGGACGAGCTGCTTCGAACCGTGGAGAGGCTCCGCTCGGAGCATGGCGCGGCTTGCGAGGAGTGCGACCAGGCCCTTCGAGAGCGCGATGACGCGTAGCAGAAGATCGGCTCCCTTCAGGCCGAGCTTGGAACTACGACGACTCAGAGGCTAGAGGACGAGGGCACCTCTGCCGGGCTAGCCACGGACCTCGCCGAGGCAAGGAGGAACCTTCAGGCGGAGAGTGACGAGCTCGGTATCCTGAGCGCCGCCCTCGGAGTGGTCTACGACGACCTAGAGGTGGTGCGGTCGGAAGGGACCAGTTCGCTCGCGGCCCATGCCGTCGAGATCACTCCGTGGGTGCGCCAGCTCTAGAGGGGCGCCCTCCGTGCCGGGGTCCATCAATCCTTCGCGATTGCTCGTTCTCATTATGGGGACATCATCAACCTGGGGACGATGAGCCTCGGCTTCGGACCTAGCTATACTGACGCTGAGCTGGATGAGATAGAGGCGGTGGTGGCTCCTCTTTCACGGGACCTGGTGGGCAAAATGGAAGACATAGTTCTACCCTGGAGGGGTTAGTTAGTCGGATAGATCGAGTAATCGTTCATGTAAAAAGCAGACAAATTCTGACTCTTCTGCACTATCGCATAAACTTATCATTTTGTTTTGTTTGACTAAGTTTGTTTTTCCTCCCTTTTTATGTGTGGAAAGGGGTTCATGGGTTTTGACCTTTCCGTTTGTTTAAGACCGCGGGGCCTAAGGTGTAGGAGGGAAACTCTGATCGCGCTGGTGAGTAAGAGTGCCGTAGCCACAAGGACGTAGGTTTCTCATAGTCCAACCAGCCATGCTCAATCGTTTGTTTCCGCAGACCTTGCCACTAGATTTAACGTGAGGAAGAGGTCGAGTGTGGCGACTATTTTAGAAAGGGTGTATCTATACCCTTATCAGCCCCTAAGTGAGATCCGACCCCTTGCCGTTGCTGGGTTAGGTGTCACTAAAGATTGTGGAGAGGATAGTGAGATTAGTGGGAGAAAACGTCTCTTGTTTTTGTACGTACCCCCACCCTAGGATCCGAGCTATCGTTCTGCGACCGCATGTTCGGTCTCCTTGCGAGTCCAACTTTTCTCAAGCCCCCGCACGTAGCCCTATCCGTGGTTGTTGCCCCATCCGTGGTTTCCACAACCGTGGGGTTGAGCTAACATCACTTGCCTCGATGGCTCGGGTGACGCGCTCGGTGAGTTCGTTAACGGGCATGTTCGAGTGAAATCTAGGCCCGTTGTTCATGATGGGCCCGTTGTTCCACTGCTCCTTAACCTGCCTTCCAACAGATGCCCCTTCAATGGGGACTCTATGGGCTTGGCTGGGAGTTAGGATCGAATGAGAAGGTTGAGATGACCATGTCCGCTTCTAGGCGGGTTGGGCGAAGGTCGCTGGGGCTCATCTGTGTTTTGTCCCTGGCTCTTGTTTGACGTGAGGCGGCCTCCGACCCTCCGTGGGTCGGCCTTCGAACTTCGGTCTCCCAATTTAGGGTCGGGCGGCTCGAGGCCCCAAGCCCCGTGAGGCTCGGTAGGGGTCAGCCATGTTTCATGCGTTACTTCGCCCTTGGTTTCCGCAACCGGAGGTGACTCGTCGTCTGTTTGCGACCGCACATTCGGTCTCTTCGCGATGCCGAGCCCCTGAGCCCCCGCGCGGAGCAGGGGTCCGGTCAGGGGGTCGGTTTGTCTTGAGATCGTCGTCCCTCACGCGTCCATTCGCTAGAATGAAGGGGTTGAGCCGTGCTGTGCTTTCCTCACTGGACGGAGCATGGTGCCCGGTGAGTTGTTAACGGGCTTGTTCGAGTGGAGCCCCGTCATCCCCTTCGCGGGGGCCCGGTTCGAGCTCAGCTGGTGAATGACTCTAGATTCTTGGTGGCCGGTCCATATAGTTCCTGGATCCATTCGACCGGTTCGAGGGCTCGATGCCTTTCTTCGGGGAAAAACCATGGACCTTGCATCATCCAAGACTCGAAATGAGGGTCAAGACTCCCATGGTGCTCCGCGCGCTTTGGGTATTGGCCACTAGCGGGCCCATCCTTAACCTCCCCTCACTCTAGGGTGCCCTGGAGCGCCCGTGAACCCACTAGTGGGCCAGCCTTTGAACTCCTGGGCGTTAATGGGCCGTAGGAGTGTTTTTAGCTCCGTATCCCACTTACCTGCGGTGGCCCATAGCCTTTGAAGGTGAACCATCGCTCGACGGATCCTTCATGGGGAAGATTTGAATAGGCATGCGCTCGTCTTTCTGCTGCTTCCTAGAGCCGTTCGATCGACCGAGGCACATGTTTTACCTTGATGATAAGAGTGATGGGTTCAGGAAGCTCTTACCGGATATGATTGAGCAGGATCCAGATCCGTTTTTCGCAATGGGGTCGCACAACCCGCATAGGGCATCCCCCTGCTCCCTACCCGTTTCACGGTGTCGGTCAGACCGTCTAATTGACTTGCGTTACCTGCTGGGATAAGGTTTTCCTGTGGAGATAGAGGATGAGGACATCCGGCGTAAGAATTTAGTTAGGTAGGTAAGACAGGCGAAGAACTTGTAAGAAATGGACAAGCACTTAAATTTTGTTATAGCAAATAGCTTTTTAGCTCTTCTCCCCTTTTTGTATAAAAAGGTTAGTGCATTCCGACTCTTTTTGTCGTTAAGGCCATAAAAGCTCGGGATGCGGGTGAACCAATTCTGATCACGCTGGTGAGCAAAGACGCCGTAGCCGCTAGGGCGTAGGTTTTCCAAAGCTCGACCAGTTATACTCAGAGCTTGTTTCCACAAACCTAGCTCCTAGGTCTTAACGTGAAAGGGGTCGGGCACTGAGAATGTTTGTTAGGCGGATAGATTTTTAAGGCGTACCAGCCCTTTCCATGGCTAAGGCCAAAAAAGTCCAGGGTGCGGAAAAGAAACTTTGTTCACGTTGGTGAGCAAAGGCGCCGTAGCCGCTGGGGCGTAGTTTCCTCACGGTTCGACCAGTTTTACTCAGGGTTTATTTTCGCAAACTTCGCTTTTTGGTCTTAATCGTGAAAAAGGGTCGGTCGTAAAGATTATCTACCAGATAGATATGTCCTTATTAGCCCCCGGGTGAGGCCCGACCTCCCGCTGTTTGCTGGGGTCGGGTGTCCCAAAAGATCGGGGAGTTCGACAGTGAAACTAATAATAAGAGAAAGTGTGTGTTTATTAAGGGTAAAAGTGACATAGCTGGTTGATGTTACAAGCGTTGATGAAGACCTCGTCATTGATGGTCTTGAGCTTGTAGGCGCCTGGTCGAAGCATCTTCGTGATGACGTATGGTCCCTCCTACGGTGGGGAGAGCTTATGGCGGTCCTTGCAAATTTGGCCGAGCGACGGGGGGCGACGTCACGCGCTTCGTCTAGCTGGGCTCCGTCCTATGCCCCCCCTTGTTAGAGCTTCTGGACAAGAACCACTTTAAGAGAACGCAGTCCTTGTACAGGTGCTTGACGGGGAAAGCATGGTTCGGACATGGCCCTTCAAGCAGCTTCTCAAAGTGGCTTGGGGTACCCTCCGTAGGCTTTCGGCCCTCCATGTGGTAAGCGTCGGCCGTTAGCGAGCTCCTACGCCACCGCTTGTTCTTCCTTTTGTTGGGAGGTTTGGAGGCGCATTCGTCGGCGTCCTCGTCTCGCTTTGCCTTACCCTTGAGGGTCTATCGACCAAAGGCCTGAGGTCTCGTCAAGTCGGGGCTCGGGCTTCGGTCCTCACCGCTGTCATAGCGTCCGCCACGACGTGGATGGTAGCCGTGACTGGCCCCCTCCTTCGCGTAGCCGCAAGCACGCCTGTGGGCGTCGAGGGTGTCGCGGGCGACGCGGTGGAGGCCGAAACGCTCATGCACCGGAACCGCGGTGCGCGGTCCGCCTTCCTGTTGGGCCTGATGGATTGGTACGCCCTCGTCGGGTTGTTCTGAGGGTGCTTCGCGTCTACGAGCATCGAGGGTGTCACGCGCATCGTGGTGGAGCTCGAGGCACTCGCACACCGTAGTCGTGGTGCGCGGCCTCCCGTAGTCGAAGCTGAGAAGCTGGTGGCTTCCGAGGGCGCGGACCTCCGGTGTAGGCAGCAGCAGCTCCTCGCGCACCTCGGCGGTTGCGTCGAGGCCGGTGAAGAGGAGGGGTTGTGTGGCAACGGAAAGCTGCAGCAACTCTCCCTCCATCGTGATGATGAAGTCTTGGTTCTCAAAGCGCACGCGCTTGCCCTGGAAGGTGTTAATGTCGAAACACGCAAAAGATCCCCTACCTGGCGCGCCAACTTTCGGTGTTTCGAGTAAGCACCGGCTAGTAAATTTGTATATTGCACGTCTGACGCGGATGGTGTGCTAAGAAGACACAAGGATTATACTGGTTCGGGCCGAATGTCCGTACGTCCAGTTTCGGGCTGCTCGTGTTACTAGCATTGAGTTTGTAGTAGGGGTTACAAACTGGCGAGAGAGGGACTGGTCCCAAGTCTCTAGTGTGATGCGGTGTGTTTGTTCGATGAATCGATCTATCCCTCCGCCTAGTGGGACGCCCTGCTTTCCCTTTTATAGGTCAAGGGAAAGCAGGGGTTACCACCGAAGGAAAGAGAAAAAAGGAAAGAGAAATAAAGCTCCCGGAGGTGCACCGTCCTCCTCTTCGCGTGGGTCCCGCTGACCCTGTAGATCGTGGTGGCAGTGGCATCGTACCGGGGTCCTGTTGGCCGCTGCAGCTTACGTGCGGGCGTCGCACGCCAATCTTGTCTTCTGTCCCATCCGAGAGGACGGAATGGTCAGAGGGTCCCCTGACATAAGCCATGCGGGGAGCTAGCGGTATAGTGCCAGTCAACTGACGCCGGTTGACTGACGTTGGACGGTGGTCAGGGAGTTGGCAGCACAATGACCACGCGTCCGTCACTGTGGGCGATGTAAGTTTCTCGGAATGACATGTCGTGGGGACAGGTCATGCTGAGATGTGACCGCTTCCTGCACGATGCCAGAAGTTTAACCTTGAGTAGTACATTCAGGCCCGTAGTGGTTGGCGACGACGTGAGCTTTCGTTTGGAACCGTGTCCGATGGATCGGGTAAGGCAGAGCCAGCCCTCAGACGTCGGCCGAGACGAAGCCGACCCTCGGGGGTCGGCCGAGGCGGAGCCAGCCCTCGGACATCGGACGAGGCAGAGCCGGCCTTCAGACGTCAACCGAAGCGGAGCCAGCCCTCGGACATTGGGCGAGGTGAAGCTGGTCTTTAGACGTCGGGCGAGGCGAAGCCAACCTTCGGGGGTTGGACGAGACAGAGTCAGCCCTTAGGAGTCAGTTGAGGTGGAGCCGACCCTAGGTGGTCGGGCGAGGCGGAGCCCGCGGCCTCAGTGTCCACCGAGGCGGAGCCAACCCTCGGGGGTCGGACGAGGCAGAGCCCATGGCCTCAGTGGTCAGACGAGGCAGAGCCCAGCAAGAGGTGTAGTCGCGCTCTTGACCGCTCGGATGAATCAACGTTGATGGTTATTAGCTCCTCCTCTTCGGGTACCCTAATATTGATCCCCGACACCACAGCACTAGATCTCTCTGTGCGAGGAAACCACCTGTAATAAAAGGGCTAATACAAACACTTACATAAATCTTAGCAGAAATCCCCACAGCCAAACAACAATATGTTTTTGTGGGGAAAAAGTTGGAGATGAAGTAATCAAAAGGAATAATGTTACAAAGGTAGATACCTCAACACCATGTTGTTCATGCTTGGGAGTGCCACTCCTGCAAGACCCAGCAGGATTCTGGTAAAGAGAAACAACCAGATAGATCGACCAGCTGCCCAAGGAGACAGGAATGTAGCCAAGGACCATAAGGCTATACCGTAAGCCATGACTCGCTTTCCACCATAGTAGTCAACAAACGCTCCACCAATTATTGGCGACATCAGATATCCCCAAAGAAAGGATGACTGTTTGCAGTGCCAACAACACAATGGCATCAGGATATTCATCAAACAAGATGGGCAAACTCATGCCCTTACTTTCTTATGTGTAATCTTTCGTAATTTACTTCACTACAGCAGCCTGAGTAAGAAATAAGCAGGAAATATGAGTGCTAGACAGCTTTCTAGTGAAAATTCAAACCTTGTCGACTATAGTATTTTGCTATGTTTGTAGAGCAAATGAACTAAGGGCGTGTTTAGTTCCAAAATTTTTTAGTTTTTACTCATCACATCGAATTTTTGGACACATATATGGAACATTAAATATAGACGAAAAAAAACTAATTACACAATTGGGTGAGAAATCGCGAGACGAAACTTTTAAACCTAATTAATTCATAATTAGACACTAATTATCAAATACAAACGAAAATGCTACAGTAGCTGAACCTATAATTTTTCGCGAACTAAACGTGCCCTAAATATGGCATTGCAGACATGTCATTTCGAGACTCGAGCCATGTAAGAACGCTTTCACTTAAAATTAATCAATTCAATCAATTATTCGAACACCACATCATTAAAACGTTGATTACTGAAACTGAGCACTCTGAAAACCAGAAACTTCAATGAGAATGGCTAGTCAGTAGCCCCTAGCGCAGACGAAGCAAACAAAATTGTGCAGAATAACAGAAAACTGGGAACCTGCACGACGCCGGCGAATGACGGGGTCCACCCGTACGCCTGCGAGAGAGGGACGATGGTGATGGACATGACAACGCGGCCGGCGTTGCAGAGCGCCAGGGCTAGCCTCAGCATCGCCGCCACCTTCACCCTCTCCGACGTCACGAACTCCGCCACCGCAGCTGCCTGAGCCTCGCCTCTTGCGGCCGCCGAAACCCCTGGAGGTGTTGGAGTACGAGGGGGCCAGGCTGGAGCCCGGAACAGCTGGGGAGAAGGCACGAAGCGGCCATGGAGGCGGTGGGGCCGCCATGGAGGCAGAGGCGACACTCCGGCGTGCGCGTGGGCGGGAGGCGGGCACCGGCTGCGGTGGCTGGAGAGGACGTGAGGCAGCGGAGGCAGCCGGGCCAAGGGGAGCAGTTGGCCGGGAGGCGTCATGGTTTCTCTTCGTCGCAGTGCCGGTCCTAGGAATTTTAAGGGCAATCTGACATCTCGTCGCAATGGTGTATAAAATTTTATAATACATAGACACTAATTTTACTTATAAAACAAAAATAAATTCAATAACATATTTTTAATTTAATACATCTGATAATTATTAAGGAACAATGTAGATTAAGTAATATATTTATAGATGTATAATAATTATTGATGAATAATATAGATTAAAAAAATAATATATATTTTTTCTTTTTTCATATGTGACAAATATTTCTTAGGTAACATTCTAAAATTCTAATAGCTAAATTAGAAGAAAAATATGACTATATGAGCACAAAGTACTAGAAGCCTAGAATACTATACAAATAATTAATTTGGATTAAAAATAAAAAGGAAAAAAATACCTTGGCCTAAACAACTAATCGGTGATCGCAATTCGTAAGAAGCCAAGAATCATGATGTTGTCGTGGTGGAGCCCTGCCTAGTTACCGTCATCATGCGCCATGTCTGTGTCTCCAGTAGTCTAGCTCTTCGCGACGGCGCGGCTCGCCAGATCCGCGTGTGTAAGGCGCATGTCGCGAACCTGCGATCAGAGTGTGCTGTGTGCAGCGTGACTCCTCGCCTCCTCTCTAACCGAGGGCCGTGGGAAAAGAAAACTAGAAAACAAATGCCGATGTTCACCGTGTTCGGCTGTACTACTTCCCGCTTGTTTTAGCTTATTCTCCCTCACAGAATACTATTGAATCATCCAAAATAATGAAAAATTCACTGTGCGGCCTACCAGCCGAACGAGCTGGTTGTCTTTTTGTCACCTAGCCAGTTCTATGTTTATCTTCTTATTAGTTTGCTAATATCTAATAAACTATAAGATCTAGAGATTTGTAAGTTTAGACCCCTTCTCCACTCGACCGTCGCACTTCCTGTCCTACCCTTAGGGCCGGCACTGCTTCGTCGCGGAGTCACAGGGCAAAGGGGGAGCCGCGGAGTGGAAGTGATCCTGGCATCCTGCTGAAGTGGGTTGGTGGGAGTGACGTGTCAGGTGCGCGGGCCTTGGTGACTTCTATACCCCGGCTGAAATAAAAAGGCCTCTAGGATTACTGGATTAGGGCCCATGAAACTTTAATCTTTTCTTCTCATTTTCGTTGGTTTACTTTTTATTTCTACTGACAAACGTGCCTGTGCAATGCAACGGGTCCGGTATATATTGGATTAAGATATCATATCATTATTGGACGAGAGTGAATTATAGCACGGGTCATGAGTTCAAGTTAAAAATTAAATTAAATTAAATTAGTAATAAAAATCTTTGTTCCTTAAGATGTCAAAGATTAAAATGGTTGTGGTCTCTTATTTACTGTTTGTTTTTACTCTTATTATATTTATTAGAACCCAAAAAAACCCGGTGGAGAAAACCACAAAAAATAATGAAAACAAAATCAGAAAAAGAGAACAAAAAACAGAAAAGAAACAAAACAAAGACCGTCTTTCCTCTTTATTAGATTTCCATTCTTATATTTTTTGCATTTGGATTAAGATTCATATTCCGGTTACTCGGAGTTGAAGAGAACTAATTGGATTAAGATTCATAGCTGTCCATATTATTATATCTTTCCTATTTTGATTAAGATTCATATTCACCTAAAATCGGAGAGATCTAATTGGATTTGGATTCCTAGTTATATAAAGAGAAGGGCTATAGGTGGTTTTCTACATTCATAAAGTTAGTTAAGGGATAACCGGACAAAAAAATTAGATGGAGAGAAATTTTATTCCTTTAATATTAGATATAGATATAGATTACAAACACATGTAAGAGTTCCTTACATATATCTATACCTACCCATTTTTTGGTATGCCCTCATCTGACTAACTCTGTGAATATTAAAATTATTTCTTTTCGTCTCTCTACAACTCTCCTATTATGTATATATAATAACATGTGTAGGCCTTTTTAAGTAATCTGGACAGGTACAATCCAAATCCTAATAGGCAAAATTTCTGGCGCTAATTTTTTCTGCCTAATCCGTTTCCGCGTACCTGCTTTTTTCTGTTTTGCACGTCCGCTGGTGTTCATGTTCCTGATTCTTTTTCCTTTGTTTTCCGTGTCCTCCTCGGTCTTAACTTGTTCCCTTTTTTTCCCGGTTGTTTCCATTTTGTTCGGCTGGTTTTTTTTTTGCCCCATAACATTTCGGTATTTTGTTGTTTCGATTAGTTTTCTGGTTTTGATTTTTAGCTTGTTTTTCTATCCTTTTCTTTTGGGCCGATGCTTTTTTTAATTTTCTAATAAACATCAAGAACAAATATAAATACAGTACATCAATATAATGATATAGTTTTGATTAGAAGAAAGACTTATTTTGTTACAATCAGCCAATGGTTCAACAAATGAATCCGTGAATTAAAATATTAAGCGGGTTCGTTCATAATTTTGTCGAAATAAATCTGTCTCTACAATCCCTATCGAGGGTTGCTATGTAAAAAATTGAGAGGTCTCTCGTCATAATCATCGACGAATAAAAGAATTCTCGGCACATGAGCAACTAACATCTTACTGACTTTAAATAGATATTTGCATTACATATTTTATGGGTTCTCAGAGATAACCAGGAGCTCCATATTTAAGTATAGCAACACTGGATAATATAAAAAATGAATCTATTATATATTTATGTTTAAATGTTTTGCGACAAGAGAAAAAAAGTTGTGAAGGTTGTATTTTAATTTGACACGGGTTTAATAAAATATTATCATATTATTGCCAACATTAACTTATGGATGTCGGTCATCACAAATAAATTGTAGATTTGAAATCTTATAAAAAAAGTATAAAACATAAATAGATATATATCATTTCTACGTTGTTTTTTAGATTTTTTTTTTCCCAAAGCAGCCTGCCCAATTAGGCCCACCATCGGAGGTTAGGAGCAGCCGATCACGTAGGCATGCAAGTATGCAACCATGATTTACAGAACAAAAATCAAATATTCCAAGCAATCTATATCTCTATATCACCGTTTTTTTCCAAAGCTTACTCTTTTGAACTTTTATTATTATGATTTTCCTATATGTTGAATATTGTTGTTTTCGATCGCTGCTTTTACCAAAGCCGACTCTTCTATTTTTTTTACAGCTTCCCGATTTGAATCTTTTGATTTTTTATGGTTTTCTTGAGACGACTCCATCTTGGCTATTTTTTCCTCGCTCACCCATAATTTTGTCTATTTTTTATGTTTATTATATGGTCTTCAAAAAAGAAAGAAATCATGGAATTTAATATTTTACTCTACCAACACATACATAATATGAAAATTTAAGTTATGATATATTTATAGGTAATAAATATTTCCGTGCCTTATAATGGAGGGGGGAAATCTATCAAGATTAGTGTTAATATTAACATAGGGCAAGTTTGGTGCGACTCCTGCACTTGCTCCGTGTATGGCTTAGGCACCGAAGCGAGCGAAGCCGCACCAAACGAGATGGTACGGTGGAGCATTTTTGCCCTCCTATACACGAAGCTAGAACCGTTTAGGTGCCCGGAGCCAACGCTAAAAATGGCTATCGGTAGGCCTCCAGCTCTGGCAGGGAGCACTTGACATGGACATGCACCAAATGCACCATTATATTGTGGATATCATAGCGATCCAAAAATAAATTATAATTTTTAAATTTTATAAAAATATTAAAAAACAAAATAGATATGTAACATTTCTATCCTAATTTTTTATTAAAGTTTGGTAGTTTTTTCTTCCCGTTGCAACACACGGGCATATTTGCTAGTTTTCATCTATTTTTCAAATAAAATCACACAATATAGACGCGCATATACATGTACACACTATCTCCTATGAATACATGTACGCAGTAATCTCACTATCAGTGACCACGCCGTGTCGCCACCTATCACTGAAGGAATAGTGCCATTAAAATCCTACAATGAATCCAGGAAAATAGAATTCCCATGTCAAATCAAGAATTTGAACTCATATAAAAATAGATAGGTTCCACCATAAGAAACATATCTAGCTAAGTTATGCTCGATTTTTGTTTATAAATTTCATTGTTTTTGCACGCATTCAAACTATTCAAGAAACTAATTCAACATCTTTTAAAAGACAAACTCGATAATTTGTGAAACCTGGTTCAATAACTAGGAAGGTATAAATATTTCTCAAAATCATGCTTAATATTTTTTAGGACCGATAAATATGTTCGTGTGTTGCAATTGTAACGGGAGAAACAATAAACGTAGCATTTATAATGGACAACGAGGTAAAATTGGTGCCTTTATATAAAGTGATATACAATAAATTTGATGAATTTGATTTGTTCGAACAAATTGAATCATGTATGTTGCATGTATTGTTCATCTAAACGTCCGTTTAGCCTATTTAAACATTGTGCAAACGCTACATGGTGATATGTCGTTTCCATTTAATCATCAATTTATTCAGTTTAATTGGCTGCTTAGACTGTTTAATGGACCATTTAATCCAAACAATAGCTGAACGGTCGGTGAATGATTATTTACCGTTTAGTGTTTAGAAAACCATTGTCTGCAGCCGAGTCCACAATGTGTGCAATCGACAACAGTCCAAGCGTCGAGCTGGCCGTGAGCACCTCAAGTCTACACTAAAAATATACTCCCTCAATTTTAAATTCTAAGACATTTTTATTTTTCTAAATGCATAGGATCTGATTGGTTGTCTGCATTAGCTTGTATTTGGGCTTGTGTAATGTAATTTGCCCATATTTAGTTGCTTGCAGTGGCTCTTATGCAGGCTTGTATAGTGCTCAAAGCAGACCAATGCATCATTAGCTAGTATACCAGATTTTTCTATTAGACAATTCAAATTTGCATAAGCCGATAGACATACCAAAATAAAATATTTTCACATTCTCTATCTTTACTAGAAACATGAGATCTCTAATAGAACATATAAGGTGACTATATGCAATAAAATGTAAATAAACAAATATAGTTTTATCAGACACGACTTGCCTATGCGTGAGAACCAAATATGAAGGCACTGCATATGTTTATACTGGCTTAGGTTGTGCTGCATAAGGTCTAATATAGGTTAAGACTAATGCAGACAACCATCGGACCCATAGATTTTACTATGTACTTAGATATACACTATATTTAGATTAAAATAAAAATAATATATCTAGAAAATCCAAAATGTCTTATAAATTGGAACAAAGAGTGTAGGTTTCTTAATACAAATTTCAAGTGTTATATGTTATACAAAAAAGTATTAGATGCCTAAAAATTATAATAAAAAACAATGTTCATCTCTCAAACGCTTCCTAGTGCAAAACTATAAAGTAAAAGTCAAATTAAAGTATTAGATGCATAACAATGTTTATAAAAGATCTATTTTTCTTTTGAGTTAGACATAGAGTTCGATCCTCAATTATTTCTCGCGCTTATTATGTATAACTCATAAGTGATAACAACTTTTTTTCATAAACTATCCGTTTATGATGTGCCACACTTTTTTGCCATACCTAAAACTATTGAAATTCGAGAAATTTCACCAATTATTTTTTGAAATTTCAACAAGAGTATGATTTTTCTAAAAATTTTAGTTGTAGACAAAATAATAGCATGTTTTATTACTACACATCTGTTGAGCAGAACATATGCTCTAGAGTTAAATTGATCATAAGCTAGAAAGCCTAACCAACCGAGTTACGTTCAAGCCACGTCTCGCATCAAATTTGGAAGATGTCCAATCTCATACTCATGACCATAGGTTATGTTATGTTTTGAAGACTTGTGTTAAATTATTGCTTGTAGTCTATATATAGACTGAAATATATAGAAAAATTAAAGCTAAGATAAATAAACCTAACTATTTACATTTCTATATGATGTCAGAGGCCTCGGGCTTCAGGGGCATAGGCCAGTAGGCAGTAGCCCCTCTGCCCACCTCAGGGTCGACCCTAATAGAGACCTCCTACACGGTGCTGCGAGTAAGTCCATATTAGATACTTAGACTAAGGCCAGTCTCAATATGAGTTTTTATCAGAGTTTTATTTATATTTAATAAGCTGTCACGTAAGCGTTTTTGATGATTTGACAACGTTTTGAGGAAGAGAGAGAGAAAATGAGTTTTATGGGGATAAAACTTTCTTGGCACGATTACCAATTCTCTATGAGTCATGAAATTAGATGTCTATAAAATTATAATTATAAAATAAGACTTCTATTGAGAGTGGATGTTTCATTTTATGTTACATGACACGGCAGTCTTGGAAACAATGCTATGAAACTCACCACTGAGACAGGTCTAAGATCAACTCTAACAAGGTCTACGAGGCCCCTACTTGGTGCCCCAAAATAGGAGGCTTCTCAAATCAAGCCTTTTAGTCCTTATTCCTAGGGGCTCTCCATCCGGCTTCCATCCTACGGTCTTATGTTTTCCTCCGTCCCGCGCAAAACTTCTCGACGTGCCACCTCTTGCCTGCGAAAAACGTTGTCTGCGAAAAACGTTGTCTGCGCACGGGATACTTTTCCTCGTGACCTCACTGTAGTCACCCTCTTCGTGCGGCACTCTTTGCCACCGCTTGTCCAGCACCACCCATTGCGACCCCCTATTACGTCCCCCTCTCCCCGTCGCACCAGTTGGCGAGGACCACCGACAGTTGGGTCAGGCGAGGTAGATATGTCAAGAGAGCAGCGTGTGGGCGGTACCGGTGCGTCTCCTCCGATGAGATGCCCCAACCATGGCTCGTCCTCTTGGCGACTCACGCATAGTTCCTCTCCTACTGGCAACCCTCCCGAGTCTCGACTACTCCAGATGTGCATAGCTCAATCGGCCCTCAAAATTAGAGTGAGCCATGAAGTGAAAAATATGGGCCCCGATTTGAGCACTCCTGTTATAGTTGCTCTAAGAGAAAGAAAATTTGAAATCGACAAGCGATTAGGAGAAAAAAATTAAGGAAATAAAATAAAGGTAATATTGCCTTCACGTGATTAAATGAAGGAAATAAACGAACATGATTTGGCATCCACGCAATTAATAAAGAAGGGAAGAAACAATCGAACATGATTTTACAAAGACACGATGATAAACAAGGAAGGGTAAAAGTTAAAATAGGCAACATGGGAGTACTATCTGAGAAACGCCACTAGTGACTGATCAAATGATTGATCAAAGGTGACGGTCATAAGCCAATCACCTTTTGCAAATGGAACGGTTACAGACGAAGAAGCAGGCGACTTTTCTTAGACTCACTCTGGGAATCTTCATTTAGAGTGAAGAGTCATTTGAATAAAGATCACTTTCCAATATTTTTTTATATTTTGTACGTACTTTAGGAGGGTTAATTCCGCTCTACTTCCTCCGCTCTGAAATATAGTGTATTCTAGCATTTAAAAATTGTCCTGAAATATAGTGCATTCGGAGAACTATAAGATAACGTTTACCTAAATAAAAATACATGATTATTTTGTATTAGGAAAGTAATTTATGTACCTACCATATTTTGTACAAGGAGACTGAGAGTTCACCCTTTAATCATACGGAATAGAATCAAATTTCAATATATTAGGAAGTTAAGTGAGGACTACATGTGTCTATTGCACTCTATCTTATTTTGTTTGAGAATGACCGGCATGCACTATATTCCAGGACGGAGAGAGTATGTTCGTACTTTATATTTGGAGATCTAATTTAAAAAATTATTGAAGGATATTTTTTCCAAAATATCTAACTTCCTGTTAATAAGGAAGGATTATCAATAAGGAAGGATATAAACTTATAAAGTGGCTTTTGCAATTACTCTTATATCAACTGAAAAGTATATCACGGATGCACGCAAACAATAACTGCCAAATCTAGAAGATATTATCTGTAGAAGAAAATGAACCAAAGATAGATGTGTTTTTGACAGCATTCTTAACTGTCAAATCTAGAAGATATTATCTGTAGAAGAAAAGGAACCATAGATAGATGTGTTTTTGACAGCATTCTTAATTTATCAGAAATTTTTGAGGAAGTTATTTATTTTGGTATGGAGGAAGTGTGCCTTCCTACGCGGCTCAGCGCGAATCAATCCTCTTCCCCATGCGTCCGATGTTCACGCCGTTTTATCTGAAAAAGGCAGTTTAGAGCTAAGACCACACCCATTTTCTCCGTCATCTCTCACTTTTGATTTTCTATAATATCGCGAATGGTTCATGCTCCTGTAACCTCCTGGAAACCGTTATAAGATCTAGAGTAAAGGCTATATATATATATATATATATATATATATATATATATATATATATATATATATATATAGAGAGAGAGAGAGAGAGAGAGAGAGAGAGAGAGAGGAGGAGGGAGGATCAATGTCGACGCCGCCACCGCCGCCGTCGCCGTCCAACGTAGGGCACGGGGACGAGGAGGAGAGGCGTAAGGGAGCTGAGGAGGAGAGTCCGGGTATGGCCACGAAGACGCTAAAGGCCGAGGCGGGTGAGGACGGCGGTGCCCTCATCAACATCAAGGTGCACAGCCTGACCGCGGATGACGTCTTCTTCCGCATCAAGTGCGACGTGAAGCTGCGGCGGCTCATGGACATGTACTACGGCAAGCACTCGCTCCACCCCAAGGCCGTCCTGTTCCTGGACCCTCATGGCCGCTACATCCGGCCCAACCAGACGCCCGACGAGGTCAGCCTCGAAGACGGCGACACGATTGATATCATGCTCACATAGGAAGGCGGCGCTACGCGCGAGTCAGAGTTCTGCGTGAGAGCCGAGGATTTTCGGGTTTGATCCGGCACTAGTTTGTCAATTTGTTCTTTCTTGGGTTTCTTCTCTTATGATTATGATTTGTTTGGAACCCGATGTGGTGTTGGTTGCTGAACTATGAATTGTCATCCTACGGCTCCCTGCCTGGCACTCGGGATTGCCTGGACTATGACGACATCCGTGTTATCTTCAGACTCGCTCGTGGCTTCCCAGTCCACAGGGAGGCGGAGGCGGCACTTCCTCTGGCTGCTCCGCCAGATGCCGCTCCGCTCCCGCCAACTCCTCTAAAATCAGGACGCGGAGGACAGGCAGGCAAATCATTGAAATTCCGCCCCAACTCCTGCAATCAACACACAGGAGTCAGTTTTCCACAGTATTAAGATATTTACAAATTATAATGTCAATATACTTATGGCTAGCGGATTCTGATGATCATGCTCCGAGTACTGGTATGGTATCACCTGTACCGACACAAGCACGTTCTGAATTCTCTCTAGAACTTCACCTTCCGTTAGTTCATCAATGGTTACCCGGGCTGGGTCCTCTAGGCCGGTGTACTTGAACCCATAGTGGATCCTCTCTTGCAAAGGTTGTATTCGGCGTCTAATGAAGCTGGCAACTACTCCAACTCCACTAAGGCCTTGGTCCTTCATGGCTCGGATTTGCTTGAGGAAAGGACAAATACCCTCAAGTTCCGTCGCACTCAGTGTCTCCTTATCCCAATGATTGTTGGGCACTGGCACGGTGTCGCTATGGACTTCTAGGGGGGCACATGTTTCCCGCATAAAACCACTCGGGTCTCCAATTTTTCACAGAATCCACCAGGGTATAGTGGATATACTCGTTCTTCCTCCCCACGCGAAATTGAATACAAGCACCCCCCCAAAACGCTTGGATTTGCAGCATCCGGGTGCGCTTTCAGTTTGAAGAAATAGAGAAAAAGAGTGATGGAGGGGGGAATACCAAGGAAAGTTTCACAAAGATGAACAAAAATCGACAGATGCAGGATGAACTTATGGTTCAGATGGTTCAGGGTTATGCCGTAGTAATGCAAAAACCCATGTAAAAATGGACAAGCGGGCAACCCTAACCCATGCTGGATGAACAGAATAAAGAGCACAATTTCACACGGCTCAAGATTGGGAATGTGGTGTTCACCAGGCGCCTTCCATTCCCATGCTTCTAGTCAGGGAGGTAGCCCTGATCACAAAGCTTTTGAAGGTGCTTCGGCTTTGTGCTTGGCGCTGGCCAGATCTAGGAGGCGGCGGCCATCTCCGACACCTCCAACACCCTCTTCTCGGCAACCTTCTTGGCGGTGGCACTCGGGTTCTTGCCCTTACCCATCAAGCAGAGCTCTTTTTTAGATCTAGGGTTTGAGGGAGACGGCGCTCACAGCAGGCACGGGGACTTAAGCAGAATACGGAATGCGATGGAGGAAGAAGACGCATAGGGTCGTTACCTTTTATACAGGGATTCCACTACCACACGACCCGATAATCACGCCAACAGGCGCAGCGTTTCAGTTTCTCTTCCATTTTAATGACGCTGCGCGGTTTGATACGACGGTTGCATGCCTTTTCTTGATTTTCCACGCATCAGAATGTGTTTAGACTTATTCATTGGATTTCCTCCGTCTGGGTACCAGCCATGATACGACTATTATTTACACGACTACATCGTGCAATACCCAGATGATTTTGTAGTACTTGGACAATTGCTTGACAGTATGCACTACACAGCGTAGTACCCGGATGATTCTACAGTACTTGGACAATTGCTTGATAGTATGTACTACACAGCGCAGTACTCGGATGATGATTTTTTATTCAACAACAGTACCATGGATACAAAGTTGAACACTTTACACGATTCAAGATCACTCAGTACAAGATTTTTTCAGTCAATAACAAAGACACGCCTACTCGGATATAACAGAGTACTCATACTCTAAGTGCTTCTCAAAAGGTACTTTTCTACTCGATGCACCTAGATCCAAGGGAAGAGTCATGCATCCAGGTAGATAACAGAAATGTAGTGTGTCCTAGCCTAGAACCTTGGGTAGACTGTCCGGTTACGAACATTTGTTGGCCGCCTACCCTTGGGAGCATAGCTACTGCAACAGGAAGCATGTAGGCTAGTACGTAGGATGAGCTACTCGCACATCTTGCCACCCAACCGATGCCATCTGTACACATTCAGGTCCGGGTATGACCCTTCATGGACAGACGTCGATAGGTACCCTAGAAGAACTGACATGGGACTGCTGGATGTGCTACCCCACCAGCCGTCATAAGATTTCTTCTAGTTGCAGATCCAGACTACTCTACTGTGCACAACTACGAGTTTAGCCTACCTCTAAACCCTCTCACAAGAATTCTTCTAGTCGCTACAGCTCTTGGCTATGCCAACCGAGTACTCCCAGGGGCTGGTCTACTTCGTTCACCACCATATTTGCAAGCTACAAACTCTGAGCCACTTTGCTTCTTCTACAACTGAGGTTCAAGTGCTTGCCAGGGGGTTTTTATAGGCGTTTTGACGATGTCTATAGACCAGGTTCACACGGAATACACAGACAAACTACTGACTCCTACACAGGTTCACGTGCTACACTACAAGGGTACAATGTGTCCTAGTACACCTTTCAGTGTACAGGCAGCCTTTTTCCAGCACATGTGAAGATACAGTACACCCGGTAGCATCTTTGATGGCATATTCTCACGGATATACTGAGCTTCTTTGGACCAACAGTACTAAAGCTTTGCATGTGACTTTGATAGGTCCTTCCTGCTTCTGTACAAGCAGACAGGGCAATAATTTTCATTGGCACTCTCATCCTTGAGTATATTCTTTTTAGATCCTTGTTTTGAGTACAAGTACTCGGACACAGGCTCAGGGGCTACAGGGTACACATCCCCTATGGATATTTTTTCTTTTAGAGCCTCTAACTCTTTGTTTTGCAAACAGCAAGAGGCTCAGGGGCTACACTCAGTGAGTGCACTTTCTTAAAAAGTGCACGTCACTCGGAGGCTTTATAGAGCACCTCATGGCTTCACTCTCAAAAGCACTCGGATTACACTTGTTTCTACTCGGCAAGACCAGGAGGAGCAAGAAGGCTTCTGAGTTCAACCATGACACGCTCGAGGGCTTGACAGATTAGGGTCCTAGGGGTTCCCCATGGGAGTTCTACCCGGATGGGCCCTAGGATGGCCCACAATCTTTTGAAGGACGCGAGACAAGGTGGCGTGGACTTTAAGCTATTCCAGATCAACTTAGTCGGCTTACTATGAAAGCTAGATTCTGTAATAGAACTAGGACTCTTCTCTTGTAACCAACTAGGACTAGATACGTGCCCTTACCCTCTCCTTTATATAAAGAGAGGTACGACGCACCCCCCTTGTAATCCAAACAATCATACAATCAATCCAACGCAAAAGGCTACGCGTCGACTGGACGTAAAGGCTATTACTCGATAAGAGGGCCCGAACCAGTATAAATCCTTCGTCTCTTTGCGTTTACTGTCGAGTTCTGCGTACGCCGAAGCCCACCGAACACCATCCCGGGTATGCATGATGGATTGCCGGTCATCAAACACCGACAGCTAGCGAGCCAAGTAGGGGCTTTCGGCGACTTTGTGATCGAGAGCTTGGCGGACCTTGACAACATGATTTTCTCGGTAGGAACCACCTTCATCTTCGGCTCCTGGATCTGCAAGGCAGATGATAATGGCAAGCTCCAAAGTTGTCTCATGGAGATCTCGACGCCTCAAGCTTCACCAGATGTCTCGACGATCACACTAGATCAACTCGCCGAGAAGTTTTCGCACCTCTCAATTTCTGATTCAACTCAAACTTAGGAGGTCACCATCAACCGTGACTCCCACTCGGACATGTGACTTTTGTCCAGGTTGGAGATCCCATCTGAAGTCCAACTCAAAGACCCAGTTCGTTTTCCACTCGGACTCAAGAATTCGGCTTCAATCCAACTCAAAAGGCTACACGCCGACTAGATGTAAAGGCTATTACTCAACAAGAGGGCCCAAACCAGTATAAATCATTCGTCTCTTTGTGTTTACTGTCGAGTTCTGCGTACGTCGAAGCCCACCGAACACCGTCCGGGGTACCCCCATGATGGGTTGCCGGTCATCAAATGCCGACACTAAGGTGGAGAAGATCAAGACAAGACTTGGCTTGATGGACCAATTGCAAACGTGAAGGGCAAGCTGGAGGCTTTGGAGCGATGGACCGCGTGGCGGTAAAGCTTGAGCAAGACTAGGCATCGATGGATGAAGGCAATGGTGAAAAGCAAGTGAGGTCAAAATCGATGAACTAATACAGTCACATGATGATATGAAGTGGATCATATCATTTGTGATCTTGTTGGTGCATGTGTTGCATTGACATTGGAGGAGATGGAATGTAATGCGCAAGGCAAAGGTATAACCTATAGGACATTTTATTTCTTCAGTCATATGTGTGTAGAGAAGTTTATTACCAGGTTTAGGATAAATGGTCGTACTATCAAGAGGGGCAAACTTGTTTGCATATCGGTCATCTAGTGCCACTCAAGTGATCTAACTTTGCATCGTTGCTAGGATCAAGTGGCGTGTTGATTTGAGTGACTAATCCTTTGAAAAATGTTTGTGAAAAGCTAACACACTTGCACAAGATGGTGAACACTTGGTGGTGTTGGCACATTTACAAAGGAGAAGTTGTTGGAGTTAATTTGGATCAACTTGGTGAAGTTGGAGAAGAAAAGGAGAAAAAAGAGTAAGTTTGGGTTGTCTGAGGGTCGGAGAACGCAACCAAACTTGTACCCAATGTGCAACCCTTCCTGAGGGGTGGCACCGCCCTTTTTGGTGTGCACCGGACAACCTAGGGTAGTTGTAGGGTCGAGATGACAGACTAGAGGGGGGTGAATAGCCCTTTCTAAAATTAATCACGTCGGCTAACCGAAACAAGTGTGGAATTAAAACAATCGGTCTAGCCAAGACTACACCCCTCCATCTATGTTCTCTAGCACCTTGCAAAGATCCTAATTAAGCAACTAAGGTGTCGGGCGAGCTAGAGCTCACCTATCCAATTCTAGGAGCAAGGTCACACAAACCTATGCCACTAGTATTTTATACACCGGGGAGCTCCTACACAATTCTAGTAAGCAAAATCACAAAGCTCCTAAGCTCACTAGCAATGCTCAATAACAAGGCAACCAATGCCAAATTAGAGAGCGCAAATACTTAGCTACTCAAACTAAGCAATGTGACTAACAAGGTTACACAAACCAAATTAGCCACGCAAGGGAGCTACTTCTACGCTACACAAGCAAGAAGGTAACTAGTGAGCTACACAAGCTAACAAATTATAAGAGCAACTACACAAGCACAATGTATATGAAAGTAATAACAAGCTTATGTAAAGGGATTGTAAACCAACGGGAAGAACAATGTTGACACGATGATTTTCTCCCGAGGTTCATGTGCTTGCCAACACGCTACGTCCCCGTTGTGTCGACCGCTCACTTGGTGGTTCGGCGGCTAATTGGCATCACCCGCCAAGCCCGCACGTCGGGCACCGCAAGAACCTACCCCAAAAGTAAGGGTAGCTCAATGACACACTCAACTAGAGTTGCTCTTTGCGGGTCCCGTGGGGCGAGCACAATGCCCCTCACAAAGCTCCTCTCCGAAGCACCGCACAAGCTTCTTGCAGGCTTCGACGGAGACCACCACCAAGCCGTCTAGGAGGTGGCAACCTCCAAGAGTAACAAGCACCAACGGCTTACAAGATGACCACCTAGTGCCGCTCGATGCAACCTCATGATACAATCACACTAGAATTGCTCACTCACTCAATCGGATGAACACTATCAAGCTAAAGTGAGTTAGAGGGCTCCCAAGTACACTCAAGCATGGACACAAAGTCCCCCAAGGTGCTCAGCAACTAGCCCAAGGCTAAGACCCCTTCTATTTATAGCACCCACAAAAATAGAGTCATTGTACCCCTTCACCGGGCACAGCTCAGGGTGACCTGACACTCCAGTCAGATCGATCGGACGCACCCTACCAGCGTTCGGTCAACGGATGGCAGCCACGTCATCCTTGGCTTCAAATACTTAGCGTTCGATCTCAACGGTTAAGTTGCGACCGGACGCAGCACAGTGTATGACCAAACATAGGACCCCAATGTCCGGTCACTTCCAGTACGGTTCCACTCGCGACCGGACGCGTCAGTTTGAGCATGACCGGACGCAGGACCCCAGTGTCCGGTCACTTCCAGTAAGTTCCAAAGACGCTCAACTGCGACCGGACGCGTTCAGTCGGTCACGATCGGACGCAGCATCAGCGTCCAGTCCTTCTCCTCTTCTCTGTGTTGCCACGTCAGCGGGACCGGACACACCCACCCAGTGTCCGATCACGAAGTGACCCATCGTCCGGTCGAAGACCGATGCCTGCGCCTTCACTGCTGCCACTGACCGGACGTAGGACCCCAGCGTCTGATCACTGCATGACTAGCGTCCGGTGCACTCTGTGAAACCCTGTCTTTTCTGAATAGGGCGCCGGTGACACCGTCGGACTGTCCACACTCTACGGGCGGACACTCTGCCAGTGAAGTTTTGAACCCTTTTCTTTACCGAGTTGATCCACATCAACTCCAACTTCTTCTCCTTTATAAATGTGCCAACACCACCAAGTGTACACCACCATGTGTATGTGTGCTATCATTTTCACAATCATTTTCCAAAGGATTAGCCACTCAACTTGCCACGCCACTCGATCCTAGCGACGATGCAAAGTTAGATCACTCAAGTGGTACTAGATGACCGATATGCAAACAAGTTTGCCCCTCTTAATAGTACGGCCATCTATCCTAAACCCGGTCATCAACTTCTCTACACACCTATGGCCGGTGAAATGAAATGCCCTAGGTTATACCTTTGCCTTGCGCATTTCATTCCATCTCCTCAAATGTCGATGCAACACATGCACCAACACGATCAACAATGATATGATCCACTTCATATCATCACATGATCATATTGGTTCATCGATCTTGACTTCACTTGCTTTTCACCGTTGCCTTCGTCCATCGGCGCCAAGTCTTGCTCAAGCTTCACCGCCACGTAGTTCATCGCTCCAAAGCCTCCGACTTGCCCTTCACTCTTGCAACCGGTCCATCAAGCCAAGTCTTGTCTTGATTTTCTTCCCCTTGATCACATGACTCAATGTCATGTCTCATGTGCAATGAGCTCCTTCATCATCACATGTGTGAGTTTTGCAACATCTTCGAGCCATTTCCACCTTCATGGCATATGTTGCTCACACACATGTACATGTGGACTAATTGAAACGACCTGATTTCCGTGAAGGAAAATCCACAGAGTCGAAGTGTAATAAGACCGTTGTAGATCATATTACCCAAATTCCGGTCGAATATCACATCAATACAATGTAATATCAGAGTACAAATAGTGCGGAATTACATAAATTTTTACATCGTCACATTGGTGAAATCAAAAGTAGCATTTATTCAGAACAGCTTGAAGATAAGATCGCCAAACTCGAGCGTAGGAACGAACCCCTCAACCGTCAAAGTCCTCAGAGCTATACTCCTCAGCAGAACCTGTGTGCCAAAATTTATCAGTACGATTTGTACTGTCCACTCCTACCTTATGAGCATTGCTTTGTGGAAATTGGATGCAAGTTGGATATAATCAAAAGGAACCTATGAGGCTGGGGTTTCCTATGTATTAGCTTATCAAGTATATAATAATAGTTGGTCAAGTTTTAACACCATTCCCATACCTATTCCACCCCATTTCTATCTAGAGCTAGGTTTCGATCCTGGGATTGATATACCACCATCTCCACACCATTACCACATCACCACCATACCATCGCTCAGTCGATAGGCCAACTCCCTCTTGGCACTGTCTCATGGCCCATAGCCCCTGGCTACGATCGAACACTCACTCATAGGGGGAAGAAGAGAAGGACTCATCTCACTATCTAGTTTAAGCAAAACCCAGGAAAGGTCCATAGCCGACAAGTTGGCATATGTATCGATCGATCAACCATACACTCTGCAGAGGTTTTACATAACCACAAGATCTGCCTTCTTCGCTGACCGTCGTCAACTGGGCTGATTCCGACCGCTTGCTAGCCTAGGATAATGCCACCCTACCATTCAGCCCTAGTACACCCCAAGTCTAGTCTGGGGTGGCTGAAACTGTGAGTCACGAGCTGGGTCCACAAGGTCTCCATGAAGTCTCAGAAGGGTGTGGGGGAATCCTCCGCGCCCCGTACCTCCTCGCACTGTCCGCTATCAACCTATTAGTAGTGGCAATATCCTACCAAGTAGTCCGGCCGTCCCGCACCATATAGGGCAAGTGGTACGTAAGGCTTCCCGGTGAATCTGAGTACTAGTAAGTCCTTAGGGATGACCAAGCCAGAATGTCTTCATCAGGGTTTCCATTTACCATGCCACCACAGCACCTCCACCCCGGGCTCCTTCCATCATAGGTTCACACCCAGGGCCACCTCATATACCATTTACCCACCACAGGTATCCATTTCCAGGGGTGCCCAGGTAGCACCCCGCGGCAAGACTTGCCCTAGGCTCGTCGTATATTCCAACTTAGTCGACACAACCCTCACCCTCCATGCACCCAAGTCACACATACAGCACTCTCCCCATAGTCTAGATAACACCAGTTTCCACCACGCATCAGTGTAGTACAAGCGTAGTAGAAGTAATAAGCAATAAAATATAGCAGCAAGCGTGTGTCTAGCCTAATAGCAGGGTAAGCAGGGGTAAGGTTGCATTAAGGTAAAGGCCATCAAGTAAGCATACTACCATGTAAGTCCTATCATAGTGTGAATATAGCAGTAAAGCAATAGCAGTTCTATATTAGCCATGCGTATTAGGTGCTACGAGGTTGGGTGGGATGTGGCACCTTCAGTGAAGTCGTCCCCGCACTCCTCACGGTACTCACGATCCTCGTTCATCTGGTTCTCCTCTAAGTCTGCATACGTTCGAATTATAGTCGTGTTAGCGACGTCTACAGAATAGCACAAAGAAGCAATGAAAATTCAAAAGAGCCAAATGCACTCAAACATGGGTTCATTGTGTAGAGCTCGCTTTTAGATGAATTTTGGTCCTGGTTTTATATTTTTCTGAGGTCGTATGAATTAGCTATGAATTCCAAAGATTAAATCCATTTCTGAAAATAATAAAGGCTGATTAATTCAGGGCTGACACGTGTCACACTGTGACTGGTTCACGTGGCATGCTGATGTCAGCTTGACGTCGACATGGCGTCATTAGAGCTAAACCGCGGCTGACAGGTGGGTCCTGCTGACGTCATCATGACGTCACCTCCTGACATGTGGGTCCAGAGTCTCTGTGTCGCTGACATGTGGGCCCCGGTCAATGGTCAACGTTGACCGGTCAACAATCAACCAGGCCGGGTCCAAACTGGGCCGGTTGGGCCTAGATACGAGCTTGGATTCGGGCCGGGCTTGGCCCGCCATGTGGCATGTTGTGGCGCAGCCACGTCGTCTTACTGGGCCACTAACGGATCGTGGTCCACGGGCGCAGGTGAGGCGCGGTTCATGGTGAACCCGCCTACGTTGGTCCATAGACCGCAGAGCCGGTCTATGAATTACTTAGTCCACTTACTCCTTACCAGGGTTCGGTTCATGTGCTCTAAGTGCACATACGTGTGGCCGGCGAGGGGAAAATCCCCTTCTCTTCCCCGACGGGGCTCCCGCCGACGATGAGGTCACCGGCGAGCCCCCACGGTGGCGCTAGCGTCCGATTAGGGTAGGCAATAGCTTCCCCATGCCATGGCGACTACGACGGTGGGGTCGGGGCCACGGCTAGGGCTTCCTAGGTCTCTGGCCACGGTGAACGGTGGCTCGGCATGGCAGTGCTCGTCGGCAAGGCATCTAGGGGCAATTCCAGGGGTCCTGGTGCCCCGTCTTCCTTCAGACAGTTAGCGGGGAGGCATAGTGTAGTGTTGACGATGACCATAAGGCGCGGTGGAGTCTGCACGCGGTGGTGGTGCACGATGGAGCTCCGCCCGAGGTCCGGTGCACGTGGCCAAGGCGCTACGGCCGGCTAACGGCTTCTTGGTCTATACGGCTATCATCCAAGTGTCACGACGGTGCTCTACGGCCACTCCTAGTCCAGCGAGGTGGCCGGATGCGCATGCGGTGGCCGCGCCATGGCGGCGGTGTTCCGCGGTAGGGTAGCTCCGGCGTGCCCCGTGGTCAGGGTCTCTCCCATGCTCTCCTCATCACTAAATGGGTGCATCACGTGTTTGCGGGCTTGTCGAAGCTCGTAGCGAGGTCGGTGTTGGCCATGATGGCGCGTAACCGCACCGTGGTGACCTCACCGCGGGGTGTTGCGAGCGCGGCGAGCGCGTGCCTTGCGATGGCGTTCCCGATGGGCTTGGAGAGGTCTCAGCCAAGGTGCTCACCGTGGTGTGCTGGCGGTGCGGAGTGGCGGTGTGGTGATGATGGTGCGGCCGTGTAGCGGTGCGTGGTGCTGCGCCGGCTCATGAAAGAAGACGGTGGCGCCTTCCTCTACTCCGGCGGTGGCGTCCTTCTCCGCGCCTCTCCTTCTCCTCTCGTCCCTCGGCTTAGTGTGCTGGTGCAAACCGCACGGCGGCGGCGAGGTGAATGGAGGGCTAGGGCTCGGGGTCCTCCTTTTATAGGCCGAGCTCCATGCTCATCCATGGCAGATGGTGGAACGGCTGGTGATGTGCCGAGCGCATCGGGCGGTTCTCGCGTGCGGGGGCGGTTGCGTGGGTGCGGCGCTAATGTGGGGGACAGGGTCATGCGATGTGCGTGACCCTGGGCCCGCGCCTACTCCGCGGTCGGCTCCCAGTCGCGTGGTGGAGGGAGCGTGGGGAAGACGACAACACTGTAGCTGGGCGGCTGACAGAGGGGGGCCGTTTGTCAGCTTGTCCTGATGCGGCGGCATGCGGTGTGTGAAGGCTGACGGGCGGGTCTGGCTCGTCAGTGGCTTGTGCGCGCGTGGGCGGTAGGGTGTTGCTGGGCCGGCTTCGTGGGCCGCGTGCGCGAGTGGGAGGGCAGGCGGGCTCGGCCGGGCTGGCTCGCAAGGCCGAGCAGGCCTGGGCTGCTGCTACTCCCGCTTCTTTCCTTTCTCTTTTATTTGTTGCCAATTTGGTTAGGGTTTGATTTATTTAGTTTCATTGTACAAGTGTGCACCTTGATTAAAGGTGGAGCTTATGGCTGGTTGGTGGTGCCCACATACATAGGTGGTACTTAGGTGATTAATTTATTGCATAATAAATTAATTATAAGTGGTCACTTTTATTTGCACAACAAAAGATCAATAAAAGGCAACTCACTTGTTTAGAATTAAAATGCATGCAAGAATGTATGTGTTAGGGATTTTAAACACACATATACAACAAGTGACATGCTATGCTTATGAGTTTGTTTAGTTGGATTACGACTAATGCAACACTTGGGGTTAGCTCCTACAAATGTCACTCATCATCACATGGGGTTTTGAAGAAAAAAAAATTTGTAGTTGGAATTTTTGGTGTGTGGATTTTTGGGTTGTTACACTAATCACCTATGTAGCTCACTTAAACACATTAGTCCACCTAAGGTTGTCACTCAATTACCAAAATCAAATAAGGACCTTTCAGCGGTGGCACCGCCACCCTAGGCAAGGTGCACCGCCACCCCTGCAGCGTGCCAATTTTAGCAGCACCATCCTTCGTATTTGGGGCATAACTCTTAGCTCCGAACTCTAATTTCGTTGATCTAGTACTTTTTGGAAAGCTAATGAAATGCTCTACAAGCTTGAAGTGGTAGAAATTGAATTAGAGAAAGTTTTGGTCACCGGACTGTTCGGTGACCATGGCGGTGTGGCACCGATGCTTTTTTCTAGAGAGGGGGGAAACTCATCGAGGGGCACCCCCACCCCTAGGACGGTGCACCACCCCCCTATGTCTGGTGCCAGGGTCCCAACGACTAGTTTGAAATAGCCATTGCAATTCGACCGTTGGGCACCGCCACCCTATGTCCGGTGCCCGCACGTTGCTGTCCGGTGACCGCGCAGAAATATGCTACTTGGCTCCAATGGCTCTATTTGACTTGGGAGCTATAAATAGAGGTGGAGCTCGGGCTTGGCTGAGATTTAGCACCTTTCGGATGTGTTGCCCTTGTGTGTGCTTGGTTTGAGAAGCCTCTAACTCACTTGTGCTTGCGAGAAGTGCGAATCCATTGCGAGTGAGTGATTCTAGTGTGTTGCATTATGAGATTGCATCAAGTGGCACTAGGTGATTGAGTTACAAGCCGGTGGTGCTTGTTACTCTTGGAGGTTGCCACCTCCTAGATGGCTTGGTGAAGGTCTCCGTCGAAGCACGTAAAAAGATTATGCGATGCTCCGAAGAAGGATTTGTGAGGGGTACCGTGCTCACCCCACGGGAGCCGTGAAGAGCAACACTAGTAGAGTGTGTCATTAAGTTGCCTTCACTTGTGGTTAGGTTCTTGCGGTGTCCAACGTGTGGGCTTGACGGGTGATGCCAATTAGCCGCCGAACCACCAAATGAGCGATCGACACAACGGGACTAGCTTGGTGGTAACCAAGTGAACCTCGAGATAAAAATCATCATGTCATCTTTATCTTTCCATTGGTTTGCAATTCTCTAACACAAGCTTGTATTTACATTCATATATATTGTGCTTGTGTAGTTGCTCTTGTAATTAGTTAGCTTGTGTAGCTTGCTAGTTACCTTCTTGCCTGTGTAGCATAGAAGTAGCTTCCTTGCGTGACTAATTTGGTTTGAGTAACCTTGTTAGTCACATTGCTTAGTTTGTGTAGCTAATTAATTTGCGCTATATAATTTGGCTTATGTAGTCTTGTTATTAAGCATTGCTAGTGAGCTCAGGTGGCTTTGTGCTTTTGCTTACTAGCATGTGTAGGAGCTCTCCATTGCTTGAAGTACTAGTGGCTTAGGTTTATGTGACTTTACTCTAGAATTGGTTAGGTTAGCTTTAGCTAGCCCGACACCTTTGTTGTCTAATTAGGATCTTAATAAGGTGCTTGAGAACTTAGATAGAGGGGTGTAGTCTTGGATAGACCGATATTTTTAATTTCGCATTTGTTTCGGTTAGCTGGCGCGATTAATTTTAGAAAGGACTATTCCCCTCTCCTCTAGTCCGCCATCTAGACCCTACAGCTGCTCCCTACTCTGCTCTGCGTCGTTCGAAAGAAGGGTGAAAACGCATGTTGCAAGCATATGTTTTAAGTATTTCAGATGTTTCATAGGTATGTTACAAGTGTTTCATACGGATGTTGTAAAAGTAGATTGGGATGTTTCATATGTTGCAATGGTTGTACACATATGTTGCAAGCTTCTGTTTCTAATGTTTCATCTATTTTTTTACACGTATGTTGTAAGTATGGTTATGTGGATGTTGCATATGTTTTCACACATATGTTGCGAGTGTTTTATCTGATGCTGCGTATGTTTGCAATGGTTTTTAAATGTTTTTCATATGTTTTTGCAAGTGTTTCATCTGCCTTCAGACGTATGTTTGAACCACTGCATCTGGATGTTTCAAAAGTAGATTAGGTGTTGCACATGTTGCAACGGGACCCATCTTCTGCAGCCACCAGCTTCAGCTGCTGGGCCAAGCGGGCACAGACGGCGGAGGGGGCGTGAGCGGTCCCCGCCGGTCTAGCTACGCGCGCCCCGCGTGGGCACGCGGAACACAGGCGTTTTTGGGGCGTGCTGGCGCGGGGGCGGAGCGTAGACATGCAAGGAAAACAAAGTACAGCCGTGGACGTCCGGACGCACGCGTCCGTCCGGGCGTTAGCACTATCGTAAGCTTTTATATAAGCAGCAAAATGCTTGCAAAGAACGGACTTAAACATCACACTGAACAATTGAGAAAAGGATCCATACCCATACACCAAAACCATCGTACTCGTATATATACGACAATTAAGGCTGTGTTTATTTTTCCTCCTAAACTTTAACCCCTGTCACATCGGATGGTTGGACACATGCATGGAGTATTAATATATAGACTAATTACAAAACTAAATGCACAGATCGAGACTAATTTGCGAGACGAATGTTTTAAGTCTAATTAGTCCATGATTTGACAATGTGTACTAATGACGGATTAATTAGGCTTAATATACCGAGGACTTATGTAATTTGTTTTATTATTACTATCCGAACACTCGATGTGATATCCACATGCGATACCCTACGTGACACTCCTAAACTTTAAACTTTAGCTCTGGATTTAAACACCGAGATACGAGAACCAAACATCCTTGACCGAAGGGAAACGGGCCAGTTTCTTGTTGCAAAGAACCGACTTAAACATCACACCGAACAATTTTCAGAAAAAGATCCATATCGATACGGCGATACCATCGTACTCGTCGTATATACGACAATTAAATACCAGAACCGAACAATTCAGAAAAAAGATCTATATCGCATATACGACAATTAAACACCAAAACCAAACATCCCAGACCCAAAGGTGAAACGGGCCTGTTTCTGGTTGCTTGGAGTTGGAGTTGGGAGTGCGTACTGCGTAGGCCCGTCCGATCCGTGGCTCGTCTAGGCATGGCCACACAAACCACGAATGGTCATCGTGCACCGCAGCGCGGCCTCCCCTTTCTATCTTCTCCAGCTCCAAATGGCGCCACCGCGGCGGCCAGGTTATCTTGTCCAGACGTGCATCCTCCGTGTGATCCATTCCTCCCCGCGCCGTGCTAGCTAGTAGTTGCAAGCACCAGCAGCTGACCACCAAACGTTAACGCACGCAGACAATTTCAACAGCATCCATCAGGTTTAAGCTCTGCTGCCGTCGTTGAGCGCACCTGAAAGCAATGGAGATCGTCGCCACGCGCTCCCCGGCCTGCTGCGCCGCCGTGTCCTTCTCCCAGTCGTACAGGCCTAAGGTACGTACGGCACCTTCATATGGTCACTGTATGTAGTGGAAAGTAGCAGCAGCTCGTCGCACACGTGCTGCAGAAGCTTTTAGTAATTTGCTGATGGCTGGCTGGCGCCACACGTACGGCAGGCGTGCAGGCCGCCGACCACGTTCTACGGCGAGTCGGTGCGGGTGAACACGGCGCGGCCGCTCTCGGCGAGGCAGTCCAAGGCGGCCAGCCGCGCGGCGCTCAACACCCGGTGCGAGATTGGAGACAGCCTGGTGCGTGTCGTCAGTATAAGCTGTGTGCGTGCGTTGGGAGATCGATCGAGTTCATGGCATGCGAAGAATGAAAGAAGCTGACGCCGCTGCCGCATGCTGGGTTCGCCGGTTTGTGGTGTGGTGTGGTGTGGCAGGAGGAGTTCCTGACCAAGGCGACGCCGGACAAGAACCTCATCAGGCTGCTCATCTGCATGGGGGAGGCCATGAGGACGATCGCGTTCAAGGTCCGGACGGCGTCCTGCGGCGGCACCGCCTGCGTCAACTCCTTCGGCGACGAGCAGCTGGCCGTCGACATGCTCGCCAACAAGCTCCTCTTTGAGGTGTGAAACGAATGATCTCGCACCTGTAGGTCACGGTTCATTTCAATTCTCTCATGCCTGCTCTCTGGCTGCAGGCTTTGGAGTACTCCCATGTGTGCAAGTATGCGTGCTCTGAGGAAGTCCCCGAGCTGCAGGACATGGGTGGCCCAGTTGAAGGTACTACCATTTCTCCTCCTCACTGTGCGTGACCAAAGCTTCCACCGATTGTACTGGGCTCGTTCGGCTGGTTGAAAAACCAGCCGCAGCCGGATTTTACTGTGCACGGATAAAAAAATACTATTTATTCTCTCACAAATTCCTCTAGATTCATCCAAATTCCTCCCAGCGATGACAAAACTAAAATAGGAAAAACAGTGATTTTGTATTCTTAATTAGAGAGCAGTGCTGGGAGGAACAAGCTCCTTCAGTGCAGTGCTCAGCAGTGTTACTAGTCGGCCAGCATATGCTCCCTTCTGCATCTTCAGAACACTGTAGAAATGTAAATGCTAATCATCGACAGAAGTATGCCTTACCAAATTAGCATGCAGCCTGCTTGGATTCTAGTTTTAGATGCTTTCTAATCACCAAACTGCGACATGTCAAATGTGCCCATGGCTTTCAAGCCTTGCACCTCGCCGAAACAACTATGTCTACACACATTCTTTTCGACCGTAGCTCTTGATATGCAGAAAACCAACAACTGAGGAATTAAAGACTCAGCGATTCAGATCGGCCTGATTTTTATCACATCTCGCAGGCGGTTTCAGCGTTGCATTCGATCCCCTCGACGGCTCTAGCATTGTTGACACGAACTTCACCGTCGGAACCATCTTCGGAGTCTGGCCCGGCGACAAGCTGACTGGCGTCACCGGCGGCGACCAGGTCGCTGCCGCGATGGGAATCTACGGCCCTCGCACGACTTACATTGTCGCCCTCAAGGACTGTCCTGGGACACACGAGTTCCTCCTCCTTGACGAAGGTGCGCCTGAATTAATTTTCTGCCACTGCCCACTGGGGAAATGCAGAGCTGCAGTGTGCGATGTAGGAGTAGGTGTTGTTAATCGAGATCTTCACGAATGTTGCAGGTAAATGGCAGCATGTCAAGGACACCACGACCATAGGGGAAGGGAAGATGTTCTCTCCTGGTAACTTGAGGGCAACATTCGATAACCCTGAGTACGACAAGGTACCCCTTACTAGCTACTCTGTTAGCATTTTTTTAGGTATCTGCTACGACCTTCTGTGCCTAATCGGTGCTATGTAATATATGTATCCTCAGCTCATCAACTACTACGTCAAGGAGAAGTACACATTGCGCTACACTGGAGGAATGGTTCCCGATGTCAACCAGGTACTATCACAGAATCTTTAGCTGCTGCAACTCAAATTCACACCCTTACAAAACCACACGCAAAAATTCCGACACCTCAAAACCCATTAATTAGCTTGGATCACTATCACTTGTATGGTAATCTGAAATGCCACGGCAGTAGCTCAGGAGTACATATTCAAAAACTGAACAGTGCCATGATTAACCTGTCATGTCAATTCTACACCATGCACCAAACAGACAAATTTTCAGAGAGGGCAAGGCAAACTTTTGAGAACAAGAATTTGGTTTGGTGTTGCCAGTAGATGTCTCCGACTGTAGTGTTACTGCAAGCCCATGCTAGTGACTATTGAGCTGTACCAGCGTCTGCTTTAAGCAAGGCCACGCCAAGCAACACAGCAAAATTCCCCACAGTGACCCAACCTCGCTTTAGGTCTTTTCCGATACTACTTTCAGTATACAGAACTTGCGTGACCACCAGCATGCATGATGATGCCTGTGATCGATGACGCAGATCATAGTGAAGGAGAAGGGCATCTTCACCAACGTGACGTCCCCGACGGCGAAGGCCAAGCTGCGGCTCCTCTTCGAGGTGGCGCCTCTGGGCTTCTTGATGGAGAAGGCCGGCGGGCACAGCAGCGACGGCAAGCAGTCGGTGCTGGACAAGGTGATCAACGAGCTCGACGAGCGGACCCAGGTGGCCTACGGGTCCAAGAACGAGATCATCCGGTTCGAGGAGACCCTCTACGGCTCGTCCAGGCTCGCCGCCGGCGCAACCGTCGGCGTTGCCGCCTAAGGTTTTTGCTGCGGAGTGGCTCTCAATTACTAGAATCCAATCGGGTGATGCGTATAAAGATGGATGGGCTTGTAGATGTTGGAGTATAAGTGAATTGCTCGTCTCTTCCCATCAGAAACCTTTAGGTTGAACTAATCAGTATATACAACTCAAATAATTATTGCCCACTCATATTCTCCATCTGAGGCCGAAATAGCCTCCACATGAGAGGAAGCGTTGGAGTATAAGTGAATTAGCCATCTCTGCCATCAGTTTAATCTTGTAGAACCCTACTGCGAAGTATATTTTGTACACGGTTGTATGTGCGTGCGTGCATGCATCAATACATGGCAACACTCGTGTCATCGGATGTCTGCATGTCTAATCTCTCGGTGGGCAATCTCCAGCCCTGCAGCCTTATTTCTTGTCGATGCTGTCGTGCATGGAATAGCACTGCAACAGAGTCCATGTCCCGGTCAGTGTTTTATGCCATACTGGAACAGCACTCCATGTCCATGGAGTGGGCTGTCGAAGAGAAGCAGTAGTACTGCTAGAGCCGTAGGCCGTAGAGTACGTGTACGTCGATCCACAAAGGCGCTTGGTTTGCGGCCCTGGACCTTGAGAGGACTACTAGACCAGCAAACAGTCCACTATCCTGACTCAAGACCATCCCGTCCCGTTCCACGACCCTATTGCTCTTCTGAGAAGATGTTCCAGGGAGGCTATGGAGGCGTGATACGACGCGGCAAGGTCAGCTTGATACACGGGACTACAGTGCCGTTCATGGTATGGTCCGCTCCGGTCGGCACACGTGTACTGGTGCCCAAACAAAAGGTACACTAATTCACTGCAGCCTTGCCCAGACGGCCAGACCATCTCCATCCTTCCACCGTGAACGACGCCCCAGCTAGGTTACCGTCCAAACGTTGGCCTGTTGATTGCACAATCGATCGATCGTGGACGTCGAGTACACACGCAGTCCGGTCCGGTGCCCCTAGCCACGAGCCCACGACAGGAAAACCAGCCTGCGCTGCGGCATGTCGTGTTTAGCAGTACGTTCGAATATGGTTTTGTTCGTAAAAGGTTCGCGCGTCTTTGTATTAAAGTAAAAAAAAATTAATACAATATGCCTTCGAGGAGGTCAATAAAAAATTACATGGAAGCTCAGACCTTCTCTAATGTATTGTAAGCTAGGTTATTACGATGAACAGAGTTCAACCTAAATTCGTGGCACTGGCAAGGAGGCCTATGTCCTAAGTAGCCGGACGGCGACACCACTTGCGCACGCCTACGTCGCCAACCAGAGAAAACAACTCCAACAACGTCTGTATATGAGCGGGGTCGCCATTGAATACTTTATCGTACTCGCTGACATTGATGGAGGCGGCATCCTAGAGAGCCCCAAACGCTTTATGACAGAGAACTAATGTCGGGATAGGAGCTGTGGCCGCGGTCGAATACGGTGACTTCGTGAGGCTCCCTGAGTCCCTGTCACGTGTCTACGACCGACAGGAAGCACATCTCTATGCAGCCGCGGGGGCTGCATGCCTACGTCCGCCAAAAAAAAAAACACGCGGCACATTCCATGGGCGACGGAGGTGACCGGCCGCCGTCAGTGTCGTCGTTGCACTGCAAATGCAATTGAACAAACCGGAAAAAAAAAAGGACCAAAAGAGGACGAGACTGTGCGCGGTAGAGTGGTAGGGGCAGAGGGAGACACCGCCAGGCACGGACAGTACCACGCTAAATGGCAAGGCGTCGCCTGCGCCTCGTGTTCTCCCGGTCCGCGAGATGTCCGCCCTCCTCGGGGTACCGGGTACGGCGGGGCAGTGCCGGCGATGTGATCCCGGCGACGCGACGCCCGGCCTGCCGACTGCCGAGGCGGGCCGCCCGGTCCGGTCCGGTCCGGCCCGTCACGCTTTATTTGACACCCCCCGGCGCTGGAGTAGGCCTCGTGCTTGCTGCCCGCTGCCATCATGCGTGCGGTCTGCGGTGCGATTCCACAGCGATTTGGCCGTCGTGACCGGTGCGCTGCAGGCTGCAGCAGCGCGGTCGTTTTACCGGCCAGAGCAGACAGATCCGGCACCGGCTGGCTATCAGCAGGGCTTGTTTGGTCCAGCCAGCCATCAGCCTGGTAATAACTTGGGTTTGCTCTGCTGCCTGGTTTACAGGTGGCTCGTTGCTATTCGGCCGCCGGCATGATTTATTAGTACCGTCCTGATTCCTGAGGGCGTGATCGCTGCGACGGCAGATTGCTTGGATCAGCTTATGACGAGTACTCGTAACCGAGGAGCCCCATCTTTCGCCGCGGGCCAGCCGGAGGAGGAATGCGGGAGGAGCCGCCTTTAACGGTTTCCGAGGCGGCGGCAAGCACGACCTCCTTTGGGACCAATCACGTGCAGTGGACAGGCCCCAGCCTAGTACCACTGGTGTCGGAGCCGCGTGAGGTGTGGCCATGGCCGTGCTCGCCTCGCCCGGCCGCCCCTACGGCGTGCCCTTGTCAAACCTCTCGGCTTGCGTTGTTGTGCGCGTGGGAAGGGAAGGAATTCCCCACGGTCCAAAAGAGCAAGCGAGTGTGACCGGCGGCAGGGCCCGCACGGTTGACACAAAGTGATCCTGGTGTCTGGAGCTCCGGATAGAGAGGCCCCGACAACGGAATTAGAATGTGTTTCCCTCCAAATTTAGGTCGAACCGTTGTGAAATTGACGACAAAGTCACGGTCACATACATAAATATATGCTGATGGAACTACAAACCCTCGTGACTCGACATGCGAGATGATGAGATGAGAGATACGGGCGGCACATAAGAGGAAATTATGAGACGAGATGCGTGTTATCCAATCCCCCCAAAATGAACAAAAACAACAGATTACATTACAATACACGAAGATTTATGGCTATAATAACCCCAGACACTCTCCTTGAACGGCGGCGGAGGAGGAACATGCAGATTGGCAGACGAACCTGGACTGACGCCGTAGCTAGCCTGCCTAGTACAGGCGGAGCACGCTGCGCGGGAACGACTGCGTCGCCAGCGGCCGCCCGGGCCCGGCCTTGCTCGGCAGGCCTCCGCCTCCGCCTCCGCGCGGCCGCCCGCTGCCGCTCCGCATCGGCGTCAGGTAGAACCGCAGCATGCCGTTGTCCGGGGCGGCGCGCCCGGGCGAGTAGCGCGCGCTGCGGTTCCGCTCCACCTGCGCCTTTGCGTGCGGCTCCTCCCTCCGCCTCACGTGGCCGTTGGCGTCCACGTAGCTGCGCCTGGAGCTGCCGAGCCCGCCGCTGTTGCTGCTGAACGAGCTGCGCGTGCTCAAGTTGCTGTTGCACCGCTGCATCTTGGGGTTAGCACCGCGGACGCGCAGGTCCGGCCACGGCTCGGAGAACGAGCGGTCGGCGATGTCGGACGGTCCCCCGCTCCTGCGCCCGGCGGCGCGCCGGTGGATGAGCCCCCAGAGGCCCCATGCCTTGCGCCACCGGCGCGGCTTCTTGACGGGGCCGGACAGTGCCGCCTCTAGGCTCGCGGAGATGTCCTCGATGAGCGAGTTGGAGCTGAAGCCGCGGTCGAGCAGGTCCTCCGCGTGGTGGAAGTGGTAGAACTCGGAACCGCCAATTGGGGACTCCCTCCCGATCCCATTTACCGCCGACGGCATCGGCCTTGGATCCGTAACCTCGAAGGACGGCCTGCGTACGGAGCTTGAACGTTCCAGACTCCGGCGCCTGCAGCTGGAGGAGTCCACGTAGTAGTCTCTGGTCTGCAAGGAGCCACCTGGCGGCTCAGGGTCAAAGTCGTCTTCCACGGGGATTTGGCCATCGGAGCGCTCGACGATGTCGGTCGGTGTGTCCTCCAGGACGGACAGGATGGGTGGGAGGCGGGAGAGCGGCGGAGGCGCGCGCCCGAGGCCAATGCCGGCGCCGGCGCCGAACAGGTACCCGTCCCAGGACGCGCGGGGCTCGTCCCATGAGAAGCCGGCGTCGTCGATGGACATGCGCGCGGCGTCCATGGAGAAACGCGGGTCGGTGTCGCACGAGCGCCGGCCACCGGCGAGCTCGGAGCCTGCCTCCCCACGGAGGCGACTCCGGCGAAGGAACGACGGCTTGGAGGGCTTCTCCGGAGGGGGCATGGCCGCTGCCGCGGCCTTGCTCACGGCAGCCTCCTTCTTGAGCTTCTGCTTGCGCCGCCACTTCTGCCACTTCTTGCTGAACACGGAGGCGGCGACCCAGAAGCTCCCGGCGATCTCCTTCAGGTCTTTGGGCGAAGCCTTCTTGGTCTGCGCCGACTCGAGATCGATGTGATCCTTGATGGCCTTACCTCCCTGGGCCGCATTGCCTTCGGCTTCCACCTCGCCGGAAATGTCCATCGGGACGACGACGGGGTCTTCCTCGACCACCGGGACTATCTCGTCGGGCTCCATGACCACTGGGATGTCGTCCAAGAAATCGTCAGGGATGCACGGTGCCTGCGGTGGGGGATGTACGTCGACGGCGAGCGCAGCCGCTGCGGTCGACGACGAGGCCGGGAAAGCGCCGAACGCCGTGCCGTCGCGGACGCGGTCGCGGTCGTCCTGATGGAACAGCGCCCACAGCGTGCTGCGCCCCCGCACGTCACACGAATGCCGCTGCGGCTCGTCCGCCCTGGCGGCAGCCGCCGCCGCCGCCGCTGCGGCCAGAGCGTCCCCGCCGCGGCCGCACGAGAACGACTTGCACCGCCGGAGGTCCGGCGGCTCGGCAGGGCCGGACGCAGACGAGCTGCCGGCGGCGAACGGCCTGGCGAAGAGCGACCGGATGGCCGATGTGGACTTGCGCCCCGGCGCGGAGGCCGCGGCGGCGGACGCCTCGAGACCCTGGAGGCGCTCGCGGAGGCACGCGGCGCAGAAGCCGGTGAACGTCTCGCCCGGGTGCAGGTCGCAGCTGGTCGACACCGACCGCCGCGCGGGCGGCGCCGGCGGGTCCATGCGCAGCGTCGTCATCGCCCCCCGGGCGTCACTCCCCCCGCCCCCCACACCCACACCCCCCGACGTCACTATGCGGCTAGTACAGTTGCACCATTGCACTCGTGCTGCTGCGTGAGGAGGGAGTTGCCGGTGCGCCAGGCCTCGCGTTAAGTAGAAGAGGCGTGTATCGGACAGGGTAAAAGGGTGAAAAGAGTGAGGAGAGAGAGGAAAGTGAAAGTTAAAGGCGAATCACGGGCCCCGGCGCGGCCAGGCCTCTTGTCGCTCTCTCTCTCCTCCTTGCTCTCTCTATTCCTTTTGCTTTGTATAGCTCTGCCCGCCGTTCTTGGGTTCGTGGCTTCGCCTACGCGTTCGCAAATGCGATGGTGAGGCGATTTGCCCTGACGGCTGTTGCTCGAGACCAAGCTATTCCTTGTCTTTTTACTGGTAATCTCTGAGCACCTAACCCGCAGTAACATGAGTTTGATGACCTTGCAACCTCACTGACATAAGTGCCATTTCGTCATATTTAGCTGGTTTACCCTTCTTTACTCCTACATGCCTAGCTCCATTTTCTTATTGAGCCACTATTGTCAGAGGTATATGAACGAGTCGATGATGCCAGACTTCCAGAGACAGTGAACACACCTGAGGATCATCCAGACCAAATTAGTTAGATGCATCCATATCAAAATCGTAGCTGAAGCTATTCTTATCAGAAAAAAAATATATACAGAATTGCAACTGATTTGCAGGCACCTAGTTCCACAAAGTACAGCTTTAGTATAAGCACTTCAGTCATATTCTCAACTTTAGCACAGCTTTGCTCGCTCACACAGTTTCTCTCTTTCTCACACACATACAGCATCCTGCAATAATCTATAGGTGTTGTCCGAGTGTCTGTCCTATCGGGATTTGCCCGATCTGAAAGCGATTATATGGGCATAATCTGCACGCGTGTAGTAAAAAACGTCACTTTGCATGAAGCAGCGAGCAAACGGCTAAGGGGCCTAGGCATAGACATGAGCTCCGGCCCAAAAAGCCCTAGCCCAGCCCGATTTTAGCCCGCTAGGGAGGCTTGGGCAATAGCTTGCATTTGTTAGCCAAATGAAAAGAGCCCATCTAAGGGTCTGTTTGGATCGGCTAGTTATTGGTTAAAGCTAAAAGACAACTTAAATTAGTTGGGATTGACTAGTTAGTTGGTTGGTTAATAATTAGTTGGAGATTTTGCTAAAAAGGTTGGCCCACTTATTAACCTGCTGTTTGGATGGGCTATGGCTAAAAATTAGCTCGTGAACAATTAGCGCAATGCATCCAAACATGCCCTAGGTCTAGTGCGAAATTAGTTTTCTATTCAAATGTAAGGGGGTGTTTGGATCCCGCTACTAAAATTTAGGAGATGTGTCGGGAGGATGTTGCATGGGGTGTTTGATACTAATAAAAAAACAAACTACATAATCCGTCAATACTCCACGAGATGAATTTTTTAAGCCTAATTAATCCGTCATTAGCATATGTTTACTGTAGCAAAACATTATCAAATCATAGACTAATTAGGCTCAAAAGATTCGTCTCGTAAATTAGTCGTAAACTATGTAATTAGTTTCGTAATTAGTCTATATTTAATACTCCATGCATATGTCCAAGCATCCAATGGGACAGCGACTAAAATTTAGGAGGGGCAACCAAACACCCCGTAAGAATCACGGTGACTTCTCGAAATATGAGATGCGCAGTTGTTCTAAGAGTGAGAGACTACATGTTTTACCTCATCAGCATTTATCTTTTAGGGACTTGCCACTCTACAAATTACAGTGAGACGACTCTAAAATATGACAAAGTAATTAATGTATAATACATTAGTGCTTTTATGTGTATATATGCTTATACTTGAACGGCTGCTGATGTAAAGCTCATTGTGTATTATGTGTTATGCAGTATGAGTCGTCGACGTGGCTATTTTTTTTTTTTTTAAAAAAATTGTTGACGTGGCTACTATGTTGAACTCCTTAAAACAATTTAGATAGACAATTAGATTGGCTGCGTATGATCCATTCACAACTACTAGTATGCTCTTACTAGCCCGGTACAATATTGCCCATGAGAGAAGACTTTGACTCGAAGGTTACAAGATTCACCATGGATTTCTGATGCTGGATCAATTTCACCTTATCCGGTCAAAGCAGTTGGAAAGCATTAGCATCTCTAAGAAGCTTTTGTTGACAAGTTGAGGCGCTTTTTCCAGCTTTTCCTTTCTATCCTCATTTCCCAGCTCCCACATGTGCTTAGGGCCAAAAGTGCAGGGCCTAATCGGTAAGTTTCCTAACAGCCAAAGGAGAGAATAAAACACAGACGCTGTCCCTGCCCTCAGCTTCAGATTTGTCCTACTAGGCTACTACTAGCCTGGCAAAGAAACAACAAACACCCAGGATAAAGGATTACTGAAGCGCTTGCTAAACCACAGGACCGACCTATAGGAGGTTAGTAGCTTTGATTATGGCGCTCTAGGCACATGACAGGAGACCGGAGTTGTCGCCTTCTCGAGCTTAGAAACGTTAATAAACCTTGGTAGTACCTCCTCTTTTGTTCGCTTTTGCTCCCGCACTACCTTGGTCGATCGATCACAATAGTCGCCACGCATGTGCGTGATGCGCCTGCCTGAATCCAAGTGAATCTGTTCCTTTGTTTTCTCTAAGACTTTGGTGCCCTTGTCTGATAACTAGATTAAAGAAACTGAAATGGGGCACTGTTTGTGTTTGTGTCGCTGCCTGGCTTCTCGAAGGCTATGTCTGGATTAGAAAATGGCCGGTGCTAGATCTCTGTTCAGGACCTAAGATACGACTACTGCATAAGCAAACAAAACCGGGCGGTGTTGCAGGCAAAGCTCACGAGCCCTGCTGTTTCACATTCTGTCGTCTTCACTCTGTACTTGATCACATCGTTCTCGCCGAGATAATGGGTTAATCTCAAAAAAGGCCAACGCGGTTTTTCTCCATCCCCTTGTGCTGTTGTGCGTAACGTAGCGGCGTGCCTAGACCGATTGTTCACTTGAGAGCTCCTTTTTAAATTTGTTTAGCCTGCACGGTTCATCAGGCAACAGCAACACTGACATAGTAGCAATCACTGTTGTTCTGTCACCTCACTTGTACTCAAGCAAGCCGTGATTGCCTACAAAACTAGTCCCGCATTCAAACGGAAGCCAGAGGCAAGCAGGAAAGGGTTTCGGTGATCTGGGTGGCATGGGTATTTTTGTGTTCTGATGAAGATGACTCCTTCGTTGCCACATTTTCCACAGCGCCTTTCCGCCTCGCCATTTCCCGCAAAAGGCACACGGCAAGGTCTCGGGCGGCATCAGCCAGACTGCCAGAGGACGGGGCCGGAACGACGAGCACGAGAAAGTGCAGCGTTCATGATGGCAGTAACATGCGAAGCGATTCGCCTCGCTCGGCTTTCCCGATCCCCCGAGCTCGACAACAGACAGGCACGGTGGCGCCGCGCGCGGGCGTGGACGGATCCGATCGATCGATGGATCCCCTCGAGATCCCGTGGCGTCGCGCGGGAGCGTAGCTGCACACTGCAAAGCGGCAAGCAGATGGAAGAAAAGATCCTCGTTCTTGGTCCTGACGACGGAGCGGGGGCGCTTTACCAAAATTAGAGCTCGGCGATCGGTTTGGGCGATCCGCGCCCTCGCCTGTAAAGGCAAAGCTCACCGCATCGCTGTTCTTTTCCGCTTCACCGCTTGCGCTCAGACAGACGAGCGCTTACTTCCATGCTCCCGGCGCGGATCCCTAGTACGTGGCGAGGGTGGAGGAGGAGGAAGCATCACAAAGCGACGCTTTGGCGTGATTGATGCTAGCATTGCGTTGCTATAGCATCACGTTACAGTTTTGCTCTCGCAACGCCCGTTGCTTGGCGTGAGCAGGGACAAGGCGGGGTAGAGGGCAGAAGACAGACGGCAGGAGAGCGTATAGGCCTATAGATAGGTATAGGGACATGTCCTCGCCTGCATTGCATAGGCCTAAAGTGATTTGGAAGGAGTCCGTGTAGTTTTTTTCTTGGATAATTTATGTCTCATTTTTTCTGTAGTTTGATCAAATTTGTAAAAAATATACTAACATTTACATTGAATAATTACAATAGGATTTTACTCTTTGTGAACGGAGGGGGTAGTTGTTGTTCTTCACTTCTTCAGTTGTGAACGTTGCTGGGCCTGCTTGCTGCTGCCGGTGAAGTGATACAGGAGGGGAACTGCTGGAAGCTGCTGCCGTTTCAGCGTCGCTGCAAGCTGGAGCGGCCTGCAGTCGAGCAGGCTCGCCAGTGCCCAGCCTCCCGCTACCTCTCTACGACTTTTCACTTTTGTTTGCAATGAACGATATTTGGGAGTACAGTACACCTCTAGGCTGAGCAACGCAGGTTGTTGCTGTGCTGAAAAAAAAAACTTTTTTTAGGCATTTGTAGTAAATAACTACGGAGAGAGTAATAAATCTAGCATGCGTCTTAGCCTAAAATGGAAGCAAATAAATTTTGTATGCTAATCTACAATTATCTATACGCTTTAATAGTTACAGTAGGTTTGACAGCAAAAGGCTCCAACCGCCGAAGCTTGCTCAAGCAGTGAGACAACGATGACACCCACAGACGCTCTTGTGCGCGTCCATTTGGAGACCGCTCACAAGCGCCTGGTCTAGTAGCGTCGGCGTTGTACATTTGCCTTAATCCTAAAACAAAAAAAAAGTTGATCACTGTAAACACGTGGTTTATAGGATAGTCAACTGTAATCCCGTTTGACACGACGGTTTTCCCACGTCGAAAATCTGGGAATCATGATCGCCAACACCCAACTGCACTGAGCAGAAGAAGTAACTGGATCATGATCGAACAGCTGGGCATGCTATTTGTTCGTCTCCACTTGAAGAAAGGAGACGCCAGGATTCCAGGTGTGTGTTTAGTTGCCAAAATTTTACAAAATTTTTCAAGATTTTCCGTCACATCGAATCTTTGGACGCATGCATGAAGCATTAAATATAAATAAAAAATAAAACTAATTATACAGTTTAGACGAAATTCACGAGACGAATCTTTTAAGCTTAATTAGACTATGATTGAACACTAATTGCCAAATAATAACGAAAGTGCTACAGTACTATTTTCAAAAAAAAATCGCCAACTAAACAAGAAGGGAATGGGGATCCAAGGCCAGCGAGAGAGAAGGAAGCATTCAACTCGATCCAGGCGAGCAGATATATCTATCGGCTCGGCTGGCACGAATCAGCCAGAATAGCCTTACTTTTTCAGTTCTCTCGAAATCAACCGCAGTAGTCATAAGTGCCGCGGAACAGAGCCAAAAATTACGCCGTGTTTAGTTTGGTAAGTTTGAATTTGAGCACGGTAGCACTTTCGTTTTTATTTGACAATTAGTGTTTAATCATGGATTAATTAGGCTCAAAACGTTCGTCTCGCAATTTTTAACTAAATTGTACAATTAATTTTTTTTCGTCTACATTTAATACTCTATGCATATATCGTAAGATTTGATGTGATGGACTGTAGTACTTTTTTTGGATTTTGGGCGGTAACTAAACACGCGCTTACCGCTCCTACGCCTGTCCGTCCTCCTACTTGTTGGATTGAAAACAACGGCTCATCAGGCTTCAGATAGCGATCAGAGAGCGGCAGAGCAGCGATGCAGCATGCCTCGAAGCTCGCGAGGAGTGGCAGGGAGAAGGGCCCAGCGGACAAGAAAAAAACAATTTCTTTTCCTGGCCTCAAAGCTGGATAGGACTTGGTAGTATTTGCATGGGAATCAAATCACCAGCACCAGCAGGCAGCAGCAGCCCAGCCAAAGCGCCGGAGAAAGCAACGGCCTCCGCAGCTTTAATCGCGCCTCTTCCCTTTTCCCTAGCCACGGGGCAACGATCGTTGAGCCGTAGTGTAGGTGTACCGCGGCGCAGCGGACGTAGCCGTCGTACTACAAAGATGCCGCCGTCGCCCGTCGCGTACGTACAGGTAGTCAGGTACAGCTAGCGCCCGGCCGCCGCAGAAACGCATGCTCTCGCCCATCGCACGCACGAGTACACGGCGGCGCACTGGCGCCGCCGCCGCGGTGTGACGAGACGAGAACAGGCGGGGAGGTGGGCTCGCATCTCGAGGAGGCACCTAATCGCAAGCATGATGACGGGGTTTATGATGATCAAAGACCGCTTTTGGCACCGGAGCATCATATTCATACGCGATCGCGATCGAAAACCTTTCCGAATTCTTTGCCTAATCATTGCAGCCCCGCTTGGATCGCGGGGGCGCTGTCCCGGCGGGCGGAGCGGAGCGCCCGGCCGCCCACCGCCCGCCGCCCGCTCCTCCAAAGGCCAAAGCGCGATGGTCAGAGGCACGCGCGGAGGTGACGTGTGTGTCTTTCCTAGGAGCTGTACTGTGGTCTCGTCTCGTCAAAGCTTCAACGAACTTGCCAGGCTGCAGATATGCGTAGCGCGGCTCCGGCTAGCGCCACTTGGAAAGTTGGAATCCAAGAATTTCACGTTTATTGTATCAAAAGTTTTATTTTATTTTATAAGAATCAGTTTGTTCTTCTATAGTAAAAACGTGAAAATAGAAAAAAAATCGCATTCTAAAGGGAGCCTTAGATACCAGTTTATCGTTTGTACAAAACTACATTGCCCAGTAAAATCAAATGTTTACACATGCATCCTAGCCTCCTAGATGCCATTATAATTTCCAACTTCTCTTTCCTTTAGCCCTTTTAATTGAATTGGTGGGCTTGCTTTGCAAATAAATTTGAAGCCTATTTTAGACATCGAACAAGACAACAGCAACAACACTGTTCATCAACCATAACAGCAGTGGGTACCACTGTTCACGAAAGCATTGTGCGGTACTCATATCTGCAGCCTGGCAAGTTCGTGTCGGCTGCGAAATCGGACGGCCACAAATGCGTGCAGTCTTAACTTGCAGTGGCAGTCTAATGTTTGGGTCATGTTTTCTGCTCCCTCCCTTTCACATTATTAGACGTTATACGTCTTTTTTGTTTGGACTTGTTTGACTGATAAGCCATGACTGAAAGTACTGTTGACTGATTTGGTGTTGCAGAAAAATATTGTAACGAACAAGACGATAGTTTTCTAGATACATTATTTTTATTATATATCTAGACATATTATATATATAAACGTATAATAACAGATATGTATCTAGATGAACTAAAACGTCTTATAATTTAAAATTAATTTGAAATGGAGGAGGCATCATAGAGGTAGCCAAGGATTTCCTCTCACCTCCCCTGCAGTGTATCCTTCCTCTCTCCTCCCCTGCAATGTACGAATATGTTTGCCGGTTAGAAGATAATGCCACATCAAGCCATGAATCATCAATTCTTCTTTGCCCGAGTGCTGAAAACCTAGATCAAAGGGCTTGTCTTTAGAGCCAACCAAATTATATGTAGGAAAAATAATTTATAAATCGACTAGTACACAATATACCAGGCAGCACGTGCATCTTGCTGACCAGCAAAGAAACATGGAGTGCAGAAATCATTCCGCAGGAGGCAGATTCCGCTTCACAGGGAGAATTTTGTAATGCCTCTGCGCGATATCATTTACAGGGTCAACAAATTCAGCGCAGCAAAAGCGAAAGGTGCGACCTTTTTCAGTTTAGGCATAGGCAAAGGAAATAACATCTGGAAGATTCTGATGTACCAGCTGAACATAGGTAACGAAACTAGAGTCAAACTGGAAGGTTTTGTCATGCCAAGAGCACAAGTCAACCAAATGAGGATGAGATAATGACTTGGTTAAAAGCCTCAGTTTTTTTCCCCCAGTTTTCTTTTTAACCATTTTCCTGTACAACGGAAAACAATTTGGCTCAGATGAGTTTGAAGTATTGATTTGCTTGCCTAGAGAGACGCACGGGGATGATTTAACACTCGATTTAGTTTCTGTTCACAAAAGATGGCTGAACCAAAGTGAATGGAGCCCTTAACCAAAAATCTGCAAAAATTAGACTTGCGATCACTCAGAGCAATGGTGCATCACTTGATGCAATGTGTCTCAGCATAATAAACTTGAACAGAAGGCACATGCAAAAAAGCATGTCAGATTGTTGTCAGCAGAATCATGGCACCTTCAAGTCCTGGACATCTTGAGTCCTGAAAAATTAAACCTACCAAATCAGCAAAACTGAACATCATTCTGACCAGAGTACCAATAAGGCAATACATATGAAGGAAGTCAGTTAATTCTATTCCTAAACAAATGCTTAGTGGTAACTCAATCAGCGAGCATCCAAATATTGAAAGGAAGTTCAAACATATGCAATTGATAATAATGAGATATTGCATTATTACACAACCACATGGAGCCATGAAATATAAAGGAAATCAGTACCTCTGAAGAGAGCTGGATCCTTCAGGTTCATCTTCATCCTCCTCTTCCTCCACTTCATCTTCGTCACTGTCAATTTCCAGAAGACTCAGTCTGCACTGACTCAACACTCTTCTCATCAGGAACACATTCAGGTAGTACTTTATCGAATCTATCCTGGGCTTTGAAGCAAAATTTTTCGACACAACGGCCCAATATGTCTTTTGATCCATAACAGGAACCAATTGCTCAAGTGCGTCGAACTTTAGCTGCTCATCGCGACTCCACAACTTAGAAACCTCCTCCCCCATAGAATCAAACTGCCACATTGTAAAAACTTGACCAAGTTCAGAGCGTAGCTGATCTCTTGCTTCATTTGTGTGGAGCTGTCTGCAGAAGAAGGATCCTGGGAAGGGGCAACTACATGATCCGAGCCTTCCCTGCCCAACAGCTACAATGTCGGTTTTATAAACTTCACCCTCAGGAGGCCACATCCTAGTCCCTAACATCTTTGATGTCTCTGGGTCACTCCTGTAACGTGAAAGCTCTTTCCCTGAAGGTTGCCCAGTCCAATCAGGTACCTCTGCCTGAAAATGCTCACCGACTCCAATCTTTTTCCGTTGCGTGAGGAGCAATGATGCCATGAGTTTCATTCTCTTAGCTAGCCTCTCAGATTTCCTTGTTGGCATGTTCAAGCACCCTTTCTTTTTTTGTTTGTCCCAGTAGAGCTTCCTTTTCTGCAAAATGAAAATTTCATCACACTCTAAAAGGGTAAGAAAATGCAACTGCATCTGACATCTTGGGGCAAAATGCAAGCTGATACAATAAAAATATGGGAACATAACCTTGTAAACAATTGGCATTAAAGGGAAGTGATGAAATTTCAAGGCATTTTAAGCAGGGGGGAGTGCCAAAACGCAGGCTGCAGAAAAATTGAGTGCATAAAAGACCTGCTTGCCAAAGTATAGAGCAGCAGCAAGCTCCCTGGTTTATTGTTGAAATTAGAAACCCTTCATGGGGCCTTCACAATGTCATAATCGTTTCCAAAGAAGCATCAAATATTAAATAGTATCACTATGACTCAGGGGCATCCATTTCTACTGTGGGTATTAACAAACTCCAGCAAACTGTTTAAAATACAGAAGCCCAAGGATATGTTGCGATAGCATTCTAGCATTGATCATTCCGCGAAAGACCAAATCATGCATAGTTGTACAGTTTTCCAACAATTTTCGCATATAAAACCAAGGACTCCTACTATGAACGATGGGTTGCTTTCTCAAAATAACCAAATATAACACTGTTACTTTCGGACTATACTTTATTGATTTCCATTCCAAAATGTAGATTGTTTTAGTTTTGTCCAAACTCCAAAGCCAAACTTCTCCAACTTTGACCAATTTTAATGAAAATTATACTGACATCTACAACAATTAATTTAATTTAATCCACCATGAAATTTGCCTTTGTAACACAGTTATTTGGTACTGTAGATATTAATATATTTTCTATGAAAAAATGGTCGAAGTTAGAGAAGTTTGAATTAGGGCAAAACTAAAAATGACCTACATTTTGAAACAGAGGGATCATCACTTAAGACATTCAGTTAAGACAAACATAGGATTAGTATCTAAATATTATTCAATTCCAAAAACTATCACTAGCATCCCCACCTGCCCAGCAAAAACCAGCACGAGAATTCCTTATTTCTGTAAAAAATAATAATTTGGGTTCCTTATTTTTTTCCCTCAAGGGAGAGGGAAACGCCTGCTACAAGTACAAAGGAGAGCCTGCTCCCAAACACACTCAACACGCACCCATCTAAGCCGAAAACCACCACGGACACCATATTTGCCATCAAAAATTTTGAGTTCCATTATCTTCCATCAGTTTAAGTTCTCATTCTTGTCATACCACTTCCATTACCTCCATCATGGAAAAATGGTCATGTTGACCCAAGAAATGTTGTCAGATTTTTGTGCAAATACCAATGTTTTAAATAGCGGGCTAAGCTACTTACGAGGAGCCTCCTTCAAAAGTTATAATAAGCTATAGCAGAAGCTATTTCATTTAGCAGTTTTACAGAAAACATTAAAATTCCTAACCAGTTATGCACGGGAACATGACTAAAGGAAATTTTATGAACACAAATATTCAAATATATGTCCAGCGCTCTACAGAACATGTCTACATGTCCATTATTTCAGTAATTCAATTGATTAACATACTCATGGCTATCAACATTCACTTTCATACAGCATTCAACAAATAAACAACTCAATAATTTTCAATAGTTCATTACATCATTTATCAACTAAAGAACACAACGATGAAGCATAGAATATAGTCATATAAAGTAAAGAATGAATATTTTCCTCCTTGGGACCTGGTGGATGGGATGACCTTGCAACACGAGGTTGCTGATCAACATCGGTGGAAATTGACCAATTCGGGTTCCTAAGCAGCAAGTCAGCATGTGCCATTTTTTTTTCAGGGGACCATCAAGTTTGCTCCTTGGAGAAAAGTTTGGAATTATTGGGCTCCTCTAAAATGCAAATATTTTGTTTGGTTTGCTCTCAACAACACTGGATTGCGGATCGCCTCGCCAAAAGAGGCCTCCCTCACCTTTGGCTTGCTCTCAACAACGGATGCTGGACTAGAGATCACCTCACCAAAAGAGGCCTCCCTCACCCGGCAGCTTGCCCCTTCTGTGACCAGGCCAAAGAAAATATTCAACACATCCTCACTCGTGTGTTAGGCAGGTCTGGACCTTGATCTTCCAGAAATTAAAACTCTATGCAGTAAGGCCTTCAGAATCTACTAGTCGCTTCTATGGCTGGTGGTGTCGTACTTTAAGAAGTGTTCCAAAGGAGATGCACAAAGGAGCTAATTCTCTGGTCATCCTTGTTGCTTGGGAGCTTTGGAAGCAATGAAACACTTTTTTTTTTGAAGGAGCATGCCCTGATGTTCAGACCCTCTTATACAATGTGGCTAAGGCCCTCCAGGAGCTCCTTATAAGGTCGCTATCCCCTGAGCTTTAGGGTTTAGGTAGATTGTGAAGGTCACAGTCGCCTCCCTTGTTTCAAAGACTAGTAAGGCAGGGTGTGTATTGGGTTTTTGTAGGGGCAGACCTCCCTCTGAAAAGCTAAAGCAGACTATTTATAACCATGGAAAATACCATGTCTACACCTTCACGGATGTGAAGTCCTCACAAGTTGTCCCAATCAAAACAAAACCGTCACTAGCAGTCCACCACTGCCAATGACGGATTTCATCACTGGACAACAAAACAGAACCGTTGTCCTGCTACGATGTCATACATCCCTTTACACCCTAAATTGAGCTTAGTTATGATGGCTCCCAAAGGTTACACTAAACGGCAGCATGTACCCCAGCAAATGCACAAGAAGCAAGCGGAGGCTCAAGCAGCAGGAGGATCATCATCAATTCTCATTTGCTGTGCAGTTGCGGGTGCACTATGCATGCTGCTACTTCGTTTTGGGTTGCGAGGAGCAAGCAGACACGGTAGAGTCAAAATCAAAGATTGGCCCATCCATGGCCCGTTTCCGCCTGTTCTTGAGCCGTTCTCACCCAACTTAGCCGCTTTCACCCGTTATTTAGCTGTCCCCACCCGACTTAGCCGTTTTCACCTCTTGTGAGCTATGTGGCACACGTTCACCATCCGACTTAGCCATTTTCACCTCCTGTGAGCTACGTGTGGCACACGTTCGAAGGCATGAGTACTGAAATTGAATCTTGATGATGCTCGTCCAGCAGAAATAGACATCTCAGAGCAGGGCGGACGATCTTCCAGCCATCTACGAGCTTTGTCTCTTGCCTCTCACTTCTTTTTTGGAAATGCCTCTCACTTCGATCTCCCAGCAACAAGCACCAAGTGCTTGACATGTGTTTTTTATTAGTTTTAACAGGTTTGATGTTTATGGAGAGGAAAATCAGAAGTGAGAGAAACCGAGGAATTATGTTTTTTACCAATGGAGAAATGGTGCTGAGTTGCAGGGTGGGGGAAGCGGATGGGGAAGTGATGACATGTTGAGCCCGATGAGCAACGATGTCTTTAAGCTAAACTTAATAGCTAGCTGATAGAAGTGGCCTAAAAGGAACCAAAAATTGAAGCAGTGGCAGTAAAGGAAGTTCGTTTTCCAGGATGGCAAATAACACAATACCTTTTCTTTTGACGGCAAATAAAGATTTTTCTCAACAAACAAAGCTTTTTCATAGCAAGGGAAATACTTCACAAGCAACCAATTTAAGTGACTCCATTACGACAAGGTGTTTTGGAACCTCTGCTTCATCAATGAACCGCCACCAGAGTGATTTAAGCCCTTTGATCTTATGATTGTAAGCAAGTTGTACAAATCTGTCGTATGTATATCAACACTCATGACTCAACATAACAAATGGTTTTTTAATACCACTGATCCCCACATACTTAAGTCACATAGAAGTTACTAAAACATTCTAAATCCTCAGAAAAATTCAACAACATAAACTGCCCTTCAAATATCTCTCTCTCCAACAACTTTCAGAGGTAAAGCATTATTCTGGGTGTGGGATCAATAAACCACACACACAGTTTGCATGCAGCCCTATTGTGCATTGGAAACTATACAAAACTAGCACAGTAGATAAGCTATATATATCAAATCATTCATCCACGTGGAATCAATTTTGGATCTACAACTACTTTTTGCCCATCACAACATTAGCACCACTCTACTTTGCAAGTGTGTAGCCTTTTCCTCACTGTAATCTGAAGGATATGGGTATCACCCTCAAGCACAGGATATTAGAACTGGAATTTTTGCTTGCCCCTAAGTCCCTGGCACAAGCCTGTCATACTGTTAAGGCTTGTCCTAATTCCTCTCTAATTTCACAACCACTCTTCTGCAGCCTCCATGCCGCTTTAGTCTCCGCCTTCAAGTCAAAGTTGGAAAGAGTGAAAGACTTGGTAAAATGTTTCCCAGCTTACCCTTTCACGTGTTCTTCACCAGATATACAGGGCCTGTTTGGTTGTCTACATTAGCCCTGTGCAGTGCATTTTGTACATGTTTGATTGCACGCAGAGGCTCTTATGCAGGCTTGCAGAGTACTCAAAGCAATCCCAATGCAGCATTGGCTGGTATGCCAGATTTGGCCATATTAGGCAATGCAGATTTGCACTAGCCCATGGGGCACATAAAAATGAAATATTCTCACCTCCCTAACACTACTAGAAACATGAGGCCTCTACTAGAATATGGAGGTGACTATATACAACAGAATGCAAGCAATCAAATACAATTTTACTAAATGCGACTTGCCTGTGCAGCACAACCAAACACCAAGACATTGTATATGCTTATGCTGGTTTGAGTTGTGTTGCATAAGGTCTAACGCAGGTTAAGATTAATACAGGCAACCAATCACACCCATACTGACAGAACATAAACGCCACACATGATCATATGAACACGACAAGAATATCCAGAAAGATAGGAGACGGTGTGCTTGGTAACTGTTATTGGGAAAATAACATTGTTCTTATTTCGATAAACAAGAAACAGCCTACGTACGAATGGCTTCACATCAGCATCAAAAGCTTCAGGATGCATGCCTTCTGGAAAGTTGGACATGCAAGATATTTATGCCTTAGTTGGACATGCATTTAACCATGTTCCGTTTCAGTTTGCTAATCTTCCCGATTTATCTATTTTTAGTACAAAGGGTATGCCAGGAAAAAAAAGGAGCTTGGATGGTAAAAAAAATGCTTGATGTCATTGGCATCATCAATAAGAATATCTTCCAAAGCTAATTAAAAAAAGTGTGCCTATATTTGTGTATAGCCAGAGAATAGCATTCTTTTCAGGACAGAAGTAATATTAAACTTATCGACTAAAAAAAACTGATCGCCCTGTCAGGTATCTTCCAAAACACTTATGTCGTGTCAGCCACGAACAACAATAACAACGAAAAGCCTTTTGGGCCCAAGCAAGTTACGCAAGTTAGGTACACGAAAGCTTGGGTCAAGGCTCGAACACATGGATTGATTTCCATACAACCCTATCCAGGAATAGTTTTTTGGGTATACTTGATTCTCTCAAGTCTCTCTTTACTACCTCTTCTCATGTCAAGTTTGATATCCTGGTGTAAAAAAATAAAGTTTGGCCTATTCTGTCTCTTCCTACATTATCAAACATGCCTACGATGACACTATGCACTGGTGCCTAGGAACAACCAGTAATGCATGTAACTAATTTTCCAGCTAGTGTGTAGTACCACTTAGCGGGGTTATTAGGACTTGGGTCTCTTTGTTGGGTCACCAATCCATGTACCTTTACCAATTAACCAATTTCAAGCTAGCTTGTAGCAGTAGCAACTACTTTTTGCTGTCTGAAGCATTAGGCAGAGGATGTTAAGCCACAAATTTTCCATTATCTAAAAGAAGTGCCACTGCCATGTGGGAATATGGCCATGTTTGGCACAGCTTATTCCCTAGTTTCTCCACAGATATGCAGAAGTTGTGTCAGAGGGCAAGATTACATGACAGCTTATCAACAAGCAGAATCAGAGAATTAACTAAGCAAAACGAGCAAATTCTGCTTTTCGTAAACTCTGCAAATAAGTGGATTCAGGACACAACTTCAAAAGAAGTTTCAAACAGGGACAAGTCACATGTTAGTGCCATTGGATAGTGGCATGCCGTAGGGGTACTCCGGCATGGGGTGCGGCAGCGCAGGCGGTTGGCACTCCACTTCCGAAATGCGCAGTGACAGACCAGCCAATTGGGTGGCCATATCACTCATCTGCCGCAAGACACCGGACACCATCTTCGTCAATTGTTCGAGTGCTTGAGGAAGGATGGCGGCCGACCCAGGCACCGACAGATCACCCTCTGATACCAAGTTGTTAGTGCCTAGGGATCAAAGGGAGTAGCTGTGGGAGACTTCTGGTTGGCGCTTCCACGAACTCCGTCGTGCGGGCGCCGTCGGACTATCGCGGAAGAAAGAAAGTGCAGGGCGCAAGGGGCAACAAGTGTGTTGTCCTGCTTAACATCTCCTCATCCAAGTCTGGGTTCTAATACAAGATTAGGCACATGCACGGACACACCCAAACACCTGGTTCGGTCGTTGCCGAGATCGTGGGCGCACCCACGTCTCCTGGCGCAGTGCCCCACTTCTTCCTTCTGCTATAGGTTAGGCCGGTCATAACATCACACCATGACAACACAAATGATGGCTCTTAGAGCATCGCCAAAAACTCCTTAAAAATACTTGCCAAATCATTATTTATACCAAGTGGCCAAAATGAGTAGGGAGCTAATTTGTTGCCTTCCCCCAATAGTTTGCAATATTTGGTTGCTAATTTTTTTTAAAAAGGGGGCCCACAACATAATTTTGCTCGCTCCTCCCAACCTCGTTCGCACGCCACCACCGATCAGCCGCCAGCCATACACCGCCACCCCCAACCGGCGCCGCTGCCTTTTAGCCGGCCTCCACCACAGCCAGCCACAGGAGCAGCCAGGGACGAAGAAAACCGCGCGAAGGGTGGAAAAGATAGCCGTCAAGTGAGGATACAGAGCACAGAAAGCTTGCACATATGTGAGGAGTCATAGAGGAGATTTACCATTCACGTATCTTTAGGGAGTTCGGATACAAAACTGTTGGAGGGCCTTTTGCCAAAAAGAAATGTTGTTTTAAGATCTTAGAGATGCTCTTAGGTCCTTTTTTCCTTGCAAACTGAAACAGATAGGTCCCAGATTACAACAACCCACAGACCACATTTTTACTATCTCTGGCCATAATTAGATGGCGTTTTGGACAGCAAAAAAACACTAATTACATGTCAAATTTGCTGTCCAAAACATACTATAATTAGTACCGGAGGGAGTACAATCCGTCATCTAATTATGACCAGAGGGAGTACAATCCAACAGTCTGCTGTCCTTAGCAGCCAACATGAACGGAACTTGGGGTGTTATTTTATAACGTGAGAACGTAAATGTTCCCGAATCGGAGACGTGGACATTCCCGAAACGTGGAACGTGGTCATGTTCCACGTTTCCGGCTACTAAGAGTCTGTTCCCCCTCCCTGCGCGCTAATTGTGATAATATGCAAGCTGCAATCCACAGCCCGCAGGATGAAACAAACAGGGCGTTATAAGCTTTGATGGCTTGACCCTGGCTAAGATCTAATATGGTCCTAGTCAGGGTTCCCCCTCCCAGACTGGAACCGTCTGCTCCAGCACTGGTTGTCAAAAGTACATGCTAATTGTGATAATATGCAAGCTGCAATCCACAGCCCGCCGGCTGAAACAAACAGGGCGTTATAAGCTTTGATGGCTTGACCCTGGCTAAGATACTAATATGGTCCTAGTCAGGGTTCCCCCTCCCAGACTGGAACCGTCTGCTCCAGCACTGGTTGTCAAAAGTACATGATTCCTATGCAGTGACAGTGATCCTACCCACTCGCGACACCTGGCATTACCATCCTGGCATCCTCCGAGCTGCAGTCTCTAATCCCCGGAAGCCAAATCAAATAGTACGGCATAGAACAAACGGATGTGACAAATCTTAGATGCCCCTTGTCCAATCCATACCGATCAGTCCTACAAACAGAGCAAAGCAAGCAACAGGCTACCAAAAACCACGTTTCCTAAGAATTGGCAACAGAAAACAATTCAACAAAATATGAGAGTTTTGCGCTCAAGCGAACTAACCTTGTAGAAGCTGGGAAGCTCTTCTGCGTCCTCCACGTCCTCCGATCTAAGGTAGCGAGCGCGCCGCAAGGCCAGCACGTGCCGCTTCCTCGCCCTGTGCTCTGATGGCGCCGGAAGGGGAGCCACGGGATCCGCTGCGAGCTCCCGCATCCACCGCACTAGCACCCCCAGATCCCCACCCACGGTGCCGCCTTTGCCGCCTCCCGCACCGCGCAACACGCTTCCCCCGTCGGCGAGCGCCTCGAACCGCTGCCGCGGCTCTCCGCCGCCATACGCCTCTGCAGGCAGCGGGGCGAGAACAGCCGAGGGAGAGGAGGAGGAGGAGGAGGCGCCGCCACCGGCGATGCGTGGCTGGTCACCGCAGTGGCCGCCGCCTAGGGTGCCGAAGGGGTCGTCGCGGAGCTGGTGCTGGTACATCCCCACCATCGAGGCGAGGACCCAGCCGCCGGAGGAAACCGCGGCCGCGCGGCCGGTTGCTGATGGGGTCGCCGGCCGCGCGCTGCTCGCTGCTCCCGCCTCCGCGCTTGATAGCTGTAAATCGTAATTTCGGAACCGAATGTTCTGGGTTAGCGAGTTGAACGATGTGCCGATGTGGTTCGTGGGGAGACGAGGGTAAGAGTATGGGCCCATCTGTCAGTTAGCGGAACCGTTTGCTCACATGAAATTGTTTCTAAGCAATAATGATTTAGCGTGTCATTTTAGCATGGGCGTCCTTAGAATTTGGGAAGAAAAAACTGTACCATACTGGAACTCGCTGACACATTAATTTTCACAAATCGGGCTGGTCTGCTTTTTGACATTTGCAACAGAAGCAAGCGAACAAGAGTGTAAGTATTTTGAGACAAAGTTTGAATCATATAGCACCTTCTACTTTGGAAACGGAGGGAGTATAAGTTATTATAGGCTGTAAGTGTCCAGCGACATATTTTACTCTGAATTCCCTGTTCTCTTCATTTAAATTTATAAATCGTTATGATTTTTTAATATATTGTTTTTAATGCACCTAATATAGGCTATGTCTAACCACGTAATAAAAAGTTTTAGAAAATTAGAGCGACTTATAACTATGAATAAAGTGAGTATTTGTCAATAAAAGTTTTTTTAATTATATGGTACTCTCTATTCTAAATTATAAATTATTACAACTTTTCTAAATACATAGCTTTTATTAGTTAGGCTACGTCTCTACTTTGATCCCTCTGTTTTAAGTTATAAGTCATTCTAGTAACTTTTTTTAACGTATTGTTTTTGCAATGCACTTAGATATAAGGCTATGTCTAAATACTTAATAAAAGTTCTAGAAAAGTTAGAACGACTTATAATTTGGAATGAAGTTAATATTTGTCAATAAAAGTTTTTTATATAGTGCTTTCCTTGTTCTAAATTATAAGTTATTCTAACTTTTTTAAATACATAGCTTTTGCTATCTATGTAGACATACGCTATATCTATATACATAGCTTTTACTGTATATCTAAAAAGGTTTATGAACATATGAAGTACTACTTTTTACCAATATTCCACAATATCTTTCATATTACTCCTTTCATCCACTCGCTATCTGGACCCATCAATGCACGGGCATGAGAGTTAAACTTTGCTCTCTCTCTCTCCCCACCTATTTTCACCTCCAAGTTAGTAAAAAATGATGATAGTTATAAGATAATTATTATACTTGCTTTAAGTGTTGATGCATAATAGCTGCAACCGTAGCGAGCTGAATCGAGTGGGCTAGAGGTCATTAACTTCTCCTCCGATTCTCTTTTCTTGACTAGTGAGGCAAGAAATTGGCCAATTCAGGTGTGCCATGTCAATTGATATCTCGCGTCGTTTATCCTACATATTCTGATGCTAAATTTTTAAGGAAAGTTATATGTGGACCTAGGAACAGCTAGTAGGAGAGGTTCCTTATCATCATTCTACTTCTTGCCCCTTCTTTTAACCTTCCATAGCTCCAAATTTGTAAGACATGTATAAGTGGGGGTTTCATCTTATAGTTTCAAAGACTCTTAGTTGAAAACAGTATATATAAGTTTCATCCTTACGAAACTCATTTTAGTCAATGAAACTTTTATCACATCTCTATTCACAGTACTATACTATATCAACTTATTTAATACTCATAAAACTCTCATTAAGAGGGTTTACGAGAGACCCCACACTTAAAACAGTGGTAGGTGAAGTTTAAGCCCCGACCTTACTGGTGTTGTAGATTCATCCACGGGGAACCTTCAATTTTTGGTAGCGCTCGGAATTTAATTTCGCTGTAGTTAGATTAAAACTTCAGATTCAATTTTAAAATATGACTAAAAACACACTAGGAAAATACTCTTTTCCAGTTCCATATTTTTTTAATCGTTTTACACAAGTTAAGTCAAACTTTTAAATCTTTGAGTATTGATAACTTTTAAGTTTGGTTTGAAGAAATTAAGACATTATTATATTTTGGTGGAGTAATTTTAACAAAATTACATTTTTATATATTGTTATTAAAAATATTCAAAAGTCAAAACCATGTGTTCAAGTCTTTCTCTTTTGATAACAACTAGCAAACGTGCCCGTGCATTACAACGGAATCCAATCCATACATATAAGAATCGAACTCTGTATCATCGCTTGACGCGACTTGTTCTATCTTGTATGAGCACAGGTCATGAGCCCGGATCATATACAAGATATGGACGACCCAATACGTATTAGAATTGGACTTTGTATCCATCGTTGTAAAAAAGCAGATGGAAGAAACTCTCAACTGCCCATTTAGTTAGGGGGAGATCGACGAAAAAAATAGGATAAAATTTAATGGTACCTATTTAGTATGACAAGTATTAATACTTTATATAAATTTGACCAAACCTAACATACTTTAATATAACAATATTCTATAATTATATTCTTTTTTGGACGGAGAGAGTAGTGTATAAATTGTCTCATATAATTCTAAAAATTTAGCTCATGACTCATGAGGTAGTTACTTGCGAAACAGTCATTTCTTTCTATCACCTCTTTTCTCTCCTTCGTGTCATAAAAAATAGTAATACATGAGACAACCTATGAAACTACTTGCATATACGGATATACTCATTTAAAGTTAAACATCTAATATCTCTTTGGCGACAACTTTAGAATGAAGAAACTGCTATACACAGTATCTAAACATTATGTAGTTTATTGTTTATTTGAACCTACAAATTCACAATTCCAGTCTAGATTTTCTGAAGAACAGCAGACATGTTCGCTCGTGGCTTGCACAGAGCTTCCAGGGGGACAGCCTTAGACATGATGGTGCCAGTGGCTGTTGCCATGTCAACTTCTGCATCCCCAATCCTGGTCCAATCGAAGCATTGGAGCAGCGCCCCCAGGACGAGCCCCATGGTTCGCATTGCGAGATTCTCACCGGGACACCTGCGCCTCCCCATCCCAAATGGCATCATAAACTTGCCCTCTGCTCTGCCGTGCTCGAACCTCTCCGGCCTGAACTCCTCCGGTTCCTCCCATATCGCCGGATCCCTGTGGATGGCGTACGCATTGACAAGGATCATCGACCCTGCCGGGACGTCGTACCCGTGGATCTTGCAGTCGGTGGACGCCTCGTGCGGCAGTAGCATCGGCGCGGCCGGGTAGAGGCGAAGCGTCTCGCTGATGATGCAGTGGAGGTACGGCAGACGGGGAAGGTCGTTCTTGTCGACAAGACGACCCCCTCCGACGTTGGAGTCGATTTCTTCCTGCGCCTTTTTCAGCACATCTGGGTGGTTAAGCAGGAGCGACATTGCCCATTCCATGGTCGTTGAGGTCGTCTCCGTGCCGGCTCCGAGCAGATTCTTCAATCCAGACACGATACGAGGAAAAAAGTATTAGTGAAAGAAAGCATGATAATTAGCTGCACATAAGCAGAATTAAGGACGTGGAAACATGCGTAGTAGTGCTACTCACTGGCACGAGAGCGTTGATAAAGGTGTCCGTGTAGACATCAGGCTCTGTTTTCTGCAGTGACAGCATGACACCGATCATGCCCATCTTCTCGTCCGCCGAGTCGTTGGCATCGGCCTCGGCTTTCTTGCGTTCCAGCTGCTTCAGCTTTTGCCTCTCTGCATCGATCATCTTGTCGAAGAACAGGTTCCTTCGCTTAACCACGTCCGCGAGCTTCCTCTTCGCGCCGTACACATCGAGCCACCGCAGCAGGGGCATGTAGTCCCACAGGTTGGCCACACCAACAAGCGGGATGATCTCCTCGATGATGTCCTTCATCTCCCGCGCCTCCTTGGACATGTCCTCGTCCGCGTCGTCAGAGTAGGTGTTCCTGGTCTGCGCCATGATCTCCATGAGGACGCTGTGGGAGAGGTCAAACAGCCTCCGCTTCAGCTCGACCCTGGCGGCGGCTCCCGGCGCGGAGGCGGAGGCGCGGGCAAGGCGGCGCACCATGGCGCGGAGCTCGCGGGCGATTATGGTGTCGGACATGATGTTGACGCGGTGCGCCGAGAGGAGATGCACGGTGGAGACGCGGCGCATGGTGCGCCAGAGCGCGCCGTAGTTGACGACGGTGAGCACCGAGTAGTCGAAGGTGATCTCACGCGCGGACGGGAAGTGCGGGCGGTTGGCGATCGCGACGTCGACCTCTCCGGAGAAGCACTCCTTCGCCAGCGCCGCCGAGCCGATGACGACGGCTTGGCGGCCGCCGAGGCGCAGGTGGACAACCGGGCCGTGGCGCGACACGAGGCCGGCGAGCGAGGTCTGGAGCGGCTTCTTGAGCAAGGGTAGGTGCCCGAGGATGGGGAACGCGAACCGCGGGCCAGGTGGCAGCCGTTGCTGCTTCTTGCCGCGCCTCATCAAGAGGTGGTGGAGCAAGACGAGGAACACGAAGGTGACCACGGCGACGTAGTAGAATCTTTCCATGGTTCCTCTGTGGTAGCTGAAACTTAGGACCAGCTCTAGCTGTGGGAAGTGCTGTATATGTTGTTCTTCTCTATTGACATTATTGTATGATAATATGGATGGGCGTGGTCATATTTATATGAGGCCAGAAGGCGGACAGGCTTCGCTCTCAAAAGCAAAAATGGCGACGAACTTGTGGCTGAGATATTTCGCTGTTGATTGTCGCACGTTTGTCAATGGTTATCTTTTCCACGGATGTTTTGTGCCGTGAGCCGAAAGCCGGAGGCTTTGACGCCTCTCAGAAAGGAAGCAACCGCAGCAGCACCTCGTGACAAACTGGGATTCCAATTCGCTCTTGGAAGGGTCAACAGTAGTCTCCAGAAACAGCCGCTCTGGAATTCTCTGCGGGTCTTACTTTCCGTGCGGGACGCCGCAACTGGAAGGAAACTCCTGGGCGCCTTCTTGATGTCCCGTTATCAACTTTCTTTCTGCAAAACAATCATCCTTCATTTAGCCCCTACAATCCTAAGGTTTAACTGCAATAGGGAGATGGGACACGTCACCTTAAATTCTTTCCACCGTTATATTTCAAGATGTACGGTCCTTGTTGCTCCCACCGATTTCTACTGTGTAATCGTCTAAAATATATGTTCCCGTCCCCCCTTCCTCCGGAAGCATCGGCGCAGAGGCCGCCTTCTCTCGACGCCTCCGCTCGCCCTACTCCGCCGTCGTCCCTCCCAGCGCTGGTGCTCCTCCCCTTCCCAGCTCCGCCGCCACCTCTCCCCACCGCCGTCGCCACCTCTCCACCCCTCCCGAGACCGGTAAGCCCCAGCGCGGCGGCACGGGCGTAGCCGTCCCTGGCTCGTGAGGCCTCCGACAATAAAGGTGCATTGTCTCTCTTCATCCACTTCCTCTACCCCTTCCCCTTCCCTTGCTGGCATCGGAGACGGTGTAGATCGGCGCTTCCTGGTTTTCGTAGCTGGGGAAGGGCTCCACCCTGTAACACCTCAGGTGTTTGTCACCAGTTAAGCAATGAGTTTGAGCTCAAACATGACATATTAAGTGGTGATAAAGGTGTCAAGATCAAATCTACTAGAGTGAGCTCCAACTTAAACTTGGACAACACACCTTTACTTACATGTGTACACATGTCAAGATTATGCGAGAGTAAGGTTAAACATGCTCAGTCCAGGTACATTACATCAACATGCAACCATCTTGACTAGTGGAAAAGTTTTATGAAGTTTGGAATCAAGAAGTCACATGAAATGATAAGTTATAATCTTTCTTGGATTGCTTTATTATGTAAATGGGAATATGAGATGTCGACCAAACTTTGCTACATTGCCCAAATGACTCTAATTGAACTCTACAACAAAAGTCATGAAGGGTTCATGTTGAGCAGATATCAAGAAAATGTCTCAATTGACCTAAAACCCTGGTTTAAGAGTTAATCAAGTTGCTGCTTTGACCAACATAAAGCTTTGACTTTTTAAAAGTTGTAGTTTAGTTTGTGTGCAATAAACTTTATTTTTGGACCAAGTGCCAGATCAGCTTGAAAATAAGTCAAACAGAGGCTCGAAAGTTGAATCAGTGGCTGTTTTCATACTCCGAAATATTCTAAGTCCGGAATTCATCGTCATCGACATTGGCATTCCGCGTTCTCATGTTCTTGTTAAGCAACTTGAGTTGACCTAAAAATAAAAGTTGGAGCTAATTCCACGAAGAAGGTCTGGGAAGAAGTTGAATCAAGTTTAATCATGTTTGGACCAAGTAATTTGAGCTCAAGCAGAGCAACGCTTAACCCTTGTTAAGTCAACTTAGGGACTTAATTAAACACTGATCCGCTGTCCTAATGACTAGGCACCCTTAATGAGTTTGGTAGACCATTAGGAGGGCAACAACTTTGGTACAGGCACACGGATCCGAAACTACTGGGAATATGCTGAAAAACGCGTCCGAACTCGGGCTCCATCACGCGCGCCAGGTGTTCGACAGGGGGCCCCAAGGGGGGACACGCGGTTGTCATGCCCCTCGCCTCTGCTCCACGCGTCGTGGATGCCCCGCCTAAGCCGCGTCGCTGCCACACGCTGTCCCGGCCTGAGCTCCACTCCGCGATCGCTTCCCCTCGCCTCAACCGCTCTTCCAGCGCTCGCCTCGCTGCCTTGTTCTCGCCATAGCCATGGCCGGCAAGCAGAGCTCCTTTGCCGCTGCCATTCCTCCTCCGTAGAGCACCCTTGCAACTCCCATTCGCCTCCACCTTGGCTCGCCGCCGCTGCTCCTCTCCGCTGGGCTACCGCCATGCGAGCCTGTCGGCGCTCGCGGTTGCCATGGCCAGGCCACCACGGGCTGCTACTAACCGAGCCAGGGCCTGGAACGGGTGCGTCCGGCCACTTCCAAGCTGGCACGGATCCTCCCTCATCGTCGACGTCCTCCGCGCCGCCTCAATCGGCTTCAGGCCGTCGGTGAGGCCGCCGACGCCACGGTCGCACGTGGCTGGACCTTCCTAGGCCAATACCAGCCAGGACAAAGCCCTGTGCGAGTGCGCATAGGCCAGGGCTTGCCGCGGCCTTGCAGCTCGCCACCGGCGCCGCCCTTGCTGGCCGAAACCGCGAGCTCCGGCCATCTCCTCTGCTCTGCTCGAGTTGAAGAAGGAGAAGGGCATCGCACCCAAATTGAAGCAAGCTCAGGGGGTTAAGTGCATAAGACAAGACTCATATGAATAGTGTTATTAGGACTTGGTTGATTGGTTTAATTAAAGTTTCTTGCAGCGTCCTCTGTGTAAATGTGTTTTTCCTTTATTCCTTTTATTTGGCCGAAACTTTGGAAAATCATAGAAAATTGTAGAAACATCCTAAAATAGCAAATGAGGATTTTTTGGAATTGTTGTGAAATTATATATGCAGTAGATATATAATATGTCATGATTTAGTTTAAAGTTTTTTCTATAAAAATCAATTTATGCAGCTAGGTTTTTAATACTAGTTGTGTCTTGTCTTTTTTCATAACTGCAGCTGTTGTGCTCAAATAAATGTGAAATTTTTATGGTAGTCTACTAAGACTATTTATATGCTGTGGTAAAAATTTTAGAAGTTTAGGTTTTATATTTTAAGATCTATAAAAATAACAAATGTTCTATGTTGCTTTGCTCCTATTCTGAATAGGACTACATGTTTATATTAATTGGCTCAGTTAAGTTAAGAATCATGATTTTATGACAATACATGAGTTGTAGTAATTTTCTTAATTTTTCCAAAAAGCTAAATAGCATAATTTTTTGTTAAGTAGATTTTTAGTTTTTGTTGCTTAAATTTCTATGGTTGTTTCTGCCCAAACCCAAATAGGGTTGCCTTGTTGGTAATGTGTGGCCTTGTTAAGAGCATAATTTGCTTTAGTTATTTATAACAAAGTTGTTTAGAATTTTCTAACCTTTCTAAAAAGTCTAGAACCACATTTATTGGATATGTATAACTCTAGTTATAGCTGTTTAATGTGACATGTCAGATTATGTCCATATTTTAGACAGAGATGCATTCATTGGATTAATTTACCTTGTTAGCTGTATAATCATCTTAAGATGATAATAAGAAAATTGTAGATAACTTCATAAGCTTTTCAAAAACTTATGATTCATGATTGTTGAATGTCTAGAACTCTAGTTATACTTCTCTGAAGTTCCTATCAGTTTTCTGTACCACAGATGTTTGGGCTGCATGTGCAGTTTTGCTTGTGCAATTATTTTCATGGTGTAAATTATGTTTTCTGTGGTTGTGGTGAATACCAAAGTTGTAGGTAACTTCATAATCTAGTTTGTGTTAAATTTTCATGACCATAGGCCTGATAATTTAGGAGCTATAGATTTTATAATTTCCGTGTCAGGTTTTGCATGCTCTCTGTACATATCTTAATGATTGTGTTGTTTGACCCAATTAAGCTTTGAATCATGTCTTGGTGATAATATAAAAAGTTTAGTGATTTTCATGAGTTTTCCAAATGGTTAAAGATCACTCTTTTTGGTGATCTAAATCACCAGTTATAAGCTTGTGAAGTTGCATGGTAGAATCTGTCCGAGTCTGGACAGAGATACTCAATTGTGCTTGATTGATCTTGTTAGTAGTGGAATCACCTTGTGATGATAATAAACATGTTTTAGATAATTTAATAAGATTTCTATAAAGTTAAGATTCATGCTTGTTTGATGTCTGTAACTCCAGTTATGTCGTTTTGAAACTACTACTACTTTTCTGTCACAGTTCTGTGCAGATCTGAAACATTGACATGTTTGACCTAGTTAGCTTTGGAATAAGCTTTTGGTGGTAATAACAATGTTTTTGGCAATTTCATTAGCTTTCCAGAAATTCTAGTATCACCTTTTTTGGATGTCTAGATCTCTAGTTATGGATAAAACAAGTGACCGCTGTGCTGCTGTCCAGATTTCTATACATGTGCTAAGTGATTGCTTTAGCTTGCTCTTGTTTTGGCTAAACATGTTGGTTAGTTCTTGATCGATGCGTGGGTGCAATATCTGAACTTAAGTTTACTTATGTGCCATGCCTAATATGCTTGCTATATCTCTATAATAGGTTGTGTGGTGTTTAGTTAAATAACTCTAGGTGTCTATATCTTTCATGATCTTATGTTTGTCTTGAATGCTATTATGTGATGCATCTCATATTATCATTCTTCATATTCATGCACTTGCATCTTGCATCTTATCTAGATCCGCTAGATGAACCATATGAAGGATGTGATGTTGGAGCTGAACCCGAAGATGGTGTATGGTGGACCTATCCCAAAGATGAAAGAACTGAACAAGTGCTAGGATGGGAGATACTCGCCTAGCGAGTGTTGTCTGACAAACACTAACCTAGTGTTGGATAACAGACAAGCCCCGGAGCATTATAAGCCTCCTACATTTTTATAAATATCACTTGAGTTTTTTTTATGTTTGATGCATTAGGTTATAAGAGTTGATTGGAACCACTTGATGCATAGAACTACCTTGTCCAGAAATATACCTTGAACCCTATATAGGTCCAGGATTGAATGTATGCTTAGCAATACTTAGACCGGTAGAAGTCGGGTGATTTTCTGTCACCTGCGAGATATAGGTGGATACCAAAGCACGGTTGACTATATTTGCTATCGTGAAAATAACCATTTGTTAATAATGAATGGAGACCGGGCGGGATGTCGATAGAGAAGCAACAATACATGGATGTCTTAGGTGTGAATGTATCTTCGTCTATGTCGATTAAGGACCTCATACTTTTTCTCCATACAATGTTATTGACCATTTTAGCGTGCAATAGACAAGATTGAACGCATGCCTCTCACTTAGCTCCTTAAAGGTTGTATTTTCCGTTTTTTGGTGTATAACTCATTCCTTTCTTGTTTTTTTTTTGTAGGTGTACCGCAGATTTGTATTGTTGGTGCCAACAAACTACGTGTAGGTTCCTTCAATCTATGGTACTCAACTTAGGCCGAGCCCATTTCTATGCTTTTTAATTTATCTAGGGTAAGTTCTTCCTCTCTGTCTTATGGAGGAAGTAAGAGATGTGCATATATTGGGAGGTTGTTGGCGGATCAATAGACTATAGGGAAAGTATGACCTCTAGACTACTACTGATAGCCTCCGACCTCTGTCCTTGGGGGGACACGTATGGTGAACATGGCTTGAGCGACGAGAGGAGCACTTGCTACCGCGCTCGTAGCCGTGCATATACCACGTCTCCCCACACACTGATTGTGAAGGAGAATGCGGCACTAGCGAACCCGCGAAATGTGGACCTAAGTTATACCAAATGTTACCTAAGACTATCTTGGCGTAGGCATGTCTGGGTTTGTGTGAGGAATAAATTCCCAGCTGGTTGAAATCGATTCGAATCGTCGTCTCTCCCGGATAGTGAGAAACTTGGCTAGCACCAACATCGTAGTAATTGTATTATGAAATGTGATGGTTCGGATAAACATGGAATTATTACACCGTCTATGGTTACTATTGTATGCTATTAAATGATATACCACATATTTGGCACAGATTAATTGCTAATCTAGAGATGAATAACTATAATTAATTTGGTTACTGAATTATGAAAATATATAGCTCAACTCTTGACTTTTATGCAAAATGTTGTCAAGATCCACCTATAAAGCCTTGGATACTCCTTGGTGTCACTTTATTTCTGGTTTATGACAAGTTAGTCTAGCTGAGTACATTCGAATACTCAGGGTTTATCCCACCATGTTGCGGTGAAATTCTCGACTGTATGCTCCTCTCCCTTGACAATGAACCACTTGCTCGAAGACCCGTTTCGCCAGAGGAAGGCGATTTAACGTCCATGATGGTAAAGCAAGTAGCTAACCGTCCATACGTAGTGGGCTCCTCGATGTCGATGCGGTGACTCTATATTTATTTATCATCTATATGCTTTTGTCAGAGGATGTCACTTATGCTCGCAATGTATTTGAAACTCATATTAATATAATTATTTGAAAGCTATATTGTTTTCACTAATCGGTTTTAAAACCTAAACTTGGTTATGATGTTGATTTACCGAAGTCCTTTGTGACACTCGCCTTCCACTCACAGCGACTACCCTCTGGCGTGCTCGGCACCCTTCAAAGGGTTTATATAAGTGAAAATATCGCGTGTTTAACGTGTTAGTTAGCGGGTGTTGGGGAAGCCTCTTGCATTTGATCTTGTATAAATTGGGCGTCTCCGTTCACACACCCCCTTCAACCTCCTCTAGGCCGGCGTGGCGATGCAACCGAATGTTCGGAGGAATCATTATCGTCTTGCCCGTTAGGGCTCACTGTGGTCACCGCCATCGTCCTAGAGGGAGATGCAGTGTGTTGTGATGTTCAATGAAACTCTAGCAATCGTTTTTGTGTACCTATTTTATTTAGGTTGGATTCAGTTGTTTTTTCGGGTATTTTTAGGGTTATTTTCCCCTATAATATCGTTGGTGAAGAGGGTTTGTCTACTTACTTCGCAATTTAACCTATTGTGCTTATTTCTTATTGATTATGCAGCTCACGGGCAGATAAATTGTGATGTGTTGCGTATGCTCAATTAGTCCTTTATGTGTAGGTATTTTTCATAAATCCTCATTTTGTTGTTAATTTTTTTCTTTTTCTCCATACAATGAGATAATAAACATGACAGTTTCCTTTCGATTAATTTAGTTTAGCGTACAATAGCTGAGCCATACGCTAAGAAACGACTACTACAAACAATTATTAGGAAGTATTTCCTATGTACTTTTTTACATATTTCCTTCAGATTTCAACTGGCTCATATATTTCCTTCAGATTTCAACTAGGCTCCTTAAAGAGTTGTATTTTCCTTCTCTTGTTTTTTGGTGTACGCTTCGTCTAACTCAGACTAAGTTTTCCTTTCTTGTTTTTTTAGGTGTAGACTTCCTCTAAATCAGATTTGTTTCCAACAAACTACGTGTATATATAATGGTTCCTTCAATCTATGGTACTATCTAGAATTCTAAAATATCTGAGTCTAAGTACATTTCGCACTATGCTTTTAAATTTATCTAGGTACTCATGTATTCTTCCCTCTTTGTCTTATGATCAATCCATGATTGCTTGTGGTCATGCAAATCCATGATGAGAAGCTAAAGTGCATATATTGGACGATTGGGTTAGGGATTATCTATTTAGTCCATTGCATTTGCTTAAAAAAGTTTGAATTACTATCTACAATTGTCTCCATAATACTACTTTTTATTATTGGACCAAAAACATTATTTCTATAGGTTTTTTCCTATACTTCAGTTCAGAATGCTAATGAAGGTCAATGTCCTGTTGTGCATATTTTCAGGTTCATCAATTGCCTGGGCAGCACAGGTAAAAAAGATTCAGCGAGCCTTGCCATTTCTTACTTATTTCCCCCTTTCTTTAAGGCTTGACTATTTTGGCGATGGCAACAACAAATCATTAAGGACTGTGGGATAATATATCAGGTAAGGCATGATGCCTAATATACCTGTGAGCCTGTAACCAACGACAAAAAACACACCAACATGTATATTAGTCTGGAGCCTCATATGTTAGACATGGTGTCTTGTTGCATGTTCGTGTTCTTGATTTAAGGTGTTGTTTTATTTGTGACATCTACCTGCAGGTCCTTGTATAGACCTGTGACTTAGACTTATTACATAGTTCAGCAGCACCAAGGATTGAATACATGGTTTAGGTTCATCATGATGATCTTAATTTTTATCCCGACCAAAGTTACACTGGAATGACAAAAAAATGAAATTGGGTTGTGCATCAGCAATATGGTTCATTTAGACACAGATGAAGCTTTGCCGCTTGTATATAAGGCCTACCATTGGTGTGTTCAATGTTAATTTTTTCCGTATAAAGGATGTTGTCTTAAATTCAGTTGGAATTGTGTTGTTTCATAGCCTGGGCATCTCCCATCGTTTTCATGTATACAATGATATTGGTTTGCAGTGTCTAGAGATAGGTAGGATCTGACTAAAACAATTGGTCAACTTAGCGAGAGCCCGTACAAAATATTTTGCTATAGTGGTTCATACTGCTTGCATCATCTATGTATAGTGAAATTGACCCATGAAGATTGAAGCAACCATTTTAAAATTAATTCAGTTTTTCCTAGGTTACGACCGAAACTAAATGTGCTGAAGAAATCCCATCATCTAAAAAAGAAAGCAGCCTGCAATAGAAATGGAAAACATTGGTGAACGCCTGCTCTAGACTTTGTGTCTTTTAAGCCTTCCTCTGTCAGCCACAAACTCAGGTACCACTCCTCCCTCTTTCTTGTTTCTTACTCATCCTCTCAGCTTGGTTCCAATTGATTCTTTTCATTTATCATCCACCATTTAGAGATCAAAGTTGATTTTCTATGATCCCTAACTCCAAAGTTTCTTGCCTCGATGGCATCCTCGTGTGACATCAATGTGTCCTGTATCCAGTTTTAGAAAATGGTAGCCTTCTTATTGGTGGCCGATTTTATCATGCATCATTTCTACTTCTAGACTTAGCAGCAATAGTTTTCCTTATATTTACCATTGCAGTTGTCATAATGTAGAAAACCTATTAGTGATATGAAAAACACACCTGTTTCCTAATACAGAAAAAGGAGTGGTCTTACCAATTTAGATATGCCAGAATACAATGTTTGCTTTCTTATATTCGATTCCTTTAGCGTTCTGTCTTTTTTTTGGTGATTTCACCTGAACTTCAAGTTCATTACAGTGGGAAAAAAATAGTGTTTCAGGCCAGTGCAACTCATGTTCTAGAACAAACTTCATATTAAACAGCATGATCCTTGTTGCATTTCGATCCCTTTCAAAAAGTGCCCCCTCTCTATAATTTAGTAAAAATGTTCTGGTTGCAGTTCTGCTCAAGATTGATCCTTCCTTTATAGTGGCAATGGCATTTTCAAATGAAGCTATTGGCATTACTGAGGATTCTAATCTGGAGAGGATCAGATAATCTGTAGATTCGTTAAAAAGGTAGTTTGTCCATGTGAGGCTGTTTCTTTATGATTGCATAAATATAAATAGGATAGCTTCATTCAGGTTACACCCTAGCTATTAATATGTCAGTGTCATAGCAAGACCCCAAGTTACAATTTTTTGTGTCTACATGCGTATTTGCCAAATTATTTTTTCACATATCTCTTTCTTCAGTGTAGATTAAAACCCTGTGTTCCTTTACAAAATAAAAATATTTAAATCAATTCTTTATGGACGCACGAGCCTCCTTATATGTTTAGAAAATATTCTAACTTCCAGGTGAAGGGAGATAACAAATAACAGGCTTGTTTGTCTTTGTACCCCTGATGGAAGGTAGATAACCACTGCACGTGTTCCTTTGTAAGACTTAACTGTGAAGATGATCATGGCATGCATAATCTGTCAGTGTCTTGTCATTTCTTTCCATTCCTGAATCGTGTTGCTTTTATTAGGTGACCCTCAAAGGTTTTCCACCCCTCATTACATTTGGCCTCCTGGATTTCACGCGCCTACTACGTCATGACCTGTTTCTGGCACACTCATAATTCAACCAACTGAAAGTGAGACCAAGGTAAACATATGCAACTTTTAACAATTTTTGGTTTCTCATTTATCGGTTCATTCACTTCACATTAGCTTATAATATCATGCTCCAACACCTCCACTTGCTCTAACAGTTGGTTCACACCATACTACAGAAAACCTAACCGGTGAACCCATTCATGAGCCCAATGACTCTGCTGGTCTTTCGGTAAGTCATATGGCCTTTTTATCTATATTAGGACCTGCACCTGATTAGGCAACAATAAATGCTCACGCGTTCCTAGTCTCTTTGTTCCATTCTGTTTCTACATTGATTCTCAAATGCTATATAAATCAAGTATCCAGGAAAATATAATAGGCAGCACTGGTGAACTGGTTTCTTGAACTAGCATAGTGGTTAATGGATTGTATTGATGCACACTGCATTTCATTTCTTTTCTGAACATCAGCTTTGTTACATTCTCAGAGCATCAGCTTTGTTTGGATTCAACTCGATGTGTTGTCCACGTCCAGCTAGGAAGCATGGGGATTTCATGAAGTGGCCGCGATTGACTTCCCTATTTTTCTGGTTTGTTTAGCCTCAGCATAAATGCTAGGTATCCCCTCTTATCCCTTTTCTTTATCCTTACAGTTTCAGCAGTTATGGATATTGGCTGATTCTCAAAAGGCGGACACCTGCCAGCTATGCTAAAAATGTTTTCAACAAACTATAAACAGTTGAATACATTTCCTCCTAAATTAAATGGTCTGAAATAATTCTTGCTACAATTTTCTTGGCTACAAATGGAGGATGGAGAGAATCAAGCATTTGGAATGCCATCATCAGAGTGTAGATGTTCTAAAAAGGCAGACACCTGCCAGCTATGCTAAAAATATTTTCAGCAAACTATGAACAGTTGAATAAAATTCCTCCTAAATTAAATGGCCCTAAATAATTCTTGGCACAGTTTTGTTGGCTGCAAATGGAGGATGGAGAGAGTTAAATTTCCCTTTAATATAATGTTTATTTACTCTTGTGTTATGCATCATGTTTTGCACAGCAAAAATATGTTGCTTATCATTTAGCGTTTCATCCTCATAGTCAGATTTGACTAGATTTGTGCTTGCTGCAGGCAATCTGATTTGTTCTCAGGATGCTAGACATTACAATTCTTAGGTTCAAGTCCCTAAGTATGTTCTAGAGATAAGTACTTCAATGTTTAACCATACTCTTTTATCCCTAATTGCAAAAATAGTCACAACTAACGCTTCCATATCACCTTTTGATTTGCTAAATGTTCACAAAATATTGTTCTATATATATAGCCTTGCCATCTGCAGTTTCTTCCTGCTCACCAGGTCATCTGAACCTCATATAAAATGAAGCAAATGGCCATGGGTTTCATTCTTATTGCTGAAAGAGTGCACTGACAGTTTGCCAAGAAAGAGAGCACTGAAGGAAGTGAAAATATGAAATTGATGGTAAAACTCCCATCCCTATTATCATCCTCTATGATATGAAATTTAGTTTCCTTTTTGGGTTAAATTTAGTGTTAAAACTCCCATATTAATTATCATCCACAAATATATGAAATTCAGTTTTCCTTTTTGGGTTAGATTTAGTGTTCTAGCAGCAAGAAAACCAGGGATTATTCCTGGTTGATCCAATTGAAAATCATGACAGTTTCTGTTGTAATGATTATATGACGCCTCTAAGCTTAGGGTAGCTATCTGCTCTAACTTCATATTGTTCACACCGTTCTACAAAGCATCTGTAGCGAGGAATACTATTGTATACTTGGTGTTTAAATTGATGTATTATAGACTATCCCTATTGAACCATCGATTGATAGCTCAAATCTGAATCCTAAATTTTCTCTATTACTCTAAATCGCATTATACGATTTGGTTTCTTTTTATGTCTCCGTGATAAACTTGCGGATGACAATACAAAGCTAACTTTTTCGCATGGCAATTTATAACTCCAGAGAGCGTGTTGATAGTCCGCTATCAACACTTCATAGTAGTTCCTTTGATTATGTTTTTTTCCCAGTCTCATTGTTGTCCATATTCTTATATTTACTTTTAAACCGCCAGGGAGAAAACCCGTCCCATATGCATTGCATCAGGGCTGAAGTATTTAAGGTTCAGAGTTGACAGCATCATAGCAGACCTCCACTACTCTTTCAAACACACACATTCCCATATACAGGTAAATGTGTTTAAAAATATATATACACTTGCAAATGGACTTACAATGCTATCGAGACCTGAATATTTGGAAAATGCTTCTGCTAATTTATGGGGACGTAAAATGTTATCTACAGAATCATATTACTGAAGTGTAAGTTGTTTCTGTCTCAATGTTGACTCTTTGTAGCTCTTTTCCGGTTCTTGTCCCATTTCATGGAAAGGTGCATCGTCAAGCCTACAGAGATTTTTTATTGTTGTCAGCGGTCTGCCTGCTTTTGCAAGTATGTATAAACTGTTAGAGTATTTATTTCCTACATGTATCCTCTATCAATTACTTTGTATCGGCTGCCTCTTGGGTTTCTACCTAGTGTGCTGCCTAGGGACTCCCGACATGTTGCCTGGGACTTCCCCCCTCTTAACTCTCTAGCTTAGCCTCTCTCTCTATATATATGTAACCCTCTTGTAATCTCATCATCATGTAATCTAAGCCACTTGGCCTTCCTCTATCATGGTATCAGACTAACGATTCCTTTGCTTCCGCTATTCTCGGCGCCCGCCTCGAGCCGCCCGCCTTCCCCTCTCTCACCTCTCGTCAGCGCGCCACCACCTGCCACCAGAGCCACCGCAACCCACCCTTCCCCCCCGCCCCAAGACGCCTCACTTGGCCTTACTCTATCATGGTATCGACTAACGATTCTTTGCTTCCGCTATTCTCGCGCGCCTCGAGCCGCCCCGCCCTTCACCTCGCACAGCGCCTCGCCCATGCCCCCACGCCTTCGCCCCAGCCGCAACCCGTGACCCTTCCTGCGCCCCTACCGCCGAGCTGCAAGCTTCATGGCCTGAACCTCGGCGCCTCCACCACGGCTACCGCGATCAAGCTTCGGATGAAGCTCTTGCCACCGCCTAGAAGCCGGAGGAGGCCGCCTCCACACTCCACCAACACCGACCGCAGCCAGCCAGCTTTCACGGAGGTCGACCTCCTCAAGTCCATTGCTTTGCCGCGCTCGAGATCGCGTTCGTGCCGCCCGGCGCGCCCTCGAGAAGGAGCGCGCAGTGACGCCGCCGCCCTAGAACAAGAGAGCCGCGCCCTCCGGGGCCATCTCCGCACGGACTCCCTCCACGACGACGACTCTCAGGACGGCGGCGATCACTCCTCCTCCGACGCCGTGACCATCGCTCATCTACATAGCCAGGCTACCGCTGTCCAGAACATCAAGAACTTGATTCCAATCGTTCTGGACCTCCAGTCCTCCAACTACTCTAGGTGGCGCGGCTACGTCCTCCTCATCCTCGGCCGCTTCGTGTTGAAGGACCACGTCCTCAGTGATGCCTCCCGCTTCACCGATCCAGCGTGGTCCCATATGGACCGCGTGGTCGTCTCCTGGATCTTCAACACCATCTCCACCGACCTTCTGGACGTCATCCACGAGCATGACGGCATCTCCGCTCAGGCAGCGTGGCTCGGCATTGAACAACAGTTCCTAAACAATCGCGAGTCACGTGCCATGCTCCTCGACGCTGAGTTCCGCACCCTCTCCCAAGGCGCCCTCTCCATCGATGACTATTGCCGCAAGATGAAGGGCATGGCTGATGCCCTTGCTGATCTTGGCGAGCCCGTCCATGATCGTACTCTGGTGCTGAACATACTGCGAGGCCTCAATGAGCGCTTCCAGTTCATGTCGCAGTTCATCACGCGCCAGAAGTCGTTTCCCTCCTTTGCGGACGTCCGCGCCGACCTGCGCCTGGCCGAGCTCAACATGGCACCTCCCTCGGCACCTCCATCGGCTCTTGTTGTCTCTTCGTCCAGCAAGCCACCTGCATCCCAGCCAGCCTCTGGGTCTGCAACCCCACATCCTCAACAGAACACCGGGGGGGCTCGTCTGGTAGTGGCCGTGGCCGACATCGTCGTGGCGGCCGTGGCCAAGGCGGCTCAAATAGTGGCTCACCAGGTGGTTCCCAGTGGTCCTCCCTCCTCAACCCGTGGACCGGGTCCATCCACATGTGGCCCGGGTCCACTCCCGGTGGCCCTCGCGGTCCACCTCCCCGCACCGGCCCGCCTCCGTCGCAGCAACTGCAGCAGCACGCTCTGGTGGCCGGCGTGCCTCCAACCTACTATCCTTCGGCTCCTAGGACATACCACCAGGTGCCCACCCAGGCATCTCATCCTGCCTGGACGCCAGCACCACCTCCGATGCCTCCTGCTTGGTCACCGTGGGATCCCTAGTCCCTCGCCAACGCCTTCAGCACCGTCACCCTCACCCCGCCACCGACCTCCTCGGACTGGGTGATCGACTTGGGTGCTTCGTCTCACATTGCCTCCAACCCTGGTATGATTATCGTCTCTCCTTCCTCCTCTTTTCCTTCCTCCATTGTTGTGGGAAATGGCGCCACTCTCCCGCTTGTTGGCACCGGATACTCCACTCTTCCTGGCCCTTTCCGTCTCAACAATGTCCTTATAGCTCCTGACATCATTAAAAATCTTCTTTTTGTTCGCCAGTTCACTACTGATAACTTTGTTTCTGTGGAGTTTGACCCTCTTGGTGTCTCTGTGAAGGATCTCCGTACCAAGAACACCCTCCTTCGATGTAACAGCTCAGGGCCGCTCTACACCTTGCAGCTCCTGTCGTCGCCTTTTGACCCTTGTACTCTTGTGGCCACTCCTTCTCCAACTACCTGGCATCGTCGTCTCAGCCACCCCGGCAGGGTGCCCTTTAGAGTCTCGCCCAACCATCTTCCATTTTTTGCAGCAAGTCTATAGATGACTCCATTTGCCATGCATGTCAACTTGGGCGCCATGTTCGCTTGCCTTTTACTAGTTCCTTGTCTAGAGCACCTAAAATTTTCGATCTGATACATTGTGACATGTGGACATCCCCTATTGTCAGTGTATCCAGATTTAAATATTATCTCGTTATTCTCGATGATTGCTCTCATTTTCTTTGGACTTTCCCTCTTTGATTAAAGTCCAACACTTTTACTGTCCTCTCCAATTTCTTCGCCTCTGTGCACACTAAGTTTGGTTGTACCATCAAATCCGTGCAATGTGACAACGGACGTGAGTTTGACAACTCTGCGTCTCGTGCTTTCTTTCTTGCTAAAGGTGTTTCTCTTCGCATGTCATGCCCCTACACCTCGCAGCAAAATGGCAAAGCCGAACGCATGCTTCACACCACCAACAATGTCACCCGCACCTTGCTCTTCCAAGCATCCATGCCCCCCTCCTACTGGACCAATGCACTTGCTACTGCCACCCACCTCATAAATCGCCTCCCCACCAAAACGTTGAACATGGGCACTCCCTTCTTCGCACTCTATGACACTCACCCTTCCTATCATGACCTTCGGGCCTTTGGGTGCACCTGCTACCCTAATCTCACCGCTACGACTCCTCACAAACTTGCCCCGCGCTCTTCTTTATGCGTTTTCATTGGCTACTCTCCCGATCACAAGGGTTACAGGTGCCTCGACCTCGCCACAAACCGTGTCATCATCTCTCGCCACGTTGTTTTCGATGAAACAACGTTCCCTTTCTCACTTCATCGGCCCTCACTGCCTACACACGAACAGGATTTTCTAACTGATGACGACCCTCCGTCAATCCCTTTTCTCCCTGTAGGTACACCTGGCGTCGCTGCCACCCTACCAGCACCTGCACCTCTGCGGGCCCCCTCCTAGCCGGTGTCTTCAGTCACCCTGGCGCCGGGACTAGGCACGCCAGTGTCCCGGTCTCCTCCACCCGGCTTCATCGCACCCATGGTGCCCCCTCCACCGGCGCCCCCTATACAGGCGCCCCCGGCTTCCTCCTTCAGCAAGCCACCCATCGTCCACGTCTACGCCGGCGTGCCCCCGCACCCAGCTCACCACCTAAGTCCCCCGCTAGGGCTCCTCCTCGACACTCCGGCATGATTCCCTCTCCACCACGCTACGTCAAGAGTGGTCCACCACTGCCAATAGGAGCGGTCTCCATCCCGCCACTCGCCAACTCTCATGGCATGGCGACCCGCGGGAAGTCCGGATACAAGCAACCTCGCCTTGCTCTACACACCGAGGCTCTGTCCCCATTGTCGTGGTCCTGTCGTGACGCTCTTACTAATTCGCACTGGCGTCGGGCCATGGAAGAAGAATTCGCTGCCCTCTTGGACAACCACACTTGGGATCTCGTTCCTCGGCCTGCCAAGGCAAATGTGGTCACCGGAAAATGGATCTTCAAACACAAGTTTCATGCTGATGGCTCCTTGGACAGATACAAGGCTCGTTGGGTGCTCCGTGGGTTCACACAGTGCCCCGGGGTTGATTACGATGAAACTTTTAGTCCCGTTGTCAAGCCCGCTACCGTTCGCACCGTCCTCACTCTGGCTCACTCTCGGGACTGGCCGATCCATAAACTTGATGTGAAGAATGCTTTCCTTTACGGGACATTGTCAGAAACGGTGTACTGCTCTCAGCCCACTGGTTTTGCCGATCCTGCTCTTCCCGAACACGTCTGCAGGCTCAACAAGTCCCTCTACGGTTTGAAGCAGGCACCGCGAGCATGGTACAACCGGTTTGCTTCTTATCTGCTCTCTTTGGGTTTCACTGAAGCCAAGTTCGACACCTCCCTTTTCATCTATCACCGCGGCACCGAGACAGTCTACTTGCTCCTATATGTGGATGATATTGTTGTTACAGCCTCTCTCTCAGCCGCTCTTATACCGGGTGATTGATGCACTGAAGAAGGAATTTGCCATGAAGGATCTTGGTTCCCTACACCATTTTCTTGGTGTGGCAGTTCAGCGACAGAAGGACACTCTATTTCTCTCACAGCGTCAGTACACTCTGGACATTCTTGCTCGCCATGGCATGAGCGACTGCAAGCCTTGTTCCACTCCTGTTGACACTTGTGCCAAAGTCTCTGCTGATGCCGGTCCCTCTGTTGATGATCCTACAACATATTGCAGCCTTGTGGGTGCTCTCCAGTACCTAACTTTCACCCGACCCGACATCGCGTACGCCGTTCAACAAGTCTGCCTGCACATGCATGATCCCCGGGAAGTTCATCTTGTTGCTGCCAAGCGGATTCTTCGCTACCTTCAGGGCACTATTGGCTTTGGTCTTGTCATTCCCGCTCTACTCAACTCATCTCAACTCATCGGTCTACACCGACACCCGCCGCTCCACCTCCGGCTATGCCGCTTTCCTCGGTGACACCCATCTCGTTCCACCTTCGAGCACCGAGGCGAATATCGTCGCTTTGTCTTCCTCGGTGGCGATCCCTCATCTCTCTGCCTCGGTCGCCCAAGCGCCTTCCACCAACCCCGTTTCACATCGATACCAAGCACGTGGAAATCGATGGCGAATGGGTCGCCCTTGGGGCTGTCCGTGTGCTTCACGTTCCCAATGGCGTCGCCGAACCAAGCCTCCTTCTGCTTTTATGGATTTTTCGCTCATGCAACGGCAACTTCTGCAAGGAGAGTATTTATTTCGCATCACCCTCTTGGATTCTACGCAGTGTCTTTTAGCCTTTGTGTTCTGCGACTTCCTCCTCTTAACGTCTAGCTCCGTCTCTACCTCTCCACCAACCTAAGCCTCTTGGCCTTCCTCTATCATAAACTATCAAGACTCTTGCTTACTAAATACACGGCCCTTGTGAAATCGACTCAAAGCGTTCACTTTTTGTAATTTAGATTTAATATAAAAGGTAAGCCAAACAAAAAAATTCTCTCTCTTTTAGTGGGCTGATGGACGCTGTCCTTGTTCCTCCTTTTTCCACGTTCCCACCACGTCGCGCGATTCGACAATTTGTCTTCACCAAGGGCCTTCCTTCTTCCTCCTCTTTTATATGGATTTTGGGGAATGGCTCCAGGTCTGGCACAAGGAAAACCTAGGGGCAGTTCTAATTCATGACCATGGAGGGTTTTTAGGAGATACGAATTTCAATAGATTGTAGTGTTAGGCTTTTATCGTATTTATTTCCATTGACCTTACATCCTCTATCAATTACTTTCTATCGGACATCATGCCTCTTGGGTTTCTACCAAACCTCTTTGCCTCTATCTTTAGGACTCAGGAACTCCTATGTTTTCATGACAAATTCCCCTCTTAACTCTCTAGCTTAGCCTCTCTCTATATATAAACCTAACCCTCCAGATGTAATCTCATTGTCAAGTAATCTAATGCCTCTTGGCCTTCCTCTTTATCATAAACTATCAAGACTTGCTAATATGTTTTACTTTCTAAATACTGCCTCTAGGGTGGCCCTTGTGATGTGAGACAACTCAAAATTTTGGGCCTTTTGCATGATAATAGTCTATGTTTTTGTAATTTATATTTAATATAAAAGGATAAGCAAAAGGCAAACAAAAAAATTCCTCTCTTTTAGTGGGTCATCGATGATGGACGATCCATTTAGTTTCCTTGTTCCTCCCCTTTTTCACAAAACATTCTATTTTCTCTTCGTCTAATTTTCTTTGACAATTTTTGCCTCCAACTGGAGCCGATTGTAACCCATGCTAAAAGGTGTGATTAGCTCTCTCTTCCATCCTCCTTGGACCCCCCTCAAATAAAAAAGCCACCTATAGTACTCGCATGACTCTAGGCTCGCATTTTCCGGGGAATGGCACAAGGGTTGGGGCCTTGTCGACGCGAAATATGGGGCAAATCCACCCAGGGGTGCCCGTGGTAATGGCACAAGGAAATGGTGACCTAGGGGAGACAATGATTTAGGCACTATAATTCATGTGAGTCCATGGAGGGTCTTTTGTATTGTAGAGATGTATATAATTTCAATAGGGGACTTGTATATATTAAAACCAAATGTCTCCAGGCTTTTATTGTACAATGATTTATTTCTACATTGATCTTACATAAACCAATTATCAATGAAAATATGATGGCACCATATTCCATTTCTTTTCTGGACATCAGCTTCATTAGAGTCTCAGAACATCAACTTTGTTATTTGGATTGTCAGAATATAAACCTCTTTGCCTCTATCTTTAGTTGACTCAGGAACTCCTATGTTTTCATGTACAAATCTCCATCTTTACCAATAGTGTGCTATTCATCCGGTCATTGCAGGTTTTACTTCATAGTTAAAACAAACTGTTTGCAGTGAAGCCTTCTCCAAATGACTAAGTTTCTTATTACTTTTTAATTGGTTGAACACACAAACAGAAGTTACTCTATGTTTTTTCTTTTTCTTTTCTTTTCAGTGACAACATTACTTGAGCTTAGGTGCACGCTGGTTTTATTACGAATCTAAATGAGTAGTTCCTTTTTCTTTAAAATACTTGCTAATATGTTTTACTTTCTTATTATATATCCAGGTGCCTCTAGGGTATGTTCAGCGCCGGTCCTAAGATTTTTTGAACCTAGAACGAAGCTAAAATTTTGGGCCTTTTGATATAACCATGATAATAGTACTAGTACTATCCATTGGTAACATATATACACACATATACAAAATATCACTAATAAGCAGTTAACAGAATGCAAAAGTAATATTCATATGAAATAATGTATATACATATTAAATTACCTCAAAAATTTCTTCTAACATTCCTTAATGCGAAAATCATCATCGATGATGGTGTCAATATCAATCTCAACCAACAATACGCTTCTCAATGCACAATGTAGGGATTGAAACAATTAGTAACTATAATTTCATAAAGTAGGGATCTTGAAACAATTAGTAACTAAATTTCATGATTCCTACCCTACCTTAATTAGCTTGTTGCTACCGTGGTCGGACGCGCTTTGCCTCCTCTATATCCGGAGAACTGTGTGATTGCGACGTGGGTCCACGATGACGCCGTCGTCTTGATCTTGTTGCACATAGGAATCGGGATCGGATCACGTAAGAGGTGTGATTAGGGCCCTTGTGAGGTGTGATTTTCCGCCTTGCATGTTGCGCTGTTGTCCGCTCTATTTACGCCTTCATGTTCTCGGAAGTGCTACGCGAAGTGAGTGGAGTCTTGAAGATGGATTTGTACTCCTTCCCGACGTCGCTGGACGTCACCACCATGATGGATTTTCGGCTACGCCGTCTTCTTTCGCCGCCGTTGTAGATAGATTTGACGTGGCTGCCGCTTATGATGTTGAACGCCACCGCCAATTCATCATAGATGTTGTTGAAAGGCCGTTGCGAAAGATGGGTACGACATTGGTCTTGAGAGGCGCCATCCGACTCACCATGGATCAACGCGCGTCTATGGTCGCAGCGTGATCATCGATGAGATGCGTAATCGGGAACCGATGGTGACACAAGTGTAGATCAACGATTTAGATAGGTTCTCGATCGACGCGTCTTACGTCTTTAGTGTATTGTAGAGATGCATACATCTAGGGGACCCTTGCCTGGACAAGGTTACAAGTAAAGGCTATTACAATATCTAGTACAACTTGGATGTGCCGCTGGGACCACCTCGGATGGTACGGCCCACGCACCATCTTGTGGTACCCGGGGTATATCCCAGCCCATCGGAGGCCCAGACGTCCCTCCCCCCCTAGGGCCGGGCAGGGTGTGTTACTCCTTTTGTGGCAATAGATGAGTTTGCGGGTAGGATTCTTCAAAACACTATGTCTCCGCCGCCTCAACAACAGCAAATGGAAAATCCAAATGTGCAGGTTCTCGAGGAACCACTATGTTTGCAATGGTTGTATGCTCCAACTACGTTTGTTCTTACAAGAAGCAGGGTTGCTCCATGTTACCCAGTAATAAAAATCGCTCTGTGCAATGTATGAACCCATCTACGACATGGCCATGTTGACTTCCTCGACCTGATGCTATTAACATTGGAGCACTGGACACATCTGTTTTGCCCATAGATTTGCCTGCTAATTCCAAACGCCCGCGAGGGCGCGCGCCTTGTACTAATTATATATCATATATAAGAAGTACAGACTTTACAGGGATTCGTGATTTTCTAGGCACCTGAAAAATATAGCATGTGTTGAGACAATGGCTGTGAGCCATGAGATGATCTAACCGATTAGATGTATGAATCTTGAAGTAAGATCAAAGGATCACGTTATCACCTGAACCAAGGACAGATTTCGGGCGCTTGTTTTTTTTGAAAAAGTGCTATAAAATAGCGGTTACCAATGTTCTTGTCCTTAGATATCCCATTTAAAGTTAAACATCTAATATCTCTTTGAGACAAAGCATAGCATTTCCGCCACTATTCACTGCGGCGGTAAGGACTCCAAATCTTGAATGTTATGTTTTTTAAGAAAAAAAGTGCTATTATGCTTTCGTAGTCACACGTCCAATCGCCATCACTACTGTCATTAGGCATCGACCACCGCGCCAAGTACGGGAAAACTCGACAATCCTGGTCCTGGAGTACAGTACAGACCAAAGAGCAAGGAATGCTCCTACAGTTCTTCCTAGACATCCAGTCCCAAATGCTCAACAACTCCACGGATGAAGGATTAATGGAGAACCAAAACTAGCAGTGCCGAACAGGACGTCAAACAAACAGCAGCAAAGACGGCAGAAATACTACGCTGTACTACTACGCGAATGAGCGTAGCTGGAATTTCACGATCTGACGAGACCATCCAACCTGTTACGATCTGTTGTCACGATGGATTGAGATGGGAGTTGGTAGGAGAACCGGTTCCAATCAGATGAGACCCACCGCAGATTGACCGGTTTGACCTAAGTAGGGCAGTAGGCCTCTACCCTATGTTTAAAGGAGGATGTCGATTGTCAAATCCTCAATAAAACACAATAGTGTTCGGCTGATTCGTTACGCGGTAGATTTCGAATTATTTTGAATAATTTTATAGTGTTACGTGAGAGAATAAACCGAAACAGCTGGAAGAGCAGCCGAACACCCTGAAGATCCACCAGGTCCTGATGATGAAAACAAAAGGCACGGCCGGGCAGGGGCAGGCAGCTCCCTACCCAAATGCTCGTCCCCGTTTCCACGACTCCAAGCAAAAACAGCCGCGCCCGATCGGAAGCCGCACGAGGCGAGGGCCCCTGCCGGCGCGATGCCGCCGGCGCGGCCCGACCCTGAGCCGCCGCCTATCCACCGCCTGCTAGAGCTCATCAAGTCCGAGCCCGACCCTGCCAACGCGCTCTCCCACCTCGAGCTCCTTGTCTCCACCCGCCCGGCATTCCCTCCGCCGCAGCCGCTCATCTTCCACCTGCTCCGCCGCCTCGCCACCTCCTCCCCGTCGCACCTCCCGAGGCTGCTGGGTCTCCTCCCGCGCATGCGCCATCGACCGCGCTTCTCCGAGTCCGCGGCGCTCGTTGTTCTGTCGGCCTTCTCCCGCGCCCTCATGTCCGACGCGGCCCTCGCCGCGTTCCGCGATCTCCCCTCCTTCCTCGGCTGCAACCCCGGCGTCCGCTCCCACAACGCCCTCCTTGACGCGTTTGTCCGCGCTCGTCGGTACTCCGACGCTGACGCGTTCTTCGCCTCACTCTCCCACGGTGCCTTCGGCCGCCGCCTCGCCCCTAACCTCCAGACCTACAACATCATCCTCCGCTCTCTTTGTTCCCGCGGAGACGTCGATCGCGCAGTGTCGCTCTTCAGTTCTTTGCGTCGTCGTGGAGTGGCCCCCGACAGAGTAACCTACTCCACCCTCATGTCAGGGCTGGCGAAACATGACCAGTTGGACAACGCACTTGACCTGCTCGACGAAATGCCGAACTATGGAGTGCAGGCTGATGCCGTTTGTTACAATGCGTTGCTCAGTGGGTGTTTCAAAACTGGCATGTTCGAGAAAGCCATGAGGGTCTGGGAGCAACTGGTGAGGGATCCTGGTGCAAGTCCTAACCTTGCCACTTACAAAGTGATGCTTGATGGCCTGTGTAAGCTTGGGAGGTTTAAGGAGGCAGGGGAGGTATGGAGTAGGATGATGGCTAATAATCACCAACCAGATACTGTTACTTATGGGATCTTGATTCATGGGCTGTGCCGATCTGGGGATGTGGATTCTGCGGCACGGGTCTACTCGGACATGGTCAAGGCTGGGCTTGCTCTTGATATCGCTGTGTATAATTCACTCATTAAGGGGTTCTGTGAAGTGGGAAGAACAGGTGAGGCTTGGAAATTCTGGGATTCCACAGGTTTCTCTGGCATTCGTCAAATAACAACTTATAATATAATTATGAAGGGGCTGTTGGACAGTGGAATGGTCAGTGAAGCTACAGAGTTGTTGAAACAACTGGAGAATGATGCTTCATGCTCCCCTGACAAGGTGACTTTTGGCACACTGATCCATGGTCTGTGTGAGAATGGCTATGCTAACAGGGCATTTGAAATCTTGGAGGGCGCACGGAATAGTGGGGAAGAATTAGATGTGTTCTCATACTCATCGATGATAAATAGATTTTGTAAGGATGGAAGAACACATGATGCAAATGAGGTATATAAGGATATGGTGAAGGATGGTTGCAAACCGAATTCTCATGTTTACAATGCACTAATAAATGGTTTCTGCCGAGCGTGCAAGATTAATGATGCTGTTAAAATTTACATTGAAATGACCAGCAATGGTTGTTGCCCAACCATCATCACATATAACACACTAATAGATGGTTTGTGTAAGGCTGAAAAGTATCAAGAAGCTTCAAGCTTAACAAAGGAAATGCTAGAGAGAGGTTTTAAACCAGATATCAGAACTTATGCCTCTTTGATTCGTGGCCTTTGTCGAGATAAGAAGGTTGATGCCGCCCTTCGTATTTGGGATGAAATTCTTGATGCGGGTCTTCAGGTTGATGTAATGGTGCACAACATCTTAATTCATGGTCTTTGTTCTGCTGGGAAAGTAGATGAAGCTTTTTGTATTTATTTGGAGATGAAAGAAAAGAACTGTTCCCCAAATCTAGTGACCTATAACACATTGATGGATGGATTTTATGAGACTGGTTCTATTGATAAAGCAGCATCTCTTTGGACTGCCATTTTAGATAATGGTTTGAAACCAGATATTGTTACATACAATACAAGAATTAAGGGTCTGTGCTCTTGTAATAGGACACCAGAAGGAGTCCTGTTATTGAATGAGGTGCTTGCAACAGGTATTATGCCAACTGTCATTACCTGGAGCATATTAGTAAGAGCTGTAATCAAATATGGTCCAATTCAGATATGACACCTTGTAATTCTTCATGGTTTGAAGACTTCTTATGGATCTAACTAACCAAGGATTAGCATCATCATACTGAAAACTTATGCTCTCTCTCTATATGGTTTTGTTGAACAAGGTATGAACTTACGTGCTTATTAAAATTGTTGATACTTGATGATTAGTTAACCTAGCAAACATACATGATTTTTTTTTTAATATTATGTGTATGTATTTTCTACTCGCACCCATGATTTTGTCTTCAGAGGCATGTGTCTTTTCTTAAAATAGTATTCAGTTTGGTTGAAATTAGGGTGACATTTCTTTAACGTGTTGAGAATATAACACTTTTACCATGTTTTGGCTGCTGAAGCATCTCTCTGATGCAAGATTAAACACAGCTTGAGTTTATTTGATCTCAGGATGGAGAAACCTGTGGTTTATTGGCCATACTACATGTTACTCTTGGATCCTAAAAATTGTATTGATATATTTTCTTTAATGCATCAAGAATGTAACATATGTTTTGGCTGTCAAAACAATACACATCTGTGATGCAATATTATTTAAGACATCTTGAGTTTATCAAATCTCAGGTTGGAGAAACCTGTGGTTTATTGGCCAGGCTACATGTTAAACATTTTTTTGGATTATAAAAGTTGTATCAATATTTCTCTAACGCATCAAGAATGTAACACTGTTACTATGTTTTGGCTATAGCATTGCTGAAGCTTATCTCTGATGCAAGATTGAAGACGGCTTGAGTTTATCAGATCTCAGGTTAGAGATGTTAGATATAGATGTGTGTGTACTTTCCTCTTTGTGTAAGGGCTTCTATGCATATATGCCCATATACATGTTTGGGCTGAAGCCTACCGAATGAATAGATTTCATTCTCTCCTAACATGGTATCCAGAGCCGGTGTCTAGGTTTACCTCGCTGCCGTTGCAGGCGTCGCCGGCATCGTTGCCGCCGGCGAGTGCCCCTGCTCTGCTCCTCCCGTGCGCCGCCGCGCTCGTTCGCGCGCTCGTCCGCGCACCACCGCATCCATCCGCACGCCGTCGCGACCCGCGGCTGCTGCTTCTCTTCCGCGCCGTCGCACCCGTCCGTCGCGGCCCGCGGCTGCCTGCGTGCCGCCGCAGCTGCTGGTGCTGCCCAGCCGTCGGGCGGCCGCGCGTGCGCGTGCGCTCGCTCCGGCCTGCTGCCAGCTGGCCGCGGCCTCCGGTGGACGCCGCAACTCTGCTGCCCCTCCCCACGCCGGGCACGTCCCTCTGGTTGATTTTGCCCCTGCTCTGCTTCGCTCGGGGAAGCCGGGCGCGGTCCTCAGCAAGGGAGGGGCGACTTGGAGCAGAGGAGAGCTCCGTTTTCTTTTATTTTGCATTTGGTTTGGTTGTCTCTTTGCACTCTGAACTAGGATGGCTTCAAGTTCAGATCCTCAACCGATTCTTTGATGCGCATTCTCGGTCTAGTGGGGTCGATTCCACGATGTCCAAAGTGATTTTCAATGGCACTAATTATCGTGTTTGGGTTTCTCGCATGCGTTGGCATATGCATGGTCTACGGCTTTGGGATTTTCACCGGTGAACTGCCGTGTCCACCTTTACCCACCCTCCTGTGCAGCCAGTCTTTCCTCCTGCAACTTCAGACGATGATAGGAAGAAATTGCGTGATGAATATAATGATGATATGGCCTCCTCCATGTCTTAGTTTGCAGCATATCGGACTTGGTTGGATGAGGATGCTCGTGCAGGTGCTGTTCTAACTGCTAGCATGGAGGAACATTTGACTGCCGATATTGTAGAGCTTGACTATGCTTCTCAGATGTGGGCTTTTCCTCGCAAGTGTTATGAGCCCTCTGGTCAGTCCACATACATTGCGGCTTTACGCCAAGAGCAGTTGTTGCAACAGGGTGATGCTACAATTGAGGAGTTCTTTAACCAGCTCTCTAGTGTGTGGCGTGAGCTTGACACTCTGAGTCCTCAGCTGTCCCCTGCCACTTGTGAGTCCTGCAGGAAGCAACAGAGCCACCTTGAGCTTCGGCGCACCTACGATTTTCTGACTCGCCTTCGTGCTGAGTTTGAGCCTCTTCGTACTCAGTTACTAGCTCGTGAACCCTGTGTGTCCCTGATGGATGCTCTTGCTGCTGTTCGGAATGAAGAAATCCGTCTTCGTTCTGTTGGCTTGCTGCAGTCAGCTGCCTCGTCAGTGCTGGCTGTTCGCTCTGCACCTCCATCCATGACAACTTCTGGACTTCCTACACCCCTCCCTACAGCACCTTCGTCAGCGGTGTCCTCCTCTGGGAGTGGTAGTACTGGTGGACTTCACTGCAATTACTGTGAAAAAGATGGACATGTTGAAGATTATTGTTATAAGAAGAAGAGGAAGGAGAAGGCTCATTCACGCCGAGGTGGTCGTTCCTCACAGGGTTCTGATCGTTCTACTGCTGGACCCTCTTCGAGTAGCTTGGCTGGTTCTGAGACACAGGAGATACTCATGTTGCTTCATCGGCTAGCTCCCTCTGTGCCTGCTGGAGCTGCTGGTCCTGTCACCCCAGTCTCTGCACCTTCGGTTTCTGCCGCTGCCTCACAGTCATCCACTGGGGAACCACCGTTCACTTCAGGTACCTTGCCATGGATTCTTGATTTTGGTGCTTCGGGCTTCTATGCATATATGCCCATGTACATGTTTGGGCTGAAGCCTACCGAATGAATAGATTTCATTCTCTCCTAACAAGAGAAACCTGTGGTTTATTGGCCAAGCTACATGCTAAACAATTTTTTGGATTATAAAAATTGTATCAATTTTTCTAACGCATCAAGAATTTAACACTGCTACCATGTTTTGGCTATAACATTACTGAAACATATCTCTGATGCAAGATTGAAGACAGCTTGAGTTTATCAGATCTCAGGATAGAGAAACCTGTGGTTTATTGGCCAAGCTACATGTTAAACATTTTTTTGGATTATAAAAATTGTATCAATATTTTTCTAACGCATCAAGAATTTAACACTGTTACCATGTTTTGGCTATAACATTGCCGAAACATATCTCTGATGCAAGATTGAAGACAGCTTGAGTTTATCAGATCTCAGGTTAGAGAAACCTGTGGTTTATTGGCCAAGCTACATGCTAAACAATTTTTTGGATTATAAAAATTGTATCAATTTTTCTAACGCATCAAGAATTTAACACTGCTACCATGTTTTGGCTATAACATTACTGAAACATATCTCTGATGCAAGATTGAAGACAGCTTGAGTTTATCAGATCTCAGGATAGAGAAACCTGTGGTTTATTGGCCAAGCTACATGTTAAACATTTTTTTGGATTATAAAAATTGTATCAATATTTTTCTAACGCATCAAGAATTTAACACTGTTACCATGTTTTGGCTATAACATCGCTGAAACATATTTCTGATGCAAGATTGAAGACAGCTTGAGTTTATCAGATCTCAGGTTAGAGAAACCTGTGGTTTATTGGCCAAGCTACATGTTAAACAATTTCTTGGATTATAAATGACTAAAACGTTGTATCCATTCATGCTAGTTTATACAGTTTACATTGCCTGTGGCAGATCACATCCTACCGCTATGTCTGCAACTCCTTTTTTATTCTTCTTTTTTCTTCGCAGCTTTCGGCGGTGAGATATCCTGCTCGTAGATGACCTGAGCAACCAGGCCAATGAAAATTAGACCCAGAGCAGCCACCTTCCTCCATTCCACCTCTGGTGTTGCAAAGATGGCATTGGCAATTGTAATCCCGAGTATTCCCATCAGGCCCAGGTAAATGTTCATACGAGTTTTTGATCCTGCACTCTCTTTTGCAATCTCTTTGACCTTCTGTGCTTCCACCTTGGCTTGCACCTTTATTTCCTTCTTGTTCCGAGGCTTGACCTTGCCAAGGCTCTGGAAGAACATTCCTTCGTTTTTCTCCTTTTCAATCCAGTCTTCAAAGTCCTCTAACACCTTATCGTTCATTTCTATCTCTTGCCTCTGTGCCTCAGCCGTCTCCTCGAAGGCTTGCATCTTGCTGTCGAGCCTCTCCAATATCTGCCTCATCAGACACCGCAGTTCTTTGTCAAACAGTGAATAGCATTAGGCTGTTCAACTTTTGATTGCAAGAGATGCTCACCTGGTCGCCAACCGCATCAAGTTCTTTCATAGCGTTCTGTCCAATCAGGTCGAACTCGGAGTCGGCGTCCTTGGCGAACTTGGTCAGGTACGCAGAGCGCTCGTCCAAGAAGTCCGTGATGCGCACCTTCTGCGCCTGAAGCATGGCGATCTGCGCAAGGACCTCCTGCTGATGTTTGTCGCCGCCAAGCGGTGGGGGACTACCGGCTTCAGCATCTTCAGAACCGCTGGCAGAAATGAAAGATCTCTTCCTACCTAGCAGAGCACGCCGGAACAGAGAGGATCTGCGCAGTGAGGGGCATGACTGAATGGTATGGAGAGTAAGCATCTCCTATTCTCCTTGCAATTCTGTAGTCGCTTTGCTGTTGCTGGTGTTGATTTGGCAAAAGTATCTTGCAAGGGATTCTGCCTACCTCTCGTCGCTGGAGCCCGGGAACCATATCTCTTCTGTTCCGTAACAAGACCAAATTGCCCTTGCGTGCTGGGTTTCCTCAGGTCCATGTCTTGCTTGCCCACTTTTTGCAGGAAGTGGACCCTTCGTTGTCCAGTTGGAGCCGCCGAAAATATCGAGCCCCGCAAGGTGCCACGAAGTCACGAGTCGGGCCAAAATGGACGCAGTTGGGCATCATGGGCTCAATCAAGTACTGAAAGATATGTGGGCCGTAATGAATGACCACGTACAAGTCCATGTCCAAGAAATACTATCGATCTATCATGATTGAAGATTCTCAAAAAAAAAAAAAAAAAAATCTATCATGATTGAAGGCGCGAAATCGTCCTTCCATCCATGGCATCATTTTTTCTTTGATAATATGACATCATTCTTGGTTTGATGTCACCACTCACCAATGCTATTATGGAATGAAATGGTAAGGTCGCGCTTATTGCCATCCGGGGCTAAGTTTTTTCCACACGAATTAAAACCTGAGTGATGAGTTATTGTTGGTGAGGGTGGACTTTCTCTGTTTGTCGCTTTTTATCTATCATCTGTTCATTCGGTTGGTTGCTTCGTTTAGATTCTTTGGTTTTCGTGAAGAAATCTTTTTGGCTAGTTTGTGTGTGTGAGAAAAAATATTGTTTCTACTTTGAAATTTACGATCGTTCTGACAATGCTCACAACCAAACGAATGAGCAGTCAGTGCGCTTTAGAAAGTGGAAACGGTGCCCTAGTACTGGCTTGTTCCCTTTCCGTCTGCCAGGTGCTCCCTTGTTCAACGGAGTGATCTATACTATATCTAGAGCATTTCATGTGTAATGATGTTATTTTAATCTCTAGAACTTGTAATAGTGCGGCTCATGATCTAGCTAGCCTAGAAATGAGTTGGGACCCGGGTGAATCCTGTGTTTGGATGAGCCCCCTTCCAGGATTTGTAAGACTTTTGGTGGCTCGCGATTCTGTTGAGTCTTTGGTCTCAATAACAAGGCCTTAGAGCTGTCAAAAAAAATCTTGACCTAACATAATTTCGCAAAAACAAACGGAAACTCGGAATCACGGAACGATGTTCTCCCTCTGCACAGCCCACATGATGCGAATCCTTTTCCTTCAGGCTTCAGCAGAATCGTCGGGATCACACGTCGCATCCATTCTACAGTAGGTGAATCCTCTGGCCCCCTGCCGCCCCCCCCCTCACATGCGCCCCTGCTGCCTGTGCTCGTGACAGCAGAAACGGCGTTTTATGCCCATTGGCCCATTCCCTCCGCTGTTCTGTCAGAGGGGGGTGGGGGGTGGGGCGTGGGGGGGCTCAGCTGCTCAGTAGGAGTAACGCCACAGGCAGACGAACATGGCCACAGCGACCAGCGTGCCGAGCGGGCCCTGGACGGCTGCACTGGAAGGAGGCGCGAGCTTATGGGTTCCGGGGGAATCAATGCCTTTGGTAACCCGATACTGCCCATTTGGACCGCCCGACGCGTCGCTGTCGGCGCCACCGGAGCATCGGCTGCGTGCAGATGCAGTGCTTGCTCAGTTGCTCTCCTGCCCAACCTTCTGGCTTCTGCGGGTGAACGACTGAACGCATCGGGGCTTGGAAGTTTGGATTTCATCACTAACCGCAGTCAGGTTTCTGAACTCGCCGGCGATGGCGGTGCTGTAGTCGACTGAACAGTGAACACGGGGCAGGGGGCACGACACACAAGCTAAAAACAGGGTGTACGTACGCAGCAGTACGGGTTTTTCATAACACTGTGCTTGAGGTGCTGACGTGCTGTTCATACTCCGTATACTGCAGTGCTTTGCTAGCTGTGTTCGATGTACTGCAACTACTTGCTGCGTTACGATTACGAAATGGCCAGCTGGATTTATTCTCAGCGAAATGGTCAGTTGGATTAATTCCCCACGAAACGCGGTCACTTGGATTAGTTTAGACCTGACCGTCATGTTCTTCCATACTAATAATGGCTTGGATAAAAATGTCAACAAAAAAAACTAATACGTACGGGCAATACCCGCCGGTGCAGCAGCCGCGTATGATTCGTGGTGATATTGGACTTCGTCGTCGACTGAAGGGGGACGACACCGCTGTGGCAACGAGTGTCGCCATCGACAGTCACGAGCGGTCGATAGGGGCCGTCCAAACGGTATTGGACTTCACCTCGGTCACTGCTGGAACTGAGGCAAGGCACGGTGGGCTGACCAACGCGACGGGTATGGTTGAACCCGACCCGTTGACGCTCACGTGGTACTCGAGCGCCACACAGGATCGCGACATCTCGGAGGACCCGATGGTTGAGGAGTTCGCAGCCTCGCTCGTCGGCAGTTAGATCGTCGCGTGGCCTTCCTTTGAGCACCTCCCGTCAACTTCGGCGACCCCCCAGCTTCCGGATGAGGCACCGGCGGTGGCGGGGCCCTAGCTGGAGGATGCGATAGGCTCCTGTGTGCTGCAGACACCACCCCCACGCCCCATTCAGTGAGCAGTGGAATCGCCGAAGACACACACGGTCGACCTCACGGTGGATGGCCCTTCTAATTCACCACCAGGGGTTATCCACCAGGCTGTGGACAACGACGACTCCGCCAAACGACGCCTCGACAGCTTCATCAACAATGTCACGCGTAAGAGGACTCTCTCATCGATCCATGAGCCTCCCAAAGCGACCTCTCCCGCTGGCCGTCTTCTTGCTCTCGGTGGAAAGGTGGTTGGCGGCTCAGAGCCTCTCCCGAGTGCCAGCTTCTAAGCGAGGTGAGATGCTGATCATGCAGCATATGGGATACACTAGGGATTCATCTGCGCCATCCGCTTCGGAGTTGGAGGCCTTTCACGGGCTCTTCGACGGCAACCTAACCACGTCCGAAGCCGAGGCGCTAGACGAGCTCTTTTCGGCCGTTGGAAATGCACCATCTAGGCAGCCGCGAAGACGCAAGGCCACCTAGGCCACAAAGCTGCGTCGATATTGGTTGTTTTCTTTTATGTAATATCGAAATATGAGGTCTTTTGCTAGGATGGTCCAGCTTCGGCTGTGTTAGGTCGATCTCTTTCGGCGCTCGATAGAAGTGCGTTGTATGTTTCTTTAAACTCTTCTTTTTAATACAATAATACGTAAATCTTTTGCGTATTAAGAAAAAAAAAAGTATTGGACTTCCCGAACCGGAAAATTCGGGTAAACACTTCGTACCAGCTGTACGTTGTACTTGTAGCCGTAGCTGTCCTTTTTGCGACCAAAGGGCTTTGCATATTATAACTACGCAGACGTATTGCATGAAGTCATATCTACATCTATACATGCATATTATGTATATTATTATTGTTACTTAATACTTCATCCGTTTCAAATATCTATACATGTATATTACGTATATTATTATTGTTACTTAATACTCCATACGTTTCAAATTACAAGCCGTTGTGGCTTTTCTAGATTAATAGATACATAGTTTTTATATTATATCTAGACACATAGTAAAAACTATGTGTTTAGAAAAGTCAGTGTGACTTAGAATTTGGAACGGATAGAGTATTAAAGAGTGAAATAATCCTTCTGTCCGTTTTTCTACATTTTAAAGTGCACATGCATCTCTTGTGATCCGTATTTGATTTGGACTCATGACTTATACTTATACGGGTTAGAGCATCTCCAAGAGTATCAATATTTTCTTCCTAATAAAAACATAAAGTTTTACAACTCCTAAAAAAGCATCGGAAGGAATAAAGAAGGCCATCTCCAAAAGTTTCTAATAATCCACTCCTAAAATATAAAAGACAATTTTATATCATAAATCATATACTATTTCTAAATTATCCTAACCAATTTTATATATTCTTTTTCTCTTATACATTTGCATCAGTAACCCTTTCCTACTCTTTATTTTTTCCACGGCCTTTCACCTTTAGGCCCTGTTCGCTTATCTTATAATCCGTCTTTTCAAATTTGTTTTTTCAAATTTTAAGAGCAGTGTTTTCTCTCCCAACAAATCAAATAGGAGCGGTGTTTGACTTATTTTTTCAAATGAAACAAACGGGCGACTCAAGATAAACACGCTGCGGAGAGAGAGAAGATACGCTGACTCTCAAAATCGCGAATTTTTATGCGGAACATGGTGACTTTTCTTAAATTCTAAAAGATTAGGAGGATGAATTATGAGTTATTGAAAATGAGTTTTTTCTCATCTTGCTAAAAACCAAAGATTAAGAAGGGATTTAGGAAACTTTTGGAGATGCTCTTAAAACCCTGCATGTTTGTACGTCCAACGATGTTGTGGAGTATTCCGATACACATTGGAAGATATGACACCCTCAAAATATCAAGAGGCCGTTCGGCTGGCTGGTTGGCTCTGTCACTCACAAATCACTGTTCACGTCCTGCCAGAACAATATTTTTCTCTCACAATAATCAACTGGAACAGTATTTTTCAGTCCTGCCGAACAGGCCCCAGTTATTTAGTTAATTACGCAACAAGGTGTATATTTCCACATCGGACTTGATTGTTATGGACAATATGCCTTCTCTGCGTTACTGTTATCTTTGCTTGCTTGCAGAACCGAATGAAAAAGATATGTCATGATGGGCAAGAGTACAAAGTCAGACCTCCTTGAAGCAGATAGCGGGGCCGTTCGGCTGGGCAGAATACCAGCCGAAATTCACTGAGCTGAAATTTACTGTTCACGCTCTCATAAATTTCTTCAGGATTCATCTAGATTTCTCCAAACAAACAGGGGCCAACATTTCACTAAGGGCTCGTTCGTACAGGGCATTACGACCCCAAGAATCAATCCAGCTCGTGGAAGCTTATATAAATCTTTTTTGCAAATAGGAAGCTTATATAAATTAATGTAACGATTCTAGCCGAAATTCTTCCTAGGCTTCATTCCCGAAGAAACGAAAGGAGCCTAAGGGTATGTTTGGTTAGAGAAATAAGGTGGTCCATCATCTTCTCACTCCTCATTTTTTATATTTGGTTTGTGGAATGGAATGAGTTGATCCATCATCACTCCATTCCTCACAAGCTAATAACTAGTATATGCATGAGGAATGAGTTGATTTCACCAAAATTCATGGGATGAGCTATGAGTTGATCTATTGCCACCTCATTCTTCACATGTTAATAACTAGTATATGCATGGGGAATTAGTTGATTTCACCAAAATTTCATAGAATGAACTCACGATGCATCATCTCATGAAGCATGTGGTGACTCTACAAACCAAACACATAGATATATTCCTAATATTTTTCTCTGAGAATCATGACTCGATTGGAACGAGAAACAACGAATTCTCAAAAGTTTGACCGTGCTTTGTAATTTAGGAATTCTTTTCCCACACTGGTGTACTGTGCTTTAACGTTATATATTAAAAGTTGTTGTAAAAAAACGAATTCTCAAAAGTTCATTCGCTTCGGGCAGAAAACCAGGGAACTTTTTTCCCATGTCTTTTTTTTTAAACGATTTTTTTCCATGTCTCAAACGGGCCTAGTTGAACGCAATTGCCAATTTGCCATGAAATAAGATGTCACTGTAGTAAAAAATGTAAAATACCCAGTATTCCGTTTGATCCGTAGAGATCTGTAATCTTGTTTATTGGCTTTCACCTGAACTAAGCCTGGTCCACTTGTCAGCCTGCGTGAATGCTGACGACAGGGCCGTTGTTCGTAGAAGAGGCCTCACGCTGCGTTCACGTGGGCCGACCGGCGGCGATGGCAGGGTTTGGCAGGCCTCAAGCAGAGAGGAGGGACCACCAGGCTGTCGAGGTGGTTGGTGCGCCTGAGAAGTGACGCCGTTACTTACGTCAAAAAAACAAGTGACATCGTCTAGTGGACTGGATTCTCGCCCATCAAGGTCCGATTCCAACAAACCACGGACACTGCTTGCAGCAACAAGATATTTTGTGTAAAGCTTTACAGCTTATTGGTTGCGATGACGAATTTTCTGCGATATAGCTGTTGTTGGACTATTTTCCTTAAAAAGATTAATTCACTCACAGCCTGTTTGGATCTTTCAAAATATTTTGAAGGAAGTAAAATCTACTTCTTATAAGATATTTTGGAGAACCGAGCATAGCTCGGGTGGCAAGGCCCGGTGGTTGGGACCTTGCCGGCCGGAGTTTGAGCCCCCGTGGCTATGAATTTCCGGTCATGCAACGCGTCCGTCGCCTACGGTGCCATGGTTGGACCACGTGATCTCACAAAGGACGTGATCTGGTGATCTGGGTGTAGTTGTAGGTTTGTTTGTGTACGCGTGGTGTGAGTGTGGTGTGCGTGTGTGGGGTTGGTGTGTGTGTCTGTACATGAATAGATGCTACAACTGTATACAGATGAGAGGCGTCAAAAAAATTTATAAGATATTTTGGGTTTTTTAGGTAAATTGTTTTTATTATGTACATAGCAAAAACTGTTATATCTAGAAAAGTCAAAACATCTATAATTTGGAATGGAGTGAGTAGACTAAACCCCTATTTATATCCATAGATGTAATAGTTAGTTGCACATATTAGCTTTGTTGGATCCAAACGGTCCAGCCAATAGTCTAGCTAATTGTTAGTTGAATACTAACTAACAACTATCTCACTAATTGGACTAAACCAACTAATAGTTAGCTAGTTAATATTAGCTAGGAGCTATTAGCTAGCAAGCTGTAGCAACTAATGAATTCAAATAGGACCTCAGCTATCTAATTGGAATTTGACATTTGAAAACTTTTCAAAGTTTAGGTAGGGGGTGTGAGATAGAAGTAGATTATGTTGATTCTCGTGCTCTATTTTGGCTATGCAATTTATACCATACTCTTTATCCCTCTCCCCTACAACAACAGTGCAGCACACAGGTATCTCTCCCGTGTGGCCAAGACAACATATATATATACGTATATACATATTAATTGAATGAATCTATTATGTCTAAATTGTGATTATTAGAATCAATTTATATTTCAAGGATCCAAATGAGACTTATTAATTCGAAGTATCACAAGAGAAAAGAAGAGAGGAAGTCATGGGGGTGGAAGCGATTATGCTCTGTCAATCTAGGCACAGGCATATGTACAGAGTACTTTGATTGATGAAGATATTTGAAACACTTACACCGGTGATACATTTAGTCACAACTTGCAGCCAACTTTTGGCGGATAAGTTAGGCAGCCATCTGAATACTTAGCAACAGAACTATCACGTAATATTGTGCTACTATATTGAATAATGTATAGGTGTTGGTACAAGTTAAATGCTTGATATCATCATCTCGTAGCCTGTAGACTGGTCTCCTCCAAATTTTGTATTGTCATTTTTAGCAATGGGTTCTACCGAAAAGGACATCTCTAAATTAAACTTAAATGGTTAGGCCACTAGATATATGTAGAACAGGTCCCAGCAAGGTAAGGCAACCAAGGGTTCTATTGACAACAGTGTGGTACACAGCGCAATCTTGCAGAAAAAAAGACGGGCTTATCTACTAATTGTATATTGCGGACCAACTCCATTGGCTGGTAGACATCATACCACATGAATACATGATTAGTCAGACCATTTTTTTTTTGTCTTTTCCAAACTTCACCTCAAGATATAAATTCCAAGTTTCACCCTACCACACGTCTCCTCTAGATGTTTTTTTTTATCTTGCTGCTAAATTTGAAAACGGTCATACATAAAAACACTTCTGATTTGATTCACACATAAAAACAAGTCGGTCGTTGCTACGGAATGGGCATAGCCGAATAGCATAATTGATTTTCTCTTATCACAGACAGGGGAGACAGACAGACAGACACCCTTTTGAGCTGGTTGTGGTGCAGCTCACTGAGCACTGTGCTGCGCCCGGCGGGCGACGCCATTTATCACCTCACCTCCTCCGCCCGGGTGCTTACGTGACGCGGCACCACCGGCTGATCGGCGCGGGAACGGAGTAAACGCTGGCTCTCCAATCCCCGTCCTCCCTCGCTGCTCTGCTCCTCATCCCTCACTCTCCCTTGCCGAGGCAGAGCCGCAGAGGCTTGCTTCTCCCTCCAATAATTCCCTTCCGCCTCTCCTCCTGTCCTCTCAAGCCCACACACCAGCAGAAATCACAGCGGCAGGGGCAGCAAAAAATCTCCATGCCCACGCTTGGCCTAGATCTCCGGCGAGCCGGCCTCGCGCGGTAGCCGATCTGCTCCCCGATCCCCGGCCGGCCCGATGGGCGGCGAGGTGCCGGAGCCGCGCCGGCTGAGCCGCGCGCTCAGCTTCGGTTGCGGCGCCGTCCCCGAGGAGGCGCTGCACCTCGTGTTCTGCTACGTGGACGACCCGCGCGACCGGGAGGCGGCCTCGCTCGTGTGCCGCCGCTGGCACCGCATCGACGCGCTCTCGCGCAAGCACGTCACCGTCGGCTTCTGCTACGCCGTGGAGCCCGCGCGGCTGCTCGCCAGGTTCCCGCGGCTCGAGTCGCTCGCGCTCAAGGGGAGGCCCCGCGCCGCCATGTACGGGCTCATCCCCGAGGACTTCGGCGCCTACGCGGCGCCCTGGGTCGCCCAGCTCGCCGCGCCGCTCGACTGCCTCAAGGCGCTCCACCTGCGCCGCATGACCGTCACCGACCAGGACATCGCCATGCTCGTCCGCGCGCGCGGCCACATGCTGCAGGTGCTCAAGCTCGACAAGTGCTCCGGCTTCTCAACGGACGCCCTCCGCCTCGTCGCCCGCTCCTGCAGGTAATAGATACCCGTGTTTGTTCAGCCTGCTTTCCCATTACGGCGTGCTGGGAAAGTAAGCTGGGTAGTTGCGCACTTGAGTACTTGATCTTTTCCCCCTCTTAGAGAAATCATGATTGATCCGGTGGAGATGTTCCTAAAACGGAGTAACGGATAAGCTTGAGCCGTGTGTCAGTTTCTCCAAGTAGTCAGCTCGCCCGCTTCTGGATTCTCCTTCTCTCTTTCCTGAGAAATTGGCATGGGCAAGCTCTGATGCGATCTTAGGTCATAACATGCAAGAATTTTCTTGACTATAAATCGATAAGAGCTTTGGATATGCAAAAGACACACTCATAATACTGCTGGTTTGATCATTAGTCCAGTGTTTTTTTTTTGTTTCCTTGTCATGCTACGTGAGGAGTCCCCAGTTCTTAGTACAACAATTTCGCATAAGCAGGCTGTTTGAGGTGTCGACAAAATGACTGGTGATCTATCATTCCCAGGAGGCCAAGAGTACTCATGTACCACGTTGATTGGAATTGAACATGACTACTCTGTCCCCAATGAAACATATTTTTGACCAAAATTCAGTTGCAGCTTTGCGCGTTGTTGATTTCAGTTATCCACCAATTCAATCATGAACACATCTCATATGGTACCATGTCTTGTATTTCAGGCAGCATCTTTTCCCCTTCTCTCTTCTTCCCAGAAGTCTTTCAGATGGTTTAATCTTTTATTTCTTAGCTTGAATTCTGTAACGATGTTGTTGAATCGGTTGACTAAGGAAGTTGAATAATAGATGTTCATGGAAGTTTTGTTTTTGATATCCATCTCAAATGTTTACTATTATTTTTTGTGTGCTGAAGCTACTTTCCTTTTTGATACTGGAGGCAAGAAACCATGGTGGATGCTCTGTTGCAATTGCAAGTCATTTTTCCTCATGAAAAAACTGCACTGGTTTCTTTAGCAAGTCTTTTTTACGTATTATTTACTGATGCACAGTGAATTTATCATTCTAGTTGCTATGACTACATGATATCACAACAGTAACATGTCATAAATCGTCTTGACAGATCTCTGAGAACTTTGTTCCTGGAAGAATGCACAATTGCCGATGAAGGGAGTGAATGGCTCCATGAACTCGCTGTCAACAATTCTGTTCTGGTGTCACTGAACTTCTACATGACGGAACTCAAAGTGGAACCTGCTGATCTGGAGCTTCTTGCAAAGAACTGTAAATCATTGATTTCTTTGAAGATGAGTGAGTGTGATCTTTCAGATCTGATTGGTTTTCTCCAAACCTCCAAAGCATTGCAAGAATTCGCTGGAGGGGCTTTTTTTGAAGTTGGAGAGTACACCAATTACGAAAAGGTCAAGTTCCCACCTAGGTTATGCTTCTTGGGGGGTCTTACCTTCATGGGTAAAAATGAGATGCCCGTTATCTTTCCATATTCTGCAATGCTTAAGAAACTGGACTTGCAGTACACTTTCCTCACCACTGAAGATCACTGTCAGCTTATTGCTAAATGCCCCAACCTACTGGTTCTCGAGGTAATGTTTTTGTACATCTTTAATATTACTTGTGTGTCTAAAATAAGTGACTATCTAATTTCAACTGACAAGATAGATGCTCTCGACAGGTGAGGAATGTGATTGGGGATAGAGGACTAGAAGTTGTTGGTGATACATGCAAGAAGCTACGAAGGCTCAGAATTGAGAGGGGGGATGATGATCCCGGTCAAGAAGAGCAGGGAGGAGTCTCTCAGATAGGCTTGACAGCCGTAGCTGTTGGCTGCCGTGAACTGGAGTACATAGCTGCCTATGTATCTGATATCACAAATGGGGCGCTGGAATCCATTGGCACCTTCTGCAAGAATCTCTATGACTTCCGGCTTGTTCTACTTGACAAACAGAAGAAAATAACAGATCTGCCACTTGACAATGGTGTCCGTGCTCTATTGAGGAATTGCACCAAACTTCGGAGGTTTGCCTTCTACCTGAGACCGGGAGGGCTTTCGGATGTTGGCCTTGGTTACATTGGACTACACAGTGGAAACATCCAATACATGCTGCTTGGCAACGTTGGCGAATCTGACAGTGGATTGATCCAATTTGCAATGGGATGCACCAAACTGCGGAAGCTCGAGCTGAGGAGCTGCTGCTTCAGCGAGCGAGCTCTGGCAGTGGCCGTGCTCCAGATGCCCTCGCTGAGGTACATATGGGTGCAGGGGTACAGAGCCTCTCAAACGGGCCAGGACCTCATGCTCATGGCCAGGCCGTACTGGAACATTGAATTTGCGCCTCCCTGTCCCGAAAGCGCTTATCGGGTGATGGCAGATGGACAGCCTTGTGTTGACACCTATGCCCAGGTTCTTGCGTATTACTCCCTTGCTGGAAGGAGGCCGGACTGTCCTCAGTGGCTGGTTACTTTGCATCCTGCGTGACTGTAAATACGTCAAGCTGTCCGAATTGTGGTTATTGTACCAGCTGCTTGTGTACCGTAATAAACTCTAGTACTGTAGTGGAGGTGTAGTGCAATAAGGTGCAGTTGTTGCTTGTACTAGTATCTAATCCTAGGAGGATGTATACTAAGTTGTTCTATGCTTTCCTTTCCCCGGAATTGTATTTTGCTCCACTGTAAATATAAGAAATGGCCTGCTAGTTTTGGCTGTGCTAGATAAATTGGAATCATGGATGTCAGGTGCATTGCATGCACAAGAACAGATGAGCCGAAAGCGACTACATTTTGTCATTCTCAAGAATTGATAAAGAGGCAATGCATTTGGACGTGTACTAGAATGTCTGGACTCTGAAGCTCGAGTCCAGGTCCAGCACCAGGAAGACGACGGTCACTATGAAACGGATGGCTCCGTCCCTCACTTGCCACTTGGAGCCCCTACGTGGAGTAGTACGTGGTCTCGGTGGGCAGCGACATGGGCCGTCGCCGTGTGGCGGGGGACCTGTCATCTGTGCCCACTGCCCACCCAGCTACCGCGGCACCGCGCCCAGAATGCGATAGCGTCGCGTTCCAGCACAATGGCCAATTGCTTGGCGATAGCAGTAATGGCTAGCGAACAAAAAAACGTAGCCCCGCCGCTGAATCGACAACTGGGGGCGGCTTTCCTCGTCGGGAAAAGGACGTTTCTGTCAGCTTGCCCATGGATTCTGGGGCACCATTTCATGAAGAACCCGGTTGATCTGAACATGCCAAGGACAGATACGGGGTTAGGAGCAGCTGTAGTCTGTTGTGACGTCCACTTCTGTAACATTCTAACTGAAAGACGTTTTATATAGTAATTTCCACCTAGGATTCTAGAATGTTGCTCTATCGATACAAATCTTGAGAGCAGTTAAACAAACATGTGAATAGACGAGATGGAAGCATCTGGTTCTATCTGCTCCACGCAGGGAAAGCCACAACCTCAACAATAAACTGATGTACTGTTAAGTCCTAGACAGCCGAATCTCAACAATAGCAACAATTGTGTTTGGTCTAAAATCAGACAGGAATTAGAGAGAGTTCTGAATCTCGCACAGCACATAAAAGGTCAAAAACATCGGGTTTTTTTAGCGCACAGACGTCCGATCCGGACGTTGCCCGCCCAGAGAGTGAATGAGGGCCCAGCGCATCGGGCTCGCGAGGGAGCGCACCAGCAGTGGGCCCGCGCCGCCACGGACGTCGCCCACGTTGTCTTGGATGTCGCTCACGCCGCCGGAGGCTTCCCACGCGCATCCCATATGCAACACCGGATCTACTTTTGAAATATCAAGATGCAACAATTGCAACATACAAAAGAAGACAAATAATACACTTGAAACAAACGTCTGAAACACTTGCGAAAACACCTAAAAAGCATTTTAAAAAACATTGCAAACATATGTAATATCCAGATGAAACACTTACAAATATATTATGAAATACCGTGAAAACACTTGAAACATATGCTTGCAACATGCATGTATATGCAACATCCAACTCTATTTTTGCAACATCCAGATAAAATGTGACAGGACCACCCAATTTATATAAGATCAAGTATGGTTGTCCCCGTTTAGCACGTTGACGCGCACATACTTTCACTTATATAAACCCGGTAGTCCGTCGAGTGTCACGAAGGACCTCGGTAAATCAACATCACAACCAAAATCGTATGATTAAGCAAATACACATCACATACACAAAGTTGCAGCGGAAATAATATTACAAATAGGTTCACAAATAATAGTACAAGTTTGGGTTTTAAAACCGATTAGCGAAAACAACATAGCTTTCAAATGATTACATTAATATAAGTTCCAAATACATTGCTAACATAAGTGACATCATCTGATAAAAACATATAGATGAGAAGTAAATATAGAGTCACTGAGCCCATCGGTGGTTAGCCACCATCTTCAGCAGGCCGAGAACTTTACCTGCAACATGGTGGGATAAACCTTAAGTACTCAAATGTACTCAGCTAGACTTACCCATCATAAACCAGAAATAAAGTGACACCAAAGAGTATGCAAGGCTTTATAGGTGGAGCTACCTTGACAATATTTTGCATAAAAGTCAAGAGTTGAGCCATACATTTTTACAATTCAGTAACCAAGTTAATTATAACTATTCATCTCTAGATTAGCAACTAACCTGTGCCAAACATGTAGAATATCACTTAGTAACAGGTAATAGTAACCATAGCCGGTATAATGTTGTAACCTCATCATCATCATTATAACCATCAAATTCAATTAAGTTATTCTACGTTGCCGCTACTTAGTCAAGTTCTCATTATCCGGGAGAGACGGCGATTCGAATCGATTCCTACCCAGCTGGGAATTTATTCCTAACACTCACCCAATCAACCTGATCAGTGGTTCCCTCGGGTCACCTTTGGTACAACTTAGAAATAAATTCGTTGTTTCGAGCAGCGCCGCACTCTCAAGGAGTCTACTCTGCTAGGTGGCCAATCTCACCTTTTAACTTACGCCAATATTTCCCCGCACATCCTTACTACCGCTAGAGTGCGCACTTTCACTTCCCGGCCCTCCGGCCTGAGTTGAGCTACTCGGCTTCGCGGTCGGAACGAGTTATCCGGCCAACTAAGTGATAGGCATGCGTTCAACATGGCATGAGGACGTACAGCGAATCGGTCCTTAAACGATACAGACGGGGATAGATCTACACCCAAGACCTCCATGTCTTGTTGCTTCTCTATCGACATCCCGCCCGGTCTCTATTAACACATGGTTATTTCCACGATAGCAAATATAGCCAACCGTGTTTTGGTATCCACCTATATCTCGTAGGTGATAGGAAATCACCCGACTTCTACCGGTCTAAGCATTGCTAAGCATACAGTCGATCCTGGGCCTACATAGGGTTCAAGGTATATTTTTGGACAAGATAGTTCTATGCATCAAGTGGTTCCAATCAACTCTTATAACCTAATGCATCAAACATAAAGAACTCAAGTGATATTTATAAAAACATAGGAGGCTTAGAATGCTCTGGGGCTTGCCTGTGATCCAACACTAGGTCAGTGTTTGTTAGATGACACATGCTAGGTGAGTATCTCCCATACTAGCACTTGTCCAGCCCTTCCATCTTCGGGATAGGTCCACCATACACCGTTTTCGGGTTTAGCTCTAACATCACATCCTTCACGTGGTTCATCTAGCGTACCTAGATGAGATGCAAGATGCAAGTGCATGAATAAAAGAACGGCAATACGAGATGCATCTCATAATCTATTATAGAAAGATAGTAAGCATATCAAGCATGGTACACAAGATAACTTGAGTTAAGCTATTCCATTGAAAACATCTATCACAATTTAAGATCTCAGGTAACTTAATTTAACACTATGAAAGGCATAAGTTACACTTAGCAACACATAAGGCAATGCAAAGTGAAAGCAATCAACTTGTAAGCACAACACAGAATTTGGACAACAGCACAGATAACACTTGTTTTACCCATAATTGGAGATCCAAACATCCAAAGAAGGTGATCCTAGACTTTCTGGAAAGCTAATAAAATTGTCTACAACATTGTTATTATCACCAAAAGCTTATTCAAAATCTAACTAGGTCAAACATACCAATGTTTTAGATCTGCACAGAACTAGAACAGAAAAGTAGTAGTAGTTTCAAAACGGCATAACTGGAGTTACAGACATCAAACAAGCATGGACCTTAACTTTCTAGAAATCTTATTAAATTATCTAAAACATGTTTATTATCATCACAAGGTGATTCTACAATTAACAAGGTCAATCAAGCACAATTGAGCACCTCTATCCAGACTTGGACAGATTCTGCCATGCAACTTCACAAGCTTATAACTGGAGATTGAGACCACCAAAAGGAGTGATCTAGGATAATTTGGAAAGATTAAGAAAATAACTATAACTCTTATATTATCATTAATATATGATTTCATACTTAACTAGGTCAAACAATGAAATCCTTCAAATCTGCACAGAGCATAGGCCAAACATGACATATCATTTGTCAAATTCATAACTCCTAAACTATCAGGCCCATGGTCATAAAATTTGAACATAAGCAAGATTATGAAATTAGATACAACTTTTATATTCACTACAACCACAACAAACATCATTTACACCATGAAAATAATTGCACAAACAAAACTGCACATGCAGCCCAAATAATAGTGGTACAGAAAACTGATAGAAACTTCAGAGAAGCATAACTGGAGTTCTAGACCTCCAACAAACATGAATCATAACTTTTTGAAAATCTTATGAAGTTACCTACAACTTTATTATTATCATCTTAAGATAATTCTATAGATAACAAGGTCAATTAATCCATTGAATGCATCTCTGTCTAAAATATGGACAGAATCTGATATGCAACTTTAAACAGCTATAACTAGAGTTCCACATGTCCAATAAATGTGGTTCTATACTTTTTAGAAAGCTTAGAAAATTATAAACAACTATCTTATAAACACCTAAAGCTAATTCTACTAGTAAAAAGTCCCCACAGTACCAACAAGGAAAAACTGTCTGGGTTTGGACAGAAACAACCACAGAAATTTAAGCAACAATAACTAAAAATCTACTTTACCAAAAATTATGCTATTTAGCCTTTTGAAAATCTTAAGAAAAGTACGACAAATCCTATATTGTCATCAAGGCATGATTCATAAGTTAACTGAGCCAATTAATTCAAACACGCAGGCCTATACAGAATAGGAGCAAAGCAACATAGGGCATTTGTTATTTTTATAGATCTTAAATTATCAAGCCTAAACTATTTATATTTTTACCAGGCATCAACCATCACCTGTGTAACACTTGATAAAAATTTCACATTTATTTGAGGACAAAAACTGCAGTTATGAAAAAGACAAGACACAACTAGTATCAAAAACCTAACTGCATAAATTAATTTTTACAACAAAAACTTTAAACTAAATCATGCCATATTATAGATCTACTGCATATATAATTTCACAAGGATTTCAAAAAGTTCTCTTTTCCTATTTTACTATTTTTCTACTAATTAATACAAATTTTCAAAGTTGATCATTCAAGTGTGCATAAATCAAAGAAAAGGAATGTAAATATTGCATCGGGGACCCTGCGGAAAACACAAATTAAGTGCTAGCGAACCGGCCCTTCTCAGCACTATTCAAACGAGTCTACGGTTTGCAGGTAGACCCTCTCCTTTCTTGGAATTTCTGCGCTAAGCCCTTCACGCGGTCAAAACAGAGGAGCACGCCGGGGCTTGCTGTTGCCGGTCGGAGGAGTTACGTCGGCGGCGATTGAGTGTCGTGGAAGGACCATGGGAGTCTTGCGCACCCACCGAGATGCTCAGCCTAGCTGGATACGGTCCAAGGTGACACGGCCACGTGCACGCGCGGCCGTAGCGGGCGGCTGCATGGCGGCGGCAAGGCCAGGGATGGGTGGTACGGATTCAGGGAAACCACGAGGAGGTGGTGGTGGTGCTGGCTAGGAGCGGGGAGCACGGGGGCAGGGAACAGCGGCGGCGGCAAGGAGCTCCGCTCGGCCATGGCAAGCACGGCCGTGCTCAGCGTGGGCAGGCTCCAGAAGGCGAGTGAGGGAGTGGGAATGGAGAGGGCAGGGGGACAGGGCTCGGGCTCGGCTTCACTAAAGCAACACGCGACGGCGAGGTGGCGAACGGACAGCGAGCGCGCGAGGCCACGTGGCAGCAAGCTTCTGAACAGGTCGGCCACGTTCAAAATTTCCAAAGTGAATGAACTGATCAAATACCACCTCAAAAATACAAGCTGAAACTCAATCTTCGGCTCCCTCAAACTCTCAAACCGACACAAATTAGTGAGAGATCCATTCATCAAAGTGGTAGAACTACAGGTAAGCTCCAACATTGCCAATATCAACATCATCTAAAACTCCACGGTTTTCAAACTATGAGGCACCAAAGTACACTACACGAAAACTGAAAAGCGTTGAAAGACTTAGAAATATATCCAAGTTTTCAAACAGCACTACATTGACTTTTGTGATCCAAATTCAAGAATGTTAGGAGCTAAACTAGCCTATTACCCAAAAATAAAAGTTGTTACACTCCTCAAGTACTACAACTTTGTTTTAGGGTGCACATCCATGCAAAGTTTCTAAAATACAATTCAACTCCAGTCAAACATACCAGATGAAATTGGTACTTTACACTAGGTATGACTTAGAGACCAAACTAGCTTTAGTCATGAATACCAAAGTAGTTCCTAGTGACATTCTAAACATGTTAGAAGCATTCTTAAGGTTCCACAATCATTTCATACATTGATCACATGTAAATCCTAGGTCAAACTAAGCATATCATCACTTAAGGAGCTTAATTAGATGAAGTGATCTACATTAACATTGTTCCAATAGGCATCCTAAGTGTAGCTAAGGTATTTTAGTGACCAACATCAACCACATGCACTCAATCACACATGATCATAAGCATACACACAGGGAAAACATAAAATAACAAGTCATGTTTCACATGTTTCAATTGCATGTTTCATATGTGAAAGCTCATATAGGAATGCTTGATGCTTATGCTCATGCAATGCAAGTAGAAATTATGCAAGCCTAACACCTAGGGTGTTACATAAAACACTTGTAACATTCGTCTAGAATAGATAAAACATTTGGAACATACACTTGAAACATACATGTATAACCATTACCACGTGTGCAGCATCCCGACTACTTTCTTAACATCGGTATACAACACTTGCAACATGCCTCTAAAACATCTGAAATACTTGAAACATACTATTGCAATATGTGCTTTGAACATAGCATCTGCTTGCTGATGGGACGAATGGAAGCTCATCGACATGGAGCTCGATCCCACGGAATGGCGCGGAGGTCGCCGGTGTGGAGCTTGTCGGCGGCACGAACCTCGGTAGAGGCAGAGGCAGGCGGATGGAGCATGGCCGCGATGGGAGGCGTGAGTCTAGGAGCAAGCGAGCGCCAAGCGCGTTAGGCTCACCGTGCTGCGCGGGCGCAGCGAGAACGGGGTTCGTCCGGCGAGCAGAGCGAGCAGGGGCATTGGCTAGTGCGGGGTCTGTCCGGACGGACGGACACCGTATAAGGATCGTTTCTATAAAAACATTCCATGTGCATGTCATATTTTGGATTTTTTCAGGTTGAGTAAAAAATTACAGCCCGATCCCAATTTGATGATGGTTATGATTGAAAATCATGGCCCGGACTCACCCGATGTATAATTTTTTACGAACATATCATAGGACCTGTTTAATTAAAAGAAAAAGAATTATACAATACAACTACTAGAGAACCCTCGTAGCGTTGGTTACATACCACTAAGGCAGTGGTAAACGACCTGGAAAGGCATTAGGGTAGCAAAAAAAAGCACGAGGGGAGGAACTTCAGCCTTAAACACTCAAACAGATTGAATCTATGACAACAAAATAGACATCAATGCAATGGTTGGCTATAGAGAAGTTATAATCACGCTGGCAAAGAATCCACCCAGAGAAGATGAGATGAGCTACCAGGAATAGCGATGACAAAGCAAGGCCTAGGAAAGTAGACCAAAGCGACCTAGACGGCAAAGCATCCGCCATGAACGATCTTGGCAGCAAAGCATCTGACAACAAAAAGCGACCAATGTGACATCATCGATAAAGCATCTGCTAGAGAAGAGATCATCGGCGGCCAAGTAACTGCTCGGAAGGCGACACACAAGATAGCGGCAAAGCATTTTTCATGAAAGCCGAATGACTTTAGTAAAGCCTTCATCAGATAGGACGACCCTAACAAGCACTACGGTAGTACAACACCATAAGGAAAACGGACATGAGGCACGCGCACATGCACAACAAAGAGCTCCAACATGGACAAACGATGTGGCAGGGACCACAGGTGGCAACGACGACTGTAACACCCCGGTGTAAATGCCTGCATTTAGGCACTGTAAATCATACATATCATGCATCATCAAGCATCCTAATCCTACATGCCTAATCATGTAAATAACAATTGAAACACTGCTTCGAAACATCTGAAACATGTTGTGAAACCTGAATGTTGCATACCTTTGTTAGAATTGTTTTGCCCTGATTTTGCTTGCTAGGTTAGTAAAACATGTTTGGCTACTATTGTAAATCATCTAGGATTATTTAGTTCAATTTTTGGAGCAAGGTTTGTATTCAAATTAATTCAAAATTTTGCTTCCAAAGTAATTTCCCAAAAATTAAGGTTTTGAGTTAAACATGGACTTTGATTTTTCAATTCAAAATCTAGAAAGAATTTGGCTTTGGTCATAAAAGCAAAGTTGTAGAGAATTAAATTCTAATCAACTTTCATTTTTGGTACATTTTTAAAAGATGTCATTTTCTTGCTCAAAATAATGTTTGAAAGTTGGCATTTAAAAATTCCTTGAAAATACAAATCAAAAAGGACTTTTTCTCCTTCATAGGCCACCGCCGCGCTCACCTGACCAACCGGCCGAAGCCTAGCCAAGATCCCGCAAAGACCACGTGCCTAGCCTCAGCCAATGACCCAAATTTCAAATTGCCAATGCACTTACTCTGCCGTCCTGTTCACCATGTGACACGCCACAGCCAACACCTTGCATGGCAGAGCTTGCTTGCCAGCGCAGGCGGCGGCCATGCGCCGTCGGCCGCCGCCGCAGCTGTCAGTAGCCTGCCCTCGCCAGCCCCACGCCCGCCTATTCTGCCGGCTGCCGGTCGCTCGCTCACTCCTCCTGCTTCTCCTCTCCATGAGCACCATACAAGACAGCTCTTCTCCTTCGCCTATGCCACCGCACGCACCCACCGACGAAATCCGCCGCGGCTCCTCCACCTCGGCCAGCAATCATGCGCCTGCAGCTCTGCCTCGCTCTCCTTCAAGTCGTGCTCGTGTTTGCGCCGACTGCCGTGCTCAGGTACAGCCGTCTCAAGACTCGCCACCGTCGGCCATGGCGCCGCCGTGCTCGGCCGCCATGGAAGACACCTTCCTCCTCTTCTCCAACCCCGCCAAGCTACCCTCCCACCTTTGCCATCTTCTCGTGAACCTCGTGCTCTCGCTAACTCGCCCTGTCCCGGCCGGCAATGGCCGCCGGCCTCGTGGCCGAGCCACAGCATGACCAGCGACGTCAGCGTGTCCGGCCGGCGTGGCCTCTGCCTCGCCAAGCCAAAGCCGAGTAGGAAGTCAGGGTGGTGGGCGCCTGTACGGGCCATCTCCCCCCTTCCTTGCGCTCGGGCACAGAAATAAATGTGGCCGTGGGCACCGACTCAAATGGCTAGCCCAAAAGAAGATGGGATAAATTGTTTTTAATTTATTCTTTATTATTTGAAAATAGAAATGGTTTGAAAAATATTTGGATACTCAAAGTTGCTCCAAATCTGTTGAAATAAATTTTGTCTAGGTTCCTTATCACCAGATCTACTTGGGAAAATTATTGCATGTCATTTTTTGGATACTTTTCTGTAGAACTTTATTTAATCATGTATATTGCTGATAACTTGAAAAATGTGTAGAAAAATCTATAGGCTTTAGAAAAATATGATTCCAAGTTTGTTAATCTTCTTATGTAATGTACTTTCTAGGAAAAATATGTGTCATGCTTGTGCTGTAGAAAAATTTTGAGGTGTAGTTCAAGTGTCTTTAATGGCTAATTTTTGTTATTTTAGCTAGAGAGCAAACTTTGTATAAAACATGCATGTGATAATTTTTGTACAGTAGTTGTATGCTATGAAGAACATATGAAAAATACTAACTCTGTTGTTTAACACTTTTCACAGTATAAAGTATTTTTATGTTCATAATCATGCCATAGCTTGTTATTTTTGTGTAGGCTAACCCACTCATTCAAACATCATGAAAATCTGATGGTAGACTACTTAGGGTAGTAATGTGCTATGGTAATTTTCTAAGATTTTTCTAAGCAATAAAAATAGAGGTTGCTATTCAAACCTATTATTAATTAGGGTTTAATTAAGGGTTGCTTTATGTGTGTTTAAGAAATTAGTAAAGCTTTGGTGTATCTTTGAAGCATTTAATAAGATATGTTGACGTGACATATTAGTAGTAGAAGAGAATGCAGTAGATGACATGTGCTTGTAGTATATTTTCTTGGATGATGTTGACTACCTTGCATTCAAACATATCCATTGTATTCATCTCATCCTATGCACCGATTGCATAAGCACTTACGCACATTGCATCATATAGGATCGCAAACCGAGAACCCAGTCGTCATACCCGAGGAGCCCGAGGAGTAGTTCAAGGTGCAGCCGTAGGAAGTGCCAGAAGCCGACGAGGAGGACGTTGAGGAACTTCCGGAGTGCCCCGATCACCGTCTGAGCTCCTTCGAGAGAGGCAAGCCCCGGAGCATTTTTCTCCCGGTTTGCAATGATTAATTAAATGCTTTACTTTAATTGATGCATTACGTTCAGGAGTTGTTTGCAACCGTTGCTGCATTATACCTTGTTTACCTTTGTTATACTATATCCTTGTTACCCTGGTATCCGCAGTTGAGTCAATGCTTAGCTGGCTTAGACCGGTAGAAGTCGGGTGATTTCCTGTCACCTGTGAGCTATAGGTGGTTACCTGGATCTGCTTGGATGACTATGAAGTCATGGTATAACTAAGTGTTAAATGAAGTTGAGACCGGATGGAGACTTGCAGAGTTTTGGATTGTAGTGTTTCCGTCTGTGTCGATTAAGGACCGACCGTTGTTGGGCCTTGAGTCATGTTGAACGCATGCCTTACATTTAGCTGGCCGGATAAAGTACCTTCCGACCGCGAAGCTAGGAGATTATTCGGGCCGAGTAGATTGCCCGCAGCGCACTGTGCCGGAGCAGGTGTGGTCGGACACGGGGTCGAGATGATAAGACCAAAGTGCAGTCGGTCGGCCCCCGGGTACATGTGGTTCCTGGCAAACTCGAGATACCTGGAAAGTTGACTCGGTGATCAATATCTCACTTTAGCGGGTGAGTGAGGTTTGTGTAAGGAATAAATCACCAGCTGGTTAGGAATCGATTCGAATCGCCATCGCTCCTGGATAGTGAGCATTTGACTTGAGTTACTTCATCGTAGTAAATGTTTATGGAACACTTGGACAGTTATAGTGGATATGACAGTATGGAAGTTGTTTAATGATCATTGGTTATCATTATCTGCTTAATCATATGTTTGCTCTAGTTTAGGTACAAATCTAGTCGACAGGTTAATAATAATTAACTTGACAATAATGCTTTTAGAAAGGTTCTTGAAATGCTAAAAATGCTTCTTTTGCAAATGAGTCAGCTACCCTACTATAAAGCCCTTCATAATCCTTGGTGTCATTTATTTTCGGTTATGTCGGGTAAGTCTAGCTGAGTACCTTCTCGTACTCAGGGTTTTATTCCCACTTGTTGCAGATGGGCAGATGTATTACGGGCTTACGGCTACTGTATCAACTGCCTTTATCCTGCGATGGGTGATGCTTAGGACCATGGGCATGGTCATTCCTTACGTCTCGTCTAATGCTTTTGTTGGAGATGATCATTCGCTGGCACTATATTTGAACTCCGCGTGAGTGTGTGTGTGGTTTGAACAAATGGCTTCCGCTACTTTTATTCGAACTGGTTTTGTAATAACTATGTTGAAACTCTGATGTATCTGAGATTACGAACTTTTATGTAATATGTGATGGTGACCGCTAAACTTATTACGATCTTGGCTGGAATGGAAGTTGGTTTGAAATCCTTCGTGATTTCACGGACTACCAGGTTATACGGGCTTAAGTTTGCTAAATCGTCTGCTCTGGCGGATGATTTTCTTACTTAATTTCGTATAATTGGTCGGTTCTGTTACAACGACCTTGCGAGACATCAACAGGATGAGTGGTTCTTCTACGATGCCTTCAAAGAAAAAGCGTAACGCCCGAGAACATCATCACCATCAATCCATCATTGATGCCGGCTACGAGCTAAAGCAAGGCCTTCGCTAAGAAATCGCCATAATGGCCAAGCAGCATGTCATCCACCAGGGCATCGTGGTTGCCACATGCAGACCACCACCGGCCATCCCCAGCCTGGCTATTCATGATCGAGAGCATACCCATTGATACATGGTCAACACCAAATTGAGTCTGCCCGTGGTTGCTCATGCCTAATGTGGCAGAACCGCCTGAGCTAATGCCCTCCCAAGAGTACCTGTCTACCATTAGACACTAAGTACTCAGGGGAGAGCACTAATTCAGATTGTTCCGTCGAGCACACCCAACGGGAGAACTCGAAAAATCCTCATTTTTCATCAGGATAAAAAACGAGAGGATAAAGCTTACAACATTTCTAGTCATTTCTTACATCACTTTATTACAACATCGGAGTACTTAAACAAGTTGAATGCAACAGCGAAAATTAAACACTTTACATGTAAACGAGTTTATACATTCAGGTTCACAAGTTTTATCTTGCAGCGAAAAATAAACATATGATCAGAGTTACAACAAAAACAAAGATTAATCTAATGACATGGTGAAGCGTTAACGTAGTGGACATTTCTATACAAGATATGCTAGCAGATTTTACATCTTTTCTTATAAAAACCTTTAGTGAGGGTTATAAATAAACACTACGATCGCAGCGTGAAAGGAATCCTCTCTGAGTCCACCAGAAGGTTTCCACACACAAGAGTCAGCTCTAGTATCCACCTGTCACCTGCAATAGGGGGAATAAAACCTTGAATACTCGATTGTACTTAGCAAGACTTACCCAACAGGAGGAAAATAAAAGACTCTAAGGATATGCAAGGCTTATTTGGCTTGCTGGTTTATTGCATTTGCAGGAAGCGTTACTAATGGTGCATCCTTATGTTCTAAGTTTTTAGCAGTTATTTTTAGTTAATTAGCTAATCATTCTAAGTAAGCACCTAAGCTACTTTCAAGCATGTGATAAGCAATTAGAACTATTTTACCATCTCTCATATTTTAGTTCTTACTACGATGCTAGACATAGCCAAGTCGGTACCGTTCACAGAAACGGCGATTCATGAATCAATGTATCCCAGCTGGGTACCCCGAAACACATGCCTCGCTTGTACCTCAGGCACAAATGAGACCAACCCATTTCACTCCTGTCGAGGGGTCCAGGTCCCCGTCCAAACTTGGACTCCAAGCAGCCACACTTGAGACCCGGTCTTAGTGTGGTGCTTAGACCTTCACCTTTCTCCGTCTCCAATCAGTCGGTCCGGAAAGAGCCAGAACCCATGACAAGAGCGCAACGAGCCTTTCCACTCCCATAAGCAAGTATGTGCTTAAGATAATAAGTCTGTGACCTGACTACCATCCACAACAATGGACGGTCCTTAACTGACACAGGTGGAACCAATGCAACTAGAGCCTCGCTTGGTTGCCTAACCAAGTCCACATATGGTCCCGCCCGGTCTCCAATTATTGTCCATATATATATATAACAGTATGATAATAGTAATAATGATATCTTTTCCTATCTCTCGCGAGTGATAGGTAATCACTCGACTTCTGTCGGGTCCTATAGCATAGCAATCTACACGATCCTGACATCCTAGTAAGACTCATTTGACAAGGATATATATATGCAAGTGGACTTCATTCAACTCATTTAAACTTAATGCACAAGAATAAAAATAAAGTGCAGAATAATAGGGGTTATGAACCGGGGCTTGCCTGGGTAAGATATAACAAAAAGTTAGCACTCCATCGTGGTGACACGATCATCAAAGCACCATCTTTTCTGCTACTCCGATCGACTCCACGATCCATCATTATTCCTATTATGATATACGTGGATGCAACGTAGAGGCGTAATTAATCAATGGCAACCGCAACTCTTAAAATATGTTTACGCCGCTGACGCTAACGAGCTAGCTCTAATGACTAACGTACTAGGCCACATATCCATATTGTCGAATAAGGTGTTATTTCCCAACAAGTGTTTTAGCTTTAGACTTTCAAGGTGTTTCTTTATTTCATTGATTTAATATATATATTCAAACTAGGGCTCCTTAGTATGGATGAAAACGGTACGGATATTTATTCGACCGTCCGTTCGACCGAACAAATATAAACACTTATCTGGATAGTTACTCGGATATCCGTAATTTTTTTCGGATACGGATAATAAAACGGATATCTTAGGCGGATATCAAATACGAATGTAATATCATCGATATCCGGCGGATATCGGATAATCCGGTTAAGTATCGGATATATCCGGATATTATTCAAACGGATATTATCCGGATATTATTCAAACGACCTTGGATGGAGAAATGATCAAAATAAAAATTGTAGATTTCAAAAAGTTATGAAACTTTATTGTTTACAACTTTTTCGTTTGAAATCATTTAGTGATTCAAAATTTAAACCGTCCAAACTTTCTCAAATGGAAAACTAGTTTATAGACGTTAAAATTTAAAAATCACAAATTTGAACTATCCAAACTATCTCAAATGGAAAGTTGACCAAAACAACAATTGTAGATCTTGATGAGTTGAACAAACTTGGTATTCAAAACTTTTCAATCTGAAGTCAGTTAGACTTTATAATACTAGAGTCAAAGTGTTGTTTTTTCATTTGACCAAATTTGACTTGGTCAAACTAGCTCAAATGAGACACTAAATGACCTCAGATGAAAAAACTCTGAATACCAAGTTTGATCATCTCAGCAAGATCTACAATTGTTACATAGCTCATTTTCCCATTTGAGAAAGTTTTATCAAACACTAGTCACAAATTCTTAAATCTCATATACACTTTCTGAAACTATGTCACACACTTGTGAAATTTGAACTATATTTTGTTCAAACTTTCTCAAATGAAAAAATGGCCTATATAAGGATTGTAGATCTTGATGAGCTGAACAAACTTGGTATTCAAAACTTTTCAATTTGAGACAATCTAGGGTTCCAAAAACTAGTTTGTAAACATCGAAATTTAAAAATCACAAATTTGAACCATCCAAACTATCTCAAATGGAAAGTTGACCAAAACAACAATTGTAGATCTTGATGAGTTGAACAAACTTGGTATTCAAAACTTTTCAATTTGAAGTCATTTAGAGTTCATAATACTAGAGTCAAAGTGTTGTTTTTTCATTTGACCAAATTTGACTTGGTCAAACTTGCTCAAATGAGACACTAAATGACCTCAGATGAAAAAACTCTGAATACCAAGTTTGATCATCTCAGTAAGATCTACAATTGTTACATAGCTCATTTTCCCATTTGAGAAAAGTTTATCAAACACTAGTCACAAATTCTTGAATCTCAGACTTTCTGAAACTATGTCACACACTTATGAAATTTGAACTATATTTTGTTTAAACTTTCTCAAATGAAAAAATGGCCTATATAAGGATTGTAGATCTTGATGAGCTGAACAAACTTGGTATTCAAAACTTTTCAATTTGAGACAATCTAGGGTTCCGAAAACTAGTTTGTAAACATCAAAATTTAAAAATCATAAATTTGAACCATCCAAACTATCTCAAATGGAAAGTTGACCAAAACAACAATTGTAGATCTTGATGAGTTGAACAAACTTGGTATTCAAAACTTTTCAATTTGAAGTCATTTAGAGTTCATAATACTAGAGTCAAAGTGTTGTTTTTTCATTTGACCAAATTTGACTTGGTCAAACTTGCTCAAATGAGACACTAAATGACCTCAGATGAAAAAACTCTGAATACCAAGTTTGATCATCTCAGCAAGATCTACAATTGTTACAGAGCTCATTTTCCCATTTGAGAAAGTTTTATCAAACACTAGTCACAAATTCTTGAATCTCATATAGACTTTCTAAAACTATGTCATACACTTGTGAAATTTGAACTACATTTTGTTCAAACTTTCTCAAATGAAAAATGGCCTATATAAGGATTGTAAATCTTGAATCTATGACCATGACTCCATGAGACCCATGAAGCCATGAGCTTGGCTATTTCTACTCATGCCGCGAAGATTGGTGCTTGTATGATGTTTGATGTATGATGTATCTGTATCTTTATCTTATTTGTTGCTTTACTCTTTAGTCTTTCGACTTAATCTAGATGGATTATGGACTCATCGAGTGGTGTAATGGTTTGCGCACGTATGATATATATATATATATATATATATATATATATATATATATATATATATATATATATATATATATATATATATATATATATATATATGCTGCTTTTACTCAATATCCGAATAGATATTTGTATCTGACCTTCTCCGAATCCGATTCATACCGTATTCGATACTCATTATTCGTATCCGTAACCGAGTTAATCCGTATTCGTATATGTATCCGAACGCTATCCATGTCCAAATCCGAATCCGAACAGAAATATGAAAACAAATATAATATGAGTGATATCCGTTCGTATCCGATCCGTTTTCATCTCTACTCCTTAGCTATCTTAGCAAGCCACTTATTATGGAGCTAGAAAAATTACAGTGAGCACCTAATAATATTAAGAATTTACCGTGAAACTTTTAGAGCCAACGCTATTACCAATTCATTACAAAAATTCCTACAAGTTTATATCTTAACAATATTAAGCATCTTAATTCAATTAGATAACTCCTAAAATACTATGAAACTATGTGAACAAGATATTTTAACAGGTCGATCATGATTTTAGAAACCTAACAAAATTAGTTTCATAATTTTTGGCCAACTACACAAATTTATATTGAATTTACAAGTTTGCCTTAGAAACTAAATTAGAAAATGTTTAGAGAAAGGAAAAGGGCCGACGGTAACCAATTCTGGCCCGGCAGCATAGCGCGGGGTGCGGCCTCACGCGCGGCGCGATGGACCAGCGATGGCCCAAATCGAAAGGCCCGCGCTGATGATGGTTTTGCAGAAAACCCCTCGAGCTTTTAGATATTAATACGACTACTATGTGCACTATTCCTACCGACAGCGGTTTTACAACCCAACCCCGAACTATCCTGTCTTCATAACAGAATGGTCCCCGATGCCACCGCGCTCGCTTGCGCGGCCTTGGTCGGCATTGTGTGGCTAAGCCGACCAACTAAGAGCCTAATCGACACATCTAATCGGCCGATGGGGACCTATGGGCCAACGTGTAGCGATGCGAAGCGGAAGGAAACTTGATGATGCACTACCGAAGTCTATCCTCGATGTCAGGCCGAACCGTGCGGCGGCACGACCATTCCGACAACCTAGGGCACTAATTGGAGAGTAGAGACGGTGGGGAAGCATCAGAGGCTCACCGCGGTCCATGCTGAGGTGACGGTTGAAGCAGAGGAGGGTCGAGATGACCTGGACACGTGCACACGAGCCCGACGGCGACGCTCCGAGGCGGACACCGATGCGTCACCACATAGCCGACAAGTACCCTGGCCAAAATAGCATGAGCACCGGATAGAGGGAGTCAAGGCGAGTTTAGGGTTACGAGCACTTGAACTACTATCAACCCTACGGGCCTTACCCCTGGACCTACCGGTTCGGCGACGCACATGACCGGCGGCGAACAACATGCCAAATTGCTAGTCGGTTGTGCTCTGCCGGGCTTGAGGGGAAAGAGATGGCTAGCTGACTTCCTAAGCTACCCATTGGAGCAAGGAATTATGCGGCGAAGCTCGCTGACGCTAGGAGGGAAGAACTAGCGGTGGTCCCAAGCACGGTGTGGTCATGGAGAGGGCACATGAGCGAGCACGAGCAGGTTAAGATGGGGTAGCTCCGATCGATGGCGGCAGCACAAGCACATGCACACAGATGACGAGACATGGATGCTTGGTGCGAAACGCTTGGAATGTAGTGGTAGGACCCAAGCGGGGCTCACCGACATCGGCTAGCGGGGCAAGGCGAGGCAGAGAGGCATCACCATCGCCACTGTGACCAGGGCCAGTCGACCCAGACGCGGTGGGCAGTGGCACATGCCCAGAGGCTCGACACGGTAGGTGAATTGGAGGGCGAAGTGAGCACCACGGTGGCCAAGCGAGGGCAGCCACAGCCATAGCTTGCCCCTACATGCAGTAGGTAAATTAGAGGGCTTGAGCTCGGCACCAGCAGAGCCCACGTACGTGCGGTGACCGTGGACTTAGGTCAAACGACTACAATTGGTGTCGTGTACACATTTTAAAGCGAAGCAAAGGCTGCTGATCAACATGACCGGGGTTCAACCAATTCCACTAACCTAAAGTCAATACTAACAGCGATCTAGCAAAGCAATCGTCTTGACCAGAGAGCAACCAGAGAGGGAGATAAAAGGATGCCAACATGAGTTCATCACGCTGAACGTCGGTTCGCGATCAGAGCGCTAACAACATGGTCTACAACTCGTTTCAATGAAGTTTGGGCCATTTTTGCAACGCCAACTGTTGGTGTTTTGAATCACCGACTAGTAAATTTGTGATTTGCATGTCTGTTCCGGATGGTGTGCTCGGAGGACACAAGAATTTATATTGGTTCAGGCTAAATGTCCCTACGTCTAGTCTGCTGCTGCTCATGTTACCGGCACTAGTTTGTAGTAGAGGTTACAAACGGCGAGAGAGGGAGCATGTCCCAAGTGTCTAGTGAAAAGGTCGAACAGAGTTGAGTCTCGTTGAGCTCGTTGAACCATTCAGCGTGCCCTTCGTGGAGCATCCTGCTTTCCCTTTTATAGATGAAGGGGAAGGCGTAGGTTACACGAGAGAGAGAGAGAGAGAAGCGAGGAGGAAGAAGGCCTCTGGGGTCATGGTGCCCTTCATCTCCTTTACGTAAGTCCCGTCGGTCCTGTAGATGATGACGGGGATGGCTCCACATCGTGACCCTGTTCATCACTAGCTGTAAGGTCGAGATGGCGGACTAGAGGGGGGGTGAATAGTCTTTTCTAAAATTAATCGTGTCGGCTAACCGATATAAATACGGAATTAAAACAATCGGTCTAGCCAAGACTACACCCCTCTATATATGTTCACTAACACCTTGCAAAGATACTAATAAAGCAACTAAGGTGCCAGGCTAGCTAGAGCTCTCCTAAACAATTCTAGGAGCAAGGTCACACAAACCTATGCCACTAGTACTTTAAGTAACAAGGGAGCTCCTACACATGCTAGTAAGCAAAAGCACAAAGCTAACTAAGCTCACTAGCAATGCTCAATAACGAGGCAACCAATGCCTAATTAGAGAGCACAAATACTTAGCTACACAAACTAAGCAATATGACTAACAAGGTTACTAAAACCAAATTAGCCACGCAAGGGAGCTACTTCTATGCTACACAAGCAAGAAGGTAATTAGCTAGCTACACAAGCTATCTAATTACAAGAGCAACTACACAAGCTTAAGATATATATATAAGTAATTGCAAGCTTGTGTAATGGGGATGCAAACCAACGGGAAGAACAAGGTTGATATGATGATTTTTCTCCTGAGGTTCACGTGTTTGCCAACACGCTAGTCCCCGTTGTGTCGACCGCTCACTTGGTGGTTCGGCGGCTAATTAGCATCACCCGCTAAGCCCGCACGTTGGGCACCGCAAGAACCTACCCCTTGAGTGAGGGTAGCTCAATGACACGCTTTACTAAAGTTGCTCTTCGCGACTCCCGCGGGGCGAGCACAATGCCCCTCACAAGCACCTCTCCGGAGCGCCGCACAAGCTTCTTGCGCGCTTCGACGGAGACCACCACCAAGCCGTCTAGGAGGTGGCAACCTCCAAGAGTAACAAGCACCACCGGCTCGCAACTCGATCACCTAGTGTCACTCGATGCAACCTCATGATGCAATCGCACTAGAATCGCTCACTCACATAATCGGATGATCGCTATCAAGTATGTGTGTGATGGAGGGCTCCCAAGCACTCACAAGCATGGACACTAAGTCCCTTGAGGTGCTCAGCACCAGCCATGGCCGAGGGCCACTTCTATTTATAGCCCCAAGGGCTAAACTAGCCATTACCCCTTCACTGGGCAATGGTCGGGCCGACTGGACGCTCCGGTCGTGTTGACCGGACGCTGGACCTCAGCGTCCGATCGCTCGCAGACGGCCACGTGTCCTGATTCCAACGGTCACTTGACTTGACCGGACGCAGCAGCTTTCAACTGACTGGACGCTGAACCCCCAGCGTCCGGTCGTTTCCAGTAAGGTACCGACCTCGACCGGACGCGTCCGGTCACACTTGATCGGACGCAGCCAGCGTCCGGTCACACTCCAGCTTCTGCGTCATCGTACGTCAGCCTGACCGGACGCAGCCTGCCAGCGTCCGGTGCATTCAGATCCAGCGTCCGGTCAGTTGACCGACGCCAGCATCTTCATGACTAATTCGTTTTCACTTCTAACTTCATCACCCTTGCTCCAATGTGCTAACCACAAGAACTTGCATCCGGCGCAATAGAAAATAGGCATTCTATTTTCCCGAAAGCGCCGAATCCAATGTGCTAACCTCACTAGATATACTTGGGTATTCTTTCTTGTTGACAAGAGTGATGTATTTGCAACATTCAAGATATCCATCAAGAGAATTCACAACGAGTTTGAAACAACTATAAAGAAAGTGAGAAGTGACAATGGAATTGAATTCAAGAACACAAGGGTTGATGATTTGTGTGATGAGTTTAGGATTAGGCATCAATTTTTGGCCAAGTACACTCCTCAATCAAATGGTCTAGTTGAAAGAAAGAATAGAACCTTGATTGACATAGCAAGATCAATTTTAAGTGAGTACAATGTGAGTCATTTATTTTGGGCCAAAGCAATCAACACGGCTTGCTACTATAGCAACCGCCTCTATTGTCATCCCATGAAAGAGAAGACACCATATGAGCTCTTAAATGAAAGAAAGCCCAATGTTACATACTTTCAGGTTTTTGGTTGCAAATGCTACATATTGAAGAAAGGTACTAGCTTGAGCAAGTTTGAAAAGAAATATGATGAAGGTTTCTTGCTTGGTTACTCAACTACTGGCAAGGCTTATAGAGTTTGGAATTTGTCTAGTGGTACTCTTGAGGAGGTTCATGATGTGAAATTTGATGAAACCAATGGGTCCTAAGAGAAAGATGAGAATCTAGATGATGTGAGAGGCACTCAATTGGCCAATCCAATGAACAAGATGGATGTTGGTGACATAAGGCCTAGAGAAGTGATTAAAGTTTAAGATGACAAGAATCAAGTGCTCTATAACTCAAATGTGCAAGCTAGTGATTCTCATGATCAAAATCAAACTAGTTTATCATCTCAAGTGCAAGATCAACAAGTGGCTAGTACATCATCTCAACCAAATGACCAACCAAGTGCAAACAATCAAGTACAAGTACTCCAACCAACCAATGTTGTAAGAGATCATCCATTGGATTCTATCATTGGTGATATCTCAAGAGGTGTGCAAACAAGATCAAGATTGGCAACATTTTGTGAACATTTCTTATTTGTGTCATCCATTGAACCTAAGAAGATAGATAAAGCCTTGTTGGATGTTGATTGTGTGAATGCTATGCATGAAGAGCTAAACAACTTCACAAGAAATCAAGTATGGGAGTTAGTTGAGAGGCCCAAGGATCATAATGTGATTAGAGCTAAATGGGTCTTTCACAACAAGCAAGATCAATATGGGATAGTTGTAAGGAACAAAACAAGATTAGTGGCTCAAGGTTACACTCAAGTTGAAGGTCTTGACTTTGGAGAAACATATGCTCCGGTTGTAAGATTAGAAGCAATTAGGATCTTATTAGCCTATGCTTGTGCCCATAACATCAAGTTGTACCAAATGGATATGAAAAGTGGATTTCTAAATGGGTACATTAATGAGCTTGTGTATGTTGAGCAACCTCCCTGTTTTGAAGATGAGAAGAAACCCAACCATGTCTACAAGTTGAGAAAGGTTTTGTATAGTTTGAAGTAAGCACCAAGAGCATGGTATGAGAGATTGAAAGATTTTCTACTCTCTAAGGGATTTAATATGGGCAACGTCGACACCACTCTCTTCATCAAGAAGCTAGGCAATGACTTGTTTGTGTTGCAAATCTATGTTGGTGATATTATCTTTGGATCAACCAATCAAGATTTTTGTGAGGAGTTTAGAAAGATGATGGCAAGTGAATTTGAGATGTTTATGATTGGAGAGCTTAGTTACTTCCTTGGTCTACAAATTAAGCAATTGAAGAATGGCACATTTATGAGTCAAGGCAAGTACATCAAAGACATGCTCAAGAAGTTTGGAATGGATGATGCTAAAGCTATTAGTACACCAATGGGGACAAATAGAAACTTAGATAGTGATGCTAATAATTGGAAGCCTACTCTATGTGGCCGCATCAAGGCCGAATGTGATGTTTAGTGTATGCATGCGTGCTAGATTTCAAACCTCACAAAGAGAAAGTCACTTGAAAGCAACAAAGATAATATTGAGATACTTGAAGCATACACAAAATATTAGATTGTGGAATCCCAAAGGAGCTAGATTTGAGTTAATTGGATATTAGGACTCTGATTATGCGGGATACAAAGTTGAGAGAAAGAGCACATCGGGCACATATCAACTATTGGGAAGATCACTTGTGTCTTGGTCATCAAAGAAGCAAAATGGTGTAGCACTTTCAACCACCAAAGCGGAGTACATTTCGGCCGGTAGTGTTATGCACAATTACTTTGGATGAAGGCTACTTTGAGTGATCTTGGAATCAAGTTCAAGCAAGTGCTATTGCTATGTGACAATGAGAGTACAATCAAGCTCACCAACAATCTAGTTCAACATGCAAGAACAAAGCACATTGATGTCCGCCATCATTTCATAAGAGATCACCAACAAAAAGGAGACATTTGCATTGAAAGTGTGGGCACCAATGATCAACTTGCCGATATATTCATCAAGCCACTTGATGAGAAGAGGTTTTGTAAGCTAAGGAATGAATTGAACATACTTGACTTCTCCAATATGTGTTGATGCACCCCCATATATGACATGCCTCTCCTTCGAGCAAAGCAAGGTAAAGTTGATCGACATATCATTCATCCATTGCTAAGGACTTGTTTAGTGCATCTAGTCATTCCTATCATATCTTAGGATCATTCATGAAAATCAAATGAATTTGATGCTTGTATAGTACCACTATTGCTTCTATGCTTGATATGATCTAGTGGTAGCATATGACATGTTTGTGGGCTTGTGAACCTAGTGTTTGATCTAGAAAACAAGCTATAAGTGTTTAACTCAACATGGTGCATGATAACCCATATTTGGAGGTGTGAAGAAGCTTTTCCTTGGATCAAACCGAGTTAAATATCTTTTGCAAGTGATCTAGATTGAACCAAATTGGGAAAATGATCCTCATTTCACATGGTTTCACCCCAACCTATCAAAAAGTTGAGTTCACCTTTTGTGTTGATTATTGATAAAGGGGGATAGAACTCACAAAGATAGTAAGAGATAGAGGGGCAAACAAATGAAATGACATTGTAAGGGGATCAATTAAAATTTTGAAGCACACAAGTAGGGGGAGCAAGCTCATAAACTTATATGTTGCATTTGTAAGTGCATTACATATATTTGCTTGCATGGCACAAGTTTAAAATTCTATATCCATGCTTGTGTGGTGTATGCTAGATCATAGAAAATGTTTGATGAAATGAAAACTAGCATGCATAGGATAGCTAGACACTTGAATTGTTCTTACAAGTAGTACTAGAACCTTGCTTATAATTTTGATCTCACGAGGTATCTAGTTCTTTGTTGTTTTTCAAGTGGTATCTAGAAAATCATGGTGCTAAGGACGGTGTTCAAATGGCAACTTCGATTGGTATCACGCTTCAAAGGTCCATTCTTTACACCTTAACATCATTTGGTAGCTATTACTCTCCCAAACTTCTAATCCATGCATATGTGCAATGCTTTCAAATCCAAACTCTTAGCACATATGTAGGGGAACCTAATACTACCATATTGGGTTGATGAAACTTATCCATAATCTTTACACATGGTAATATGCTTGGGCAAGCAACATGAATCCAAAAAGATTTAATTGAATGTCTTTGTAAATAGGTTGTCATCAATTACCAAAAATGAGGAGATTGAAAGCCCTAGTTTGGTTTTGGATAATTGATGAAACCTAGCACTAACCTTTGTCATGAGTTATGAAATGAGCTAGGTTGGTGCAATCCAAGTGTGGAGCAGGTGATGAAGTCCATGGAGAAGGAGATGGACATATGTTGAAGATGATAAAGCTCAACTTGGAAAAGAAGAAAGAGAAACAAAACCGAGATGATATGGGCAAAGGTATATGATAGGTTTTTGTTTTGCACTCAAGACACCATAGAGGGTGTGAGTGACTTAGGATCGATAGCCGTACTATAAAAAGGGGAAATCTTTGGCTAAATGGTTTATCGAGTGCCACTAGGTGACATAACTTTTGCATATGCATTTAGAAACCTAGTGTGCTAACTTTGATCCTTGTAAAATATTTTAAAAAATGCTAACACACGTGCACCCAAGTTCTACACTTTGTGGTTAGCAAGTTGGAAGCAAGGGCAAAGTGTTTGAGGAGATAGAAAAATAAAAGGTGGCATCGGTCCTTGATCGGACGCTGGACCTGACTCCAGCGTCGCGTCAGGTCATTTATAGCGAAGTGGCGCAACTCTGGTCGAGAAGGCCTGCGAGCGATCTAACATTGGAACCTGACGCAACGGCTGTGTCCGATCATCTCAAGCAGAAGAGAAGCCTCTCGGTCGTGCGATTGGACGTAAGCGCGTTGTGGCGATCTGACACGTAGGCGCTGAGCCAGGTGCATGCTGACATACGATGACGTTAGGCTCGCGAGCGCGCGCAGAGTGAAGAAGGGATGACCGAACGCTAGGGCGTGTCAGGTCGACATTGACCTGATGTGTCCGGTCGCTATTTTTGTGCTCTGGATCATTTCTGGAAATGATCGGACTCAGCTTCGCGCAGCGTTAGGTCGCTTGAGCTGCGCGTCCGGTCATCACTTAATGCACGAGCGTCTGAAACTTGACCATTGGGATCTAGCGGCTAAGGTTTGAAGGGAGGCGACACATGGACGGCTGTGGATGACCGGACCCTGGCGCCTACGTCAGGTCATGATCCACCTACGCATCCGGTCATGCTGATAAAACAGGGAGCAGGGGGCCAACGGCTCTACTCGTTTGGGCTCCCTATTTAAGTGTCTTGGCCGGCTCTTGGCTCACTCTCTTGGCACTTTAACATACTTGACATCCTTGTGAGCCTAAGCAAACATCTCTCACTCATCTTCATCATTGATTCATCATCATAGTGAGATTGTGAGTGATTCCTAGTATATTTGCTTGAGTGATTGCATCTAGTGACACTTGGGGATCATTGTGGCTGCGGATTTCTTGTTTCTTTTGGTGGTTGCCACCACCTAGATGGCTTGGAGCAGCGGAGGAGCTTCGGCATGAGTTGGTGATTGTTCGTGGCCGGCTCCGGTGATTGTGAGGGGTCTTGCACCTTCTATGACGGAGAGCCGCAAGGTAGCTCTAGTAAATTGCTCGTATCATTGAGTTACCTCACTTGAGGGTAGATTCTTGCGTTGTCCAAGTGTGTGGACAAGGTTTGTGCAACACCTCTTAGCCGCCGAACCACCAAGTGCTGGTCAACACAACGGGGACTAGCGTGCCGACAAGCACGTGAGCCTCGAAAGAAAAATTGGTTATCTATTGTCCCTTGGTATTCTCCCGGTGATTGAATTGGTATTCATCTTGTGATTGGTTCACTACTCTACGCAGCGGTATAATCACCCTACTCACTCTTTTACATCCCGCAAACTAGTTGTAGCAACTTCTTTAGTGTAGCTAGAATTAAGAGCTTACTTTGTAGTTTAAGATCATCTAGTGGAGCTCTTTAGTGTAGCAAGTGTGAGAGCTCTTAGTGAGTAGTGATTTAGCCATTTATGTGCCTAGTGATTATAGTAACTAGAATTATTGGATAGATGGCTTGCAACCCTTGTAGAGATAGAATAAGTTTGCATTTCGCTATTTGTCGTACTAATCAAATTGCTCTAATGATATTGTAGATTTTTAAATAGGCTATTCATCTCTCTCTAACTATATTAGGACCTTTCAGGTTGTGACCCGTGCGAGAGGCTTACGGCGGCGGTGTGCAGTGTTCTTGGAAGGGAGAAGAAGGAAGCTTGCAGGCCGTATGAGGTGTTCAAATACTGATAAAAAAACAAATTATAGAATCCGTCAGTAAACCGCGAGACGAATTTATTAAACCTAATTAATCTATCATTAACACATGTGTTACGGTAGCACTTTATTATCAAATTTTGGACTAAGGGTTAAAAGATTCATCTCTCAAAGTAGTCGCAATCTATGCAATTAGTTATTTTTTAATCTATATTTAATACTCTATGCATGTGTCCAAATATTTGATTGGATAGGGTGTAAACTTTTGAGGAGAACTAAAGAAGTCCTTACACAAGTTGAAGACATCCTTGACAGGCTGCGGCTGGCTATGCCCTCTGATGACAGCGCCTGGGGATCACCAACTCCGCACATCGCGGGTGTATCAAGCTATAAAGAATCACGGAACCCCGGCCGACTTCGCCAAGTTCGTTTGGAGCAATCGTACCCCACCAAAAGTCCAACACTTCTGCTGGCTGGTGGTTCAGGGCCGAATCAAATGCGGAACAAACCTGAAGAGGAAGAACATTGTGGAAGATGACACCTGCCCCATCTGTGGCGCTGATCAAGAAACTGCAACACACCTGATGCTCGCTTGCCCCTTTTCGTCGCAGCTCTGGGGCAAGTTTGGGATGGATGTTTCTTCACTACAGGCTAGCACTATCTGTAGCATTGCTAGGCCAAGTCATATCGATGCCCTGCACTTTGAAACTTTGGTCCATCTCATCTGTGGAAGCACCGCAATGGAGTCGTCTTCAACAACTTGCCGCCTTTGGCTAGTCGACTTGCTGCAACTTTCAGAGATGCCGCTCACCTGTGGCAACACCGGTTCCTTGCTACTGAACGCTCTGTTGTGGAGCAATGGTGTAATTTAGTTTCCTCATAACGTACGCCCCAAATATCATGTGTTTTTGGCTATCCTCATGTAGTTGAGCTGCAGTGTTTCTGCTGCTCCAATGCAATGAAAGGTGGGGATAACCCCCGATTAACTCAAAAAAATCTGCAGTAACCATTTAGTAGGATAATATATTTCAGTTTGATCCCTTCCCACTATAAGTTGAATAAGTAACTTAGGCAGTGAGCATTATTAAATCTGTGGTGGCAAATGAGCTTTGCCAATCATGCCACGAGTGCCAAAATCTATTATTGCAGATTTTAGCGAAGTAGGATTAAAGTTCTCTGCAGATGAAAACTGAACTGATATTACTAATTTTAAAGAAAAATGACCTGCTTCTGTTAAAAGTCGTGATGTAGTGTACTACTCCACTCCTTATGCTTCCATCAGGTTGCTGCTTGGAGGAACTGTTTCAAATTCTTATCGAGTTTGATTTTATGAGTGCACTTAATATTCCCTTCTTATAAGAGTTACAGAAAACAGAAGCTCTGCTGGTAACGCGATCCACTTTCTGAGAAAGTTTGAAAAGAGAAACTTTTACCTTATGATGAAATCAGGTGTTTAACATGTAGGCTATTTACCGCCCTCTCATTTATCACGCAGATTTGTCATTTGTTGCATGTCACCCATTCAGCCTTGCCTTCCTATTGGGTTCCATCTTCAAGGAATCAGGTTCGCGCTTAGTCTTACGTCTTCTATATGTGGTTAACTTTAACTGATGCTATGCGATACTAGATGGCATTTAACACGTCCATTTGGTGGACCTCGTTTTCCCTTTCGATTTCACGTTCAAAACTACTCCCTTCAGTTGCGTTTAGTTGTCATTTGGACAAGCAAGTTGACTTTCAATTAGTTCTTGTTATGCAGACAGCAGTAATTTTGTTGTACAGGCATCAAATTAACCAGCCTCTGTATTCAGAAAGGTCGAACCCTTGATGATGCCTAACGCGGTATCAGCTTCAAGCCTTCGACAGCTCCCATTCTAACTCCTGTAATTTGCAGTTCTGAACTTTCAGGCTTTCAGACATGTCAACGGAAGGACTTCCGTACTTGGAACTTCTGCAAAATATTTATCTCTGATGCAGATTGCAGACTGGTTGACATCAGAGCTAGTGGAATCACTAGCTGTTTGGAGATAAAGATTTCAGTGGCATCTTTGTCGAAGGGATGACATCTGCCAGTCGCGTCAGTATATGGAGGTGCTGAGTACGGAGTAAGGCCACATATTTCCCATCGAGCTCCATAAAATGAGCAGAACAGAACATGTCGAGGGGCGGTGGACTAGTAGTTGAGTGGAATAATCTGATATATGTCAATGGCATATCATAGATCCATACTTGTATGTCTGTTCTTAAACAATGCACTTCACTAGTTATCTAGCTTCTCTGGTCAGACAAGTTCGAGCAATAAATAAAACCATTCTTTTTGAACAAAAATAAGGCTTTGTTCGTTTTGCTGAAAAACTATGACTGAAAGTATTGTTCGCTGATTTATTGTGAGAGAAAAACACTGTTCGTTCGCTGAAATAGTACTACTCATAAGACAAGCGAACAAAGCCTCAATAAACAAGATCATTCTGATTGCACAACTCACAGGGTTTCCTAGCAGGAAGCTATTTCTACCTGCCCTGCTCAATAATTCTGCTATTTGACGTTATTTGATGTGAAGAGTGCAATATTTAAGGTGCTCGCACGTCGCAGGTCAACCGTGGAATGGAGAAAAGTGCAATATTTAAGGTGCTCGCAGGTCGCAAGTCAACCATGGAGTGGATGGAGAAGGGAAACATGTCAACTGCAGTGGAAGCTCACAGTTCGCTGTACCTGTTAAAGATGCTCCAGCTGCTATACCAAATTGGAGCGCACCACTTCCTCAGATAACGGGTGTTAAGCGAATGGGCCTTCAGTGCTAGGGCTGTCGAACGCTACCCCGCACTTTTTTCTGGAATTTTTACATAAATTTTAGGGTACACGTATATGTGCGCGTTTGGTGATACTACGCGTTTCCCGTACACTGGAGGCGACGTCTCCCAATCTCTTCTTTGCATGTGTACGGACGCGCACACGTTGTATGTGCGTGTGGTGTGGTGTGAGTGTGGACTATGTAGGTTATGTGCGTCCAAATTGTACTAGATAAAAAAAAAGATAACAGGTGTTAAAAAAAAGGAGGCTCTAGTTCTCATATTGCACTCTAGGTAAAAATAAATGACAGTGTTGTTCAGTAATTCCACGTTGAAGAACCGAAAACACGATCAGATAGGAGTGAACGGGAGCCTTAAATTTCTTTAGAAACTTTCGACCACTATCTCAAAATCGACCCCAAAAGGTACACAACCAAAAGCAATAAAAACACGAGCCACCGGGTGTTAAGAGAACCTAGAGAAGTTCTCTAGATTGCTAGAAACCCAACGCAAAAGACAGAACTCGAATCGGAGCACGGATGAGCGAGAAACAGACTGAATAGCACGAAATAGGGAACGGCGGACTGTCTGCTACAACACCTCAGACAGTCTGCTACAGTACCCCCTAGACAGTCGGCGGTTCAAAAATCAGAAAACCGAAGCGAAGGAACACATTTTGTACGCTGGCAAAAAAATAAATGTCGGGCAGTCCAGGACCAAAGGGCAGACTGTCCGTGATTCAAATCAGCGAAAAACGAAGTTGAAAAACAGGTTCTGTACGAGGCTAAAACCCGAGTGGCGGACTGTCCTCGGGTAAACCCCGGACTGTCCGGGAGTCGTGAAACAGCACAGAACAGATCGCCCGAAAATCGCCTCAAACCAAAATCCGTTCGATTTGCGGTCAAATCAAAACCAATTGCCACCAGATTTTAACCACATAGTCACAAGGCAATAGATGAGCTACCCCTAAGAGATCATCGCCCAATTTAAAGCCAATCAACGGGAAATTGGATGAACACAAAAACACCGGTTTTTCAACCCTAGAGCTTGATTCGCCTCGATCTATGAACTCGTGAGGAATTAGATGAAATCCTTCAGTGGAAAGACTCAACTCACGTCCTAGTTCATCTCAGTGCAAAAGGAACGAATCAAAACGACCTCAAATTGGAGAAACGAGGCAAGAACAAAAAGGGGAAAAAACAAGAACGCGAAGAACACAAACTCGATTCACACAAACAACTTACAAATCAAATCCCGGAGGACACGAAAGGTTAGGGCCTCCATTCCCGCAGCAATCTCTTGTTCTCTTACACAAATTTTGGAATTTGTGGATCTCTCTCAAGAAAACCTAAAGGGAGGGGAAAACCTAGGGCAAGAATGAATGAAAAATGAAAGAAGTAAGAGAGATGGGAGCTCCCTCGTCCCATTTAACAGGGCTATTACACAATCCCAATTTTGTCCTTAGATATTTTTGAGTCGAACCACTTAATCCGAAGGCACTATGGTCCAACCCGAGGTAACCTTCATCCGACGGCCACCGCACCCTTCAGGAGATAGCTTTGCCTCGACGCGAACGCCTCGATGCCGCCACGTGCCGTCCGTTCCTCCTCAAAATCTCCGCCCGGTTTTTGAGGCCCAAACCGGTGAAATCGGCCACCGATAGTTTTGAGGCCCAAACCACCAAACCGCCCGCAAGTAGCGTACTCCATACGCGTCCCCCGCCACTCGACATGTGTCACCGCCGTCCTCGACCCGTCGGCCGCCAAGTCCTCCCAAGCCCCGTTCGACTCGCACGTCCGCCGTCTTGACTCGGTCAACACGGTCACTCTCATGTACACTTGCGCTTGTCGATGTCCCAGATGTCAGCCACCGCGGCTGGTCACCTGGTCTCCTGTTCCCTCAGTCCAAGCCTCACGTCCGTCATTCACCACTCTCGGTCCATCGGCACGAAACGTCCCTACTTGACCTTCACCTCACCGTCGACCACCGTCTCCGAGCTCTACACCGCACACACCACAAGCCAAGAGACATATCGCGCAACCCAACTTACGTCATGGTTAGCTCACAAACTCAACCTAGATCGTGGATCATGCTGACAATCACTCACCACAAAACGAACTTTAAGAGCATATATCAACCTTGTGTTCACACACATGGTTACTCTTTCTTTATTGATTTTTGCTCTCGGTTATTGCAACAACGTCTTGGTGGTCCGGCGCTCGGAATCTGGAATCTCTGCCCTGCGCCTCTATTTCCTCAATTATATCGTCCATTTGCCGAAGCCGAACATTTGCCGAGGGAAAAAAGGCTAACGCGGACATGACGCCCAAAAGCTCCACGGGCCGCCTGGACGCTTTGCCATGCCACCACTTTCACCCACGCCCAATGGCAGCGTAAAGACCGGAAAGGAGCAGCACTAGCAACGCCGGCCGCCCGGGGCTTTGCTTTCACCTGGCACGAGCAAAAGTCGCCGGAGCGGGGCGCAAAGCAGAAGCAGTGCAAGTGCTGCTACCGTTGCCGTCTCCCAGGAGGAGGGAGAGGACGCCGGAATTGCATCGGGTGGTGAAAGAGAAAGCGACCGCATGCAAAGCATCCGGCCGGGCCGGCGCAACGGAAGGCGCCCAACGCAGCAACGCCACAACGCGCACTTCGCCCGCCCGGGCAGTGTCGCGTTGGATTCGCATGAATCTTGCGTGTGCCCGACGAGTGCTCCCGGGGCCCCGCGGCTACTTCAGCCCCACTGGCCACTGCCTGCGCGCGGCGAGTTGCGGCCAGAGCAGCCTGGCTCTGGCCCTCAGCGTGTGGCAGGAGCCAGCTCAGGCAGCAGAGGTAGAGGCAGCACACACACCGACACAGCCACAGGCGTTCGTGTTGTGCAGCGTACTGTAGTGTACATGGGACAGCGGCACGCCATGATCAGCAAACGCAACAGGCGAGGCAATAAAGGCGAGCGCGATCACCATCGTCGGATTCAGAGATGCTCATGTGGTAGTATCAGAGTGTGGAGCGGGCTGTAGCACTCGGGATTTTATTTTTATTTTATTTTATAGATTTCAGGCGCTTTTACGATTTTGTCCTGACCAGACGAGACAGCCCATTCGCCGGCTCGGAGGGCTATCAGAACAGTGCGATCCGGGCACTGAATCGCAAGCGAAACTGGACTGGGACTGGGAGCAAGGGCGAATGATGATTCGTGGCGGGAGAAAGTAGACTGGTCAGGTCAGGTGAGGCGCTAGAGAACGGTGGTGACGTGACACAACTGGAATTTCCCTGCCAAGGCCGCCGAGTCAGACGCCACATGTGGCAAGTGAGAAAGACGGGAGATTATTGGGGCATGTGATGCCTTCTTGTTCGGTGGACCTCCAGCTCAGCGCCTACTACTACTGCGTGCCAGCCACTATCAGGCAGCCGAGGCGCTTCTTGGTATTCTTGCGAGTTGCGAGCTTCGCTTCATGATGATGATTTCACACTTGTGAGTTCTAGCTGAGCTGGAGAAATCAATCAAACCTTCCGGCTTCCGATCCTGCGACTGGCCAATCTGGAGCCAGATCGGGGAGTTTCACAGAGCCAGGGAGGGAAAACATATGCGCATGGGCAGAAGAGCAAGATGCATGCGACCGAGTACGTCACATGCATGGCAAGTACGGTACTTCCACATGGAGGAGACGACACGAGGGTGAGAAGGGAGGAGTTAACTATAGCAGTATAGCCGCCCAGGCAGACTTCACGGTGAGAGTGAGACCGACCGATCTCCTGCCGGATCGTGGCTCGTGGCTGTGTTTCAGGTTTCTGTTGCTTCTACAGCGACGGTAAGCTGCACACGAAAGCTTGAGAAGTCATCAGCCAGAGCCGAGCACATCTAAACTTTCTTTCTTTTTAGAACACCGTATCTAAACTTCTAGGAGGAGTAACTGGTAAACAACAACGGCGGACAAAAACCTTGCGAGACCCTACAAGCATCACACTACAAGTGTTACCCCCATCCGGTGGGAGATGTTGCACACCAAAAATACACTCACAAGCCGGTACATAAATCTTCTGAGTTCTGACCCCGTACGTGATCCTGGATCCTAATCCAAGCCACCGCCGGAGACGATGGAAAAGGCTTTTTATGGGATGCTTTATTATTCGGTACATACGTACCGTGGAAGTTTTTGGGGCCTGTACTTGTTGAATTATGTACACTGAACTGAAATGGACGCTGCAACGGCACGCCCGTGGCCTCTTGTTCTCGATGAACACGGTCACTCGGAGCTGCCGCGAGGTGGCAGCTGGAAGCCGAGACTGTGCCACTCTTCATCCTCACACGGGACGTGCCATCTGATTGATAGGAGTAGTACACCTGAAGCACGACGACCTGCCGCCTGCGACTTGGCCCGGCCCTGATGCTCGGAGTCGGAGATGAGGCGGTGTTGAGATGGGAGCGGTTCTCGCCGCAAGAACCGCCCGTCACAACTGCCCGCAATGCATCTGCAGGAAGACGGAGTCGTCGAAGCCCAGGCCGAGGCCGGCCACGAGCGAGCTCTTGGGCTCCAGCTTCCCGTTGACGTAGGGGTGCGACACGCCGATGAGCGCGCCAGCTGGGAGCGGCGCCGTGAACGGCTTCACGTCCACCAGCTGGGCGACGGAGGGGTTGGTGGCGGCGGCGGTGGTGACCGCGGACGGCGGCCAGGGCGGGGCGTTGCCACGGTCTTCGTCGGGGAGGTTCACGGTGGTGATGTCGTGGATGCTGGACCGGCGCTTGTCCTTGGCGCCGGAGTTGAGGCGGATGAAGTACTTCTGCGCGTGGCTGGCCACCTGCGTCGGCGTCCGGGTCGTCACGTACTTGCGCGAGATGTTCCTCCAGTCCCCTCTCCCGTACTTCTTCAGTCCCATCAAGAAAAGCCTGAGACACGAAACGAAATTCGCCATTTTTAGCAGACGGAAAGGAGAAGAAGAAGGTGAGCGGATCCATCGACCCCGCCCCAGCACGATGATGATGGTTCTGGTCGGACTGGGACTGTTGCTTACTTGTGCTCCTCCTCCGTCCAGGGGACACCCTTCTTCCGCTCCTGGTCCGAGCCCCGCGCGCGCTTGAGGCAGTAGCCGCGCCTGCACGCGCCGTCGCCGCCGTCCCAGTCCTCGAGGGTGAACCCGGACGACGGGACGGAGCTGCTGTAGTGCGGGAACGGCACGAGCCCGGCCTCGATGTAGCCGACGTCGTTCTCGAGGTCGTGGTAGTGGTTCCTCACGTCGTCGGCCGTCTTCCTGGGCAGCATCTCCGCCACCTTCTCCCACCGGTCGGGAGCGTTCCGGTCGATCTGCGCCAGCGCCTTCTCGAACTGTTTGTTCTCCTCCGCCGTCCACGCGTCTCCTCTCCGCCAGAAAACCGAGTGCGTGTCCGGCTGCCAGAAGCAGGGCGCCGTCGGCGGCAACAGCACCGGCGTCCACGCCGCCTCCGCCATCATCTTGGCCGCTGCCTGCCAACCTGAGCTGGAGCTGTCTGGCTGGTACCGAAGAAGACGAGGGAGAGAATTAGGGGGAGGTGGAAGGTAGCGTGGGTATATAGGGAGACGAATCAAATTCCCCGGCGGATGCCGAAGTGGCCGGAGTTTATTCCGGCTCCACCCTTAAGGAAAAGGCGAGCAAGCAAGTGGATACTTGTGATTGGGTCTTGACTCTTGGTGGAGTTCGTGGCCTCTCAACTCAACCATGGCCGCTTTCTCATTGTAGATCCCTGGTAAATTAGGTCCCGTTTGCTTCGCTGAAAAAATAAGTCGAAATACTATTCCGACTGATTTGTTGTGAGAGAAAAATACTATTCTGACTAAAAAAACAAGCTGAAAAAGACGGATGATAAGAGAAACGAACATGGCCTTAGATATTTTTTACTTCAGTTGCTTTGCTTGGACTTCGCTGGCCCTGTTCCTCTGTGCTGGGTCACGGAGGGCGACGTCAGTGATCTGCTCCCCGATCACCTAACGTTGCCCTCCACGACTGCTCCCGGCAGTCGCTCAATCCACGCCGTCCGCCAGCATCGAAGCGTCCAGCTCGTTCCCTTCGCAGCAGGTCGTCTAAGCCTAGCAGCCCAGCAGCCCATCTAAGCCCATGAGGACAGTAAACTGCGCAAGAGCACGCCAATACACGCGCAAGAACACCGCGCCGCCGCCGCCTAACTCGCTCCGCCCGCACGAGTTGGCCGCACCGCCGTTGTTGCTGCCGACGCTCCCTGCGTGGATGGTTCCTGATCTGTCGAGCTATGCGAGCGAGGACTGCACAGCAAGGTCACGGAAGGTCACCAATGGGCGTCGCAAGGTGCTGCGGCTGGTCCTGCGTCGTGGCCGCCGTCGGCGCCGCTCCCTGCGCCGCCGTCTGCCAGTTTCCATTGCACAGCACGCGCGGGGCGACGCTGCTGTGGGCTGCTACATGCCAGGTGCAACAGCTGTAGCTTCAAAAGTTCAGGGTTCAGAGGAGTACACGATCTTCCGAAATAAGCTTGTTTGAAAAGTTGGAATTTGGCTACGATATCATTTTTGTTTTTATTTGACAATTAATGTTCAATCATGGACTAATTAGACTCAAAACATTCGTCTCGTGATTTTCAACCAAACTGTGTAATTAGTTTTTTTCGTCTACATTTAATGCTCTATGCATGTATCATAAGATTCGATGTGATAGGTACTGTAACATTTTTTTTAAAACTTTTTTTAAACTAAACACGGTCTAAAAAATTCAGGCTTTAGCTGTAGCACGAGCAACGGCAACTGAGCACGAGCAGCGCAACAGCTGATGATCGCCGTCTCAGCCCTACTGCTTGATTGAGTGTGGTACGTGGGAAAAAAAAAGCGCTATGGGGTCGTGAAATTTGTGGAAAAACTATCGGGTTTGTGAGTATGTAGAAAAAGTTTGAAAAGCTGTTTGGTTAAATAAGTATAAAATATACCTTTTATCTTTATCTCTCTTGAAACAACTATAGAAGAGCTTTTTATTCCACCAATTTTGAAAAGCAGAAAGCCAAAAGCCAAAAGCAGGATCAACCCAGCTTTCAAAAATGAACTACGGAAAAACAGCTGCTTCTAAAAAATCACCCTCCAAAAATAACCCCTTTAATTGAGTTTTTAGCTTTTGGGCCAAAAACCAAAAGCCAAAAAGTCCAACCAAACAGTGCCTCAGTCGTCACGGCTCCCTCACGCGGAAGAGGTGCCGCGCCTGGGCTCAGCGAGGGAAACGTCTTAACAGGGCGAGTTGTTGGGCCTACGCAGCGTGCGAAGGAGGTGCAAGGCCTGAGCTCAGCTGCTCCCTTGGATTGCAGTGAACGGCAGATATGCATCGACTGCAGGGAGCAGTCACGGAGGGCGACGTCAGGTATCTGCTCCCGGGTCAGGTATGTCCCGGGGAAGCTTTGTCGTAGTTGCAGATGGTGTTGCATTCTTGCATTTGTTTATTTGTTTATTGGCCTCGCCAGCTGCTTTCTCTCTCATGCTTGCTTTTCTTTTCTTTAATCCTTGTTCTAGAGTTTCTTATTTATCATTGTCAAAGCTAGCTTCACTTTGTATTTATTTGTGTTTTTTTTGCAGATGGAAGTAAGGTGTGAGAAGAAAGCTATTGTTTATTTCCAAAGAAGGCAAAGAAGAAAAAAAGTAGACTCTGAATGCCGTATTGCTCGAGGTACTTCTGCATTCTACTAACTTTGCATGTTGTTGTTTTGTATATAGGAGTAAACCAAAGGAAACCCTACGCAAAAATTAGGTGTAGGAAAGAAGTTTTTTTATCAAAATAATCACCATAACTTTAGCACAAGTCAAGTCTAAATCCAGTATAAATTGGTAGAAACTAAAATTAGAGTTTCTGCTTCTAATATAGTTTCGCATGTGAATTTTTCTTCCTAGCCATAAATAAATCTGAGTGGTTGATTTTTTATCAGATGGTCACAAAGTATAGATGTCAACGATAGTAGCCTTTTACATGAGTCGGTAGTAGCCAAATCTTATATGTTAATACCTTCATTCCAAAAAGAATGTAGATCCAATTTTTAGAGAAGTCGGTTAATCTAAAGTTTGACTAGATTTATATAAAATAGTATCAACATTTGTATCTCCGAATATTTTTTTATTATGAAAATATGTTCTACAGTTAATCTAATAATACTTGTTACACATCATAGATATTTATACACTTAGATTTGACCAACGTTTTGATTGATTGGCTCCTTAAAAACAAAATCTAGTGAGATATATTGGAATGAGGTAGTACAAAGGTGTGGAGACGAGTATAACTTTTCCATTATATAGCCTTAAGAGCATCTCCAGTAGTATGGTACTTTTCAAATTAAATAGTGTTTTTCTCTCAGTATAGTTTCACCTAGATATTTAGCTTCAATATTGTTTTTTTGAGCATCTCCAGTAGAAGTATACTCTCTGTATAGTTTCACCTAGAGATTTAGCTTCAATAATTGTTTTCACCTGTGGTGGCCTAGTGGCTAGTACTCTGAGAGCAAGACTAATAATATAGCCCGGCTGCTGGCTGCAATGATTTTTGTAGCCTACCTATAAGCCCACCCATATAGTGGTGAGCTCTTCACCATTAATATATGACCCTATTTGTCTCTCTCACAAATTTTCTCAGTTCTTGTGTGTAAGCCGACTGTAGGTTTATAGCCCACTTCTTATCTCTCTCCTCTCATCTCTCCTCCATCTCAACATTCAGTCGGCTTACGGTCTATTATTATAGTTGCTTTGATTCATTGAATTGCATATTACTAGATGCACAAGGGCACACGGCGTAGCTAACATGGAAGTGCCTTCTTTGCACCCACCCCAAGAGAATTCAGGAAATAGCACTAGTTTCTTATGGTGTTCGGAAAATAGCACTCTTGAAACTTGTGAATTCACAAAACAGCATTGGTTTGACCAAATGATTTATGAAAACAACACTTGAGATTCCTAAAAAACACTGCAGCTACCTTTTGCATTTTTTTCACATAGAAATGGGCCAAACTGCCTCTGTTACAAGTCACACTATGTCTCCCTTTCAAGTTTCAACCATTTTAAGCACATATACAACACATGCACAATACCTAACATGTTGAAGCAAATTAGGACACTTAGTATAAATGCATAATTTTCTTAAAAATCGTAACTATCATAGCTAGGCTCAATGAACTAATATAAATACTTTATTCTGAATTTCACATGACAAATGAGCATGGGACCTTTAGAACATATAAGCAACAAAGCATTCATAATCATTTTGGACCGTGTGCAATGCCTTTGAACTCCAATTTACCGCCAACATCATCCATAGCTGCATGGCAATTTGGAGTTTTGACGATTGATTAGTTAAAGAGATGATTTTAGGCATTGAATAAATAGTTAAATTGAATAAAAGTATAAATGGTACCAAATTCAAAAGGGACATGAACTACATAATCACCTTATGGCTACGTGTGTGTCGTGACTTGCACAAACCAAATACCCCCTACCCGATCTGTGCAAGTGCAAGGGCAGTAAGAGGAAGGGACGAAGGCTACCATTCTTATTTCATAACGTGCATGCATGTAATTGGCGCTTTTACAATGTTGTGTGCAATATATATAGAGAGAGGCGAGTACACATTGGCATCTATTAGCAAATTAACCTAACTAATGGACCACCTTAACAGTGCACATAAATGATTTGCGTTGGTGCCTTGCAGGAAGAATTTAAGTAGAGATTCCATCTTCATATAAAATTGTTTCTGGTCGAGCCTCTGCATGCCCTCTGAGGGCCTGTTTGGAATGGAGGATCTTTACAGGAATTTCAAAGGAATCATCTTTCTCTATTTTGCTGATGTCATGTAGCGTTTGGAATGGAGGAAAGCAACTTCAACCAATAAAAGATTGTTTAAAAAAGAACTACTGGGAATTCGCGCAAGTGGTAATATCTAGTAGAGAGATACGTAATGTTACTTCCTTTTTCCCTGTTTTTTCCTGTGCTAATTTCATGTTTTTCTTCCAGGCGGTTCAATTTTTTTTTTTTTTCTTTTTTTTTGATTCCTGGCTCATTCAGGTTAGCCCAAACTCCATCAATAAGAATCATTTAGAACTAATCAAGTGGTATATTCTAGTAGAAGATTAACCAAGCATGTTTTGAATCCAGGCGGTTCAAATGTTCTTTTTTTGTAAAGGCTCATTCGGTTAGCCCAGACTCCATTAAGAATCATTCCAACTAATCAAGACTATATAAATTAACCAAGCAATCTAAAGGAATCACCAAGGGACATGGTTCCCTAGAATGAGCTAGTAGGTGGATTCCAAGTGTCATTGAACCTCTCCTGACACATGGTTTTCTCTATTGGTGCCACACGTTAAACACACAACATGTATTAGCGAGACACTGTTATAAGAATTTGAGCTCCTGAGCTAAGCGTAGCTTAATTAGTTAGAATTTTTTATGATGTAATCTGTTCATTAAAATTTTAAGCTTTAGATTTATTTCAAGTGGTTGTGTTTATTTATTTATTTTAGGACGATATTCTTTTAATGGTATGTGATGTACTCGTAGACAGCAAAACATCTACATTCACCTTATCAATTTCGAGTTCAGACGAGCGAGTGTGAATGCATACATATTTTTATTAGCATTTGCGTCTGTTCAGTTAATCCAAAAGGAGAGAGTAAATGTTTGAGCTCAGCGCATTGTGTTCGGAGCCTTGGAAGAATCGGCATCGAACAAACTAATGTTGCCAATTCCAGCACCCACAACGGGTCCATGCGCCTACATACTCTGGCACCGACCTCACAACGTCCGCCCGGAATGTCTATCCACTCCGCCACACGATAAAATCGACGTCCCTTTCAGCCACCTGTCACGGCAATTCTTAACGCTGCAGAGCATAGATATTGAGGTAACCCAACCCAATGATGGAATATTGATGAGAACCAAGTTGGGCGCGACAAAGATCGAGACGAACGTTAGAAATGGCAGGAAGAGAAGCCTGCAACAGTTTGGGTACCCAGGCCGTCTTCGACAGAAGATCCATCAGAAGACTAAAACATAAAATAGATCTCCAACAGAATATTTATAGTATTCAACAGATTATTTATATGAAAGACCCATTTTGAATGTCAGGAAGAGGTATAAATCAAATCTGAGTATCCTCTCTCCTATAGACCCATTTGCACAAACAATTCTCTTTTAGGTCTTGATTATTGGAGAAGACAAAAAATAGATATTATATCATTTACCTATAGTGCTATCAAATGTAGAATGCGTCTTGTCGTTGGAGTCGGAGATAGTCTTACCCGGCCTCAACGGGCTGTCGAAATAGCCAGCATCACAATTTTTTATAGTATTCAAAGGAGAGAGAGCAGGAGAATTGCACAAGCTAGCGAGGAGCAAGTCGCTAAGGTCGCACGAGTTCCTACGAATACTGTGTCTGTCTCTCTCTTCAATGTATAGTATGCACCTTAAATTTTTTCTATTGTATTTGATCGCATCTAGCTATTTGGTTGAACTGTCGTGGACGCCCTTATAGTAAAGCAAAGCGGCGGGTGACGAATGGCGACGTGATTTTTTAGCCTGAACCTGAAGAAGCTAGGGCGCTTCGGTGGCGGGCGGGTCAGGTTCGTCCGCCTTGCCTCTTGCGGGCCGCCGGGCTGGGGCCCGGGACTGCGCCACCGTACCAACGTGCGGAGCTCGACCCCTCGCTGTCACGGCCCACACGTCGCGGGAGACCCCGGCCGAAACTGATGTGATGTGACCAACTACCACCCGCCCCCACCCTCACATTTCGCGTGCTCGCTGACGCGGTGCGGGCGGCAGCTAACCCGTCCGCGCCCCGCCGTGTCGAGCGGAGATTGGGGCGCCCGCAGTTCAGCACCCACGCCCGCGCGCTGACCTGCGAGCTACGATTTGACGAAGGGCCTGTTTTGTCCGGTTTATAAACGGCTCTTGGTCAAAATTATAAGCTAAATAAACAGTACGTCCAAAAGAGTGTCGCTATTGGTTTGTGACGATTACACTAGATGGCAAGTAGTTTGAATCAAATGAATTTGTTTTTTCATTTGCTTGATTATACTCTCATTTTATAATCTAACGGTTAATAGGCAAATGAAAAGTAATTTTTTTGATACTTTTATTGTGACTTAACAATTACATAGGGTTCGTGGTGATTATACTGGGTGATATGATGTTTTCTTGAAAAACAACGCGGTGAAGATATCTAACATTACTTGCCATAATATCTCCACATGTCTTACTTTTGGCTCGGCAACTCGAACAACATCAAACTTCTCTTGAAATTTTTCTATTACTCTCATTATAACGCATGGACAATCATATCAGTGGCGTATCCAGGATTTGAATCCAGGATATACGTAGCAAAAACATCTCACATTTAATATATTATAATATTATAATCTAAGACATAATCTAGACATAGCGCATATCAAACGCAAATGAGCACCATATAAGTGGAGGCATGGAGGGATGACTAAAGTACTTAAGATTGTCGGACTTTTTAAGTTTGGACTTTATAGATCTACTAGTAATAATGATTTTTAACTAAAATCTAGGATAGTGCTGGGCCTACCAGAAATACGGCGGGTCCACCCATGAATCACATGGAGTAAGCCCCTAAGGTTACTATTATTATGCTATGCAAACAGCTTCACCATGGTCCCGCCAGATCGCAACAATTTCATTCATTTTCCTTTTGTGCCCGTAGCAACGTAAAGGGCATTACTGTCAATAAAGCATTTTGGAATTTGTTGTCTTTGTCCATCAGATTCAAATATAGGCTACAGTATTCATAGTCTTTTGTTTTTTTTTTTTGGAGAGGACATAGTCTTTCAGTTAATTTTTTTAGCAACTAGTCTTTCAGTTAATAAACAATCACAAATGGAGAAGAAACAGGGCCTGAATACGATGCTTGCCACTAGAGAAGTAATGGGCCTGAGAAACGGGCCCTGCTCTGAAATTTTCAAGCTGTGGGCTTGTATAGCAGATATTTATGATGGGACGCGGCACGATCACTTCCATCGATCGTCGCCCACTCGCCCTCACCCACCCGGCCACCCCAGCCGCCTGCAATCCGCAAGTGCCACTGCCAACTGACACCCACTGCCGCGCCGCCGCGCCATGGCTTCCCCGTCCCCCTCGTCGCCCCTCCACCCGCACCAGCACCCGCCTCCTCCGAATCCTCACCACCAATTCCAATCCCCACCGCCGTCGATGCCACCGCCGCCGTCAGCGGCGCTGCCTAAGGCGCTCGACCTGGAGGTTACCGTCGTCTCCGGGAAGCACCTGAAGAATGTCAACTGGCGCCGTGGCGACCTCCGTGCCTACGTCGTGGTATACCTCGACCCCTCCCGCCGCGCCGCCACCCGCCCCGACGACGGCGGCGGGTGCAAACCAACCTGGAACGAGCGCCTCGTCCTCCCGCTTCCGCCCCACCTCTCCCCGCACGACCCCTCCATCCTCCTGTCCCTCGACGTTTTCCACTCTAAGCCCTCCGATTCGCCCAAGCCGCTCGTCGGATCCGCCCGCTCTCCTCTCCGCGACCTCCTCTTCCCCGCAAACCCTAACCCTAGCCACGATTCCTCAGCCTCCGCTCTCGTCAGCCTGCCACTCCTCCGCCCTTCCGGCCGCCCACAGGGAAAGCTCCGCATCCGCGTCGCCATCCGCGAGCGCTCGCCGCCGCCTCCTGAGCCGCAATACCCTCCGCCTTCCAGCTCCCCATACTACTTTCCACCGCCTCCTCCTGCCTACTCGGCCCCGCCGCAGTACGGATCCGACCAGTACTATCGCCCCAGTGGGTACTACTCTGCACCTGCACCTCCATCATCTCAGTATGAGTACACCGGAGGGCCCTCTGCACCGGTGGACTACAACAGGCAATATGAGCAGAGAGGGAGGACTGGGGGCGGTGGTAGTGGCAGTGGGAATGGAAGGTATGGAGTAGGCACTGGGCTTGCGGTGGGTGCTGTGGCTGGAGCCCTCGGGGGTCTAGCAATTGATGAAGCTGAGAAGTACAAGGAGGAGAAGGCTGCAGAGCGGGTGGAAGAGAAGGTTGTACCTGCTGGGAGGGATGATTACAGCGAGTATCGCCGCGACTATTGAATGGAAGTTTGTGTGTGTGGAACTAAGAAAGCACTGTGAGTTGATTCTTCTTCCATGCATATGTGGGAATAAAGTCACAGTGTTAGTGTATGGTTTGCTCCATGTATGTATATATTTGTGATGTTTTGGATTATTCTCATACCTATAAACTACAAGGTTTATGATGACAGATTTGGTGTGTAACATAAAGGTCTCATCGTTTGCTTTGATGGTGGTCTTGTTGTCTTGATGTTGGGTTTTATCTTTTCCAGCAATTGTACTGCTCTGTTTTCCTTCTATTTGGTGTGTTGAAATTGTTGTATACTCATCAAAGGCAGCATTGCTCTGTAGTAAATTCGAAGTTGGATATAAACATTTGTCTGTACACACCTGGCTATGACTCCTGTTATCTTATTTATTATTTGATGTGCTTCTGCAACCAGGAAATGAGCTGGTACATGTCAACTGAAAGTGCAATTTGGAAAAACTTGGTCATACATTGTAGGGGATATGATCCAAATGTGGGCAGAGACTAGGCATAAGCTACAAGGATTTATTGACCGTGCACTATTCAGTAATTTCCTTATGTTCTTTTCAGTTAATTTTTAAGTTACCCCTTCCAAGTGCTAAAAAATCGTGGTTTCACTGAGCCTTAATGCCAAATAACTGTGCAGTATGCATTCATTAAGCTTCAGTGGCACTGTTTGGAACTAAAACAAATTAATAGGTCTTTGTTCTGTAGTTGCTGGATGGCCTTTTTAGTTTGCACATTGCAAGCTTCGCAGCTTAGTGCTGCAAATTTTTCCAAAGGATCTTCATGCACTTTTGCTCAAAATAGTTGCTGGCGTGTATAAGATAAAAAAAGTTCTTTCAATGATCATTCTTACCTTTTTTTTTTACATTTTTTAAACAATCATTTCGACATAAGGAACTAGGTACTTGCAATGCTAGCACTCAACTTAGTATGCATCAGTGCTTCTAGACAGTGGTGTTCTAACGTTTCTGGGCCACTTGCAACCTTAGACCCTGCATATGTTTTCCATTTATTATTTTCTTTGAGTGATGCAGAATGGGAAACTTTAACAATACTTACTGGTTTTGGTATTTCAGCTATGAAGCCCTATTCTTTAACTTCTCAGTTAGTATGTGTAAATTAATAAAACAGGTAGCTAATTTGTGTTCGGTTCGTGATGGACACCATTGTTTATGTTGTAATTCTGGTTGTTGTGGTGTTAGTTTTGTTTTTTTCCTGTATATCACCTTCTTTTTTAATATGCAAATCGACAGTTAACCAGCCAGCTTATCTTAAAAAAGGTGTAATTAGGCACATTCAACTGTAAGATAAAAAGGCAGATAGCTTTAGTTAAATTTCCTGCATGCTTTCAATTTACAATTGCTATGGTCCGATTTGGCACAGCTCCAGCTCTGAGCTCTCTCAGATCTGGAGTCTATATGCAAAAATGAAGAACATGTCTAGAATAAGGAAACAGGTAGGCCAAACAACTCTGTACCAACAGCTCCAGATTCTCAGATTTCTAGAGCTAGGAATACCCAGCTCAAGAAATTTGCGACCCACAAATTTCTTGGATCTGGAGCTCTGCCAAACAGACCTATATATATGGGAAAACCACAAGTTATTTCTCTGATCCGAATCACAACAATGGCTGAGGTTATTAGAAAGATACCTGTCACTGTTGGGAAACAACACAATGTTTTTATGAATGGGAAATCAGATAACTGGGAACTAATGCATATGGATGGGTTAGTACTACAATCCGTGAAATTTGTAGTTAGCATTCAATAATCCATGACTGCAGACTAGGAGCCTAGGAGGATGTCCCTGCCAACCTTTGTACTATTCATTGACTGGATGACAGTGGCAACATGAAATTACCCAAACAAACAATTAGCTGTATATGTTTGCATTGCATAATTTGTTGATCCACAGAGGATATTTAGTTAAGCATGGGACTATGCACGTGGCATAATTTATCAACTAATCTAAAGGCCTTGGGTTCCTCGGCTTCCCATGAAAGCTCAATTTTATGCTTCTTGATTTTTCTGCCTAGACAATATTCCTCATATAAATCTTTGAAGTCTCTCTTGTTAAATGATCAAAGATTGACCAAGGATCTCCTTGGTGGTTGGCTCATTCCCAGAGTTGCTAGCCTTACTTTGGTTAAGGCTGAGGAGAGATTTACATGCTTTTGGGCAAGAATCCAAACAAGTATTTCCTTACCACTGGCGAGTCTGGCCAAAGGATTTCAAGGGAACTAAACTTCACTGCTTGACTCATTCTGTGTATGGGTGTAGATTTCTCAGGCTACCTGTGTAGATATTTTGCAAAGGATTGATGGGAACCTCTCACGTGAAATGTGTTATTGCCATAGTTTTTGAGGTTTCACCTAGGCGTTGATGCATAACCCAGGCGCCACAGGACACAAGGTTTTAGTTACACCATATCACTTAGGCGTCCAGGCATACCCCCAGCGCCACAGACCCACAGTATTGCCACAAAAACCTCAAAAACCATGATTATTCCAGTTGATATTTGTATGCTTACTACACCTCAAAAACTAGTTATTGAAGACATACTCTAGTTTTCTTGATTGATAGGCTTACTATGCATGCAAATGGACTGCCGATATAAAACTGCTAATTTTACTCTTTAATAAGTTAATGCATAATTCGAAAGCAACTTTTTTCTGTCAAAAGTTATATTAAATTCATCATATCTTTTTTTATCAAACAATAGCTCAGTCGGGCGTAGTTGCCTTCATGTTTCTGTAGGGTTTTCTTTTGAGCGAACAGAACTGAAACAGTGCGTGGGCCATTGCGCCTTCTCCCGTTGCAGCTTGTTGTCTCCATATTCTATAGCAGCTCCTTGCAAAAATTTCGAAACCATTGCCGTTTAGGGACGACAATGTGGAATTCTCCATCGAAAATTGACTTCGCATCCTGTTCTTGTTGATATAATTTGAATTCAGCTTGAAAGCAACTAATATTTTTAGCAAGTGCAAAACTGATGTACACTCCACATGGAGAGCAATGGGAAATTCTTCATCGAGAAATGACTTTCCGCCGTTCCCGTACGTTACATCATGGAATATGGTTGATATAATTCAAATTCAGCTTGAAAGCAAGCAACAAATTTTAGCAGAAGTGCAAAACTGTTGAACTGTACAGTCCACTACTATAATTATATATTATATTATACTCCTACATTACCATAAGCGGAGCTACACACTTACAAAGTGTATGCGGTTGTACCCATGGAAAAACAAAGATTATGTCCAGTTTTCACTATATACAAATCCACATTGCATAAGTTCATGCACTCATACGACAAGCACGCCTCTAATTTGCTCAAACTCTACTTTTGCACGTTGCACAACAAAAATGTCACGAGTTCTTCTGATTTCTAACCGTCTAAGTGCATATATGGATAATAGGGAGATTAGAGAGGCATAGAGAGCCATCTCCATCCTACCAAGGATATGTTTGGATGCACTCATATTCACTTTGATTCGCGTGTGTTAAAATAGATTGAGGTGAAAATCATGCACTCATACGACAAGCATGCCTCTAATTTGCTCTAACTCTACTTTTGCAGGTTGCACAACAAAAATGTCATGAGTTCTGATTTCTAACCGTCTAAGTGCATATATGGATAATAGGAAGATTAGAGAGCGCACCGAGGACCATCTCCATCCTAATAAGGACATGTTTGGATGCACTCGTATTCACTTTGATTCGAGTGTGTTGAAATAGATTGTGGTGAAAATTAAACTAAGTTTCATCTTAATCCACTTCAATACATATAAATTGAGATGTATATGAGTGCATTTAAACAAGGCCTATGAAAATTTCTTGTCGGGAAAAAAGAGAGCACTAGAGCAAAATTCATTGACATTCCCACCTCCACATACTTGCATATGCAAGTCTGAGGCATAATGGTGATTTTTGAGCTAGCTCTAAGCATTTTAATAGAGAAGAAAAAAAACTATCTTTGGATGAGGAGCTAGTCTCATGCACACTGCTAAAAGTTAATTATGTTGGAAAAATCATCTTAGAGTTAGTTAATTATCTCAGAGCTATTATGATACACACCGCTAAAAGTTAACACCATTAAAAAATCGTCCATGAGCTAGTTAGGCCCTGTTTGGTTTCCGGTGCTAAACATTAGTCTCTTTTAGTCACTAAAATGCCAATCAGGGTGACCAAAAGGTGACTAAAGTGCCTAAAGGACAGGGTGTCGATGTTTTGAGAACGGACAAGTAAATTTAGCGCCGCGCTGCTCAAGGGAGTCGATGGCTAGCACTCAAGACACAAGGAATTAATATTGGTTCGGGACGATGCCCTACGTCCAGTGCCAGGGAGACTACGAGTACGTGTTCCTCAGTTCAAGTACTCAAAACGGCTGACAACAGGGGGTATGTAAGCTAGGGTTCTACTAATAGAAGGGGTTCGAGGTAGGAGAATTCGACCTTCTGAGAAGAAGGCCCGGCTCCCCGTATATAGCCGTGGGGGCCGGGATACATGCAAATGTGAGGGTTCTTCCGATCCGAGTGGTCGAGGGCCCAAGGGAGGGAGAAGCTAGTGAGCTTGGTCAGCAATCCATCTGTCTTGTCCTTGCTTTTGTACACACGTCTGGGTATGGTCGTCGTGGTTTTGCTCCCCACGCCAAGGCATGGCGTGCCATGGCGGCACTGTGCCGGCCGTGGGCGGCACTGTGGGAATGGTGGTTGTTCACAAACCCTCCTGTATGGCATAGGCTCGTTGTTGATGTCGTGGCCTATGTCCTGGCACCGTTTCTTCGGGGAGAAGTCGTGGTGTCATTGTACGGAGGAGCAGCTGCCCATCATGGGCTACCTACTTCCTTGGCCGCGGCCCTATTGCCCTGACCTCTCGTGGTTAGGCAGAGGCATTAGACTCGGCCGGTTTACGGAGAACTGGCTCCTTGGTCATGTGCCCCACTCCATAGTGGGTATGATCGTACGCCCGTTTGTCAAGTTAGGCGGGATTCAGACGGTGCCGAGCCACATGTGATGACGTAGCTAAGCCCTAGTGTTGTCTTGTCCGTCAATGGAGTGCTACCCAAGGGGTGACGCTATGCCCCAGGGCCTGGCGGTCAGAGGGGTGGTCGTCCTTCCCGTACTCGGTGGAGTGCACGCGCGTGCGCGTCCCGTCCAGGCAGGTGCATTTAATGCGTCCACCCACCTCCCGTCCTTCCCCAGTGGCAAAGGTCGGAGGTGGTCGAGGGCACCGTGCGGTGTATGGTCGAGAGATGAGAGAGGTCGAGTCCGACCTCGTATGGCTCGGGGGAAGAGAGGTCGAGGTGGGCCGCGACTGGCCGGGCCATCCTCAGTGACTTTCTAACCATGTCTTGGGGTACCCAAGTTATGTGCCCCCGACAGAGGGGCTGCCCCTCGTTATGCACGACTCCTTCGGTCCATCCCATGGCTCGCGACTAGGCCGACGGCGCCTCCTCCCTCTTTGATTTGGGTCGGCGAATCTAGCAGTGGTGGCAGAGAAGAAAGAGGACCTCGGGCGTGGAGAAGGGAGAGGAGAGAGGGTGGTCGACGCCGGTGAGCTGCGCCGTGCGGGCGGCCTGTGCCCTCGTCTCCAGCGAGTTGCGCCGTGCGGGGCGGAGCTCGCACGCCCGGTCGTGCCTGATTTGTGTGTTCAGCGCCGGCGGATCTGGTGAGATCCGGCGATTTGAGTTTGTCTCAAGGGAGATTGAGTTCTGATTTTGTGGATTTGGTGTGCAGGGATGGGGACGGGAGAGGGGTCGCCACCAACAAGGTAGGCCATCAGCGGTAGGCGGAAGGGAAAGGAGGAGCCCCCCCCCACCCACCCACCCAAATCGAGCACGGTGTGGTGGTGGTGCTCCTGGTGTTGCGCTGGTTGCTGCTTGGTGGGTAAGGGAATGGACATTAATCCTGGATCTAGACAGGGTAGGGACTGGACTAAACTTTAGTCGAGGGACTAATGGAACCAAATAGGCTCTTAACCATTTCATAATGTTAGGGGGTGCACTAACAATAGCACGTCTAAGGCCAGTCTCAGTGGGTGTTTCTTATCCTGTTTCAAATACACTATGATGTTGAAACAATGTAACAAGTTTCATCCTCATAAAACTTATTTTATCCCATATAAATTTTTTTTCCGTATCTCTCTTCTTTTGACTATGTCACATCAGCTTATTTAATGCCCATAAAAACCCCATGAGACTCCTATTGAGATGGGCCCAAGTCCATGTTGTCGCTTGCCTTAGCTACTGGACACCCGGTGTGAGTGTGTGACCACCCGAGGCACCAACAGTTATCTCAACACGTGGTCTCTCTACCATGAAACCTCGTCGATTTTACAACGTGGTGATTCCCGATTTTGCAAGCATGAAGTATTAAATTTTGAGAATGTCTAGTTATCTATCGACAGATTTTACGTGGTCAATTCTATCATATTTTTTACAAATACAACCCAGTAGATAGTTGTAGCACAAATTCTAAAGCACAATTAAACATATAGAAATATGATAGATTTAGTAAAAAAATAAGTCAACAGATAAATAGCAAAAGTCTTTAATTTAGGGGCAACTATTATTTTATTTTTTTATATAAAGAAAAGCTAATGTTTTTCAGTTTTGAACCAATCCATTCCCTCTCCTTGACGTGGCCCATGCTTCCATCGCCATGCTTGCTATTTAATAGCCGGTCCACATAATTCACTCGCAACGTGCTGCCGTGGCTCGCATGCACTCGTCATAGACAGAGCCCGAGGTTGGCGTGTTCGCTTGAACTTGTTAACCGACTTATCGGTTAGAATCTATAATATTTTTTTTTTATAATAAATTAACTTTAGCCAGTTTATCAGTCGGCTTAAATACCAGCCGAATAGCCTCGTAGCGCGGCCATCGCGGATGAAGGAAAAGAAAAAAAAGTCACATTACCTCTCTCAATTTTATAAAAGTCCATTTTTCCTCCCTCAACTCTAAAACCGGGTAAACCACCTCTCTGAACTTTTAAAACCATTCGTTTTACCTTCCTGACCGGTTATAAGCGGTTTTCAAAGACAGTTTCGTCTTTTTCTTTTTATTTATTTTTCCTGAATCTTTAAAAAATCATAGTAAATCACAGAAAAATTATAAAATGGAAAAACTAATTTTGTTGGACTCCACGTGAGTAGATTTACACAATGAACATATAATATGGTATGCTTTATTACAATTTTTTTGCTATAGCTTTAGATCTATGCTTTTCTATAATTAATTTATAGCTGCAATTTCTATGATCCAATTGTGGTGAAACTTTTTATGGTGGGCTAATTATTAAAAAAATATTTATAAATCTATAACTAAGTTATACATGATCCAATGAGTGAAATTTTTACTACAGTTCAAGCATACAATAATTAGCCAGTCATAAAAATTTCACCACAATTGGACCACAGAAACTGCAGCTATTAATTAATTATAGAAAAGCATAGATCTAAAGTTACAACAAAAAAATTTGTACTAAAGCATACCATAGTATATGTTCACTGTGTAGATCTACTCATGTGCAAAACGAAATTGAATTTTTATTTTATGATTTTTTTGATTTATTATGATTTTCTATGATTTTTTCAAATATTTAGCCGAAATAAAGAAAAAAGATAAAGATAAAACCGTCTTTAAAAACCGCTTAAAACCGGTTATGGAGGTAAAACGAATGGTTTTAAAAGTCCAGGGATGTGGTTTATCTGATTTTGGAGTTTAAGGAGGAAAACAGACTTTCGCAAAAGTTGAGAAAGGTAATGTTGACTTTAAAAAATGTTTTTTATACAGCCATATGGGCCGACCTGTTTTATGGTTTGATTGACGACGACCGTGTAGCCCAGTCTGTCGATTATTCCGGCGTCGACACGTCGGCCGGCGAGCTCCTGATAAGCACCACTCACTCCCCTGCAGCCATTTCTTCCTCACAAATGATGACGCACGTGACCTTTTCATGCCAAGAAATGAAAAGAAAAATCGACGTCTTTGTTTGCGTGTCCGATTCTGGCAGATCTTATCCCCCGGCCCTTTTTCGCCTTTTCCCTCAGCATCCAGCACCACCCCTTGCTGCTGCTAGATATACGGGTAACCGAAACGTTCAGTGAACCTGTCGTTCCCAGCCTCCCAGGCGCGACGTTGCACGTACGGCGCTAGTCGACTGGACTGGAGTGTTGATACGACGCTGCGCTCTGCACCACACGCGCGTCGGGTTTGACCCGGGCTGGCCTGGCGAGTGGCGATGCCCGATCGAAAAGGAGGCCCCGGCGCGCCGCACTAGCACGACCCGCCGTCGGCCTCGAGGTGAGACGGGCGATCGAGCGACGGAGACCGTTAGACCACCGATTCGTTTGGCGCGCCCAAAAGCGCCGTCACGTCGGCTCAATAATTTCGCAAGTGGACCGGCGTTTGCTTGGTTCCGGTGCTACCCACGACGCCGCGACCGGCCTGATGATGCCCATACGCCCGCTCTCGGCTCTTGCTGTGCCTCTACAGGCCATCAACTGCTACCGTACCAAGTGCTCGTCCAGAAAATGAGTTAGGTTGCGTTTGATGCCCATACGCCCGCTAGACAAAGCCTGCCACGTCCTGCGGGCTGCGGGCACGACCTTTGCCCGAGCATCTTCTACTCACAAGCATCTTGCCGAGCAGCTAGGCAAGAAATTAGCATCGAGCAAAAAACATTTAGATGTACAAGCATCTTGCCTAGATTTTATATTTTCTAGTATTTTTATTTCTTGCTAACTCAAACAAGCTAGTTTGGCTCTCTAGCCCTAGCAAGACAAGTCTTGCCCAACCAGGCAAGGCAAACAATGCCAGGTAACAAATCAAACATGTCGTAAGTCTCTTTAGCTCTCTCACAGAAACAAGAGAAATTCTGACTGTATTGGTTTGAAGATACTCGGGCAAAGGAACCAAACACAAACTTGTTTGGAATCCTCGCTTGACTAGGTAATATAGTACCAAGCAGAGAAGCCAAACAAGCCTTTAATTAACACACACACACACACACATATATATATATATATATAGACACACACACGGTAAGGCTATTATATAGCTGGTTATTCTATAGGACGATTTAATGTTTGTACCAATTTACGATAATGACAATACACATTTACGATACATGGGTTACTATAATTTAATATGATACTTACCATAATGTTATAGCAAATCAACTTACGAGGGAGTTATCATAATCTCATAAATTAGTATAGTATTTATCGTAACCTCAAAGTGGCCATAGAATAACTTATTCTGCGGCCAGCTATAGAACAGTACTTGTGTGTATATATATATGGAGAGTATATTCGGTAGCCAGCTACAAAATAAATTATTCCGTAGCCACCTCCATTTACGATAATTTTATATACTAATTTACGATAATGTCAAAACATATTTACGATAGTTGGGTTACTATAATACACGGAGATATTTACCATAACGTTATAGTAAACCACTTAGTATGGAGTTACTATAATCTTGTAAATTAACATAGTAATTATCGTAACTCAAAGTGGCTCCATAATAAGTTATTTTGTAGCCAGCTACAGGATAGTAGTTCTATCTATATATATATATATATATATATATATATATATATATATATATATATATACACACACACACTTCAAGCCCCTGATGCATCTGTTTATCTACCATATATAACAACCCATCTATAGCGTGCATGTATTAATTTGGGCCGTTGTATAAGATCCAATGGCCACAAAGTAGTCACCTAATGTCGACGTCCTTATTGACCTTATACTATGCATGTTTGGTTTAGCTTTTGAAAAAATGCTCCTTCTGAAAAAAAACGAAACATCAACTAAATAGGTACTAGAAGATGATGTTCAAGCTGATGCTTTCGCATAGTATAATTTTAGCAGGTTCTTAACCCTGCTTTTGGCTTTCATCTTTCTGCTTTTTCCAAATGCGTGGAAATAGAGATACGTTTTACAACTGTTTTAACAAAGATAAAGAGAAAGGACATGTTTCATAGTTGTTTTAACCAAACAACTTACAACTTTTTCACATCACTTGTAGCTTTTCCACAGCTCACAAGTCACTACTTACATTAACTCTTTCACACCTCAACCAAACACACGTTATTACTACTAGACATGTTTTTTTATTTGGGGCATTGTAATATTTATTTGGTGCTCTTGCATTTTTACCCTTGCTTTGTATCAAAATTATGATTTTACCCTGTTTTTTTTTTTACTTTGTAAATTTACCCATTTGTTTTTGAAACGAAGCACCACTTTGCCCCTATTCCGTCATCCTCCCCTAACGGTGTTATATTTTATACAAAAGGACAGAAATGCCCATGTGATTTTGTCCCTGTTTGTTATGTCTATTTGTCGGTACAGAAAGTGACCAACTAGTGAATATTTGTAGTTTTGTTGTACGTTGTGATCGGAGGTGGCCTAGCACTCAATGACACATGATTTATATTGGTTCAGGCAACGTGCCCTACGTTCAATTTGGGTCGTTCGGTGACTTTATTCCTGAGCCCAGGTGCTCGAAGTCTGTAGTGGGGTTACAAACGAGAATGAGAAAGGTGGGTGTACGAGAGGCCCGGTTGGGTCCGACCGGAAGGGCCGAGGGCGACCAGAACTCCGCTGTGAGCTAGGTGTTCAAGCGTGTGCTTGAGGGGTTGTGAGCTATCGATCTAGTGAATCTGGTGTTTGAAGAAGTCGACCCCCCCTCGTTGGGGGGAGCGCATCCCCTTTTATAGATGAATGTGATGGCTTTACAGGTGAGAGGAGGAGAGTACGGATGTTACTAAGCCTTATTGCCCACACCGATGAGGACAATGATGATGGTAGGCGCCCATAATACTGTTGACGTCACTGTAGAATGTCAGGTGCACATAGGAGGTTGCGTTGGCTTTTTCAGGAAGGGTGGATGTCGGTATCTGCAAAATACTATTGTTATGTGAGGAGCCCTTACCACGTGTACCAGGTATGGTGAATTCTGACGCTCACTATCGATGCCCAGAGGCATGGGGGCCTTTGCCGTATGGGAGCCCAATGGCGCCTACAATACTGTAGACATAAATGTCGGCGCCTACAATACTGTTTGTGTCAGGGCGGTTGAGGAGCACTGTTTCTACAGGCGTACAGGGTATGGTCCCGGTATCGTGGTTTGACTTTATACACTGCCTTCTCCGTTCGCCCCTAGCCCCTTCCGAGCGGGCGTCCCCGGTCGGATGGCCCCAGTCGGCCCTGGCCGCGCTAGTCGGAGAAGAGCGGTAAGCAGGCTTCCTACGGGGTACCCGGTCGGAGATGCGGGGTCGGAGTAGGAAGCAACGTTTTGGGCCAGGCCTTTTCGATCGGAGAGACCGCCCGGAGGTGGCTGGTGCCCGAAGCGAGTGCTCCGGTCGGAGAGGTGGGCCGAAGAGGTTGACGAGCGGACGCTTGTTCTTTTGGGTAGACCTTCCGATCGGCGACCGGGCTATCCTTCCGGCCTGTTGTGTTTTAGACTCTTGGGTTGGCCCATGAACTACGTGCTATTTTTCTGGGCCGAGCCCTGGCGTCGAAGCCGGTCCCCGAGGGACCTCGGGTTTATGAACCCGACACTATTTGTGATTTTGCCCCTGATTTAGAAATTAGACATTTATATTTGATCAAATATATTTGGCCCAACTTGCAACTATTTCAATTCAGATTTAATATCAAAAAAATATTCAAAAATTTGGCAGTGCTTTAGCAGTATTTTGATAGCATTATAACTAGGCCTGGGCGTTCGGTTCTAACCGAAATTTTGGGTCAGTTTTTTCGGGTCGGTTCTAACCTAGGCTCATAGGCAACATATCGACACAATTTGTATTCTCATCGAACAAAATAGAGAGGAGATCGAGTCTTGTATATACATTATTGAGCACATCAGTGAGGAGATCGAGTATTCGAGCCTCATACTACATAGATGCGAGATTTTAGGCTACGGCGACTCCGTTTGTACTGAAGCCAGGCTGCTGCTTCCAGATTTCTGGTCATGCTTCTTTGCCTCTTCCTTTAGGACCCGGCGAACACAGGAATCCATGGAGCTTGCCGAATCGCCGTCGCTCGTCCCTGCCTCGGCACGCAGCGCTGCAACGGTGTTGCTTGGAGGCTGGCATGGCGGATCCGTGGCAAGCCGACAGTCGCCACGCTTGCTCTGCTGGTGCTCTCGTTACTCATGCTCGGTGTGGCCTGTGGCGGGCGATGCCGGGATGTGCGGTCGGACACCACCGAAGCCCCGCGGCAGCGTGCCACCGCCGCCCGGCGCGCGCACGCCGAGACCCGCGGGCGGGCGCCGCGACCTCCCCGTGGCCATTGGAGGAAGCCCGCGCCCCGCCGATGCAGCCGCCACGCCCAGAAGGCAGCAGCGCCCCGCGCCCTGGAGGCAGCCCCGCCCCGCTAGTTCTTCCGCCACTGCCGTTGCTGGAAGCCTGCGACCAGATGCAGCCGCGTATGAGACTTGGGATGAGGCGGCCTGTGCTTCTGTTTGGGATGAGGCGATAAGGATAGAGGGCAGTGTGGTCATTTCGCCTTTGCTTTTCAGATTTATAATTTTTTAATTCGTTTAATCCATGTCCATCTGACGGACGTCTAAAGCAGGGGCAAACGAACCATTCATTTCAAAATAGCAGGGGTAAAAATACAAAGTTAAAAAAGCAGGGGCAAAATCACAATTAGACTACTTGATCAGGGCAAGAACACAATTTTCCCTATTTATTTTATTTTTTACTTTTTCCCATAACTCTTTGCTCCCTCTTTTGCGTACCTTTTTCATTTTTATATAGTCAAGTAGGGCGTAAGGGCTTTGCCACTCCCGATGTCTATAAACATGTGTTAGATCCATATATTATTCTACTAGGCGGTGTTTAGTTCCCCAAACTCTCAACTTTAGCATTATGCAAAAAAGAAGATTCACCGTCACATCAAACTTGCGGTACATATATAGAGTACTAAATGTAGATGAAATCAAAAACTAATTGCACAGTTTGGTTGAACTTTACGAGATGAATCTTTTGAGCCGAATTAGTCAATATTTAGACAATAATTCACAAATACAAGCGAAATTGCTACAGTGTTTGCCGTCACATCAAACACTGTGCAAATGCCGATTCCGGACGAACTAAACAAACAAGGACCTAGTCGAAATTGCAATTCACAATTGGCCGGATGCTTATAGCTAAGCTACTATACGCCGGTAGGTAAAGCAGATAGTACTAGATTGGTGAGTACCATCAGTAGCATTGTTAATTGCGATCGCGATCGTAACGGGGAGTACTAGATTGGTGAGTACCATCCGTAGCATTGTTAATTGCGATCGCGATCGTAACGGGGAAGTGTTCCTCGTTTTCGGTATGGAAATCACAGGTCTCGACAACCGCGGCGTCCCTGTCAGCGTGGAGGCAGCAACAAGTTGGCCCGGGCCGGCCGCGTCCCCCCCACTAGCTAGCGTCCGGCGATGAGGTCATCAATAACAAAACGTCACGAGAGACCAGCGGAGAGCGGGCGGCGGACCGGACGGACCGCCCCCCGACCCCGAGTAACACGTGTCTCCTGCAGCGAGACGTGAGCGCACTAACCATGGCTGGTGCTCTCCCTCCGGGCGAGTGCGGGTGCTTTTCGTCGTCGCACTCGCATTTGCCGCGCGCACCACCGTCGTCACTCGTCGTCGTCAGGTACTCAGGTGGATCGATCGGACATTCGGATGGGCGGGCTCACGCGGTGGCCAGGAGGCGTGGACGCCCGACAGGAACCGCACGGCCGGCCCTGCCCGGCGCCCCGGCCACCAAAGACAGTGCCAAAGGAAGCGCACTTTTTATGATGATGATGTTGAATCGCGGCGCACCATCGCCTCCACCAGCACTGCACGTCGTTAGTGCCGGTCGTTGGTTTAGCATGATCTGTCGTCGAACGCGCGCAACAGTGCGGCCCTCTCTTTTGCTCTTCCCGTCCCGGTTACTCAAACAACACGATATGCACGCCGGCCATTGCTACCCAAGGAGACTGCACGCAGGGTTGAAGATTCCTGAGTGTGGCAGGATGGTCGTCTTGCTTCTGTTCGGCGACTGCGATACCAGAAACAGTTGCCGCAAACCACGATCAGGTTTGGCGCCACCTTTGACTCGATGCGGCGTATGGATTGGAAGGAACCCAAGGGACAAACAGGATGAGACATGAGAGCGTGGTTACTGGTTAGTTAGGCCATGCCACCTGCGTTGGCTGCCGTTTCCTCTCTTCCAGGCTCGGACAGCGTGTGCATGGCAGCTCTGCCTCCCCAATAGAGAAGTGAAAGGCCCTGGCTGACTGACTGACTCCATCGTAGTGGCCATGCATGATCGCGAACAATGGAGATTAAAGGGGAAAACGCGCTGCCCTTGTTGCTTGGGACCGGACCCGGATCGTCCATTGGGAACACGGCAGGTGGCGCTATTACCTGCCTGCATGTGGATCATGGTGAGCGATGCCACTTCCACTCGCGTCAATTCATTTTGTCCGGTCCTGCCATGATCTTCTCAGGATATGGAACGGAGGGGGTAGAATTTCGAGTCACCGCTGGGATTCGACAACACATCGCGAATCCACGCTCTGTGCGCAGGAAGGAGACGGCGGAGACCTCGGTAGCTTAGGGCCCTTAGGCTAACCCCTTTGGAAATGCCTGATCCATTGAACCCAACTCACCTCATCTTAGACTTTCCGGCAACCTCTGATGCTTCGGGCTGCAAGTTGGCGATCAGTAATCACTCATCAGCTTGGAGATTATTGGCATATGACTTGGACACCTGCTGCATGTCTAGTAGTACCGTCTAAACCCATAATACCCATACTTGTTTTACTGACGCAAGCAAATTAAGAACCTGACTCTTTCTTACTCCCAATAGCCAAGAGTACATGAGCTAGTTGATTCTGTTGTCCGGCCATGAAATCTGACCAGGACTTCTACGCTTCCCAGTCCACAAACTAGATGGTTTCTATGACCATTAATTAGGATGCTAACTAAGCAAAATTTTGATTGAAATTAAGAAGAGAGAAGACAAAAGTTTCGTTTACACGGGAACCAAGATATAGAGAAATGTATAGGTAGATGATAGAAAAGACATGTGATTAGATAACAGATGATTGTGAAGAAAACATCGATTGGAAATGTGTTTTTATGGTTGTAGTGTGAATATTATTTGGTAAGTATAGCAACTATCTTATAATTTCTCACATCTTCTAGATTTCAGAAATCTTGGAGGCATTTTAGGTGACCCGGCGTGACCCGCTCCCACATGCTCGCGCCCGTGTCGACGAAGAAGACGGCGGCGACTAGGGTTCTGGCAGCAGGTTCGGTGCCCTCCCACTCCGACTCGGGGAGGTAGGCCGGCCAGGCGGTAGGGATGGCGGGAGGGCAGCGATTATGGTTCTGGCGGCGGAGGAGGCGGCCGGGCCAGGTCGGGCGGGGCGACGATGACCATGTCAGCGGCGGGAGGAGGAGGGGAAGAAGGAGGCCGCCACAAACGTGGTAGGGCATGGTAGGAGCTCCGACAAGACCCTACCGGCGAGGCAGGGGGATCAAGCAATGCTATTGCTGACGATGGGAGGAAAAAGAAGAACATTGACTGACATGAGATAGAAGAAACACAATGACCATCAGATATTCATTTTACGGTGAGAATCCCTGAAGCCTATTTTCATGCGATTGATGTATAGCGCATCCCATAATTTCTGTGTTGAAACCGTCCTAAATTACGGCGCATAGAAAATCTTGCAGAAAAATATTTAAATCGCTGGCCCTCGGTGCTTCAGTACAAAATTTACCTGAAACCTTGGGCAAACGATCTAGAGTTCTAGACATATGGTGTTTTTTTAATTGTGGGTACGTAACTTTTTCTTCTTCCGTGCCTGTCCATGTCAATAGTGGACTAGTCCCTTTGTTATAGTGGAAAAGGCGATTTAATATTCCATATTTGGAATTAAGTGCGTGATGATTGGAGCACTCTAACGGGACCAAGATTTGTTCAATGGATTTGGTTTTTGTCTGTCGTGACTCGCGACTGTTGCCTCTTGCATGATAGCAAATAAACCAAATAGTATTGCTACGGTCAGTCCTCGCTCTAGGTTGCAAATCCTTATCCAATGAGTGACGGCGGCTGCTGCCGCCGTGTGATGCCTCGATCCGATGGAATTTTCTTAGTGCAAAATGCATGCATGCATGAACAATGAGGAAAAACATCACCATTATTATTAGTGTATCCGTCACTAGGAGAACTAATGCAAATCGCAAGGTTGGTAGCTTTTCTACTAGCAGCACGCATGGAATATTCTAAGCAACCACTACAGTGGTTATTCCTTTTTTATAAAATAATAATTTTATTAATTCATAATCATGACATAGATTGAGACAATAATTATGAACCCGGTTCCAACATCTGAGAACACACACAACCGGCCTAAATTGAATAAAAAGGGAGATCGCGCATTCTAAGTACTATCAATTCTAATATTGTACCGTCACTCATGAATCCAGGAGAAAAACATTGTAACCATATGTGTCAATTGTTGCGATGCCACTGCTTGTTCTGGAGGATAACTCGTGTGTAAAGTGGTTATTCCTTTGGGAAGATCCATTGATCTCTCATGATTACTTATGATCCTCCCCAATCTTCCAACCGAAAGCATTATCTTCTATGAGTGCAGTAAGCAATGGAAGCAACCAAATTAACAAGTTCATTACTCACAAGTATTTAACTGAACAACTATGCATATTGTTATAAGTATAGATGTTTACAATTAGGGATGGAAGATGATAGTGTCTTATACAAACTCTAGAGATAGAGATATGATGAGTTTGAATCTAGGACGACTTGTCTTGTACTCCAAATCTCTCCCTTTGTACCTAGACATAACATATTGGTTAGATTGGACAGTATGAACAATGACATAACAACAGACTGGATTACGGGATGTGTAGCTTTGGTTTGCAGAGGAAGGCGGCGTTGCTGGTGATGGAGATGATGTTGCTGGTGGTGGTACGAAGTTGTCGTTGAGCGGTGGAGTAAGAGCTCGGAGCAGCCGATGACGAATACGCCAGGACGTAGCATTGCTTGACTTGGATGGAAGCGACCGTCGTGGAAGTTGGGAGCAGTCGCGCGAAAGAGCCTTCCCAAAAACCTTACCGCCCTCTCCGGTGCAAGATCGCAAGGACAAGGGTTCCGAAGACATGCTCTCCTGATCACCGGTGCACGCAAGCACTCGGGTGGAGAGGCTATGGCGGCGGTGCAACATCGAGAAGAGGCAAAACTCTAGCTCGGTTAGATTTGTTTTGGCGTTGGCCGATAGGCTGCTTATATAGGCATAGGCATGTCCAAGCCGATCTCGTGTCGTGATCACGATCTAAATTGTTTTGGACTCCTATCCACAAACTTAGAGGCCAAGAAACCAAAAACTAAATTTGCAAAAAGAGGTCGTGCCCCCGTAAGGCTAGGGGCCGGATTTTGGCAGACCATTCACGTAGGTGCCATGCACCCGCCAACTCAACAAGGCGAGGCAAGCAAGCATGTGTGGGTGTGGGTTTCTTTTCTCCTCCTCACACTAGACTTGATATAGTGAAGAGGACTTTCATATTTAAGTATAGCTACCTGCACTTCCACAAGCAAGATGGGATGAAAAAGTTCTCACTTTCTCTCTTTGCACACATGAATGTGCCTTCCAGATTTCTTCATGGGAATTTCAGAATTCTATTTGGGCCCAAGCCCACATGTATTTTAACATGTAATTGGTTGTATGGTGGGTAATCACCAATCCAATATGACGAGAAGGCTTGAAGCCGGTGATTATACAGCAAGGATCTTTACCAAATCTATATGTTTGCCTTTTGATGTATGTTTTCTATGAATCTGGACTTTGTAGGGCTGTAACATTGGCTTGAATTCGGTAGAGTAAAACCGTTGTTTAAAATGGAGCTTATTATAGCTATAATTCCACTCTTGTGACGCTGGTGGTGAGAAAATGTACGGTCCCACGGGCAGCGTGTGCTTATCAGCTGGGGCCTGGGTTGTTCTTGGACACCGCACCACGATGGCCGGTGATCCGCAGACAGGTCACAGGTGCAGAGGGCAGGGCCAGGGGGAACGGAAATTGCGAAATTATGGGTTGCCAACCGGACCGGCAGGCCCCAGACAACCGAAAGGCTGCCCCAGGCCGGCGGGAGCCCAACTTGCGCCACCGTCCCACGACCGCCATGGCCGCCAGCGCCAGCGCCAGCTGAGCTGCACCTGCGCCTGCACGGCTGCACTGCATGCATCAGCCGTGTTGGTTGGTGGTTGACATTCGGCAGGGCCGGCACCTTAGCTGCCGCAGAGCCAGCGGTGCCGCGCGCGCCGGCCGGCCGGGTGCAGGCCACCTTGTCTGCCTTTTGTTTATTCCCGGCGCCTACAGCCCCCTGCCCCCTCGCCCGATCGGACCGCGCTCACGCTCGCGCGTGCGGGGCACCGGGCCGCACCCGCTTGCCATTTTACTATGCCGCGCTGCACAGGCACAGCACAGCGCGTCAGCGCGCCTGGCGGATTAGAAGCTGCCGCCCGAGTGACATCGGGATCCGCGGCCGCGAATTTCTTATACCCGAAACCGGCCATTCCGATGCATCCGTGGGGGCCTCAATCGAGAGTGCTGAACACGAGTCCGGAATGGCAATAAGAAAGTGGTCTTCCGCCGATGCAGCAGCAGGGCAGAGCGGCGCTCAGGTTCAGTCGCTGGCCGATCGAGTGATCGGCCTCCAGCTCAGCAGCCGCAGCAGCGAGGGGCAACCACGACTAGTTTACACATTCCTGTCCGATACATGTATGTACTCAGGCCCCAGACAACCGGGCGTGCGTGCGCCCCAGACAACTAGTTTGCTAGCACGTCCTCGCGGGCGCGTCGCGAACGCTAGCTTGGCATCGCATGATTGCAACCAGCGGAAACCGACGCATTACACGTCCTGGGTCCTGCGGGTCGTTTTAGCACTCTAGCTACGACACGCGGCCATTGCTGCCGATGGTCCACGTCCTGACGCTCCCTGCGTGCGTGCTGGGGCACGAGGCAGCCAACAACGCCTGGCTGGGGATGGAGAACACAGCGAGGTAGCCCCGTACGCTCATGCAATCTGCTGCGTGCCTCGACGCCCCCGTACCGTAAATCTTGCTACATACTGTTATGAGTGTACGCGCAGCTTCAATTGTAAATACATCGATCATTAGTTGTGTACGGATCACGTACAGTGACAGACTGAAACTGCGTAGGAACTAGCGGTATCTACAGCTAATTTATTAGGTGTTCCGTCAGCAAAGCAGCATCACTAAGCCTTCCTTTTTTCAGTGTACAATTTGTTTGGTATAATGCACGAAGCGCGATAAAATACTGTTGAGATGGAAAAATAAAATGAGCACAGCGCCATTCTCGACGGAAAATGTAAAGAACTGAGAGCATCATCATTGAGCAAGCGACGATTCATATGTCACTAGACTGACTAGGCAACAAGGCAAGAGCAACGTATTCTATTTCAGCAGGGACGTAGACCACGTAACTGACGAACAGATGATGATGGAGGCGTAAACGCTACTGACTAATCAATATTGTTGGGCGGATATGGATTGGACGACATGAATATTGTATATATAGATGCTGTCCCAGCTTAATCGCCTATATAAAGGCCCGTTTAGATGCAACCCAAAACTCAAAATTTTTCAAGATTTCCCGTCACATCGAATCTTGCGGCACATGCATGGAATACTAAATATAGACGAAAAAAAAACTAATTACACAGTTAGTCGAGAAATCGTGAGACGAATCTTTTAAGTCTAAATAGTCCATAATTGGACAATTTTTACCAAATACAAACGAAAGTGCTATAGTAATCAAAAGCCAAAAATTTTCGGAACTAAACGGGGCCTAAGCACGAGTAGCTAGCTAGACGAACGTTACAGCAGTGCGTGGCTAACGCATTAAAAAATCCGGTAGAGTGAAGACATTAATCGAGGCTATATACATTAGCACGACAACAAAAAAAACTTGTGATGTTACATTTGTTCAGTTTAATACGGAAAGCCGTTGCACGTTCATTGAATCCGTCCAGCAACATGTTCAGTGCACTCTGTAATATCCGTCAACAAGTGCTCTGACAGTCATCAAACCCATCAGTTACCGGCTTGATTAGCTCGCCTTTCTACAGGTATCCGTCCTTGCTTTAAAACAATTTAATAATAAAAAATATTTCTGGTGCACTACGGGGACACTCTTTTCATTCGAGGCCTTGTTTAGCTGGCGAAATATTTTGGGGAACGGTACTGTAGCACTTTCGTTGTTATTTGATAATTAGTTTCCAATCATAGTCTAATTAGGCTTAAAAGATTTGTCTCATGAATTTCGTCTAAACTGTGTAATTAGTTTTATTTTTTATTTATATTTAATGCTTCATGTATACGTCCAAAGATTCGATGTGATGAAATCTTAAAAAATTTGCAAAATTTTGGAAACTAAACAGGCACCAAAGGAGGGGACAACTGTTGGCAGCTGCAGAACAATCCAAATTAACGTTTCCAAAAAAATAATAATATATGCTCATATTTTTGCGAAAAGCTATGCTGAAATGAGTCGTTAAAAAACCGTTCGGTTAGTATTAAAGTCAACTGATAAATCGATCGAAGTTATTTTATTATAAAAAAAATAATATAGATTCTATCGATAAGCCGACTGACGAACAGGCCTACGCCGATAAGACCCAAATCATCAGTACTTTTAAACGGTATCTTTCGTGTTTTCTTGTTTGTCACACACCACTGTTCACAGGCAATAGAACAAATCTCTAGCTTCAACTGACAGCCACAAAAACCTGGCCAGAGAATATCCAAAACAGTACTGGCAAAAGAAGGCTCAGATGCATGCATCCAGCCCCTCGTCTGTCCTATGGGGTGATTGGTTGATGTGACGGGGAGCCAGGATAGAGAGCTGGTTTAGGATGGTAAGATATATATTTAAATTGTACATCCAGTTATATTTGATTATTTTTGTTGTTGGTTCAATGTAAAATGAGATCTTATTTGGTTGTATGTACATGAATGAAAGTTTTGAGTGTATAACATATGAGCATCCGTATCATGGGTGCATCGTGTCATTCTGCATCACGAGAGAAGTGGGAATCGAGAAGACGGATCTTTACGAGACGGAACGGTGAAGATGAATGCAACGGAGCAGAAAAAAACATGAGACATACATCCAAACACGGCCTACACCAAGCGGTGCTGGGATGGGGCTCAGGACCCTCCTGCGTGCAACCAATCACCCCTATATAAACTGCCCAAGGTTGTTCGGTGTTCACAGCAAAGGCGGCACTGCCCAAACCACCTCTTTGGCCGTATCGCACAGGGCTCACCCACGCACGCACGCACACGGTCTATCTACTCCACTCCACTGCCACCGCTACTGCTTCATCAGCAGAGCAAGCGGCCGGTGGTGCAGCGCCGGGCAATCCAACACATGGCTCAGATGATCTCCACCATGCCCATTCTGGACGCCGTCCCGGCCGCGTCCGCCATTATGGCGCCCAAACTGCAGGCCGCCGCCGCCGCCTGCCTGGACGCGCCGCCCTCGGGCATCACCGTCGTGTCGAGGCAGCACGTTCGCCCGGACGCCGCGTCGGCGATCGGTGACCTCACGCTGTCCGTCTCCGACCTGCCCATGCTGTCGTGCCACTACATCCAGAAGGGGCTCTTCTTCCCGGCCCCCGACCTGCCCATGCCCTCGCTCGTGTCGCTCCTCCTGTCGTCGCTGTCGCGGGCGCTCGCCGTCGTCCCGGCCCTCGCCGGCCGCCTCGTCACGCTGCCCGACGACCGCATCGTCATCCGCTGCAACGACGCGGGCGTGGATTTCCTCCACGCCGTCGCACCCAGCCTGTCACTTGACGACTTTCTCGTCCCTGACTCCGACGTGCCCACCAAGCTGACAAAGGACTTGTTCCCCATGGACCGGACCGTGAGCTACGAAGGCCACCGTCGCCCGCTCACGTCGTTCCAGGTCACCGTGCTCGGTGACGGCGCCGTCTTTATCGGCATCGTCGCCAACCACGCCGTCGTGGACGGTACCTCCTTTTGGCAATTCTTCAACACCTGGGCGGCCATCTGCCGCGGCGAGTCACCCAAGGTGCCGGACTTCCGCCGAAACTTCTTTGGCGAGTCCACTGCCGTCCTCCGCTTCCCCGGCGGCGTCGGCCCGTCGGTGACCTTCGATGTGGACGCGCCTCTCCGTGAGCGCGTCTTCCACTTCAGCGCTGACGCAATTCGCGAGCTGAAAGCAATAGCCAACCGTCGTCCGAGCGGTGGCCAGGACGCGGAGGTTTACGGCAAGATGGCGCATGACCCCGAGAATCCCCAAGTGCGCGGGGAGATCTCGTCGTTCCAGTCGCTTTGCGCGCAGATATGGCTCGCGGTGACGCGTGCCCGGAAACGCCTGGCGCCCGACGCGACGACGACGTTCCGAATGGCGGTGAACTGCCGGCACCGGCTGCAGCCGGCCATCTCACCTGTCTACTTTGGCAACGCCATCCAGAGCGCTGTGACGATGGCGACGGTGTCGGAGCTGGCTCGCAGCGATCTACGCTGGGCCGCGGGCAAGCTGAACGAGAGCCTCGCGGCGTACGGCGACGGCACGATCCGGCGCGCGGCGGCGGCGTGGCAGGCCGCACCCCGGTGCTTCCCACTGGGCAACCCCGACGGCGCGGTGATCACGATGGGGAGCTCGAACCGGTTCCCGATGTACGAGGGCAACGACTTCGGGTGGGGCCGGCCCCTCGCGGTGCGGAGCGGGCGCGCCAACAAATTCGACGGCAAGATGTCGGCGTTCCCGGGACGCGCCGGGGACGGCAGCGTGGACATCGAGGTGTGCCTGCCCCCGGAAACCATGGCGGCGCTGCTCCGCGACGCCGAGTTCATGCAGTACGTGTCGTGCCCGTCGCATCTGTTGTGATGTACCGGTGCCGTACGCATCGGCCGTGTCGTGACATGCCATCGGGCGGCGTCAGCGCTGCTGTTGGATTGCTCGGTCGTCCTTGCCTTTGGGGAGTAGTACTAGCTAGTTGGTGCCAAGACATTGTATCTGTCTCGCTTTTTCGGAGTGCTGCGTGTAATCGTGTTAGTTAGCAACTACTAGTAGTACTTGGAATTTGGAAATGACTCAGCCTGCAAGCGATGCAACAGCGGGGAGAATATGAACCGTGTAGCAAGAGTTACAAACAAGTTTCTGAAAATGTTGGCAGTTCTGAATAGTTCATCAGATCGTGAAAGCTACCTTGTAGATTGTTAAAAGCTATATACTCCATCCAAAAATAAAATCAACGAAGGTTAACTCGATACAAACCCAGAATTGCACCTTATTGGTGCCGCGGTAGTATATCACAATCTAGGGCAGAAGCTGAATATTGATCCACAAGTTCACAGGGTCTAGTAATGTCATTTGCCAACCTTAAACTTGCACGGCAGTTCAATTTTCAACCCAAAACTATGAAAACAGCTTTATGTTTTCTAAAATATCAAAGATTATTTTAATATGTAAAATTCATAACTATTTATTTTAGATTAGAAAAATGTGAAAGTAGTATTTTTCAAAAAAAATGCTATATATCTGTTGGTGCTATATTTAGAGTTATCTAGGTCTTATTTGTTCATATTACTAGCTAGTGCTTCATCGCTTGAAGCCACACCAGTTATTTATGTAAGCTATTGCTTTATACACTCTACATTGATCACATCACTAGTTGATTGCATCATATTCTCCCTTGTTTGAAACTTATAACGTAATCAAGCAATCAACATAAAAGTAAAACTCTATCCATGTAATGACTAAATAGGATCTATACATGTGGTAGAGCATGGTTTCTGTGATGCTTGTTTCATATTCCACATCTGTCTATGTACTCATAAAATGTCAGATCCTCTTTGTATATATTCAGGTCTAATACAATGCAAACAACAATTTAAATAAATAATGAGCATGACTAAGAGCAATAAAACAATAGAAACAAAAATAAGTATGATCTTCATAACCCTAAATAGATCATCAATAGATAGATAACATTTTAATAAAAAAGGTGTTTGTTTTATATTTGTCTGATAAAAAATAAATCAATTATATTTTTAGAGACTAGATCATATTTCTATTATCTTTAAAAATTAGAATGCCATATTTGGAACCAACCAGAGAAGTAAATTTATTTAGTTTTAACAGTTGAAGGGTGTTCGATACTCAATTTGGTAGGGTAAGATTGAAAATTGGTCTTACATTCAAATTGGAGGTTGAAAAATAGAATTTACCCTAGAATCTAAGTCTAAGGTTAGGCAGTTTGTAGGATTCCACAATATGGCATTGGTCACTTAGTGTATATTCAATGCCGAGCTACAATTTAGAATGCAGAGAGTAATGGCACAAGCTACCCCAATTTAGTTTTTTTATAAGGCACAAACTACTCCAATTGATCCTTACAAACGCATATGCTCGTTTATATGCATGCACACTCACCCCTATAAATGTACACGCATATATCTTGTCCGCATGAGCATCTCGGAAAGACTGTGTTAGACTAACACTTTTAAGATTAATGAAGTCACCACAGACGCCTCTCTATCAACACGTTGCTTGCCGCTAAAAGAATGACACCATTAGGTTTTGAGAATAAATCCAGAAAAATGCAAGCACCTACGTCAAATCGAGGACTTAAAATCTAGATAGACATATTTCACCATAAAAATCTATTTCATAAAAAAACCATAAAAATCTATTTCATAAAAAATCCAGCTAAGCTATACGTTCACAGTTGTAAATCCTCTTAACGACACGACTGAAGCATATATGAAGCAATTGTAAATTCTCTCTATGTTGTCTGCCGTCAATGACAAAACTTCACAGCAGTACAGCACCAGCAGTCCAGCACGCAAGTAAGGTCAATGTTGTCCATCTCGCATCTCAAGATGGTCACTTCGCTAGCCCATCGACCGTTGGGTACCGAATCTGCTCTGTTGCTGATGCTGGCCCAGCCCATGAAACAAAAAAAAAAAAACACGTCAATACGCGCCTTAGGGGCCACTAGCTTTCAGATGTTAATGGCCACGGGCTACCTAATAGCCAACCCATAGTAAAATGTCCAGGAGGTTGGACCCACAGCAGCGCCCCCCCCCATGCTTTGGTTTTCTTTCCTAGCGTGATGGCAGACTACACGTAGCACGACCTAGAGATATTGCTGCCGGCGCTCAACACGACGTCGCCACGGCGATGAGCACGTGGTTGACGCTCGACAACACGGTCGCGCAATAAAACGCAAATTCCAGGACGGCTCACACGATGGTAGACCGGCGGGTGCATCACCAACCTGCATCGTCGAGCTCAAAGACTGATCCAAGGCCTCGTTCGGTTGCTTAATTTATATAGTCTTTGATCAGCTGGAACGATGCCCAGGGAGATCTGGACTAACCAAACGAGCCCTAATTTTCTTGTCCGTGTCTATGATAAATGAACGTGCTCCCTCTGTAGAAGGTGTTATTTTAACCTTCTTCTTTTTTTTTTGTCTTGGGTCAATTAGATAGGTGATCCGAAGAATATATAAGAGGTTATATATTGTATATTTGTACTGCTGCAGAGTAAATTTTATTATGTTTTGTTTAGATTACATGTTTACAACAGTGTAACTTTATCACCGCGTGATCACCATGCCTTGCTTATTTACTTCAGTAAATCATGATGGCGCAACTAAGAAGAAGGAAATGTTGGAGTTTACTGCAATCTCTCATGATAACAAGGATCAATAGCTGCTTGGGCCCTGGCCCTCTCCTCCAACATCTTGTGGATCTCCTCATGAAGTTGTTCATAGTCGTAGTCTTAACAATGTTTTTGGGATTTGTTGGATCCATCAAATCACCCTTTCGATTCGGCCATTATAGTAAATTTCATTAATTTCTTCCCCACTGAAGTATGTTGGCGCAAAAGGTGGCCACACACTAGAGCACTAGGCGAATGTGCGGATTGCAGATCGATAAATCCTCTGCTGTAAAACCTTTGAACACTAGTCCGAGAGGGACCCTGTTGGGATTAGTGCACTTAGAGTTGTTCTAAGGTCAATAAGGCGACTTAGAACAACTCAAGTTGTCGTAGAGACGAAGAGAGAATAGAAATTACGGTTGGAAAAGTGTTTAGGGTTTGGAGAAAAAAATAGTAAACATGTAGGATATCCTCAATTGACCGTACTCTTTCATATTTATAGGGTGAGAGGCATGTATCCCGGGATCAAGTTTGAATACATCACGAATGCGACATTAAAACCGACCCAAAACAAACACGAAACCAGGACGGCTAAACCACCGGTACACGTACGTATTCAGCACGGGGCTACCAATTTTGACTGCAAAGCACCGAGTCATGTCATGCATCATGAAATTGACCACCGAACGAGTGAGAGAACCACAAAGAGTTGCAGCAAATATAGAGTTGTCCCAAAATAACAGATTGAGAATAGCATGACTAAGCACTAGTGCTTGCATTTACAGCTACGATAGCGCTTGACTGCCTGTTGATGATACTCACAGGGTTAGATGTGTGTCCGTAAGCTTGTATGAGTATAGTGTGTTTTGGTAAAAACAAACAAACATCCGAGCCAGATTATGCATCGTGATCCATTCTCTCATGCAATGTCCGAGATGCAGTCAAAGACAGTTGTGAATGAAAGACAAAAACGCCAAGCTCCCGGTTTCCAAGGCGGGAGGGCGAGGCCGAACCTGTTCGGAGTCGGAACTCGAAGCGAACAATCGGTATCCGGAGCCAGAGAAACCAAAGGAAAAAGTAGCGCGCGCGCAAAAGACGACGGCAGGAACGCCGGCGCCCCTGCCGTACTGCAGCACTGCGACTGCGACTGCCCGCGACCTGCACAGCCGGCGCAGTCATCTGTCGCCCCAGCGCTCGATCGGGCAGCGATTCAGCAGCCCACCCACATTCCCGAGAAAACGTCCCCCCCGAAATGCTCAATGATTGGTGCCCGCGCGCCGCATCGTCCATGACGCACACGTCGCGTCCCATGTCGTCATGCCTCGGGCAGCGCGCACGCCGGGGCAGCCCCTCCGTGTCCGGTGTCCCCTTCCGCGAGCACCGCCGCGCCCCGGCCCGTCAATTCCATGTCTCCCCGTCGCGTCGCCTTGTGCGACCTGTCCCTGAAAACGGCTCAGCACTCAGCAGTTCAGCACGGCTCGGCTAGCGCGGCCAGCCTCAAAAGAACTGCGAGCTCGGCCTCTTACTCTGACAGTCATGTTCTACCTTCCGGCCTTCCCGCCTCTCGCTCTGCTTTACTTTTCCGTCTCCAGCCTCGGCTAGGCTTGGATCCTTTGCAAGATCTGCTTGCTCGCTTCCACTGGAAATATTCTCCGGCCACCACCACCGGCGCAAGGCAACAAGAATATACCGCCCCTCGGGCACCAACCCACACGTCGGGGTCGGGGCCTCGTCTCGTCTCCTGTTGCTCTGGCCTCTGGGCTCTGCCTCTCCTGCTTTAAAGCTGCAAGCCTTGGCGAGTTCCTGGTCATATTGAATCGATGAACCATCACTCTGCAGTCTGCTCATCGCTTCTCTGATCCGATCGATGCCACCATAGCGGTCAATTAGACCAGCCTTTTTCTTTCAGTGCCTTGTGTCTCAGTCTCCCTTTGTTTCTTTTTCTTTTCTGCTCTACCTTGCACCTTGCAGTGCCTTTCATGCTCTTGTCACATACTTGCAGAAGTCCGCTTGCTTTTTTCCTTTGAGCTGAGTGAGACCGAGAGGCACAGGCACTAGCCCTTGCCGTATAAAACGTGTCGCGCGTAGGCGACTAGGCTGTCCCCGTGGTACGCGCGCACACTATATTGGGGTTGCATCAAGCATCCGACCGGCGAGATGAGGAGGAAAGGGAGCGAGTGCACAAGGATCAGCCCAGCTGAGATCGGCGCCGGCACGCCCATGCTCTCCCTGGCGTCCAGATCCGGCCGGAGGGCGCCGTCGGACCGGGACCGGCCTCGGCAAGTGCGGGGCGCCTGCGGCTCTCGCCTGCTGCGGACCGCGCGGTGGACGGCCGCGCGGTTCTACAGGCGAGCGAGGGTAAGCATCGTCAGGGCGTTTCGGTCCTCGTCGTCGGCGACCAAGAAAGCAGCTGCTGCCACTGCTGCTTCACCGGATTGCACGCCGGCGAGGCATAGCAGTAGGCGGCAGCAGCAGTCCGCGCCACCGGTGGTCGTCGATGACTCGCACAAGAGCGAAGCGGTGGAGGAGTGCATCAGGTTCATGAACTCGTCGTCGAGGAAGTACCGGTAGAGTTCTCTGGGGGTTCTGTGTGCGCGGATGCTGTGGCGTCTTCCTTCTTGTTTTTTCTTTTGCCTTTCATCTATGTGTGCATCTGATCAAACCTTGTACTTGAGAAACATACTGGCTACTTCTTTGATCTTTGCGTCCCCTGAAATATCTCATTGCCGTCTAATATCAAAGTCTGTCTGTCAGTGAGTCTGTTTATATATATTTTTTCATTTGAGTGGAACAACATTTTTCATCTTATTAAGTAAGCAATTCTCTTTGTATCTAGCAGATATTTATTTCTACCACCACATTACGTCATCATCGATGTAAAAACAGGAGCTGGCGTCTCCGGTTGATGATTCGATGTCCTATCGCTCTACAATGTTTGTTTCTTGTTCGAGATTTTTTTCTTCTTCAATCTTCATGTACTAGTATCCGAGCGATCAGGATAAACTAGAGCTAAATCTATGACATCATTTTCTTATCTGTCAGAAGACGAACAACCTTTTCGCAAAAAAAAAAGAAGACGACGAACAACAAAAACCACATATTCAACGAAGCAGATAGAGGAGATAAGAAAGCATATGTAACTGAAGCAAACTTCTGAACATCGTACTGGATCCAATCAGTCCAACCTACGGTGAAACAGAAAGAAAGATTATATTGACAAAGGAAGCATATGTGAGAGCAGAACAGAAAGAAAGATTGCAATGGAAGGCAAAAGACGAAAATGTACGTAGCATAGAGCTGTTTTGTGTTTGGATTGAGGCCCGGACAGGCAGCACTTTTGGCCCCTGCATCTAAAACCTAATAGAGCATGTACAAGAGTTTTCAAAACACATTTCCAAACTGATCTTTTTTTTGGCAAGATTAAATAACCCACCCTTCAACGACTCCCTATCTCTCCGCATCGATATAATTGCACGAAAATATACACACATGTATTGTTAGAAGGTTTGGCTGACCTAAATAATAACTAGAAAGACAGGCGCGGCAATTCATTTGATTGAGCCAACGTCGTCATTATTATTAGAGATATACATATATATATAAAATATAAAGATATAAGAGTAAAATACACCCTGAGTTCTCAAATTTTTGAGGCACTCTCATCTAGCTCCTCGAACTAAAAAAAAACGGCCATCTGGATCTCTAATCTAATGTTGGCGCACATCAACCGTCCTAAACTCGCCACGCCGGCGCTAGCATATGACGTGGCTATGCCACGTAGGCAGCTGGACTCTGGGACCGTGACAACTTCTAAAAAAACCCTCACGTGTTTGGAGAACGTTGTTTCAGGTCCAGGCCCGTGTAACAGAGAGAGAGAGAGAGGAAGGGGAACGGAGAGCGACGGTGGTGTTCGCTAGGCACGCGGTGGTGGGCGTTGAGGCCGCGGCGGCGAACGGCCGGCCGGCGGGGTGCGTAGGCCCCGTGGGGGACTGGCCCTAGCCCAGGCTGCACGAGGGAGAGGCCGCAATGGGCCATCTGCGGGAGGAGGTGGCGAGCGTGGCCGCAGCCCGACGCCAGCGGCGCTCCGGTGTTTCTCCCGGATGTGGGTGGGGTGCGGCAAGTGCGCGCGGGCGTGGGGAAGGATGGAGGCGTGCTTGGTTGGGCCTGAGTTGGCTTGCACGGGCGGGACTGCGTGGGCGCGGTGGCATGCGCGCGATGGCGGCGGCAGCAGCAGAGACGGCCAGGCGCGGGCGACCCGGACGCCGGCAGCGGACCTCCGTGCGCGCGCTCACGGACGCGGCGCGTGGCTGCGCAGCCAGGGCGGCGGCGATAGCAGCTCGGAAATGGCGGGCCGCGTGCACGGGAGCGTGCAGCCGCGGCGTGGCAACATGCGGCGCTCCCCGGCGGCACCCAACCCGGCGAGCAGAGAGCCACCGTGCTGGGCTCAGAGGAGGAGCAGAGAGCCGGCGCCTTCTGTTGCGCGCATGTGAGGAAGGCGCTCGTCAACGGTGCGTTCAGGCCGAGGCTGCAGCAGCTCGCCAGTCACCACACACACTCCTCTATCTGCGCCGCCCTGGAACTCTGGAAGCGCTCGGAGGGTGCATGTGCAGCGTTTCCTTCACGACCGCGTCCAGCTCCGTCTGGGCCTTCGCCAGGATGTCCGGGTGCAGCGACATCAACGGCAGATGGTCAGTCCAGTTGAACGTGCCCAGGAGGTCGTAGCCCTCGGTGACCATCTCGTCCAAAAGGACACCGGAATCGGGCACCGGCCGGCGCTCCCCTGCTCTATTCGTTCAAGAAGGTGGAGCACGAGGCACGTGAGGAGGCGGCGCCTGCAGAGGCGCTCGCGTCGCATGACGCCGGTGTCGAGGAGCGTGACGCCGGTGAAGTCGTGGCTTGCCTCGCCATCGTCGTCGCCTCATCCATGGCTCCATGTCCGATGCGCCGGCCGCCGTGATCCAGACTCTAGAGGCCGCCAGAGCTGATGACATTGCCTGCTCCGTCCTTGGACGTGGAGCGGGAGCGCGTCCGCCTCGCTGCTGCCGCATGTGCCTCGCGGACGGGATGGGGACGCCGCCTCGCGCTGCCGCCTGTGCTGATCGTTGACTAGGCTGCCGGCGGTTGCCTCACCGTTCGCCACCACCTCGCCGAGCCGCGCGTGCACACCGTGAAAGGACCGTGGACGCCGTCTCACAGGTGTGAATAGTCATTTCTAAAAATTTAACCTTTAAAAATACAGAAATAATTAGCATTCCAAATCAGAGAAATAACCCCTCACGAGTTAGCCAATCAAAAAAAAGAATACAAGGTATATAGAATAAGTCTAGAAGATACGACCTGCAACAAACAAGTTAGAGTAGCAAGTATATAAATTCAGCGCAGGGACCAAATACCGGACACGTCCAGGTATCAGGTATGCCCGGCCAGCTCTCAACTTGCTCCGATTGATTTCTCTTTTCAAACCAAGTTCCAGACCACTATTGGTAACCTACAGACAGGTTCAAACAACACACAAGGATCATAAATACTAAATGTAAAGAGAGATCAAGACACGGTATTTGTTTTACCGATTTCAGACTCCGTCGAGTCCTACTCTCCGTTGAGAGGGCTACGAGTGACCCAGCGAAGATCAGCTCTAGAGGACCACAAAGGCCATTTTAGCCGGAGTCTTTTCTAACTCATTTTCCTCCTTCCACTAGATGATCCTTTCCCTTGCGGCGGTGGAATCGAACCGTTACAAACTTTCCGAGGCACACCACAATCTCTTGGGTGCTCTCCGGCGACGTCTAGCCGTCTAGGACCGAAGAGTCTAAGAGTAACAAATACAAATTACTAGATCGACAAATATGCACAAGTGCTCAAGGGTGGCTTGCTCTCAATTTTGAATCTCACTCAACCCACAAGATGAATTTTGCAAGTTTGAATCAACCACTCACTGAGACAGGGTTGGATAGTGTTCTCAAGGCTAAAAAATGTGTAAGAATATCAGCACAATTAGCAGCCTCCAAATGTGGAGGCTAAGGGGTTTATAGCCCATTTGAAAAACTAGCCGTTATTTAGCCATTGGCGAATACCGGACACGTCCGATATCAATAGCGCCAACGGTCATAAAGTCAGTAAAGTTGCGTGACGTCGGAACTCCCGACGATTGCCGGGACTTCCGACTCTTATCAGAACTCCCGACGAACCAACCCGAGAAAACCGAGAAGATCACTGTGCCTGGGCAAATATCGGACACGTCCGGTATCAATACCGGATACATCCGGTCTTGCTAGACTCAGTAAAAGAGTTAGTTCTTTTGGCTCTCAAAAACACTCACATGTATTGGCTTGAGCACTTATGAATAAACATCTATCAGCATGATGCATCACTCTTAATAGTACGGCATACCTAAAAACTCAAGATCAATTGAAAATGGAATTTTATGCACTTGAGTTGATTTCCCTTGAACTGAAATGCCATATATTTCAATGATCATCAAGTGAGGGTGTCAATCATGTCGATCTTGATTTTCTCCTTGAGCATAGACATCTTGAGCATGTGACTTGATTACATTTAACAAATATGAGTTAACTCCAAATATATCAAGTCACTTCCAACACTTATCTAAGATTTGATTCTCCACTTCAATATGACCATCATGGTTTAATTGGTACCTCAACTAAATGCAAGTGCTTTCTTCTTCACCCTAGCTAGATTTCTCGATCGCCAAGCCGTCGCTTGTTCTTCACCCTTGCTTAGTACCTCAAAGCCTTTCCTTGCTATCTTCACCAACTCAAGCCATCAAGTCACACTTGGTGTTGAATCATTTATTTAGATCATTTATATAAATGTCTTTCAATGTAGCAAGCTTTAGAATGTGAGACCATTCCATATGCAATCCCTTATGTCTCATTAATAAGTTCTTCAATTTGCTTGCTTTCACATAAGCCATAGAAATCTGCAAGCTGTATCTGACACCTATGATCACTCCTCGTCATCCTGTCTACCATCATCCTCATCATCTAAATGTGGAGCACCAGCTGGGCGTGAACCACCTTCACTAGATAGGTCATAACCACCATACCCACAGTAGCTATATCCACCTGTGAGGTCACCTCACCAGTCTAAAGCATACTCGTCTACAACACTAGGACATGGCTGAGTGTGAGTAGGTACACGAGCCTATACTGGTAAGGTGTCAAGGTGCTCTGGTGCCTACTCCTACTGCTGAGCCTACTGTTGTGGTGCATGCTGCTCCTGCTTCTGAAGAAACTCAGCAAACAGTCTATCATGTCTGATCTGTCTCTGATCCTCAGTCTCAGTCTCACTGGAGGGAGATCATCATCTGAGATAGGAGATCAAGGAGGTCTAAGCTTGAGGTTCTGAGAAATCTGCTTGAGAGTCCAGGTATCCTTCCTCCTAGCCTCCCTCTCCTTCTGCTGTTGAACCTCACTATCCTTGCACATCCCAAATATGGCACTGAAAAGCTTACGAATAGGAGACAGGACTACGGCATCATGAAGAAGAACATGGAGGAGCACGTGGTGGAGGTGATGCTCCTCCTGCTGCTGTTGCACCACCCTTATGTGCATCTGCCTCTACTGCTGCTGCTCCCCCTGGACCAGTGCGGGTACTCCAACCTCTGGCAAATCAGCTACAATCTTTAGAACCTTGTGAGGTCTGTCATACTCAAATTGGTTCCCGGTCACCTGCTCAATCATATACATGATGTATGGACCAAAACCACAGACCTTAATGGGCCTCTCACCAACACTCTAGATCTCACACCAGATAATGTCAAAGATACTAAAGGACTCTGCATCTGGTGCCATCCTATGGAGAAGGTTCCTAGAGCAATCTACAACAGTACCCTTGTCACCGCCCTTGTAGTTAGTGGACTTCCTAAACATCCTGTCTAGGTACCTGTATGTGGGATGAAGGCCATCGACCTTCCCAACCGAGCCACCTCTATACATGTAAGCCATCCTCTTATGAGGTAGTACCTGCTCAGTGTGGATCTGGTCTCTCTAAAGATGCTCAGTGTGGATCCGGTCTCTCTAAAGCTCCTCCTCTGAAATACCTAGATATCCTGCAAAGACTAAATAGTCAACATTGTACCACTGTCCCTCTAACATCCAGTGCATATGCCTTGGCTCCTCTACAAACAAGGTGGCGTAGAACTATGCAATAACTTCAGAGTTCCACGGATGCTGAAACTCCATGAGCTGGTAAAAACCGATGCGCTGTCAAGTGGCAATCATAATGTCAAGAGGAGTCTTCTCCTGCTCTCTAACATGTGTGGCACAACCGCCTAATCTAATGCCTCTCAGGAGTGCTCATCTTCCATTAGACACTAAGCACTCAAGGAAGAACACCAAATTACACGGTCCCATCGGGCACACCCCGAGGAAGAACCCGAAAATCCATACTTTTCCATCAGGATCATAAATGAGAGAATACAACTTACAACATTCTTAACCATTTCTTACATCACTTTACATGTAACATCAGAGTATAACATTTATTATTTATAATAGCGGAATATGAACATGTTATCAGAGTTATGAACAATTTAAATTAACAACGGAATATAAACATGTGATCAGGATTACAATGGAAATAAATATCTATTCATGGCATGATGAAACATTGATAAATGAACTATGACAATAGATTATAAAAACTTATGTTTATAAAAATATTTGGTGAGAGTTATAAATAAAAACTATGATCGCAGCGTAAAGGAAATCCTCTCTGAGCCCACTAGGAGGAATCCACACACAAAGGTCAGCTCTAGCCTCCACCTGTCACCTGCAACAGGGGGAATAAAACCCTGAGTACTTAATTGTACTCAGCAAGACTTACCTAACAGGAGGAAAGAAAAGACTCTAAGGATATGTAAGGCTAGCATCTCCTTGTTGTAACTTGGGCCCTCTTTCTTGCCTCTTTGTACAAGGGGCAATTCTTCATAGGATGGCCCAACTTCTTGCATATGAGACAAGCACTTGGTTCATCATGCTTCATTTTTGCTTGGCCACCTTGGTGGAAGTCTTTTGATCATCGGCTTCAACCTTATCGGCCCAACTCTTGTGTGGACACATAGCCCACTCATGCCCATACAATTCACAACCATAGCACAATCTTTTTCCATGTTTCTTGCTCTTAGTTGCTTTGACTTTGCTTGAGTTGTGATTCTTTTGTTGGATTTTGGAGGGAGCAAGGTTTGAACCCTTCTCAAGCTTCTTCACCATGTTTTCACGATTATCTTGAGAAGGTTGTGCTTCCTCCTTATCCTTCAACCGAATCACATCCTTTCTGAGCCTTTCTACTTCTTCTTTGAACTCATTATTTTCTAAGAGATTTTGCTCTATCAAAGATTGGCTTGCTTGAGAAGCACACTCATTAGTACAAGGAATATTTAATTGAGATGGTGTACAAGTGAGTGTGTGAGTGAAAGGTTGAGATGATTTTACCGATGTGATCACAACCTCATGAGATACCTCAAGCATGAAATGTGATTCCACTAACTTTTCATGTGAGCACTTGAGATAAACATGGTTGGCTTGGAGAACATTGTATTTGCTTGAAAGTTCATCTAATCTTGCCTTGAGCTTAATGTTGTCCTTTTCTAGTTGTGACACACTAGAAAAGGAGTTAGTAACCAAAGCATGCTCAATTGACAATTTTTCATACCTCTCATTTAAAGCCTTTAGTTCTTCCAACTTGGAGATGAGAAACATTTCTTGCTTTTGAAGTGATTGCTCTTGCTTCTCATTATCTTCTTCTAACTTATCATTCTTTTCAACTATCTTCATGATGATGAGCTTGTCCTTGCGGGTGAGATGGTCAAGATTGTACCTAGAGGCTTTCTTCTTGCTTTTCTTGGCCATGAGACACAAGTGATGAGTATCTTGATGTACTGAACATGATTCACCACTTGGCCGCCACCAAGCTTGATCATCGTCGCAAGAGCTGGCTTGTTGTTTTGCTGCCTAGGCCATACCAGACACGTCCGGTATAGATACCAGACACGTCCGGTATACACATCTTGTTCATTGGAATATAATCATTTACATCAATCGCTTTTCTCTCGCTCTTTACTTCTAACACGGAGGGAGGGAGGGAGGGAGAGAGACTATGTGGATTTTTACAAGTGTGAAAGAGAGAGGAATGAAAAGACACCCTTTGGATTAATCCCTAATTAAACACTAAATAATAATTCTCAACAAAACTTTGATTTGTTATTTAGTGCACTTTCAACTATTTGATGAAAAGCTTCTTTTTGATCTTTATTTAGTTGCATGTATAATTTATTTGCCTCTTCTTCTAGATATTGGACGTCATAGTTCATTTCTTCTTGAATTAGTCGATTGTTAGTATCCAATACATGATATGTTGATCTACGTGGGAGATTATAATTATTTATTTGTTGACCATTCCTTGAAAAATTTTCTTCTAGCAGTAAATCTTGTAGTTTACTTTGAGTAGGTACATATTCAATTGGATAATATCTACGTATCAATTGTTGTGCAATATCATGAACCATTTTTTGCAAATTTCTGTTAAAGAATTCTCTTTCATTTTTTAATTCACAAAATGTAAGCCTTATTGTAAATAAGCTTCGTTATTGCAGAGCTGTTGCCCAATTTGTAGCTTCTTCAAATGTTTTGTACCACTCGTTGTCATCAGTTAGTAGTCCTCGTGCTGCACATGCTTCTTTAAATGTTTCATAAACAATACCATTATATGTTCTTATGTCAACATAGCTCATAGCACCTTTCACTATCATTAAGAGCATGCGTAGATAGAATCGTTCTCCTTCCGTTGGATTTACATAGTATAATCTGCCTATTTTAAACCCATCTTGATGTTTGACCTATTTCTTATTCGTTTTATCCCATCTCCATTTTAGTGGAAATTCACAATATGTAAGCTCTTTTGCACTGTCATATTCTTTGTTAGCACTAAACCATTCAGTGAGCATTGTTTTTGTATTTTTGGGATCTTTGATGACATCTCTTAGTTTAGTATCTTTTTTATATTTAACTATATTCATTAGTGCTAGGTGAACAGGTAATCTTTCAACTGGAGGCCAATGATGGTGTATCTCATAACCAAACAATCTCCATAGTGCATCTTATTCAGATAAGTATCTACAATCAAGATATTCTTTGATCTCATCAATATCTTTGGTTTCCTGATTTATGGGTGCATCTTGACCTTTTTTGATACGTTCAAATATTATCTTAGCTTGGTCGGGACCTTTGTTTACATATTTGCATAAGTATTTTAAAACTTTACTTTTGTTTACGAATTCCACATTTATGTGTGCCTGGTATTTCTTGAGTAACTCTAGATTATGTGGAACAACCCATGTATTATCTAGATTGTGGGTATCTCTACGTATGAAAAGACCAGTGTCTCGTCTTCGATATACTGTGAAACATGTATCTGTGAAAGTAGTCTCTTCTTGAAATTGTTTAGGATAGAATTTAGAGCATCTTCCCTTTTTCATACATGGACAATCCCAGTTTTTTTCTCCATATGGTCCGTGCATCATGTGTTCGGATACAAGTATGTAGCCTAATGGGTCTTTTGTGGGGTTAGGTATTTCAACATTTATCCAAGTGTCAATAGTCTCAGTGGTCACCTCATTTCCTCTTTTATCCAGCCAAACTAAGATATGAACATGTGGTAGACCCCTTTTCTGGAATTCTATAGAATATAGTATTGCTCACATAGGACCAAAGATTGCAGTTGAGCGTATGTCATCTAGAAGTTGTCGTAGTTTCATATGAAATACACGCACTATAATATCAGGTCTATCATTAGGTTGTTGGCCATTTAATATAGCTAATGATATTTCTGGCCATTTAGGATTACATGCAAATGTTATGAAAAGATCTGGTGGTCCATATACACGACAGATTGCTATGCCATCATGATAATTTTGTATCATATAACGTCTACAACCAATGTGGCTAGAAGGTAAGAGAACTCTTTTCCCTTATTTGATTTCCTTCGTGTATTCCTTTCTCTATTGCATCAAATATTCCCTGTATATATTCAGCTCTCATTTTTTTGATTTTTTTGCAACAAATCGAAGTCTATCTTCATCTTCCATTGCTCGTGCATCTACAATTGCTTGTTTTGATAATCGTACATAGCATAAATATGGGTTCGGTTGGTTTTTTCTATAGTGCATATGGTACTTAAAAAATTAATGCATTGTCACCGTGTTCCTTTTTTGCTGAGTTGTTTGATTTCTTGTTTTCTTATGATATTCTATGCCTAATTGAAATCCTCTTTCTCCATAAGGGAATAATAATGGATATTGTAGTGGCATATATGCTGGATGAAATATAGATATATGTTGTAGTGTCTTTGTTCGAGTGCTAACAATTATATCCCTTTTATAATTTTCCAATGTCATATCGTTAAGATCAGTTCCATCCTGATCTTCTTTACTTAAGCTCGTATTCTATTTTCAATCTCATTTTTAGTATCAAAGATATATAGCTCGGTGAACTTAGGTATTTTATTTGGTTCAGGTAACAATGATCCTATGCGATGATGTATTTTGCCGTTTATTCGAAATACGTAGGGGCCTTCTCCCTTATTGATAGTTCTATCAATATTGCCCCCCATAGATGTAAAAGCAAACATACTATTGTATTGTCTTATCTTTTGTAGGAAATGTCTCGAGTATCCATCTCCACTGTAATCCAATAACCTTTTGAGAAACTGGGGTGGTTCTTTGAATGGTGGTATTTTGATTTTGCCATATTTACAGCAGTTGGAGTATAATACATGTCCATGAGCTCGTTTAGTATCATATTTGTTTCGTTCTTCGTACCAGAATATTGCATTGCAATATTTGCAACTGTATTTTGGTATTCCCAAGTATGATCTTTGCCCATATGTTTCTTTGAGGTATTGAATTTGTTCAGCAGAGAAATTTATCATACCACGAGGTAAAGATAAGTATGCATGTTTTTTATCTTCTTGTAAGCATCTTCGTTTTATAGCTTCTTGTACAACCTGGTTCTTTTCATCTATCTTCCGTTTTCTCTCTTCTATTTTCGCATGTATCTTGTTTTTGTCCACAAAATATACTTGTTTCTGTCTTTTTATATGCTCTGCTTCCCATTTCTACAATGAACAGTATGTGGCATTGTTATTGCATAAGAGGAAATCAATAGTTAGTAAATGTGAATGAAATAGAAATGTAATATTACAACAGGATATTAATAGTATAAAACAATATAGTCCATGGTGCATATCTTAAATAAACTTTAACTTTTTAGAAGATACATGGATTAAATATAATATGGAGAAAGTAGTTTGTTAAGCAGGTTTGAATTTACATTAGTGTATTGTTTTATCAGCTTGTTTGATTTTGATTATGAGGATTATATGACAATGTGACCCCGTGTCTATTGGGGCTGTTAGCTGATCAAGACAAGAGAAACTAAGGATGAGGAAGGGCCGCTGCTATATGTATTGCTGACTAATCGATCTTTACTGAAGATAATGAAAAAAAAATTGAGTTATTATCTTGCTGTCCCTGATGAAGAACCTCGATTTGTATTTGCTGTTGGTGTTCACCACCGTTGACTTATTGTGTCGTTTCAGATAGTGTATTGGCGTTGTTTTGTGTAGGGTGATGGTGATGGAGGGCAGAACTCGAGTGAGCGATGTTTATAATACTTATCGATAAAGAGATGGGAACTTCTCTCCGGTTGTCTTATATATATATAATACTTATCGATAAAGAGATGGGAACTTCTCTCCTGTTATCTTATATATATAATACTTATCGATAAAGAGATGGAAACTTCTCTTCGGTTGTCTTATTTCTCTCCGGTTGTCTTATATATAATACTTATCGATAAAGAGATGGGAACTTCTCTCCAGTTGTCTTATATATAATACTTATCGATAAAGAGATGGGAACTTCTCTCCGGTTGTCTTATATATATAATACTTATCGATAAAGAGATGGGAACTTCTCTCCGGTTGTCTTATATATATAATACTGTGGCTATCCTTCTACCTATGAAACAAGGTGTTCAGGTGGAGGTTGGAGAATTCTCTAGAATTTGAACAGAACACGATACATGTAAGGTTCTTTCACAGGGAAAAATATATATGTTCTAGTACTACCTAGAAAAATGGTTTGATGAATACTGCCCCGTTCGGCTTACCCTATATCCGGCTTGTTCGACTTTTTTTTTCAACCAGAACAGTGTTTTTCTCTCACAACATTTCAGCTAGAACAGTGTTTTTCAGTCAAGATTCAGCAAGCCGAACGGAGCCATGTGTCGAATTGAGGTGCCAGATCCCCCCACGTACTGTACTCTCTAGAGAATGGTTTGATGATGCATTAAAGTGTGGTGCCAGATTATGTCTTGTAGGACACGTGTTAGAAAAATAAGCTAGATAACATGGTGTAGATTTCGTCTTGTAGAGATTCCAAATAAATCCAAAGCCCCAATCATACATGTGCTGGCCTATTGTTAGAAAATTGCTCTAGTCGCACGTCAATCACCTTAATGTTACGATTGTGCAGCTAATTATTTACCATAGCTGTGGCGCGTATATATATTGAGATGAGAAGTCGTCCTCAATACAGACAACTCATCTCCTCCTCTTACCACTGTGCTGCGCCGCCGCCGTCTTCCCTATCTTGTCACCGACGTGTCATCGGCGCTGGGAGAGCAGATATATGAATCCTACGCCCCCTCGTGTCCCTGCACAGGGTAGGGGCCGTATCAGGTTATTGATTAGCGCTGTCGTGATTGCTCATTGAACGTCTTCTTCCCTCTATGATGGTATTCGATGATCTCCACCGACGGTCCACTTCGTCTACTATTGCGCTATCTCTAGCACCGACAACCCCACTGTAATAATGCCTACACTTACTCTGTTGTTCGTTCTTGCGTTCCTTCTGTTACTAGCACTAGAGAGTTTGAGTTTGCCTTGGATCGTAGTGCTAGTGTTAATTCGCACACCTATGATATATGCTGTTGTTTTTTCTTAAGAATTAATTTATGCGTCACTAAATTGCTATTATTTTCAACACGTATCAGTGAGCCAATAAGGAGTAAAAACAAGGTTCAAGGTTCCCGATGCAAATGCACGGGAAAAAAAAGTACATGCGTGGTTTGGATATATTTGAAAATAGTCTGGTTTTGATGAAAAATTATCTTCTTATCTTTAGAACACAGATTTTGAAAATGACTAGAGATTTTAAAAATGATTGGAGAACACAATAAATATGCTCCTAACATTTTTTAGCCACTTAGAAAACCTCATTGATTTACCAATTGTTTTTTAATTAACTATTAGAAAGCTGGCTCGCGTTCACACGGATTACGTGGATGTCCACTTCTATTCCATTTGTTTTCTCAAGAAAAAAATTAAAATTCTAACCGTCTTCTCGCATTTCGTCCGTGCTTTCAACCTGTTGGGTCGCTGGGCCGGTCTGGGCTACAACACAGACGAGCCCAGTAAGCATTACGTTCCTACGACAAGCGTACGAGCCAGCATTATTTTGCCGCGACAAGCCTACGAGCCCATTTATTTCCAGCCCTTCCAAACTGAAATGATGGGCTCTGATTAGTACAGGCTACCTCCATTTCCTTTGCAAAAGTGACTTTTCCTTATCCAAATCCTGGCCTCCTTCTGCTTAAAAAAAAAATCCTGGCCTCCTCCTTTTCCTTTGAAAGTTGATTTCTTATCTAGTACACCCTCTTTCTCTTCCTTTTGCAAGCGCGCGTTTCTCATCTGTTATTGTTCTATATAGGTGTTTAGTTGATCGTCAAAATTACAATTGCAATATATAGAAAATTAAGTGGAGTGCCAAATTAATTTGCAAATAATCCGAATAAAAACATACTAAATTTTATAAAACGGAAATTACATGACTTATTTACAAATAAATTTGTTAACCAAACATTCTTCAACACTAGTACCTTTTTCTTCAACGTTAGTACAGCTTACTACCAAACATTCTGCAACACTAGTGTACTTCTCCTTTTCGGCCGGTGAGTCCGTCAGGCAAATCGAATGTTTCTTTTCGCATAGTTTGAAACCTGCAAAGCTGCACATGGAATGTGGTACAACAGTACCAGTATGTTTACTGTTGGCATGCAGATTAAGTGACCAGTAGTCAGTGTGAAAGAGTCAACAAACAAGAGAGCATGGCCCAGATTGCCGAAAAGTTAGCTGCAAGCTTTGAAACTCCATGTCCAACGACAAGCATCCAAAGCAAACTGATTATATAGCCAACAATTTCCTAGAGGCAAGCGGGTGGTGGTTGACTATCACATGCTGTGAACAAGTCAGAAGTATTTTCTTATGATGATAGCCAGCAACAGCAAGCACTCACGGTTAAAAATAGGGTGGCCGTAGCACGACAGTTTGAACCCAATGTATGCATCCTGTAAAAGCCTGCTGTGTTTCCTACTGCATGCGTCTTTAGTTCCCACCTAACGCAATAGATTCATGCGTGAATCACAGATCACAAGCCACACAAACATATAAAACAAAACAGTCAAGTTCATAGTAGGGTCAAAGACGCTCAGAGCATATGCAATAGATAAAGATTAGTGCTAAACCTATCGAAACAGACTACGTTACACGAATTACCATATATAGGTATATATGCATAAATATAAATAAATATAAAAATGGCTATGGAATTTAGATGATATGTCATCAGTAGGGAGCACAAGGTTAATTAATTTTAGCATGCCATGAAGGCAGGACCAGAAATGAACGAAAGAAGTGGCACGCAGTACATCTCTCATGATGAAAAGATCAACGAAAAGGCAGCTGAAATCTCAGCTGCATGCTCTTTCCCTGATCCTCTCAGATTCTTCATGCAACGTCGTTGGTAGAGCGTACGTACAGCTTATGCCGTATTTCATCTCACACATCTTTTCATGTCGGTATTAGCTACTAGAACCAAGGACTACACAATGATGCATGCGACAAGGCCACGGTCGCAGCCGCGCAACATGCAGCTAGCAGTACGTGTGCATGCACGCGCTGGCCGAACTAGCTAGGGACCGAAGCTGCAGAGCCTGAGCTCAAGCGGCGGATCCCGGCCGCCGGCGGAGACGTCGAAGAAGGAGAACTCCCTGCACTGCTCGCTGGCGGCGCTGCCCCTGACGTACCGGACCTTCTCCGCCGCCTCGAGGTCGACGTACGACTTGAGGGGGAAGAGGTCCAGCGTCTCCACCTCCCTCGTCGGCCGCTCCCACGTCTCCTCCTGCTGCTCCACCACGTCCCTGACGTAGCCTGCATGCACGGAGCACGGCAACCCGATCGATCAGTTAGTTCATCTCAGGCTCAGGGCCCCCGGCCAATACATATATGTTGTAGACTTGTAGTAGCTGCTAGTAAGGATCGACGATGTGTGTGCTGCATGCTTACATGTCACGGCGAGCCGGTGATGGTGACCGTAGCTTCTGGCCTCCCGCTTGCTCTCTGGTGGCTGCAGCACGAGGTCGGGCTCGGCGTCGTGCGAGGCGGCAGCACGGCAGCCGTCTTCCTCGTTGCTGCCGCTGCCGCTGCCGCTGTCGTCGGGGGAGACGCGCCGCGGCGGCGCTTCTTGTGTCGGTGACGCTCGCGGGCCTTGTGGTTCTGGAACCAGTAGAAGACGTTCTTGCTCTCCACCTTGCCGAAGGCGCTGAGGTGGGTGGAGATGCGCTGGATCTGCTCCGTGCTGGGCGTGCGCAGCCCCGCGCGGAAGAGCTCCGTCAGGACCTTCACCTGCTCCGCCGTAGGGTTCCACCGCCCGCACTTGACGCCGACCCGCCCGCTCAGCGCCTCCATGATCGTCGATCGATCACTCCACGACCTATAGATAAATATAGCGATCGTAGTGTAGCTTGTAGTAGTATAAGATCGGATTTGCTTCAGCTATATGTGTGTGGTTTGTGAAAGATCGATGAACGAATGCAAGAAGCTGCGCTAGCTGCGTGCTAATGCAAACTACTAGCTAGCTAGCTTCTGCTTCTGATTTGGTTGCTTCCGGGATCTTCTTCCGGTCAGAGGAAATGCTGAAATCAATAGATGCGCAGAGGGGGTACTTATATAGCCGGTGCAGGGGCAGTGCCGAGGCCGTGGTCGTGGCAGTGGCTGTAGCGGATTCGAAGGTCTCGGTGCTTTCCTTTTGTTTTCCTTTCCTTTCTCGAACTGTGCGAGAAGAGAAGAGCGCGCGAGGTGGGGAGGGAGACATGCGCAAAAGCTGCCACTGTTTAGCAAAACGCTCTCGCGACTTGGCGAGGCGCGCCCGACATCCTTAAGCGCGATTGATAATGCGGTTTTGGTCGCCCATGCATGCAAATCTAAGTGCCGTCCTGTCGCGTAGCACCATGTCTTAGAATGAGCCCTGTTTGCCGAGAGAGTCCATGAGAGTATTCTAATCTAATGATGCCGAGGTGGCGGGTGCTGATTTGGGGTGGGCGGCGTGGCGTCCCATGGTGATCTCTGTCTCCTTGCACGGGTCGCGACCTAGTCGAAGGGAATCGATCGCGGCGAGGACCAGCAGGCCGGCTCCCCTAGCTCACGGCCCACGGGCAATCGGGGATCTGGTTTCGGAGTTCGCTTTTTTTTCTCGATCAGGTAGTACGTGTTCAACCCGTTTTTCATTAAAAGGATAGTAACCAAGTGTTACAAAGCAATCCTTGATAGTGGCGAGAAGCCAACATCAAGCGACTACAACCTAACTACTGGACATGTGAGTCGTTGTTACATTGGCCCTGATTGCGGCGACCAAGTTGCCGAAGGGACCACGAGCGACGTGAACCCCGCCGCGACCCAGTCTTCAGCCTCCCGCGCGACTGCTTGCCGTAGTGCCGTGACATCCGTGGCTGTGCTCTCCCAAAGGTCACGCTGTTCCTTTCTTTCCATAAGTTCCAAGCGACGAGCAGGAACATGGAATCGAAGATCGGTCGAGCGGACGAGTCTAGACGTTGGCGCAGGCGCAGCCACCATTCTCCGATCTCTTCGTCATATTCCGGCACGAGCATAGCCAAGCCGACTGGCGACAGCAGCGAGAACCAAAGCTCTCTTGCGAAGACGCATCCCAAGAACAGGTGTCCCATCGTTTCGGAGTTCGCTCGGCCGGCCGGCCGGCTGGTCTCTACTTCTTGCGCTTTGAATAAACGGCCGGCGCGGCGCGGCGTGCTAACATCTATCTCTTCTCTTGACGAGTATATAGCTTCTCTGAACAAGTTAAGCGGCAAAAAGACAGAGATCCTGCATCTCTCCCGCTGCAAACTACACCGATTGCCAAGATGCATGCCAGTTTCACAGAAAAATATAATCACCTCGCTCTCTTGTTTATCACTTGTATAGTAGTGAGTTTGTATTTGCAAGCGAGTTAACTATTGGTAGCTGCTGGAGGTTTCAATTTCTCCACCCATGCATGCGTTGGGTTGGGGATCCGACTTGGAGTCAAACTTGTCAGTGCATGCATGCTTGCCAAAATTAGTATGATATATAAGTCGTGCATGCATGGGATTCAAAAGAGATGTCAGGGCGGGTAACATGTTGCATGGCCTTTTGTGTTCTGTCAACCAGCGCCTATCTATCCGTTCCAGCTACATATGTCTCCCGATCCTGTTCTCACCAGCTAACTGTAGGCGCAGTACCACAGCAATTCCATTGGTGAGGCAACTACACTGTTGAGCATGTGAGTAGTAGCCGCGGCCTGGCCTGCCTGCGATCGATCGATAGCCGCCTGCACCACCCGGCCGCTTGTTTTTCACACGGCGACAGCCACGCGCCTACGGAACATGCCCAATCATCACGACGACGTGCATGCAAGTTAACGCAGAAACGCGAGCTCCGTACGTGCATGACACTCGATCCGGCCGAATTCCTGTCGTCTACCAGCTACTACTAGTTGCTTTAATTTGCACAAATTCTCATCAGCGCCAGCTCAAAAAGGCGTGGCAGCATCAGTCACGTTCCAACAACAACCAGCTAGGAGACCGTACGGACGAGGCTAAGCAAGGCAACAAAACAGTCCTCTCATAGTCTCATGCATTCGCCGGACAAACAAGAGCAGCTCTCGTCAGTCGCCGCTCGTGATCCGGCTTGTTCGGAGTGCGCGCACTCTAGTAGAGCTTAGAGGTTCGTAGTAGTAGCTTGATTGGGTCACAGACAGTCACACTCACCCCGTTAAGTCCGCGGGAGATGGAGCTTTTCGACGACCATGGGGCTGAGCTCCTGAAAAGCTGAGGCGGATGTCATGCTTTTGGGGCGTCGCTCGGCAGATACCAATGATAGGGCCACACGGGCCAGCCGCGGCAGGGGCGGGCAGTCGGAATGAGATCGCGAGCGGCCGCTCCGGAAAGCGGCGGCAGCACCACCTCATTCCTTTTGCTTTGCCGCGTTTTTTAAGCCCGGGGTGTCACGGCCGGCTCAGGGGGAAGCGGCCGTGTGCCGTGCCGTTTGAATAATGCCGGGGCGCCGCACCGCCGGTCGTCTACTACATATGGTGTGGGATGCCCGCGCCCGAGCGCCCTGCTAACTAGCTTGCTCCATCTCGGCAGGCATGCAGTCCAGTCGCGGGCGGGCGCGTCGGTCGTGGCGCCGGCCGTGCCGGCTTTACGGCCTTTGGGCGTTCCCGAGCGCGTCGTGCACGGAAAATCCGTGCTGCGTGGGAGCCAATTCCCGAGGATAGGCGCGCGGGCGCGGGCGCGGCCGGCCGAGTCGCGTCGTCGCGGGGATCTCAATTTGGGCCCTTCTTCGCCTAGCCGAAGGATCGGATCGCCCCGGCGCGGCCGGCCGGACTCAGCGCGTGGTCCAGCTCCAAAGACGGACGTCGTGATTGCTAACGTGCCGCCGAGCCGGGGATTATATTAGTTAACTCGCGGTCGCGCAATCCTGTCTCGCGTGACGAATGGATTTGGATTGGGCGGACGCGCCATGATTGGTTTCTCCTCCTGATCGGCCTAGCTCGCTGAATCGTTTACGTGTGCGTCTTTTGGTGGCAAAAGTGATCGACGTGCATGCATGGAGGAGATCCTTTTTATCATGCACAGGTGTGCGTGTGTTGAAGGCTCGTGCCCGTGCATGCGAGCATGAACCGGCTCCTCCGGGTAAAGCTGTTTTGGGGGGATGATAATAATTATCGTGGCTTTATTTGGATAATTTGTTATGGTGTATTTGGTCGGTATCCTCTACGTTGTGAGGGATCACGTACTCTGCTTGATTAGCTATATAGGACTACTTTGTGTCTCCGACAGGGCATCATCAAAAGTAAAGCAAATTGGAATTTGTGGAGCTTAAATGCACGGGCTTATACAGTGGAGTAGTAGGTATGGGGATGATATCATTATGGCTGCCTCATGTGGGATACCCTGAAAGATCATAACAAGATCCATGCATCTGGTGGCAATAATAATTACTTCTCCATATTCATGCCCCAATAGATAGTGAACTAACGTACGTACTCCGTAGTAGATAGATTTCACAAACGTAAGGATCTCCTGAAATATATATGTACGTCTGCATAGCCTGATCAGGACAATCAATTTTATTTAGGGTCAATATATACAGTCAATACAATCAGACGGACGTATGTGTAGATGAATATGGTCAATGCAGTCAAAATGATAAACAAGTAGAACGACGATGTGCATGGCGGAAGGCCTGTTGTCCTGACGTGTTCGTCGAAATCAGATTCGACCTCCTCACTTTGATCACTCGCGATTCTTTTATCCTCGCGCGCACAACAACCTGGGATTTGGTCTAAATAACCATTCTGAGAGGCCTTCGCTTCTCGCGCGCACCCTCCGGCCGGCCGGTCCGGTCTTGCACCGCGTCTCCATGTCCGTTCTCCCTTGTCCTCCACAAAATCCACCAACAATCTCGACCTCGATGTGATGGACGCACCACTCCACAAAATCCACCACCAGTCTCTCAGCACGCGCGCCCAGCTCCGATCGATCGACTGGACGCCCTAATTTTCTGAGCTCCAGTGACCAACGATTTGGATTTGGCTAGTTAACCAAATCAGGAGTTGTGCACGGCGATGCAGTTGGACGACCGATACGGGGACGCCCTTTGACTTCAGAATATGGCTTGGCACGGCTCGTATGGACTGCTCTCTCTGACCGTGAGCGCCGGTAATTATTCCCAATGCAGGGTGGCCAGACGCATAGCGATCTGCGTCGTCGCCGCTTGCCCGCTTCCAACTAAGCTACTACGTTATTCCATTGATAATTCATCTAATTTTGTGATAAGTCGAATTTTTATTTTTTAGTAGCAAATATCTATAAAAAGGAGTAGTATTGTCTTATCTTAAATGAAAAGTTCATAACTATGATACTTCTTTTTTTTATTTGTGTCGGTGCGAAAAATGATCAACAAGTAAATATTTATAGTTTTGCCGTGCGTTGTGATCGGATGTGGCCTAGCACTCAATGACACATGATTTATACTGGTTCAGGCAACGTGCCCTACGTCCAGTTTTAGTCGGTTGGTGACTTTATTCCTGAGCCCTGTGTGGTTACAAACGAATAGGAATAAGAAGGGGTGTTAAAGGCCCGATCGGACTCTGAACCGAAGAGCCGAGAGTGACGGGGGCTCTAATGTGCGCTAAGTATTGTAACATATGCTCTGTGTAGCTGTTGAGTTCTAGAGTTGTGGAGCTGTTCGAATGCTCAAGTTGTCTAGAGCCAGATTGAGAGAGAGAGCGAGAGAGAGAGAGAGAGTCCGTGTTGCGAGAGAGCCCATCCCCTTTATAGGTGAAGGAGATGGCCTTACAAGTCAGACAGAAAGAGAGAGAATGCGTACATGTGCTACCTAGTCTTATTGCTCACGTCATTGGGTACGAGACGATTGTCGGTGCCCACAATACTATTTATTCCTAGACGCGTCTGGCAGGCTCTACCGTGTTCGCCAGGCAGCACCGTCCTACAGGTGCGCAAGGCATGGCAGGGTACAGAAAACGACGGCACCCACAACACTCTTTGGGTTCTGACACGCCTGGAAGATTGCATAGTACCTATCTGGTATGGCCTGGTGGCACCGTCCTGCAGGTGCGCAGGGTACGGTCCTCGGTATTGCGATTTGACTTGAGCGTCTTACCTTATCTGCTCTGCCTGATCCTCGGGCCCTTACCAAGCGGGCGTCCCCGGTTGGTCGTTCCCGGTCGGCCCCGACAGTGTCGGTCGGGGAAGAGCTGCAAGCAGAGGTTCGGTGTATTCCCGGTCGGAAAAGGAGGTCGGAGTCAGACTATGTCCCCTCCTTGGCTAGGCCTTCCGATCGAGGACCGGATCGTTCTCCCGGCCTGTCGTTAGGTATCTAGGCCGACCCGAGAGGCGCACGTTGTTGCTACGCTGTCTGCTAGGCCGAGCTTTTGCTGAGAAGCGGGCCCATTGGGGACCCCGGGTTTATGAACCCGACAGGAGCCCCCGAACCCTTTTGGGACTTTTGTGAAGTCATGAAGGGGTTGTTCACACTCGTTTTACGAGTGCATTCGGTGGGTGTAAGATCGTGGGTCACCGTCGGGCGAGGCGGAGCGCCAACCCAAGCGTCGGGCGTGGCCGTGGGGTCCGGCGAGGCGGAGCGCCAACCCAAGTGTCGGGCATGGCCGAGGGGTCGGGCGAGGCGGAGCGCCAACCCAAGCGTCGGGCGTGGCCGAGGGGTCAAGCGAGGCGGAGCGCCAACAAAAGTGTCGGGCGCCAACCCAATCGTCGGGCGCGGCCGAGGGGTCGGGCGTGACGGAGCGCCAACCAAGCGTCGGGCGCGGCCGAGGGGTCGGGCGAGACGGAGCGCCAACCCAAGCGTCGGGCGGGGCCGAGGGGTCAGGCGTGACGGAGTGCCAACCCAAGAGTCGGGCACGGCCGAGGGGTCAGGCGAGACGAAACGCCAACCCAATTGTTGGGCGCCAACCCAAGCGTCGGGCGCGGCCGAGGGATCGGGCGAGACAGAGCGCCAACCCAAGTGTCAGGCGTGGCCGAGGGGTCGGGCGAGGCGGAGCGCCAACCCAAGCGTCGGTGCGCGGTCGAGGGGTCAGGCGTGACGGAGCGCCATCCCGAGTGTCGGGCGCGACCGAGGGGTCGGTCTAGTTTCGTGCATTACCCCGTCCACGGTTTCCACAACCGGAAGGGTTGAGCTAACGTCGCTTGCCTCGATGGCTTGAGTGACGCACTTAGTGAGCTTAATAACGGGTATGTCCGAGTGAAATCCGGGTCCGTTGTTTGTAACGGGGTCGGTATAGCCCTCATATGGCATTCCACTGCTCCTTAACCCGCCTCCCAACAGATGCCCAACCCGCTCTGAGACTGACTCGGGTGGCCCGCTGGCCTCCCTCGATTGAGATTCTATGGGCATGGCTTGAGGTCAGGATCGAACGAGAAGGTCGAGATGACCTTATCCGCTTCTAAGCGGATCGGGCGAGGGCCGCTGGGACTCATATGCGTTTTCTCCCCTAGCTCTGTTTGACACAAGGCGCCCTTGAGCCCTTTGCGGGCTAGCCTTCAAACCCCAGTCGATCGTCGCTCATATCGAATGAAGCGACTACCGCTTCGTGACGCAACGCGAAGCGTTGTGATGCATCAATTGCATATGCAATACTTTGATGTATGGGATGAATGTATGGATGAATGTATGAATGCATGCATGAGAAAGGATGAATGAATGATCATGCACTAGAAAATACAATAAAAAAAGGTTTGATAAAGTTACCTCGATGACTCGAGTGACGGGTCTAGGGAGCTCCTATCGGATATGTCCGAATGGGATCCGTGTCCATCGTTCATGATGGAGTTGGCATAGTCCGCATGGGGCATCCCACTGCTCATTACCTATCTCTCGATAGCCACCTAGGCCATGTGATCTACCTGGGTGACCTGTTGGTCTCTCCTCGATGGAGATCCCGTTGGTGGACCCCTCCAGACCCTTCCTAGGAAGGTGGAGGGGTGTTTGCGTGTGGTTGCGCCTTGTTTCCTGTGCCCGGGTTATGGTAGTGGTGCGCCCTGCCCAGGCCACATCCCATTAACCAAGCGACATTTCGTCGGGCAGGACGCGTCCCATCAACCAGGGTGCGTCCCACCACATGCCTCTCTCGCCTTAAATAGGGGAAGGGGGAGGGTTTCCGCCCATTCTTTCTCCTTTCTCGAACTGCTGCTTCTTCTCCTTCCTCCTTTTTGCCAAGCTCGTTCGTGCATCGCAGCGGTTTCTAGGAGAGAGGGTAAAGCGAGGGAGAGAAAAACTCACAGATTCAACCATAAATCCAAGGTGAGATGTCGAACTAGAGGCCTTCCAATGTGGATGAAGACGTCTTGCCGCCTTTGCCAAGAAGGGGCTGCTCCCATTGAAGGAGGTGGCACATTGGAGGGCTCCTGTGCCGGGCGAGGTTGTTCCGTAACCTCGTGTCGACTAGGTCGTAACCTTCCTTGCCTTCCACGAGCGCGGGCTCGGGTATCCCGCACACTGGTTCCTGTGCGGGCTCCTCAACGAGTGGGGTCTGGAGTTGTAGCACCTCAACCCAACTGGGGTGCTACGCATCGCCAGCTTCATCACTGTCTGCGAGGCCTTTCTCGGGATGGAGCTACACGTGGACCTCTTCCGGCGAGATCTTTAGTGGACGAGCCCTATCCAAGGGGAAGCCGCCTAGAATCGCACCAGTTGGGGGATTCGCTTTGTAGAAGAAGCCAAAGCCATCAGCCCCCTACCCTACGTACTCCTCCTATGACTCCAATTAGGGGTGGCACGGTGAGTGGTTCTACGTTAGGAACCCGGCGGAAGCGCCATTCCCGACGTTTACCGGAAGAAGGCTAGAGAGGAGGGAGAGCTGGTCATGGGGTCTCGCCGGTCGGTAGAACAAATTGGAGGTTATCGAGATGGAGCTTCAGAGGCTTATGCAGCATGGCCTCGATGGGTTGCAGGTCTTCCATACCTTCTTCCACCATCGGGTCGCCCCGTTAGCAGAGAGAAGGCGGCCGATGACGAAGTACTCCAGCCCGATGGATCCCGACCGCGCATCGCCGGAGGAGTTGCCAAAGGATGAAGTCTAAAGTCAACTTGATCGGGTGCTGCAACTGAGGGATAAAGACTCCCTCGAAGGGACGCCCGGACCTCTTCACGCCGCGAAGCTACCCTTTTCCCGTGACCTTATCCTCCTTGTTTTGATGTTTTGATTGATTTCGAGTTGTCCATTTCAAAGGGACTCTCGGGCTATAAATCCCGGCCGCATCTTCCGAGGGGGTCGGAGGGCGCAGCTCAGCAAGCTACCCAGAGGGAGGTGGTGCTTGCCAAGAAGAAGAAGAAAACTGAGAAGGCCCAAAGGAGGTTCGAAAAGGAGAAGAAGATCAGTCGACTGGTCTAGGGGTGAGAGCTGGAGCGATGTGGATGCAGAGCTCGAGTCGGAGGAGCCCATGGAGATGGGTGGCGATGCAAGTGCCTCTGAGGACGAAGGAGACAGGGGCGCTGTCGTGACCTCGGTGGAGCATCGTGAGCATGTGGCCACATCCGTCGGTGGCGGGCGTAATACGGAGACGCGTGGCGACGTTCCTGAGTCAAGGAAGTGCGCCACGAGCGAAGATACCACCGTCGAACGAGAGGCAAAGCGGGCATGGTCACCGCGCCCTTTAGAGGCTTTGTTGGCTCCATGCCCCCCTGCTCTGAGTGTGGTGGAGCACGCCGGTCGGTCGTGGGGACATGATCATGGTTCCCCACATCTTCGAGGTCGGCGCGCGTGCGTGACCCCCAATGGATAGATGCTCCGTTAGTTACTCTAGTGGGTTCGCCACGAGCTGGCGGTCATGGCCATTCACGAACCGATCGGGGACCGGCCGGGTCGGCTCTTGCCTTGGTCAATACGAGGGGGCGTGGGTCACGACCCACGAGCGGTCCTCGTCTGATCGGCTCGCTGTCAGTTGGTTGGGGCTTCAGGGCTCTGCCGCTTTCGTCTAGGTAAGCATTCATGCTCCCTCCTGTTCTCATAGTAGAGTTTTTAAGTGTGACTAACCTATGCTTGTTTGATAGCAACCAGGGGCGGTGGGACTGGGAGTCTCCCCACCTCCTATGCGAGAAGAGTGGAGACCCAGCCTGCAGCGGGTCGCGACGAGCGGCTAAGGAAGCAGGCTGGCGGAGGCGTGACCTTCCTTACTAGGGGTTGTGTCTAACCGGCCAGTTGCGAGCACGGAGGCAGCGACGATGATGGTGATGGCGGTGATCCTCGTGGTGATGGCGGAGGTTGGGTCGGAGGTCACCCTCGTGGTCCCTCCCCCAATGGCTGCGGAGGAGGAGAGGATGAAAACCGGGCTCCCTGCCTCGCCTGGTGGAGGAGCGCACGGTTCGCCCATCTAGTCAGAGCTAGAGGGGTCCAAAGGAACCACGACCAGGCCAGAGGTAGTGCATCCGCCGATGGGCTGTGGAGTCCTAGCGGTGGAGATCCCCCTCTCCGGCGAGGAAGACACCGGGGTGGAGCCACCGGCCATCCCGCCATCCCGGAGCTGGTGATGATCCGGTCGTTGCATGATACTGCGATGGCTGGACCTTCTAGCGGGTCGGGGGCAACCCGTGAGCTGGTGTGGCCTTGCCCCGGTAAGCCAAGAAAGGCCTGGTTCATCCTTTGTGATGAGGAGGTGAAGCTCTGGCACCTGCTTGGGGAGAGAGGACTATCGATGGAATCCGATCTCGCCCTTACCAAGGCGAGGCTCAAGGAGGCCTTGGAGAGGATTGAGCTCGTCCATTAGGCCGTGATAGTTGACCTACCACGCATTGTAGAGGTAAGTTCTCTATGTTTTTGGTGTTGTCCCTGACTTCTTGGCCTTTTAATGGTTGTCTCAGCATGCCTGCTTCTTGGGTCGATCCGTAAGTCCTGATTTCTTTGGGAGGAGCATGGTCGGATGGAGCAGGAAGTAAAGGCATCACGATGGGTCGACGAGCTCAGGCACCAGCTGGAGTCCACCCACCATGAGTCCCAAGACCAGGCGGCCGAGGCGACAGGAGCACGGGTGGCGGAATTGCTTGCGGTAGAGTGGGCAACTGGTGCCGAGCGGGAACTCAATGCGGCGAAGGTCCACTTGGCGGAGACCAAGGCGGCGCTTCAGAAGTCCTTGGAGGCTCTAGAGGCGGAGCGGAAGGCCCGGTCGGACGCTGAACAAGAAGTGGTTGCTCTCCAGGGGTAGATGCTTGGGGCAGAGGAGTCGAACGCTTGACTACTCGAGAGGGTGACCTAGTAAGAGGAAGGGCTCTCTATTCTCGAAAGCGCCCACCTTGGTATGTATTTGTTCCGCCTTCGGTTGATGCCTTGATTTTTCCTTTCCTTTGCTTATGAATTTGTCATCTTTTTTCTAGAACTGGGTGGAAAGATTGGCTCTCTAGAGCAAGAGCTGGAGATGGTCAAAACAGCGGTCGGTCGGGGCACGGAGGCACTAGCCAAGTCCCTTGAGGAGCGACGCACTCTTGAGGGAGAGCTTGACTAGATTCGCAACATCGCTCAGGTGGTCATCTTCGAGGTGTTCGGGTCAGGACCGAGCACCAGTACGCCCGCTGTCCAACTAGCGGAGGTCCTAATGAAGTTCGAGCGCTCATCTCCGATGGCATGTTCTACGGGACGTCGGGGGTGCTGACCTCATTGGCGACCCATCACCTTGATTTGGACTTCGCTGCCATCTATAGAGGATACGCCGACGGGTGGAGCGCAGATGAAATCCATGTCTTAGGGATAGTATGGTGCCATATGCACAGATGGTCGCCGAGCAGGTCACTGCACAGTGGATGATGGAGGCTCGCCGTTCGAGCGTGGCTAAAAATGTGCACCGGGAAGATGTCATCCAACCTATGGAAGGAGTAGAGACCGGGTTGGAGGCGAGTGTTGTCCTGCCCCCAATAGAGCCGAACGTTGTCCCAACCGGAAGTGAGTGCCTTCATCCTCGTCGACCGTACCATTAGCCGATGCAGCTGGGCGGCCATAATAGAGTTTGGAGTAAAAATAGTCAGGTCATGTAAAAGATGAGTTCGTGGGGAAGCCCCCGTGTGAACAGTTTTACATTTGTGAATATTTTGAGTTCGTTTTGTGATGAAATCACTCATGAGGGGAAGCTTGTCCCATCAGCCCTTGTTTTTACCCTTGCGTTGCTTAGTTTCTTATCCTTTCTTTTTCGCACCTGCCCGTTGACCCGTAGGCTACAACCTTAAGAAATCAGACATGGCCCACGAGGCTCAGCTACTCGTAATCGTAGGTCATGGCGGGGTATGGTCGGTCGGGAGGTTAAAACATAAGTTACGTAGGGTAATCAAAGGAATGGAATGCCCTTTCGTTTGGGCGACGCCCTTTTGTTTGGGTGAAAAGTATTACTATATGATAGTAAAAAAGGAGGGTGGTATCGCACCCCCGTGGAGCCCTCGAGCGACCCAGGCCGAGAGTGCTTGGGCTGGTGTGCTGTAGGAGCAAACGTTGAATGGAAACAAAAGGTAAGACCGAGCTTTAGGGGAAGAAACGACGTAATTGTTTGATGTTCCATGTGTTTGTGAGACCGTTGTCGTTGTCGTCCATCAGCCGGTAGGTGCCTGGTCGGATCACCTTGGTCACCGTGTAGGGTCCTTCCCATGGTGGAGAGAGTTTATGTTTCTCCTTGGTCGACTGGGTCCTTCGGAGTACAAGATCACCGACCTCGAGGATCCTCCCCCTAATTTTTCTTTCATGGTACATGCAAAGAGTTTACTGGTAACGAGCGGAGCGGATGATGATCGTCTCACAAGCCTCCTCGAGTAGGTCGACCACATCCTATTGAGCCTCCATGGCTCGGTCTTAGTTGAAGGCCTTTACTCTTGGGGTGCCGTGATCGAGGTCGGAGGGCAACACCGCTTCAGCTCCGTATGCGAGGAAGAAAGGGGTGAACCATGTGGACCGGTTTGGGGTTATTCTTAGGCTCTAGAGGATCGCTGGGACCTCTACAACCCATTGCCCGGCATACTTTTTGAGTTGGTCGAAGATGCGGGGCTTGAGTGCTTGGAGGACCATGCCATTAGCCCGCTCGACCTGATCGTTGGTATGCGCAGGTGTCCGACCGAGGCCCAATCGATCTTTATGCCATATCCATCACAGAAGTCTAGGAACTTCTTCCTAGTGAAGTTTGTTCTGTGGTCGGTGATGATACAGTTTGGAATGTCAAACCGATAGATGATGTCGAGGAAGAACTTGACCACCTCTTCTGAGAGGATAATTGTGATGGGCTTCGCCTCTATCCACTTGGTGAATTTGTCCACCGCTACGAGTAGGTGAGTGAAGCCGCCCGGGGCCTTTTTGAGGGGTCTGACCATGTCGAGGCCCCAGATCGTGAATGGCCAGGTGATGGGGATTGTTTGAAGCTCCTATGCTAGCAGATGAGTTTGCCGAGCATAGAACTGGCATCCTTCACACCTGTGGACAACCTTCTCTACATCTCACAGTGTGGTGGGCCAATAAAAACCTTGGCAAAAGGCTTTCCCAACCAGAAACCTTGGGGCTACGTGATGTTCGCAGATTCCGGCATGGACCTCGAGAAGGAGTTGTTTCCCTTGGTCGGTCGGGATGCACTTCATAAGTACTCCCAACGGACTTCGCTTGTAAAGTTCGTCACCGATGGCAATGAATGTCTTGACGCGTCGAGTGATTCATCGTGCTTCAGTCCTTTCTGGTGGGAGAACCTCCTCGAGGAGGTAGGCGAGTAGTGGTGCCCTCTAGTCAGCATGATCGAGTGCCACCATGGCGACTGTAGAGGACCATGATGCCTAAGAGGGGGGTGAATTAGGCAACTTAAAATTCTACTTCTAAAGTATGGCCTCTTTTTCTAACCTTGGCAAAACCTATGCAAAAGATAAACTATCTAATGTGCAACTATGGTTTTGCTAATGTGTTGCTATCTCTACCACAAAAGGAGTAATACAATCAATGTAAATGTGGAAGCTAAAGAGCAAGGTAGAGATATGCAAACTCCCGTCGACGACTCCGGTATTTTTACCGAGGTATCGAGAAGCGCGCAAGCTTCCTCCTAGTTCTCGTTGGAGCCCCTCGCAAGCAATCCCTCACAGGGGCCAAGCCCCCGGTCAGATAACTTCGTGGATAGCCTCGGGCCTTCCCCACGCGCAAGTGGGTCTCCGACGTGCCTTCCAGTAAGCCTCTCCCGGATGCTCCCCGCCGTCTTCACTATCAAGCTTCCGGCCAAAATGCCGCGGGCCTTGTCCCCTCCGGTACACGGTGGCGGCCACACCACAACCGCGGTTGGTGTGATCTCGTAAGACTACAAGCCCCTCCAATGTACAACAATGGTGCACGCAAGCACCGAGTGATAAGAGGTATGCAAACCTCAATAAACACTAGGCCTAAACCTAGAGCAAGCGCATAAGCGGTGGTCTAATCAACCTAAGCACTTTGCAAAGCACCTAAGCTAATCACCTAATGAAACACTAAGCACTATGCAAGTGGAGATTACTGAAATGGTGTATCAACACCCTTGGTATGTTTCCTCAGCTCCACACTTCTCAAATGGCCGGTTGGGGGGTCTATTTATAAGCCCCACTGAGAAAGTAGCCGTTGGGGATGAAATCCCACTTTTCTGCTACTGACCGGACGCTGATCACGTCATGACCAGACGCGTCCGGTTGTCCCGACCATTGGAGCCATGATCCACTGATCAGACGCTGCCAGCGTCCGGTCACATGCCACCGGACGCGTCCGGTCGCATTTTCGCCGCTCTGGAACCTCTCTGTACTCGATCGGACTCTACTGTCCTGCGTCCGGTCGATCTACCGTCAGCGTCTGGTCCAGCGTCCGGTCACTGCTACTACCGAGCCTCTTGATCGGGGTGTCCGATCACTGTGCTACCAGCGTCCGGTCACCTCTGTGAGCTCGTTTCTTCGCGATCTTGCATACGGCTTGGTTCCTATCTTTATGCTTGGACTTTGCTTGATATCTTGGATCTCCTCTTGTGCTTCTAAGGTCTTGCTTATGGTGTTGATCATCGGATCATCACGTTGCCTTCATCCAAGTCACATCTTGTACCCTATTGAACTACAAAACAATCACTTGCAAATTCATTGGTCCAATTTGGTTATGTTGGTCATCAAACACCAAAATCCAAAGTAAATGGGCCAAGGGTCCATTTTCCTTACAATCTCCCCCTGTTTGGTGATTGATGACAACACTACCAAAGCAAGCAAATAATAAAAATTTGGAATTTAAAAACTATCTACTTGCTAGAATGCAGTGCAAGGGGCAAGGTTATATGATGCTCAAAGATACTACTTGCAAGACTAAAAGATACTACATAAAAACTTATCTTGCCCTTGCAAAATATCCCCATGTGGCATTATGGATTTAAGTCTTGCTTCCTACAAATTCTTCTCATTACATAGACTAATCCATAATCCACTATCCTCCCTTTCTCGGACCATTATCACTTGTAGACCATTACCACTTGTAAATTATTATGATGATCTAGCTTATGGTCCTATAAATTAATACTTGCTTTTGGTCCTCTAAATTCTCCCCCTTTGGAATCAAACACCAAAAAGGAAGACATTAGTAGCACAAGGGAGGGTCAAACTTTATGATCCTTTGTGTGTAGAGTGGAATATGTCACAAAATTTGACTCTCACATTATATAGATTAAGCTCCCCCTAAATATATGCATACATATGGTAGAAAGCAAGGTATATGCATATTTGACAAATTATTGCTCAAGGGAATTTAATCTATATAATGCATGGAGAAAGCATATAAATATCAAAATGAAATCAACATGATGATATCGGTTTAGAAATACCACATGTGGAAATCAATTTAATTTTTACCACTTGCAATAGATGGTGGATATTGGAAGTATGATGCTTAACTCTGGGGACTCATTTTCCTTTCAATGAGACTACTACACACATGATAAGCTTGAAAAGGTGTTAATCTCAAAGCATCCAACTTTTAGAGTAACCTCCCCCTAAATTTGTGCATACAAGTGTGGGATACTTATAGAAGTCATGCACATTGATTTTAGAATCAATAATACCACTTGAAAGATGACATCTTATGAATGTGAGACTCATTTTTGAAGATGATATTCAGGAGAAATTATCTACAATTTGGACTTTGACACATATTAGATGAACAATGGGAAGACAAGCTACGTGCCGTGCTCCTAAACAATTTTAAACCATGTAGGTTTGCTCCAAGGGTTAAGAATGAAACCGAGCAAGCCTACCATAAGATATACATAGTGTATGCATGACAAAAGATATAAGCATGCAAATGCAAACATAAGCATGAAAAAGTAACTAGATCCTTAAAGATACCAATTTGTAAGAAATACCACTTGTAGGAAATGCAAATTGATACTACTTGAAGGAAATTGAATCTAGTTACCTAACATGGGAAGGGGAATTTGGGTCCATAGTATTCACTAACCCACTTGGCAATGATTTTGTCCATCATGATGCACCCCATGAAATACACCCATACTTTGCCAAGTCTTCAAATTCCCCGAAGTCCATCGGACTTCTCACTTCTCTTTCGGGATCCAAACCTTCTTGGTGCTCTTCATGTTAGAAATGATTTCCTTTGGCACCCAAAAGCGTTTGACCCCATTATTGGCTTGTTTGTTCACCTTGATGGCCACCACCTTGTCATTTTTCTTCTTCTTTAACAAGTACGGTGTGGAGGCCTTCTTGTCCACCTTGTTGGTGTAGGTGTTGGAGAGCTTACTTGTTTGCTTCTTCTCTTTCTTCTTTGCTCCTCCCCCATTCTTCACCTTGCACTCATAGGACTTGTGACCTTCCTTGTGGCACACGTAGCAAACCACGGTTTGTCTTTCATCAAGCTTCTTCACTCCCTTAACGGTGTTATCTTGATGAAGTTGGGCTTGCTTCACCTTGCCTTTCACTTGAGTCAAGTCCTTGGTGAGGCGAGCTACTTCTTGCTTGAGTTGCTCATTCTCCTTTGCAACCTCTTATGTGCCTGTATCTACAATAACTTTCTCAACACAAACTTGGTTGTCCAAAGGTGAGTCTAAACATAAATCATTACAAGAAGTAGCGGCATCCCTTTTAGACATGTTAAAGATAGAACTTTTCTTTTTAGATGTCTTGGTGGGGGTTGTACTAACGGCTTCAAGATTAACAACTTTATTAGTTAGCTCATCGCAATGTTTGCACATGGTTTTCATTTTAGCAAGCAAACTTTTATAAGCATCTTGTGAGCTAGCTAACTTTTCTTTTAATCTTTTATTTTTCTTTACAAATTGCTCATCATTGATTGTGCATGCATTTATTATTGTACTAGTCTTAAGTTGCTCAATTTTAGTAGATAGTTCAACATTGAGATTAGCAAAGTTCTTATATTGTTCAAGCAAAGTTTTGTATGCTTCTTGTGAACTATCTAGCTTTACTTTTAATTTTTCAAGCTTCTTTTGTTGACTAGTGCAAACTTTAGTATAATTAAGATTTTGTTGCACAATTTCCTCATAAGAAGGCATTTCATCATCACTATCACTCTCACTAGAGGATGAGCTTTTATTACCTTGTGCCATAAGGCACATACGAGAGGAGCTTGATGATGAGTGCTTGCGCCCTTGATCTCTTGTGATGGTGTTCTTCTTCACTTGAAGAGTCATCCCATGACCTTATTGATGTGAGGCTTGGTTCTTGCATGCCTTCTTCTTTGTCTTGGGTGTGGGCCTGTTTGGACAAACTTCCACAAAGTGCCTCAACTCGCCGCATCCATAGCATCCTCTCTTTCTTTGCTCATTTCTTTGATTGGTGAAAATGAGATCTTGGATTTGGATGGGCACACCCTTGACATTTAGCCTTTGGATCATCTCTCCACCTTGTTGATAAGTTTGATTAATTCTTCATCAAGGTCAGAGGTGGAGGAGGAAGATTGATCATCATCACTTGATTCATCATCATCATATTCATCATCCCCATCTTCTTCTTCATCTTCACTTGAGGAGCTTGAGCTTGAGCTTGTCTCAACATGCTTGCCCTTCATCTTGTTTTTCTCGCTACATGCGAGAGATTTGTCTTTGCCTTTGCTTGATGAAGAGGCTTCTTCTTGACTCATCTTACGTGATATTTCAAATGCCACTATCTTGCCAATGACTATGCTCGGGGTCATGGTGCTCAAGTCCTTCATGTTGTGAAGGATGGTGATGATGCTTGCATATTTCTTTTATGGTAGCACGGAGATGATCTTCCTCATGATGTCCGCATCATCTAGCTTTGTTAGTCCTATTGAATGTAGCTCATTGATAATTAGATTCAAACGAGAATACATATCACAAACAAGCTCATCATCATTCATTGTAAAGGAATCATAATTTTGTTTAGCTAGACAATGTTTTTGCTCACGGACATTAGATGTGCTATCATGGAGCTCTTGGAGTTTTAACCAAATTTTATGTGCCATATTTAAAGTGAACACTTGGTTAAACACATCCATGCTAAAAGATTCAAACAAGCAATTCTTAGCTCTAGCATTGAAATGTATTTCTTTTTCTTCACTCTTTGTGGGTTTATCGATTCTTAATGGGTTTCATCCCGTCATGAGTGACTCTCCAAACTCCCAAATCAACCGCCTCAAGGTAGCAAGCCATTCTAGCTTTATAATAAGGGAAGTTAGTGCCATCAAAGTGCGGAGGCCTAGAGGTATCCATCCCAACCACTCTAAAAAGTGTCGGCTCAATGGCGGTTAAGCCAAAGGTCCAAATTGAGCCAACTGGCTTCGATACCACCTGTAGAGGACCGTGACACCTAAGAGGGGGGTGAATTAGGCAACTTAAAATTATACTTCTAAACTATGGCCTCTTTTTCTAACCTTAGCAAAACCTATGCAAAAGATAAACTATCTAAATGTGCAACTATGGTTTTGCTAATATGTTGCTATCTCTACCACAAAAGGAGTAATATAATCAATGTAAATGCAGAAGCTAAAGAGCAAGGTAGAGATATGCAAACTCCTGTCGACGACTCCGGTATTTTTACCGAGGTATCGAGAAGCGTGTAAGCTTCCCCCTAGTCCTCGTTGGAGCCCCTCGCAAGGAATCCCTCGCAAGGGCCAAGCTCCCGGTCGGGTAACTCCGTGGATAGCCTCGGGCCTTCCCCACGCTCAAGTGGGTCTCCGACGTGCCTTCCGGCAAGCCTCTCCCGGATTCTCCCCGCCGTCTTCACTATCAAGCTTTCGCCCAAACGCCACGGGTCTTGTTCCCTCCGGTACACAGTGGCGGCCACACCACAACCACGGTTGGTGTGATCTCACAAGACTACAAGCCCCTCCAATGTACAACAATGGTGCACGCAAGCACCGAGTGATAAGAGGTATGCAAACCTCACTAAACACAAGGCATAAACCTAGATCAAGCGCATAAGCGGTGGTCTAATCAACCTAAGCACTTCGCAAAGCACCTACACTAATCACCTAATGAAACACTAAGCACTATGCAAGTAGAGGTCACTAAAATAGTGTATCAACACCCTTGGTATGTTTCCTTAGCTCCACACTTCTCAAATGGCTGGTTGGGGGTCTATTTATAAGCCCCACTGAGAAAGTAGCCGTTGGGGATGAAATCCTGCTTTTCTACTACTGACCGGACGCTGATCACGTCCTGATCGGACGTGTCTGGTCGTCCCGACCATTGGAGCCGCGATCCACTGATCGAACACTGCCAGCGTCCGGTCACATGCCACCGAACGTGTCCGGTCGCATTTTCGCCGCTCTAGAACCTCTTTGTACTCGGCCGGACTCTGCTGTCCTACGTCCGGTCAATCTGCCACCAGCGTTCGGTCCAGCGTCCGGTCACTGCTACTGCCGAGCCTCTTGATCGGGGCATCCGGTCACTGTGCTACCAGCGTCCGGTCACCTCTGTGAGCTCGTTTCTTTGCGATCTTGCGTACGGCTTGGTTCCTATCTTCATGCTTAGACTTTACTTGATATCTTGGATCTTCTCTTGTGCTTCTAAGGTCTTGCTTATGGTGTTGATCATCAGATCATCACGTTGCCTTCGTCCAAGTCACATCTTGCACCCTATTGAACTAAAAAACAATCACTTGCAAATTCATTAGTCCAATTTGGTTGTGTTGGTCATCAAACACCAAAATCCAAAGTAAATGGGCCAAGGGTCCATTTTCCTTACAGCGATGTCAGCGGGTGACATTGTCATGGAGTCCCCAAAGTCGGAGCCCCTGAGTACTTGGTTGGGGTCGGGGCACGTCGGGAGGCTAGAGCCCCCGAGTGCCAAATTGGTGTCAGAGTGTGTCTGGATTGGATCCTCCAGAATATGGGTAGACGGCTCATGGAAATCATTGATGAAGACCCCATCTGGAGACAGAACTCGCCTGGCAGCCAATTTTGCCAGGAAATCGGCGGCATCATTGTCCTCTTAGGGGACATGATGCAGTTCAATCCCTTGGAACTTGTCCTCGAGCTTGCGCACCTCTTGGCAGTATGCTACCATGAGAGGGCTCTTGTAGAAGGACTCCTTCATGACTTGGTCAACGACCAACTCTGAGTCACCGTGGACGTACAGCCGTGTAGCGCTGAGCTCGACGGCGATGCATAGTCCGTTGATGAGGGCCTCATACTCCGTGGCGTTGTTTGAGGCCAAAAAATGGAGACGGATCGCGTAGCGGAGTCTGCTCCCATCTAGAGAGATCAGAACCACTCCAGCCCCTGAGCCGGGTGCCATAACCGACCCATCGAAGTACATTGTCCAGTACTCGTGGGTGACGTCTAGGGCTAGGAGCTAGACTTCCGTCCATTCGGCAATGAAGTCGGTGAGAGCCTAAGACTTGATGGCGGTGCGAGGGACATACTTGATGTCGTGATCCATGAGCTCGAGAGCCCACTTGGAGATTCATCTCGCGGCATCGTAGTAGCGGATGATGTCTCCCAGTGGGTATGAGGTGACGACCAAGACCTTGTGGTCGGTGAAGTAGTGCAGGAGCTTCCGGGTCACCATCAGAATGGCGTATAGAAGCTTCTACACCTAGGGGTATCGATCCGTGGCATCGGTGAGTACCTCACCGATGAAGTACACGGGTCGTTGCACCTTCAGGGGGCATCCTGGCTCCTCCCTCTCGATGATGAGGGCGGCGCTCATAACGTAGTTGTTTGCTACGATGTAGAGGAGGAGGGGTCCTCCCCGTTTGGGAGCGACGAGGACTGGGGCCGACGTCAGTGATGTTTTGAGGCTTTCCAAAGCCTGCTATGCCTCCTCTATCCAGATGAATGCGTCTGTCTTCTTGAGAAGCTTATAGAGAGGAATCCCCATTTCCCTAGTCGAGAGATGAATCGGCTTAGGGCGGCCAAACAGTCGGTGAGCCTCTGTATGCCCTTGACGTTGTGTATAGGGCCCATGTTGGAGATGGCCATGATTTTTTCAGGGTTGGCTTCGATGCCACGCTCAGATACGATGTATCCAAGGAGCTTCCCTTTAGAACTCCGAAAACACATTTTTTGGAATTCAATTTGATATTGAACCTTCGGAGGTTTGCGAATCTTGCGGCCAAATTTACTATCAGGTCGCTAGCTTGAGCCATTTTCACCACTACGTCATCTAAATAGACGACGATTGTTGGTTTCACCGCTTGACTTGGTCAGGCTAGTTGGGCGGGTCGATTTGGTCGGCGAAGCATCGCTGCATGCACCGTTGATAGGTGGCGTCGGCATTCTTCAGACCGAAAGGCATGGTTACGTAGCAGTACGAACCATATGGGGTGATGAATGAAGTCGCGACCTAGTCAGACTCTTTCATTGTGATCTGGTGGTAGCCTGAGTAGGCATCCAGAAAGGAGAGGATTTCACATTCTGAGGTGGAGTCGACTATCTGGTCTATGCGTGACAAAGAAAAATGGTCCTTTGGACATGCCTTGTTGAGGCCAGTATAATCAACACACATTCTTCATTTCCTAGTCTTCTTTTTCACAAGAACAGGATTAGCCAGCCAGTTGGAGTGGTATACCTCTTTGATGAACCCAGCTTGCTAGGAGCTTGGCGATCCCTCGCCTATGGCCCTACGCCTCTCATCATCAAAGCGACGCAAGCATTGCTTGGCGGGCTTCAAGCCCGGGACGAGGCGTAATGCATGCTCGGTGACCTCCCTTGGTATGCCCGACATGTTAGAAGGTTTCCACATGAAGACATCACGGTTGGAGCATAGAAAGTCGGCGAGCGAGCTTTCCTATTTGGCTATGAGCTTGGTCCCGATCCACACCGTCTTGGTCAGGTCGGCGGGGTCGATCCCCACTACCTTGGTTTCCTCGATCGGGTGGAAGGCACTCGAGGAGGTCGGCTTTTTGTAGTCTGGGACTGCTGGAGTCGATGAATTCCCAAGCTTCGGGAGCTCGGCGGAGTTGATGACGACCGTGGTAAGCTCGTAATGCTCGCGGTCGTACGTGTAGGCGTGCGAAAAGGTGCTACCCATGGTGATGATGTCGTTCGATCCCGGCATCTTCAACTTGAGATAGGTGTAGTTGGGGATCGCCATGAACTTGGCGTAGCATGGCCGCCCCAAGATGGCGTGGTAGGACCCTAGAAAGTCCACCACCTCGAAGGTGAGGACATCCGAGCGGAAGTTGGCTCGATCGTCAAACGTGACGGGCAGGTCGATCTGCCCGAGTGGGTACGCCTACATCCCTAGGATCACACCGTGGAAGGGAGAGCTTACTGGGCGAAGCTCCAACGGAGGATGCGCATGGCGTCGAGGGTGTCAACGTAGAGAATGTTGAGGCCGCTGCCTTCGTCCATCAGCACCTTGGTGAGGCGCTTCTTGCGGATGATGGGGTCAACGACAAGCGGGTAGCGACCCGATCGGGCGACGTGGGAAGGATGATCTCTCTAATCAAAAGTGATCGGGGAGTCCGACCAGCTAAGGAAAGAGGGGACGGCCGTCTCGGCGGCACATGCCTCTCTATAGCGTACCTTGTGCTGGTGCTTGGAGTGGATGGTGTTGGATCCCCCAAAGATCATGAGGCATTCCTCGGGGTCGGGAAAGCCGTCATCATCCTTGCTCGTTGTGCCTCCTTTCCTGGCCGCCTCCTCCTTGCCTTTCCCTTCCTTCGGCTTGCCGGCCCATCACAGGAAGCGCTTGAGGAGCTCGTAGTCCTTGTAGAGGTGCTTGATAGGGTAGGCGTGGTTGGTGTATGGACTTTCCATGAGCTTGTCGAAGTGGTCAGGCTAGCCCTACTGGGGCTGCTTGCCCGCATGATCGGCTGCGGCGACCAAAGCTGGGTTGGTCGATCGGCGCCGATCCTTCTTGTTCTTCTTGCCCCTTTGCATGGAGGGGCCCTCGCCTTGGTCCTCATGCTTGGCCTTGCCCTTGTCCCGACCACCGCTGAAGACCGCCCCGACCGCCTCCTCAACGGAGGCATGGTTCATGGCGATGTCGAGTAGATCGCGGGTGGTACGGGGCTTCCGACAGCCGAGCTTGTGGATCAAGGACTCACAGGTTGTCCCAGAGAGGAACGCACTGATGACGTCCACGCCAACGACATCAAGAAGAGAGTTGCACCATTTTGAGAACCTATGGATGTAATCCCATAGGGACTCATTGGGATCCTGCTGATAGCTCTTGAGGTCCTAGGAATTCCTAGGACGAACATATGTCCCCTGGAAAATTCTCGACAAAGACCCTCTTGAGATCTGCCCAGTCGCGGATGCTGTTAGGCGGGAGAAATTCGAGCCATGCTCGAACATGCTCCCCCACGCAGATGGGGAGGTATTGAATGATGAAGTGGTCATCAACCACTCCTTTGGCTCGGCAAGCAAGCCGGAAGTCTTCGAACCATATACCAGGGTTTGTTTCCTCGGTGTATCTGGCAATGTTGGTGGGTGGTCGGAAGCGCTGTGGGAACGGCGCTCTCTGGATGCGACGACCAAAGACCCGTGGCCCCGGGCCATCCAGGCTGGGGCTTCGATCGTTTGGTCGGCTGCCATGCCTGGGATGTGTGTCCCCGCACTCCTCGATGTTCAGACCGAGGCCCGTGCCGCCTGCTCACGCCACCACTTGATGGACGTCAACATTGCGCCAAGCATGGCGCCGATTGTTGATGATGCTACGAGCATCATGGTTCAGCCTGAGCCATTTGCGCACAGGTGGTCGGTGTGGGGCGGACGTCCGGTCAGGCTATGGTGCAGCCACGGCCTCCTGCCCCACTCGTGTCAACTGTAGTGGTGAGTGGATGGAGCGATTCGACTGGTGCGGCCCCATTCCCCCGGTGGGGCAAGAGGCCACGAGCCGGTGTCATGACGCGAAGCTCTCCGCCTGTTGAACGGTGGCGGTTTCCACCAGCGCCCAGAGGTTCCGGTGGATTGCCTGTTCCTAGGGGTCGGCAGGCTCGGGAAGGCCACGTAGAAGCATCGTTGCAGCAGCGATGTTCTGGCCAGCCCGAGCAAACTGTGGGGGATCGTTCCCTCCATCCAGGATGTTGCGTTGGACCTAGTGAGCGTGACCCCAAGCGCCGCTTGCCGGGTTACGTGCATGTGGCGGAGCGTGTTGCGCCGAGCACGCCAGCGCAGGTGGTGGCTAACTCTGTCGCCTTTGTCGTAACTCCTCGCCGTGCTCCTACGCACGTGTGAGGGCCTTTGCACGAGGGTCCGGAGGGGTGTGGGTCTATAGAAATTCTGCTACCACTGGTGGCTGTCTCAGGGCATACACCATAGCGCACTCCCAGGACAGAGGGTGGCCATGCCACGGCGTCGCCGATGCTAGAGCCATCGCTTTCGACCTCGTCATCTATGAGGTCGTGAAAGGAGGCGGAGCGTAGCCCGCCATCCCCACAAATTCGGATGTGAGAGGGGCGGCATTAGCATCCTTCGGAGCCCCCTCACGTATGTCGTCCTCGGGGGACACAAAGCCATAGGGGAACCGGTCGCACAGCGATCGCAGTGGGAACAATGGGGCCCCTCCAGAGAGTCAGCGAAAAGTGTTAAATAGTGAATAAAGAACAATATATACGTTACTCACCGTGGAGTTTGAGCCTAGCATGGGCTCGAGGCGAAGCGTGGGTGTCTCAATGTTGAGGTTGTCGAGTGGCCCAGGGCTAGTGGAGGGTGCTCCTGCTCCCGTGGGTGCCGGGACAAGTGCCTCCTCGCGGAGGCGGAGTACGCCGAGTTGGTCGGCGATGAAGTTTAGACTTCCGAAGAGAAAGGTCTGGAGCGGCTTGAAGACAAGAGGAACCCACATCCCAACATGTGGGAGCATGGGAAACTCCAGCGAGCCAAAGCGAATCGTATCGCTTGAGCCCGCCATGCCGAAGATGGTGGAAAGATGGGCCATCCGATGACCAAAAACGTGAACGCACGACGTCCTCCCCACGGACGGCGCCAACTGTCGGTGCGAAAAGTGACCAACAAGTAAATATTTGTAGTTTTGTCGTGCGTTGTGATTGGATGTGCCCTAGCACTCAATGACACAGGATTTATACTGGTTCAGGCAACGTGCCCCATGTCCAGTTTCAGTCGATCGGTGACTTTATTCCTAGGCCCGGGTGCTCGAAGTTTGTTGTGGGGTTACAAACGAGTAGGAATAAGAAGGGGGTGTTAAAGGCCCGGTCGGACTCTGAACCGAAGAACCAAGAGTGACAGGGGCTCTAACGTGCGCTAAGTATTGGAGCGTATACTTTGTGTAGCTGTTGAGTTCTAGAGCTGTGGAGCTGTTCGAATGCTCAAGTTGTCTAGAGCCGAGAGAGAGAGAGAGCGTCCCTGTTGGGAGAGAGCTCATCCCCTTTTATAGGTAAAGGGGATGGCCTTACAAGTCAGAGAGAAAGAGAGAGAGTGCGTACGTGTGCTACCTAGTCTTGTTGCTCACACCATCGGGTACGAGACGATTGTCGGCGCCCACAATACTATTTATTCCTAGACGCGTCTGGCAGGCTCTACCGTGTTCACCGGGCGGCACCGTCCTGCAGGTGCGCGGGGCATGGCAAGGTACGGAAAACGACGGCGCCCACAACATTGTTTGGGTTCTAACACGCCAAGTGCCTATCTGGTATGGCCTGGTGGCACCATCCTGCGGGTGCGCAGGGTACGGTCCTCGGTATTGCGATTTGACTTGAGCGCCTTACCTTATCTGCTCCGCCTGATCCCCGGGCCCTTACCAAGCGGGCGTCCCCGGTCGATCATTCCCGGTCGGGAAAGAGCTGCAAGCAGAGGTTCGGTGTATTCTCAGTCGGAAAAAGAGGTCGGAGTCGGACTATGTCCCCTCCTTGGCCAGGCCTTCCGGTTGGGGACCGGATCGTTCTCCCGGCTTGTCGTTAAGTATCTGGGACGGCCCGGGAGGCGCGTGTTGTTGCTACGCCGTCTGCTGGGCCGAGCTTTTGCTGAGAAGCGGGCCCATTGGGGACCCGAGTATATGAACCCGACAATTTGAATCTAGTAATGAATTCAATTTGTGTTATTATGTAATATGGCATGGTGGTCTGTCCAAATAGCATGTGTAGATAGTTTTTCTTCATGGTAATATTTGGGTCTTTTTACTTTAAAAATAACTTCTGCAAATAGGTTTTTCTTTATTTATTGATAATTGTAGTTGTCCTCTTCCCTTATCGTCAACAACTTCTTTGGTTCAAGATATAGTCATTCCCCCCACCCCCAAATATTTAGTGGCTTTGACTTGTGAGATTCTTGTCAATGCCAAATCAAGGTTGCCTTCAGTTTTCTTTCTGTGAGCTCCATTCCTCGATGAAAACCGCTATCCAAGTTTCACTAAAACTCCATTCTGTGTCCCTCTTGTATTTTTCTATGTATGATCCTATAACTTTCCTTGCGGACTCAGGCCCCCCCCCCGTCTGAAATGGTATAATGGTATTGTCCATATATCTAGGTAGTAAGTTGCTTTTATGTAAATTTCAGTGTTTATTGCTCGAACCGTATAATTTTGTAATACTTTTTAATATATGATTGTATTATGTTTCAGTAAATTGTACTCCCTTAGTTTCAAATTATAAGTCGCTTTGATTTTTTTTTTGTTCATCCATTTCGCTATATATCTAGACATAATATTATATCTAGATGCATAGCAAAATGGATGTACCAAAAAAGTCAAAAGCGATTTATAATTTAGAACAGAGAGAGTATATATGTTCCATGACATGCTACGTTTATATTGTTAATAAAAAAATATATATTACATTGCACCACCCTAGTTAAAATTCTGTTTATGCCACCGTGGATCACATGCATAGGAGGAAGATGCCCCCTCCCCCCCTCTCTCTCTTTGATGAGAAGGTGATCGACCCCCCTCAGTGTTGAAGATAAAAGGTGATTCAGAGTCAAGCAGCACAAAAGGACTCAAGATTGAAGGCAAAGGATCTTTGCATGACTTGGTAGATCTAGACCGTTAGATCATCCTAAAATCCAACTGTACATATTCTTTTTTTTATTAATCTTAATAATTTTTAGGGCCTCTCAATGAACATGAGCCTCCTTTTAACATTATTGTATAGGTACAATAGACTTTTATATATCGATTGTTAGAGTTGGAAAAACTAGACTTAAACAAACGTAGATAGATTAGCGATGAATGTTTAACACCTAGGAGCAATATGATATTAGAAGATTTGTCCTAAGAAAATATTTCCAAATCACTATATTTTGGAATCAATAACCCTTACCAATAGTAATAACTAAAAGAACACCCCGCGCATTGCTGTGGGAACTACTGATTTAGAATGAAATTTAAGAACTACTGATTTGGAGTGAAATTTAACTATTCATACAATTCTTATGAAGAGATTCACTATTATAAACTAATGTTAGTGGATAGCGTGGCACGTTGACGTGGACAGCTAAATGTATGTTAGTAGATAATGTGTCTCGCTAACGTGGATATTATAATTGCATGTGCTAGCGAATTTTAATTGCAAGTGATAGCGAACTGCTGAGGTAGACACCTTACATGTAAGAGAAATTGTTAGTGGAGTTTTGCTTTATAAGAGTATAGGATTTAGAAAAATATTGATCAAAGACTAATTTTATCTAATTTGTTGACTCGAGTGGGAGATATCTCGATACAGTAAAAAAACAGCAAAAATCTATTGTCAATCCTTAACACGACGTATGTGTTTCTTCTCAAGATTAGCAAGAACAACAAACACAGCTTCACTAGAAAATGTCTACATGGTACAGAACAGATGCCGACTATAGTTGAAATCAGAATCCATGGTTCAGGGCAACGGAACAGGCGTCCTCCAGCTGTGGAACTCAATCAGATCTCTATTCACAACCGATCTGTTGTGCAGCCAGAACGTTTCGGGCGATTGATGGAACCGCCGCACCTTCTTCTGCAGCTCTGTCAGGATACCGCTCATGGCAGAGCACGGCTCAGTATCAGCTGCATACACCCACAAGCATCTCATCTGACGCCCATGACCAATCATTTCCTCGATCCTTTCATCTGCAACACCCACAGACGTCAACTTCCCTTTGATCCGACGCAGCCTTAACATAATTTACAACTACAACTTAGTCCATTCCAGATTATAAGTTGTTTTGATACATACTCTTCGGTCCAGTTTATAATGCACAGCTTCATGATCTCCTAGGATATACTTCCAGCATTCATTTATTTTATATTATACATTTATGACTATAAACTTATGATTATTGGATAAAATATTTTATTACAAATATAACCGTATTAAGTCTATATGACAATAGTAAAAAATTGTAGGCCCAATTATATTGGTTAAAGATCGTAAAGTTTGAACCTTGATATGCGTACTGTGCCTTATATTTATGACTATAAACTTATGATTATTGGAGGGAAGAGTTTTTACTATGTATCTAAACATATTTTATATCTAGGTGCATAATAAAAACTATATAACTAGAAAAACTAAAATAACTAGGTTGGACGAGTATAGTGCAATACCTGATATTGATTCAAGGTACTCAAGGAGTTCAGGTCCAATCCTGGACGATGGCCACTTTATCGAGATTTCACTGTAGTCGATCACATTCTGGAAAGGAAGCTCAACTTCATCTGACAAAATCACCAGCACACATTCCTATCATCAAGATTCTCACAAGTTGATCATCACCATGCTAAAAAAAAACATCTCTTAGCAGGAGGAGAAATAGGATAGCTAACCACAAAGGACTCGTAGAACCGAAGTGTCCAAGATGACTCTCCACGTGGAGCCAAGCAGAACTTTGCATTTCTCAGGTGCTTGAAGTACTCGATCCTTCCCAATTTGTTGGGGCCAGATAACTTGAGTTCTGGAGATTCCAGCTATTCACAAAACCAAAGTTACATTACATGCGATCAGAGTTTTAAACAAAAAGGATGTGTTCAGAGCACTGTCCAACAGGGGCAGCCTAGAAAAATGAATATGGTGCAATCATGATTAATTTGAGGTAGACAACTAAACAAGGATGCTTAATGCCAACTTCCATGCATTGCAATGTGCCTATACCCAGATAATTGAATTAAGGCGCCAGACTTTGAATTATCACTTTTCATCCATTAATAAAGGGCGTAAAATGCAGAGAACTTTTCATCCATTAATATTGAATGAAATCATACAAAAATTTACAATAATCTTATTTACTATGCACTTAGATATACACTATGTCTACATAGTTAAAGCAATGTATCTAGAAAAGCCAAAACCATGATTTGGAAATGAGAGAGTAATTTTTATTTTAATTCAATTTTAAACTCATTCTGTAAATGAAATGGAAACTAACCTTGTCAAGATACTGCTTTGCAAGCTCCACCAGTTGAAGGCGCCCTACTTTCCCCTGGGCACGTCCAAGGAAGTTGGCTAAGTACTTCCTTTTTGTTAGCGGGATTGGTTGGACAGCACGAGCATCAGGCTTCACCATAGAATCATCCACGTTCCCAGGTATAATAATATCTTTCCATGTATTAAATGCACTCGTACCACGTTTGTCAGTCCGGTCACCCTTGAGGCATGTGGCGGCGGTGATGGTGCCGTCGCGTCCCCGGAGCAGGGCGCGGAGGCCCTGGATCTCGTCCTCAGCGTAGACGTAGATGCGGAGGTCAGCGGAAGAGGAGGGCCGGCCGGGGTTTATGGGGGCGGAGGAAGATGTGTCGAGGAGGAGGCGGTCGAAGAGGCGGGTGAGGAGGAAGGTGGCAGCGACGAGGAGCAGAGCGCCCACCTGGTGAGCGCGGCTGCAGGCTTGGTGGTGCCGCATGCTCCGATAGCTCGCCGGAGCCAGGGATGGGGTAAGAGGTGAGGGGATCTGATTCCGAATTTCCGATCATGAGCCCGGCGCGCCGACGATTAGCAGCAACCCAGCAGCTTAGCTTGGGTGAGCGAACCTGCTGCATCTCTCCAGTTGGGCCGGGATATGCTCCCTTTTAGATTTCATCATTCTTTGACTGGGCCTCATCCCCTAGGGGTGGCAACGGGTCTAGTAACATCTGATATTTTTTTTTTAAAAAAAACTTAAAGTCTATATGATCTCACTCAACCATCGCAAAAATCCAATTTGCCTCGCTCAGAAAATTGGATTTTTAGACCGCTTTAACTTTTGAAACCCTCTAATTTACCTCCCTTTGATTGAGGGGCTATCATAGACGACACCTTTTTCATGGCTTTTGCATTGAAAAAGTGCTCAAAATATATGACAAAACCTGAGAGACATACGACACTTGTAGCTTACATATGTGTCTAGTTGTGGAACAGCTGTGAATTGTCCATCTATTTGTGCTGATAATCGACGGATTGACACTACACTGCTACTACTGATGCAGATTATCCCAGGGGTTATCAAGTTACAGATTATCCACAAATTGACTGAGCCAACATCTCTTTCTGGTGGGGTGGGTATTTATACTCCACCCACTCCTCGCTTGGGACCTCTATTGATAGGGTCTTTGATATCTATGTTTGTTGTCCATCTTAGACTTCTTTCTAGAAATGTGCCCTCGTGAGAATAATATCATGGGTTGGCCTCCATTGGTTTTGGAGTGGTTGAGACGGCCACAGCCGTTATCTTCATAGGGTGCATGGAAGAGAAAAAGAAACCAAGGTTCTTCCCTGGAAAATATCACATGATAGTAGATGGTTTTGGCCACTCTCGTGGTGGCAAGGCCATTGGTAGAGAGAGAGGGTCAATGGTGTGTCTTGTGTTAAGTTCGAGAACCAAGAGGTCATTGGTGAGGTGCAACCTACGGTGAGCACCAAAGGCACCAAGGTTTCCAAGGCACAAGCAAGTCATGAGAAGGCATACAAGTACAACATAAGTCAATCTACTCTCTCCTTCCTAAAAAAGAGTCGCTATGCAAATCGTGCTAGTCTAACTTTCTCAACTTTAACTAGTTTTGTACAAAATGCGTGAAACATTTATATCTCTAAATAAATTTATTATAAAAGTATATTCAACGATCTACCTAATGATACTAATTATGTACCATAAATATTAATATTTTGTTAAATATATTTGATCAAAGTTAAAAATTATTGACTTCTTGGGAAGCGAGAATGACTCTTTTTTAGGGACCTAGAGTAGGCAACAACGACCACTTGTGCCTAGAGGAAACAAGTATGCCTACAAACCGAAATGCACCCAAGAGAAGTTTATGGGTTTCTAAGATTGTTCACTTGTTCTTTGTTGCTAATGCCAATGGATCCAAATTTATTTTCGTACCTAAAACAAGAACTTGATGTTTTTTGGGAGGCATACTCCGCCGATGGGTTAAGCTTAAGCTGGGTGCTTAAGTGAACGTACAAATCATGTGACTTGAGAGAATATTATGTTATCCCCCTAATCACCTATGGAATATTGTGTTTGGTGATAGTAAATGGGAGGTTATTGGTCTAGGCGTCTAGGTAAGATTGCTATCCAAAATGATCATTAAATTTCTAATACTTTTTTAGTCAATTCGTTGAGTTACAATTTGTTGTCCACCTAAACAGCACGTCCACATGGTTGTAAACATGTTTGCGTTTTGAGATAAAATTGATTATAGAAAGTTCCAAATTCAAATCATAGCAGGGCATATCCCAACTAATCAGGCAAACAAGGCCTTCCACATGTTTAGAAACCGTGGATCGGGCAATTTGCCTATGCAGTGCAGGTGACATTACGTCAGTACCTTATATATTACATAAATATATCACAGCATATTGCCAACGACTAGATGGGTTACATATAGCACAAGCTAAAACTAAGCCTCACACCAGACAAATCTAATCTGTAGAAGTTGCTCCTGAGAAGCTGCTTTGTTTCTCTAAGGCCAAAACCTTCCGTCGCTTGTAATGCCTTTCTGTTTTTGCATCACCGGGGATAACTCTTTCATTCTCTTCCAAGGTCCTATCAGAAGCAGGCCTTTTACCATCAAAAGATGTGTTCTCAGACATGCCATTCTTTGGCGTGGAAGGTCTATCTACAAGTTCGCAGGTGCCATCAAGCAGAGGCAATTCAGCATCAGAAGATGTGTTCTTGGAAACTGTTTCATTCTTTGTGCTACAGGGTAAATCTAGTGATAGAATCACACCATCAGTGCAGGTTGTGTCATCTTCACAAGGAAGAACACTGCCAGTTGCTAAATATTTGTCAGCACCCTCACCATCAGCATTTAAATCGCTCTTATTTCCGCAATCACCTGCTATTGTTTGGTCAGTGTTTCCCTCGCTCTCGTCACGAAAACTGTACTACCACCAGTAATACTATTATCAGTATTTCCATCTTTCAACTCAGAGCTATCCTTGGCATTTATATCACTTTCATGTGCACAGTCACCTGCCACTACTTTGTCAATATTTTCCTCTTTTAAGTCTGAGGAAGCTGTGCTAACACAAGTAATACCACTGTCCGTATTTCCTATTTTCAACTCAGAGCTACCATTGGCATTTATATCACTTTCATGTGCAGAGGCACCTGCCACTACTTTCTCAATATTTCCTTCTTTTAAGTCTGAGGAAGCTATGCTAACACCAGTCATACCATTGTCCGCATTTCCCTCTGGCAACTGCAATGAAACATACAGCTCACCATGATTGACATTGCTTGCAGTTGGGTTAATACTCCTCATATCTTCAATGATTGCATTGTCTACAACATTTTTGCCAATATCACCTAGTGTGACTGAATCTAGATCATCATGAGGATCGACACAATCACCTTCGGCTGTCATTCTTTCTGGATTTGGTCCATTGTCATCTTTGCTGGAGTCAAACATCATAACATAATCCATATCTTGAGAAGGTATAAAGCACTCATCCCCAACTTCTATGCTTTTTTTAAAGGACTGTTCTTTGCTGGTAATTTTCTGAGCAAAAATTTCAGAGATTGAGCAGCTTGTAGAAACCATAATATCCTGCACCTCAGCTTCTGCTTGGCTGTGAAACAAAGACTTCTCATTTTCCTTATCTGTTACCACACAATTTGATTCCTTAAGCACCTCATCGTCTTCTGGGGCATATGATCTCATATTAAGTTGACTGCTAGATACAAGTGGCTCATTTTTCTCATCCTGGCTTGACAGGCAAACAATAGTATCCTTGAGTGGAGCACACACCTGCTACCAAACAATATAACACACCATGGTATCAGTAATCAAGCTCAAGCAAAGTAAAATAGGAGTTTAAACTTATCAGCTAATAATATACCTCTGACTCTTGTAGATTCTGTACATCGACAATTGGAACACTTCCAGTGTCCAACATGCATCCAGAAGTAGGTAGCCCCTTTTCTTCGCAATCATTTAAACAGATGGACTTGGATGGCTGAATTTCATGAGTCCCGTCATCAACTGTGCAAACTGTTTCAGGTTCACCAGCAGAGCACCTCTGAGCACGAAATTCTCTAGCTGGTTCCAGTTCAGCATTTGAGCATCTTTGATGTCTTTCATCAAGCTGCTCACCACCACAAGCTAGCATGGGATGATTCTGAAAAGATCCAGTCACCAGCTCAAGAATTAACTTTCGGACCACCGAACGCTTGAGAGAAGCTTCAGGGGGTGGAAACCAATCATCACTAAGCTGAAAAGTACATTAAGAGTGAACGTTCAAGAAATTAATACACCTATTAAAATCCAAACTCAAAATATTTCACAGAATGACTTTGCTCTTCAAGGATATTGTGATGACTCAATTTGAAGAAAACCAGAATTAAATGGCCAAAGCACAGACAAAATTGTGAAAGAAAAAGAAAGCCGTAGTCAAACAAAACTAATGCCAAGGAAAAGTTTTACTAACAGAAGCTATAAAAGAATGTAAAGGTGGAACAAGGAACAAGTGAAGGTGACCTTTTTATACATAAATGTTCAGACAATATCTGTCATTGTAATTTAACTACGAATTTGAATATCAAACACTCATAATTCTGTGAGATTGTAAATACTCATATTGTTTAACTTGTGTAATTCACTAACTGTACTTAGGTTAGACCAGTGCAATTTTCACTGACTTAATTGATAATTGTGCTAGAATATTTCCAACATATGAAGGCACATCAGGATTATAGTTGAATATAATAATAAAAAAATGCAAAATAAGTAAACATCCACTATCGAAAATTCTTAGCACCCATAGACTATACAACAATAATAAAGAAACAGTTAGCACAGTTCTGACAGAGTTCATAACGGTGACAACATTGAGCTTGAAGACCAAGCAAACTACTTGCTTCAGAATGGCAGAGAAACAGCAGGATGCCATTAAACAACAAAGAAAACAAATTAAGACTTTGGAACTCACAAAGCCAGATAATACATCAATCTTCAGAGGGTTGAAGTTACTTGGAGCATCTGTCAAAAATAGTTCCACATAATGGAGCAAGAACAAGCCACAATCATATGAATTATCCTGCTGAGGGAGCTGCACCGAAAATAGAACATAATTGGGTTACAATCCAAAATTAGAACACCAAAGTTATGGAAAAGAAAGTGTTGGTTAGCATACATGTAAAAGGCTGTGATCTAGCATGTGATTGTGGCAATTATGTCTTCATTCAAGCTATTCACATTAGCAAGCTAGATCATCCACTAACATACATTTAGTTGTCAACATCAGCGTGCTACACCATCCACTAACATGCATTATGATATTTTATCTATTCATGTAAGTAAATATAAGTAGTATCCTTCTAGTTCTTTAAATGCATATACCATGCTCACTATAAACCACCACACAAAAATTTGGCAGTACACATTCAAGGGAGAAAAACAGTGTTAACTGTGGCCAGGATTTTTTTTCTCCATAAAAATGTGATAAACCAAATAAACCCAACACTTTGTACATATAAGCAGAAGTGTGCCATGAAACAAGTCCAGACATAAATTCATGTGGGGAAGGATAAGCCAAGATCAACGAATATACAATGTGCATGATCAAAGGAATTCAGTCAAGCAGTCTATTGACTGCAATTTCAGTTGAAACAGAGAGCACAAATCTGATCAACTTAATCTAATGCAAATTAGACAATTAGCAGATGCTGTTTAACAATTGGCATATTTTGTACCCAAAGATTGATAGTCTTTGATTACCCAAAAATTGCTAGATACATGGAAAGAATATGAATTAGGATGCAAGCGTGAACGAAAATCAAGTCCAAATTAGGGGAATTGACCTACATATACATGTAAAATATGGTCAAATGTGGCCATTATACGACAGATCTGACCATACAGGCCATAGAGGGGTTTGTTACAAATACCCTGAAAAAACAATCATCCACGACACAAAGTAATAACACAAATCTATCTCCACCACTGTATTTATGGATTAAAGATTCAAAGTTCCTGCACTCTTCAAACAACAAATGAAAATCTGAAGCCACAGAAGTGAATGCGGGTACTTTTAAGAATTCACCTAGGGATTTAGAACATGTACTGAAACTTATTATGTACCAACCTCAAGGGAGACAAATCTCAAGTTCAAGAACTTGTCTGAATGATCTGATGCTGATTCAGGGTGCCTTTCCTTCCACTCTTCCCATAAATAACTGTGGCACAGAGAATCAAACTTCACATAGGATCCACCAGATATTGGTCACAGAGTGTGGATTGACAAAAGAAACAGAAGTTATGGGCCAAAGAACCATCATTCTCAGTTAGTGCCCTGATCAAAATAGATGTTGTATAGAACTGACTGTTACCTTTTTCTAGGTAAGCCACAGTCACTGCTAAATCTAACCCAGGCAATCTATGACCCACAAAAATCTTCATACCGAAGTTCAGGTAGTAGGACTGCCTGCCCCCCCCCAAGGCCTTTACATCTTTTGTAAAGACCCTTCTTGTCAAAAGATCACTCTAGTGAAAGACTGATCATCACATAACCAAAGGGCAAGCGCTGTTCACAACATTTTAAAATTTCAGAAAAACTGCAAGGAAATAGTTTGTGTGTGTTTTCAAATATCATCTAGATCCCTCAATCGTAAATACAATTATGCACAGGTCAAACAAGAGTAGCAAATCTACCATACCTCTGGAAATAGACTTACCTTTGAATGATGTCCTTGAGTCCAGTGTGACTTCCTTTAAGTGAATCCATGTGTAAAATGCATGGGAGTTTAGCTGAGACCTTTGCATCACCATCTGAAGCAAAACCACATTTTTAAAGAAAAAAAACTACTAAAAACATGTCAAAGATGCCATTTTCAATTTATATACATGCCTTCAAATGTCGCCACTTCGCCAGGATAGCAAATAACAATTAAACTCCAATGCAAGCTGCAACAACGGCACATAATAACAGTTTACATTGATTATCATCACGTAAGCATAATTTTTGTTGTCAAAAGGTTCTTACTTGAAGTTGACAGGAATGAACAGAAAATCTTTGTCAAATACATTTATTTTGCGGGTCCATTTGCGAACACGTAAGAAGGCTGCTCTACCTTCCGGAGCTCTCCCCTGATCTTTGTCAAGATCTGCCAGCTTGCGAAAAAAGAAGCTATTAAAGAAATGGTACCTGCACTTCACGGTAGATTCAATTCTTGTGCTCAAGTATCTGCAGAACATAAATTAAGGACTCATTTAATGCGAGTAAAAACACTCTGCAGAACAGCTTAAATGTTAAAACAAATAATAAAGAATGGTGACCATGTTCTCTTACTACTAATTAAGAAAGATAGACCTCATATATCAGAAACAATTTCCTTTTATAATTCATGCTATTTAAATTCTCATCTTAATAACTTGGAAACATCTTTGTTTCCTTCCAAGAACACATCCAGCGAAAGGGCCTCTAGCTGAGTTTGTTACGTGGCTTGAGTAGCACTCCTCAGGTCTTGAGTTCGACTCCTGTGGGAGCGAATTTTCAGGCTGGGGTTAAAAAAAAAAAATCCTGTCTCACGCCCCACAGATCTATGGCCCCCGTTCAACTGCACATTAGCTCTGACTGTCGAACTGCAGGTTTTTTTTAGAACATACATCCACCCCCGGTTTTGAACCTATTTGAGTGGAACTTTGTGTGCCAAAGTTTTTTTTCCTTGAAACGGCCTTGCAGTCAGTGTTCTCTCCAGTTGTTTGTTCAAGATTTTTTTTTTTGGTGTGTGTGTGTGTGTGTGGGTGGTGGGGATCCTTTCCAATCATGACTTGTGGGGAGCAGTGACTTTTCAGTGCACATAAAGAGCAATTTTTTATACAAACATAACATGTAATTTCATATCATGTTTGGGGCATGAGAATTTTTACAGTAATCTTATAAATCTGCATTAGGCAGCCAGGCATTAAAATAGTCGAGAAACAGAGCATGTCCAAATGCAAGGAAAAGTAGTAAACATGATTTAATGCACACTGTTCTCAATACATGTGTCATTTTTAATCTTCAATTCTTCATACACCTCAACAAGTGGAATAATTAACTTGTCATCAAGAATCTAATTTAAAGTCTTCAGTCCTTTGCTTAGATTAAAGTAAGAAAAAAAGTTGAAAGATTCAAAAGTTCTTACTTTCTGGTATCAAACCATAATGCAGCAACCAGCTGCATAATAAGTGACAAATTTCAACACAAACACACACAAAAATAACAATTTCCACCACAATCAACTTAAGGCAGCAAAATATATGTGCTTGGAAAAAAACAGGAAACAAGGTGTACAAATATTACTAGCAGTACAAAAATGTAACAGGATATTTAACAACTAAAACTATAATGACAAGATGCTGTCCAACAAAAGGTTCAACCTACTTGATATAAAAATCAATTATTGTATCATTGACAAAGGTTTCAGGAAGCAGAAGCTCAACATCTCTTTTGCTAATGGAAACAGCATCAGGATCTCCTTGGGGATAAATAACATCTTCAAAGTCCTCAGTGCTGAACCAATGAAAACAAATAACAGGAAAAAAATAAGTATAACAAATTCAAATTGCCAAACATGCAAAAATAACTTTAGCCTCTGAGTACATAGATGCTTCAGGTTAAATAATAGCACAGGCAGAACAGAAAATATACATATTTTCCTTACTGGAAATATTGCCTCAAATAGAGTTCGAGTATAGTAAAGAATATCCTTTGTCAGGATGTGAAACACAAACTAAAATGGAGATACAATGCTGTGAAATTTATCTTGGCATAAACATTGTCAATATGATCTTAGTCAAGCTTGTCATTGATGATATGGTCTTGAACGTAATTAGTGTGTATGCCCCCTAAGTAGGCCTCGACGAGAGTGCTAAGAGACAGTTCTGGGAAGACTTAGATGGCCTGATTAGAGCTGTACCTAGTAGTGAGAAGCTTTTTATAGGAGGAGATCTTAATGGGCATGTAGGTACTACAAGCGCAAGTTTCGAGGCAGTTCATGGAGGTTTTGGGTATGGTAGTAGGAATTAGGAGGGGGAGGAAGTTCAGGACTTCGCGGTAGCTTTTGACCTGATGATAACCAACACTTTCTTTAGAAAGAGAGAATCTCATCTAGTGACCTTCAGTAGCGGACAACACTCTAGCCAGATTGACTTTGTCCTCGCAAGAAGAAAGGACAAACGAGCATGCTTGGGTTGCAAAGTGATACCAGGGGAGTGTGTTGTTTCTCAACATAAGCTTTTGGTGGCAGACTTTCGTTTTCAGGTGCGTGCCCGTAGGGATAAACAAGCTAAGATTGAAAGAACAAAGTGATGGAAACTGAAAGGGGACACGTCAGAGGTATTCAGGGAAAGGGTTATCAAAGAGGGCTCTTGGAAGGAAGAAGAGGACATAAACAACATGTGGGAGAAGATGACAACCAACATTCGGAAGGTGGCCTCAGAGGTGTGTGGAGTAACCAAAGGAAGTGGAGGCGAGGCTAAAGATACTTGGTGGTGGAACGAGGAAGTTCAAAGGGCTATTAAGAAGAAGAAAGAATGTGTGGAGGCGAGGCTAAAGATACTTGGTGGTGGAACGAGGAAGTTCAAAGGGCTATTAAGGAGAAGAAAGAATGTTATAGACGCTTGTACCATGACAGGAGTGTGGACAACATAGAGAAGTACAAGGTGGCAAAGAAGACTACAAAGCGAGCTGTAAGTGTGGCAAAGGGTAGAGCGTACGAGGATCTTTATCAACATTTAAGTACGAAGGAAGGAGAGAAGGACATTTATAGGATGGCTAGGGTTCATGAGAGAAAGACAAGGGACTTCAACCAAGTTAAGTGCATTAAGGATGAAATGGAGCATCTCTTGGTGAAGGAGGATGAGATCCGACATCGATGGCAAGAGTATTTTGACAAATTATTCAATGGTGAGAATACGGACACAACCTTTCAGTTGGAAGACAATTTTGATGACACCAATAGGCGCTTTGTGCGGAGAATCCAAGAATGTGAGGTCAGAGAAGCGTTGAAAAGGATGAAAGGAGGTAAGGCGATGGGACCGGATGGTATCCCAATCGAGGTGTGGAGATGCCTTGGGGACATAGCTATAGTATGGCTAACCAAGCTGTTTAACCATATTTTTCGATCAAACAAGATGCCTGACGAGTGGAGGAGAAGTATATTGGTACCGATCTACAAGAATAAAGGGGATATTCAAATGTGTACTAATTACCGGGGAATTAAGTTGATGAGCCATACTATGAAGCTATGGGAGAGAGTTATCGAGCATTGCTTGAGAGCAATAACACGGGTCTCTATGAACCAATTTGGTTTCATGCCCGGAAGGTCAACCATGGAAGCCATTTTCTTAATAAGACAAGTTATGGAGCGGTATATGGAGAAGAAGAACGACCTACACATGGTTTTTATTGACTTGGAGAAGGCTTATGATAAAATACCAAGAAATGTTATGTGGTGGGCTTTGGACAAACATAAAGTCCCAACGAAGTACGTTGGGCTCATTAAGGACATGTACAATAATGTTGTCACTAGTGTTCGAACAAGTGATGGAGACACGGATGACTTCCCGATTAGGATAGGACTACATCAAGGGTCAGCTTTGAGCCCTTATCTGTTTGCCTTAGTGATGGATAAGGTCACAAGGGACATACAAGGGACATCCCTTGGTGTATGCTTTTCGCGGACGATGTAGTGCTAGTTGATGAAAGTCGGAAAGGAGTGAATCAAAAACTAGAGTTATGGCGGGAGACTTTAGAGTCCAAAGGTTTTAGACTCAGTAGAACTAAAACTGAGTATATGAGATGTGACTTCGGCACTACTACTCGGGAGGAGAAAGATATTAGTTTGAAAGGTCAAGTAGTGACTAGGAAGGATACCTTTCGATATTTAGGATCAATGCTATAGAGAGACGGGGATATTGATGAAGATGTTAGCCATAGAATCAAAGCAGGGTGGATGAAGTGGCACCAAGCATCTGGTGTCCTATGTGACAAAAGGGTACCACAAAAGCTAAAAGGCAAGTTTTATAGGATGGCGCTTAGACCTGCTATGTTGTATGGTGCAGAATGTTGGCCTACGAAAAGACGACATGTTCAACAGATAAGTGTCGCGGAAATGCGTATGTTGCGTTGGATTTGCGGTCATACAAGAAGGGATCGAGTTCGGAACGATGATATACGTGATAGATTAGGGGTAGCACCAATTGAAGAAAAGCTTATCCAACACCGGTTGAGATGGTTTGGACATATCCAACGGAGACCTCCAGAGGCACCGGAGCGTAGTGGAATCTTAAGCCAGGATAGTAACGTGAAGAGAGGCAGAGAAAGACCGAAGTTGACTTGGGTAGAGGCAATAAAAGGAGACTTCAAAGGATGGAATATACCCAAAGACTTAGGATGGAATATACCCAAAGACTTAGCCTTAAATAGGAGTGCTTGGAAAACAGCTATTCACGTGCCTGAACCTTGATTGCTTCTGTTGGGTTTCAACTCTAGTCTACGCCAACTTGTTTGGGACTTAAAGCCTTTGTTGTTGTTGTTGTTGTTGTATAAACATTGTCAATATGACCACTGACATGAATGTTGTGAAGCCTTAATTTTTTAGGTATCAAGACTTCTCACAAAAAAGGAAAAAATAACAGGCAAGACGGAGAACAAATTGTGCAATTGTCATATAATCACCTGGAAAAGTATTGCCTGGGGAAGAACAGACAGGGTTCGATGCTCCAATTCTCCAATGCAAAATCATCTCTGAAAAATGTGTGCAATTAAACAATACAATTGTTAAAGTAGTCACAATAAAACAGCCAAAATTGAAATTGATCTTTAAAAAGGTGTAAACTTCACATTAAGAGTGTAAATAAGTAAACAAAAAAAAAATCAAACTGCTAACTACAATAATATTTACCCTGCCATGGTCTATGGCTCTATGCCCATGCTTGAGACTTGACATCCATATCCAAACAAAAGCCCAATAGACTAGCATATTGTCCAAAAAATAACTAAAAGTTACTAGAGTTCGTAATTTGCAGCATGCATCATCTGGTAAATCAGCGAATAAAGAACTCAATTTATTGCTTTATTTTCTGCTATGTGTTTGCTTGTCTAGACTTGGGACCTGTTTGGAACCACTAGTGTTAAGCTAGCTCATAGCTGCTAACTATTAGCTAGCTAATTATTAGCAGGGGGCTGGGCTATTTGGATACACCAGCTAATAGGTGGCTGGATGGTTGGAGGTGTGTATGAACAATTAGCACCTATTAGCACCTCTCCACCAACAACTAATGAACTAAAGTAATTGTTAGCGTCTCCACGAACTAGGCCAGTTTGGATCCTCGCCTATTCATTTAGCTGCTAACTGCTAGCACTAATGGATCCAAACAGGCCCTTATAAATTAACAGTTAACTCTAATAGACACTGCATATCTATGATTCATCAGATTTCTCCACATCTGATAATTAATATTTGCCAAATCTGAGCAATATCAAACTTAACAAAGTTTATTATAAATTTTGGATAGTGAATTGATAATTTGACATAACTACTGTTTGTTCTCTACCTAATATGTTAGCACAAAAAACAAAACCATCAGCTCTAATTATTAAGGATAGCATGGTCAGTTAAGCACTCAGCAAGTACAAACGTTATCCCACAACTTACGATGGGATGTCTTTCCATATTTCTTGATATCTTGGTCCCAGTTCCCAAATCTTCTGTTGTCTCCTTGGCCATTGTAAGTCATCAAGAGAAAATTGTGCTCTAACAGGACCTGTCGAATATAAGAAGAAAATCAAGCTAGTTGGTAAGAAGCAAGGAGTATCTCAATCTCAACAATATATATATATATATATATATATATATATATATATATATATATATATATATAAGCTGCTTATTACTTATCCATTAGAGTTACTGTCGTTTTTAATGAACTAAGTAAACATCTTAGATTAGATGTATGCAACAAAACAAGATCTCATGTTGAGACCAAACCACAAATGGAAACAGCAAGCATAACTCAAGGAAAATGGCATATTTGACAGTCATTGGACCCTCAATTTGAGATTTTCCATTAAAAATGTCTAAGTTCAAGCTTTTCACAAGAAAGCACAAGAGTTTTCTCAATCTACAAGAATAGAAGGCAAAATTATGCTATGTAATATGTAAATGATCGTAATGCCCCCTTTACCCCCTCCCCTTTTTGCATCGCACATGGGTAGGCAGTGAACAAAATGCATGGATTGCCTGAGTAGTTCAAACTCGAAGCGATGCTATCTAGGCCACCCAAAGTTGGTGCACCCGAATCTGGAGATATTTAAGTTCAATCCCCGAATCATGGTTATTAAGTTAGTAAATGGAGGGGAGGCAATCTACCACCTTCATACCACAGAAGTGCTCAACACTTGACAAATGGATGGCATAAAAACAGAACCTAGAGGTGATTAGATAGAAATGACAAACACAGAGGGATGGAAAAAGGGCAAAAGATAAAAGAACCACCTCCCCGGCTACCCTTATTTCCCTATCCCACAGTAGCCAACAAGCCCAGAAACATCCCACACATACATGTGACGTCAAGAAAGTACCACTGAATCTTTGCCCCACCTTTTCCACCTCCACTCTTCTTGCCATCACCTGTCCTACCATGCCTATCCCTCAGCCCCAGGGGCGGATATGGACCCTAGGGCCACTAGGGCCGTGGCCCTAGGCGTGTCCCAAAAAGTGCACTTACCCTGTCAAAAATTTATGGCTCAATCCATTGAATTTCACAGCCCAGCAAGACAGCAGCCTGCTCGCTCTCTATCTCCGCGCAGACGGCGCTCGTAGGTAGGCAGCTGGCCCTTGGCCGTTCTCCGCACTACGATACCCTAGCGCGGTAGCACCGGCGGCATGGCAAAATCCAGTGGCGACATGGCCATATTGGGTGGGGCCATGGCCAAATTGGCCAATCGAGGATGAGCAGTGAGCGACGGTGCTGCCAAATTGATGAACGAGCCAGTCATGGGCAGGGAGTGGCTAGCAGAGGACGTGCGACTGTACTCAGCGTGCCGTGCGCCCGATCTCGTTCCGTCATGTAGAAGAACGACCGTCTGCGAGCGTTGGAGAGCATGACAACAGCCAGCACTTCCAGCAGGTCTGAAGGTATTAGAATTACGCATTCCCCAATCTCTATTTAGTTCCCCGTTCTGTGGTCCGTCAATTGTGAGTGCAGCAGCTAGAGCTACCTCTAGCAGTGAGGAGGGAGATTCAGCCTCATGATTTAATATTTTACCTTCTAGATAGTGCCTACATTCGTTTTGAGATGAATAAGCTAAGAAATAGTGCAGGAAATCAATATTTGGATGATTCCACACTTATAATTGATCTATCAAAAATAAAAGCCATTTTTCTACAAGTCAGTGATAACTGATAAAGCCACAACCTCTCATTTTCAACAAACCCATCTTCCAATCAACTTGTAGTATTTCACGTCTAGTTTATAATTTATATAAACCATTATGTTGTATAGATTATGAAAGTATTTGGTTCTTTTTATGAGCCTTCCTTCACCTATATCCAAAAAGAAATATGTGTTTTTTCTGTTCTTTGTTATACCTAATGTGAAAATCCTAGAACCACTGTTGACTATCGGCACTTAGGCCTGGACCCCTGGTATAAGTTGTTTAGGCATTTAGATAGTGGCCCTAGGCATAGAATTGACCAGCTCCACCACTGCTCAGCCCCAACATCATCAGCAACTACTCACCTCCACAAGTGCGTTCCACGCCTACAGCTACCTCATCTCCAACGCAGTCTGGGGAATTCGGCAGCAGCAAGGGAACAGCTGTCAACAATTGACAGCACATGCCAAATGGGATCACCACAGCGGCAACGCCCCTAGCACAACCTTGACATGCCACATAGGAGGTTCCTTGAAAACCATGTCCACCAACATGAACCCTAGTGGTAGGATGCATTCCAGACAGGATGCATCTGGCACCATCCTAAACCATGCAGAGGCAATGCGCTCTCCACTCTGCGCTGCTAGCCGCTGCGTGAACTCCATGAAAAGCATATGGTTTAACATAGAGCCACTGCCAGAACTACTACAATGTGACAGGTGTGGGGAAGCGAATTGGAAGGGTAATGGGATGTTAATGACAAATATGGCTTATTAGACGCCGTTAGTGGGCATAATAAGCCACCATTATAGTGGCATATTTAGAGCTAGGCTTTTGAAGGTTGAAAATGTGCAAAACTGATACATTTTTCTGCTACTTAAAACAGGAATTGGTGGTGATGCTGTGCCTGCCACCACCACCAATCTGCCCCCAAAACTTTTTTCTTATTTACCCACCTTGCCTCTGACTCTAAGTAATGGGAATTTGCTGACTGTCTTATTTCATTTGTAAATGGTAATAGTTACATGTTTCTCATTTGTATTCTGTGTGACACCATTCTTACAAGAACTATGTGCACGTGTTTAATTGTTCGGTCTGTTTTGCTGTTGCAATGCACAGGTAATTTTTCTAGTCAACACCCAATATATCTTTTAGATAAAAAAAGGATGGCAATGCCAAATGTTCAAATCACCTCAAACTTATGTATGGTACTTAGTACTTGATAATATTTTAAGCTAGCTAATAAACATGCGAAAATTAAAAATAAAATCTAACTCGATGAACATGGAAACGGATGTTACTTTGCCACTCAGTATTAGCCACAGTTTACATTTTTCCTGAACAAAACACACGCAACAGTGCAACACAAAATGAAAACGAAAATGAAAACAACAAAACAACCTTAGCCACCTTATTATAAGCTTAAAATATACAAACTATTGTGCAAGCCAAACTGTTGTAATATTTTACAATATCATACTACTTTCAGGTCACTGAGAATGTGTCAGAGGACCACATAGAATTTTCTATCGAAGACAGAAAACTAATGTTGACCTCTGCTAGTGGCAGGAATATTGTTACACTTCCATCAAACATGAAAACTAGACCTCTCTCGATTTTCCACGTGCCGCCCTCGCCGCAGATTCCACTAATGCATGTGTACAGCCCAGGGGCAAAGTTATTTAGACCAGACTGAACAACAAACTGATCAAAGTCTCAGTTAACGGTTTGATTAGTTCAACCATCAACCTCCTAAAAGCAGGGTCAAGAGTTCGAAAGCCCATGATGTTGCCTTTTCATCAATGTTTTTCACTTTTTTTATTATTTTGTTATAATTATCTTTATGTTCCCCTTGTACTCCTGGTTTCGTCCAAAACACCGGCCACCGCTCCCCCTTCACAGGGTTCAAAGAAAACTTAGAACAAAAAACAAGCATGTGAGAACGGAAAAAAAAAACGGGAAAAGCGGGAAAATCGGGGAAAAGGCAAAAAGAAAACAACTGACGAAGAAAAAAAATGTGACCCCAATAAAAAGACAGATGAGCGAAAAAATGATCGTGACCAAATACGAAAAAAAAACGACGGACAAAGATTCATGTTGCCGCTTTAGTATTAATAACAGATATATGTCATCAGCATTGAAATATGGAGGAAAGCAGATAAATCTGGAATGCAATATCTTGAACACATATGATACCTGCATTTCCTGTTTCTGCTTCGGATCCAACAAGGAGTGTTATTAAGGCAGATCCAACCTGGTTAGGATGATAAATCAGTAAAGAAAACTATGAAAGACACAAAATAACAGGGATAGTAACAGTAAAATAAAGTGAATTGCTTACGCTCTGAGCCCATTTACAACTGATGGAAATAATATTAGATAAATCCCATTGTAGAGCTACCAACTTCTCATCTTCCAAGGAATCTAAATCCAAATACTCAATCTTGATCCCGTCCAATGAGAAAGTAAGGTGAGGTCCAAGACACAAAGTTTTGTCACATATCATGAAGGCAGGACTAAGTACAACCAGTCCTGCTTTGTCAACCTAAAAAGAGGCCCCAGAAGAAAATTACAAGTGTCGGTGGCTTTAAGCAACATAGTTGTCCAAAATCTAGCAGACCAAGGTGGCATAAAATATATTAAGCATCTAAAATTGCAGCAATCTAAGAAAAGGATCAAACATATAAATGAACAGTTTAGAGTAATCTTGAAGGGGAAACGACGAAATTCTATCGTGGCAGGGTACTGAAAATTTAAAAAGCATACTAGAAGATTTTAGGTGGCCTTAACATGTGATGTTGCTTATACAAATTTGTATATTACATAACTCAGTGAAGAAGAAGAGAGACATCAGGATATGTAGGTCAACTCACACTTAACTAGTCTAAAGAAAAGGCTCATAAATCATGCTTGTATACCAAGGTCAGTAATTGCACGCATCAAAATCCTGATGATTAATTTTAGCGTATGGCTCCACAGCTTATGAATTGCTTCCAATGCAATTACTCAAGCTTTTCTCAGAAAATAAACTGAAAAGGTTTGACATGTTCACCTAAAAAGATCCTTTTGTAGCTAACCACTTATCGGGAAAGAGAGAGAAGATGTCAAGATGCGAGCACAAAGAAACAGAAGCGGTGTTGTATTGGGCATCTAATATTTTTTATCCAAAATGTTTACCGTACAATCACAAATTATAATTTAAGGAGACATACCAGCGCATCATAGGAATTATAGATATGCTGCAAATTTTGCTCCATATAACCTGGAATTGCACAATGATTAGCAGAATTGAACACAGTTCAAGCAGAGACCATTACAAAAGTCGAGCATATTACCAGGCATATCATAATTACTGGTAGATGAAGTGTGAGGACTGGATGGCATGCTTTCTTCCTCAGAATCAGCTACCATTCCCTGGTAGAAGACAAACAACTAACAGTTAACAAAAAAAATGCAGTGAACAGAACAGGGATACTTAATTGTATGAATAAATGAATATATACTTCTGATGGAAGCTCAAAGGGATGTGCACTGCCAAATCTCATTTCTTCCACAGGCTGATTTCCAGACATGTGATATTCATCTAAGCAAGCATTGGTATTGATACGATCAGTATAGATTGCCGAAGTCGCCATTACTACATCAAATTTGGTTGTTGCATTGGAAGTATCCTGATCCATTTTAGGGTACTCAGCTCAGGCTTCCAAAAAGCGGCACTAAGCGGACAGGTAACGCTTCGCTTTGGGGCATAAGCGCTCCCAAAGCGGCGCGACCGCCTTGGTGATGCAGCGGTCCTCTGACGCCGCCGCCGAGCCTGGGACTGCCCCGCCGTCGCTACCGACGAATCTCCGCAAAACGCACCGAGAGAGAGCTGCGAGAGATGGAGGAGCTGAAAAAAGTAGATCTCACTGGCTCCTTCTCCCTTCTCACGCGGGATGGACGCCGCTGCCCCTGGATCCACGCGCTGCGGCTCCTCCTCCCTCCTCGCGCGTAGCCGGCGACGGAGAAGAAGCCCGGCGGCCAGGAACGACGGAGCGAGGCGGGGCGGCGATGAGAGGCGAGACGGCGCGGGAGGCAGGGCGGGAGGGCCGGAGCGGATGAGGCGGATGCGCCCCGTCGGCGGCGCGACGGGAGGTGTGGGGCGGTGGGGCTAGTCCGAGCAGGAGCGGTGGGGCGGCGGAGAAGAAAGAAGAGTTGGTGGTGCGCCGCGGGATCCCCGGTCTCCCCAGAGCGATGGGCTAAGGCCAAGGGGTGCTTGATGCAGGGAAAGTTTAGTCCACTCACGTCGAACGTTTAAATATTAAACATAAGTTAATTATAAAAACAGAGACTAATTTACGAGATATAATCTATTAAACCTAATTAATTTATCATTAGCATATATTTATTGTAGCACCACATTGTTAAATCATAGAATAATTAGGCTTAATAGATTCGTCTCATAAATTAGTCTCAATCTATGCAATTAGTTTTGTAATTAGTCTATGTTTAATGCTTCAAATTATTGTCAAGCATTCGATGTGACAAAGACTAAACTTTAGTCCCCGAACTAAACAACAGGCCAGCAACTCCAACAGGAACACCTGGCACCTATTTTTGATTTGGGTGCCCCCTATTTTTGTTGTGATAGTTTTTTCACTTCTACTATAGCAGCGGTACCTAAATTTGAGCCCCCAAATTCATTCCAATAAACACTGACAAATAGGGCCCGCTTGCCATTCTCTCTGTATTCTTCCTTGTTCTCCCTAGGGGCCCTCTCAGCCTGCGTCATCGCGGAAAGCCACGCTTTCGCCGGGCGGCAGTGGCGGATCGGCGACAACCAAGACTCAAGCCTTCGACGGAGGTCGCTCGCCAGCAAAGCGAGGTCCACAGGCGATGGCCAGCTCGAATCGGAGAGGTAGTGAGGTCCCAGGAGGCCCTCCCCCAGTCTGAAGAAGAAGGAGATACGCGGAAGAAGGAGGCCCCTCCCCGGCATGGAAGAAGGAGGCCCCTCCTAGGCGCAAAAGAAGGAGATCCGTCAGGTAGGCGAGGTCTCTAGCGAGGCCCCTCCACTGGCTCCTCCCTCCCTGACCCGCCACTCGGACCTGGCCCGAGCTCGCCCCATGCGTGAAAGAAGGAGATCCGCTGGATACAGAGCGACTCGCCGAGGACGGAAGGATCCGCGAGCTACCTAAGCTCGTCGCATGCGGGCGTGGAGGGAGCTCCACCGTGGATGGAGGAGCTCCACCGGGGAAGAATGAGCTGGCGGCACGTGGTGGGGAAGGAGAGAGGGAGCCGCGCCGTCGTCTGCTGGAGCTCGCTGCCGCACCAGGGAGAAGAAAGGGAGTCACGCCATCGGCGCTGGAGCTCGCTGCCATAATGGGGAGACGTGAGCAAGGGCTGGATGGTCGTCCTTCCGTGCGAGCGCGCAAGGAGAAACGCCCGCAACGGTGGGATGGGGGCTGAAGGCGAGCCAACATGAATGGGGTCCTTGGGGTGAATATGGATGCCTAGCCAAATATGTGGTCTATAGTAGGGGCCCTACTGGAGCGATGTTGTTGGCCTAGACACCCATATATTAGCTATGGGGCTTTAAGTAGGGGTCCTGCTGGAGTTGCTCTGAGAAAAAAAACAAAATAAGTAAAAGATAAAAAGGAAAGAAAAAAAACAGGGTAATATAGATATTTCAGCCTTCTTATATGCTAGAAGAAGCTGTTTTTACCAAAGGTTTTACCAAAATAACAACGACTCTACTTCTGAAGCTACTTCTTCAGATGAGCCAGAGTCAAAGCTGTTTTGGTAGAGCCGGAGCCCTGCTAAATAGACCCAAAGAAACAGCTGGTGGGTTGTGTGCCTTAGCTGGAGCATTGAAAAGGTTAGGTGGTGTTTGGATTGTGAAAAAGGACAGTGGGAATGGAAAATGAGAGAAGGTGGATATCATAACCCTTGTTTATATATCCGGAATGGGATAAGAACAGTGTATGGGGTAGAGATAAGATGAGCTCATGTCCCACCAATCCATACCCAATGAGAGTGGTGGTTATGGCTGGAAAACAATCGATGAAGAGCCACACCTGTGAGCTCTACTAGTGAGGAGAGCTGGTTCTACGATGAGATAGGCCACACATGCACCATTGCTAGACCATGGGTGCAGAGCCGGTAGTCCACCCGTCGGTCTGGAACCACCAGTCCTCACATTGATAGGATCTAAATGGCTAGAGTGGTGAATAGCTTATAAAATTTTTCTTTGAACCAGTAGAGCAATATTTGTTACTTTCTTCGTTCTAAATTATAAGTCACTTTGACTTTTTTGGTTCATTCATTTTACTATGTATCTAGACATATTATTTATATAGATACATAGCAAAATGAATATACAAAAAATTAAAATAACTTATAATTTGGATGGAGGGAGTAGACAATAAAATAGAGGGTTAGCAAATTGCTCTAGCTCTACTTCACCACAAGCAAGCCTCCTAACCAATACTAGTTGTTACGATCTCTAAGGTCAAATTCACTCTAACAAGCAATCTTGCAGCAACTAGTACACTAGAGAGCTAATTACAACTAGCTTACAACTAAAAGTTACTCTACTAGGCTACTCAAGCAAGCAAGCAAGCCTGCACAAGTATACTAAGTAATGAGCAAGTGAAGGCGTGTTATACCAAACCGGGCAAGTGACAATTAAGAATACCAAGGAGACATCAAGATTTATCCCCGTGGTTCGGTTGCTTACCGACAACATACGCCCATGCGTTCTGGCGAGTCCAAACTAAGTGTTCCGTGCGCTAATTAGCATCACATGCCAAGTCCACCATACGAGCGCCATAAGAACCACTAGAGAGACACTACCCAAGCCATGATTTCACTAGAGTTGCCTTTTGTAATCTCCCGTGGGGAATATGCACAAGAACCCCTCACAGTCGATCGATCGGAGCCGGAAAGAATCACCACCTTTCGTTGTGCTTAGATCATGCGTGCACATGTCTAATGTCATAGACATGTTACTAATAATTTTTTGGATTAAATTGGTATGGATTTTACTAATTTTCTAATAGTACGAAACTCCATGGTGACATCTATGTATATATACGGCATATTTGGGTATGTTCCGCTCCATATTTTTCAGCCAAAAACAAGTAGAATTCATTTTGCTAATCTTTTAATTTCATACAAGTTTATCATAAGCATTTATCTGTAGCATTTCGTAACGTTCAATCGTTTTTCTTGTGATGTTGGACTAAATTTTCTCGTTACGTCGGAATAAATTTCTACTAAATATAGAACATTTTTTTGGTTATGCTGGCAAATTTTCTTGTGAAGCTAGAAAAATTCGACGGCCGAGGTCCAGTCTGAAGTGTTCAACCAAGCGAACAAAATCGGGCGAACATAGTCGCAAAAAAAAAAAGGGCGAACCAGCCCATCCTCTGCCCAATGGCCATCTAGCTCTTGATCTCTCAGCGCCAGGCCCAGGCCGTACGAAGAGCAATTACTGTACTAGTGGTGGTAATGGGCTTTGAACTTTGATGCGGCGGCGCGGGTCGGTGATGGTGCGGTTCCAGTGGCCGTCTGGCGCTTTGACCATCGCCGCCTCCCTCCTGTGCTGCTCCAGCACCTCCATGTGGCTCGCCGGCAGCGCGCAAAACCTTTCCCTCAGTTCCGCGGGCTCTATCCGGTCGTGCACCGCCCACCACCGCGCGTGCGCCTCGTCGCTCGCGAACCGCCGGAGCGCCGCCACGTTCCAGTTGCAGTCGTAGTCACGATAGCACAGCCACGGCTTCATGCCCAGGTAGTGCACGGCGTGCACCTCCGCCGGCTCCGCGGTAAGCATCCGCGCCTGTGCCGCCCGGTCCCCTTCGGCCCAGACGTACTTGAGGAAGTTGACGTGGCGCGGCAGGCGGTGCCACCACGTGAAAACCTCGTTCAGGTACCCCTGGTCGCCGCCGTTGTAGGATTCGATGTCGTGGATGCCCGACATGAGCAGGTCGAAGGTGCAGTTGCACGGCTCCAGCACCATCACCCCCGAGTTGAAGCGCGCGCCGCTGTTGACCGTCGCGCTCAGCTCGGGCGCCTCCTCGAACAGAAAGTCCATGTTGCGTAGCACCAGCAGGTCGGCATCCAGGAACACCACCTTCTCGTAGTCCGTCAGCTGCCACAGCCGGAACTTGCTATAGTTCCACTCGTTGTAGGCGTGGACCTCCGCGTGCGGGTTGCGGATGCGCGGCGCCAGGCGGACATGCCAGCCTGCCGCGGCGAGGGCGGCGCGGTGCTCGGCGCCCACATTGTGCGCGTCCACCAGGGCCACCAGGTCGCGCGTGGACCCTGACTGCCGGATGCTCTGCGCCAGCGCGATGGCGCCGCAGACGTAGGCGTCGGCGGAGTGCAGCACGGTGGCGTAGGCCTGCCTGCTGATCCTGCTTGTACCTGGTCCTGGCGTTGCACTTGGTGGTGTAGGTGAAGGCCGGAGAAAAGGAACGGCGAGCTGGCAGGACCCGACGGGCAGGTTGAGGCGGTGGCGGAGGTAGGTGGCCTCGGGGTGGTAGAGAAAGGCGTGGCCGCGGCGCGCGAGGAGGTGCTTGCAGGGGAAGAGGTTGGGCAGGGGGAGACACCCCGACTCGCTCAGGATCAACACCATGCCAGCCTTACTGCTGCTGCCATGGAGGGTGAGCTTGGCGGCGGAGAGCTGGAGGTGGAGCCTACGCACGTCCCTGGACCAAGCTTGTCCGCGGCAGGGAAGCTTGACGGCGACGAGGTCATAATTGTGATGATGAGGGGCGGCATCCGGGTCGGGGAGGGAGGGGCAGCTGCTTCTGTTGCTCTCCTCGTCGATCCAGTTCGGGTACAGGGCTTCCCAGGTGACAGCATCCGCGGCGGGCGCCAGGCGCACCGCCCGAACGTCGGCGGCAGGCAACGTGCTCTTCCAGCGAACAACCTCCGACGAGTTGAAGTTGAGCAGGCCCACCCTGGCGATGCCGCGCCCAGTGCCATTACGGCTGAATGGTGAAAGGATACTGGCGACGCTCTCCCACTGGATGTTCCACCTGCTGTCTGCCGCGTACGGGGCAGCTGCAGGGGGCTCCTCTTCCTCCGAGGCTGGTACAGCCTCTGAGTCCTCCTGAAGATCACGAGCTGGTGATGATGCTCCTCTCGTAGACGTTGTAGGGATGATGATTTTGCCACTTGGAGTTGTAGCAGCAGTAGGAGAGGCATCCCAAGAGGATCCAACTGGAATTATCCGTGGCAGTACTGCCACTTGGACGACGACGCAGCAGTTGCCGCGGACAAGCAGCGCCACGATGATGATGGCGCACACAAAGAACAGCATGACCACCACCAGCTTATTGAATCCCCTCTTCTTCCGTACGCCGCCGATCATGTCTCTGCGGAGTCTCAGTCTCAGGTTCCCAAGCACTGAACTGACAGAAGCAGGATGATCATCAGATGAAATGTGGTGTGGCAACAGAACAACCGAGACGGAGAGAATGGTTGAAGGTAGCTACTTACAGATCGATTTCTGATCGGAGCTTATAGCTGCATGCGCTCCAGCAGCAGCGAGCACCGTCCCCGGCCCAGGCTAGATATATCAGACCAGTTTTCCTTTCTAAAGTTGGAGTAACTCTTCTTTTTTTTTGTTCTTAGAAAGAGTAGTAGCTCTTTGTATAGTGCATTCGTATGCTTTTGCTTTGACATACATATATACATGCATGTAGTCCAAATGGACAATACATAGGGAGAGTATCAAAGAGCCAGCAGAGACAAAAAACTGAAATTAATCGCGTTTGGCTAGGTCAGATGGTTCGTAGCTTGCTTTGTAGGGAACGCCATCTGGAGGATTCTGATAGATAGAGTGATGGATGGGCACCTCACAGTCAGGTGCCATTTGGAAATTAATCGTCTGCCATTAACTAAACAGAACTGGCAAGCTCGTTTTTAGATAATTCTTCGTATACTCAACGTCTACGGGAGTTCGTCGATCGTTCATATATCGGACCGCCACAAAATTTAATGGCGAATGGTTCCATCGATTGTTCCGTCACATTGTCCGATCAAGTGATGCTATCTGTTTGGTTGCAAATGGCAACTTATTTCTGCTGCCCATGGTTTTAGGATAAAATTAAGTTCAGGTCAGTCTCGTTCCAACAGTGTTTCACAACTATTCTTCTTTTATTATTATGGAAACGTTTGTTTAACTCTTCCTACCTGCCTTATGCATGGAAGTCATTATTGGTGCGACCTCTGTTCCACGATAAATGTGTTTAAATCAAATATTTTAACTTTACATCCAGTATAAAATGATTTCGTAGTGTGTTTACTCAGCTTCGTTAGACCTATTCAAAGTTAGATGAGTTTGAGGACAAAACAATGCGCTTCCGCTTTTGATTTTTGTACCTTAAATTGACCCAAGCTGAAACAAACAAAAGCCTACACGTCTTGGAACATAAGATTGTCTCCAACAACCGCGACCCAAAATATAAGATCTATTCGTCCTTTGGGTAGCACTTATAGGTATATGGTTCAATACCTATTTTTGGTCTTCTCCAACAACAAGACCCAAAAGACAACCCTTTCTGCAAATGGGTCTCCAGGAGAGAGGATACTCAGATTTGGGTTATGTTTCTCATGGCAGTCTTCCATATAGGTACTCTGTTGGAGGCTATAGATATTGTGTTGGAGACCCAATTTGAGTTTAGGTTCCGCAATGGGTCTTCTGTTGGAGACAGTCTAAGGGCTTGTGCAATGCATAGACTCTTATAGAGTAGCAGAGAGGGAGAGAGAGAAATACTGCATCATTAAGCTCCTCTAAAAAAACTGAACACCATACCATTAAATATAACTTGTTATTTGTCTATACTTGGTTAGCCTAATTCCTGGCCGTGCTGAGATTTAACCAAGCAATCAAACAAACCGTAATAAGCCCAAACTAAAAACTTGCTCACGCATTGGAACCCCAGTCAGGTGAAGCAGTAGAAACACCTTTCACAAACTAGATGGGTAGGCGTTGTCAGTGTGCTATACTGGGCCGGCTTTGCATAGGGGTTGATCAAAACCCATTTGAATCTCCTCTCACGAGAGCATTCCAGGCATCGGTGGCTCATCCTTGGGTCGACAAGCATTTCTGCATTTTTTTTGCAAAAAAACCCTTCAACGTTTAAGAAATCAACCCGCAGTCCATCCAAGGATGAGCCACCGAGGTCTCTGCATGTTTTATTTCAACATGAAACATGAAGAAGGGAAGATTCGATAGTCTCGCTATGTTACAGAAACCCCCTCTGTGGCAGTTTTGCACAGAGCCGCCCGCAGCCCAACCCTAGCGCAATGCCCCGTCCTCATCTCTTCTCAGGTTTTCTCCCCTCTCTCTCTTCATCCCGCCGCCGCCACCTCCTCCGCGCAATGCTCCCCCGCACGCCTCCCCGTTCGCCACCGTCGCTGGAGCACAACAACCAGGAGGGACGCAGCGTCCGAAATCGCGTGACATTTGAACTCCTCGCGTCGGCATGAGCCCCAGCTCGACCATGTGCGTGATCTGGCGAGCTGAGCTCCTACCTCTCCGGATCTGGTGTGGCGGCCTCGAATCCGATCTCCCCATCGATCCGTGAAGGGAGGCGCAGTGTGGTGCGGCGGTCCACGAGCCCTCTACCACGCCCATGGGCTTGGACATCCGGGCACTTGAGGACTAGCAGCATCATTGCTTCCGCTAGATCTGCAAGCTGGCCGTCGTTGTGGGAGCATTCCTCATCAGGCTTCACTGGATCTGGAAGCAACGAAATGAGGCGTGCTTCTACTGCACTTGGACGTCAGCTACCTCGCTGAGTTGCCCCCTTCGCCTGTGATTCGGGAATGGGGCATTACATCTTTGGTGGGAAGATGTCGCTTTCCCGGTTGCGTGAGTTAAGTTGTGGTTTGTGTAGTCTTACTTGGTCGATCTGTTAATTTTCCTGCTATGGGATTAGCGTGTATTTCCGATGTACTCTTATGGTTCATGTCTTGTTTGCTCACGGCAATGTTGGCTTATCAACTTTCGTGTGCAGAGATTGACACCAGGATTCCTTTACTTTGGGAGGAACATCACAGGACCAGAGGCACCAAAATCCCTGTCTTCAGATGATGTTGATTATACTTCGTTTTGATTTGATGATTTTCCTGTTGCCCTTTATAGTTCATGGTTGGGTTGATTTGAGGCGACCGCGCCTCTGTTTTTCTTTGTCTAAAAGCTGCAAGTGCTTGTTTTGGGTATCCTTTCTGATCAGTGCAAGAGGGAAATAGCACGTTTAATTGTCAGCAAGTTGCAAAGAATATATATAAATATAGGACAAACATGTCCTGCAAAAGACAGGTGAAACAAGGAAAATAGTTATGCCTGAAACATGAAATAGGTTGTGTGATGTATAGCCCACAACTGAACCTGCGCTTTCCTGAAATTTTGTAGAATTTCCACTGGCCTTAGGTATTCCAGTTTTCCTTTCCATGTTTTGTCAATACCTTTGAATTCATACCTTTCATCATGAAAGTTGGGAATATTTCAGAGCATGTCCATCTAAGTCATTAGTAAGAAAGGGATATGCAGTTTGCTACAAGAAAATCTTCCATGTAGGGATTGCTGTTATATGTCTGTTAGCTATTTTTTCCTTGCATAGTGCCACCTTTTATTCAGTGATGTATAATTATAATTTACAATACCACTGTGGCCAACAAGTAACATACTTACATTCCTCACTGATGGTTGATAGGTCGCTGCAAGGTTGATAGCAGAAGATCACTATCTAGGTTAGACAGGCAAACAGTATCACCTGTCTGATGACCGTGTGCTCTACTGCTCTTTAAATTCTTATAATAAGTAAAGATCTTGTCTATTGCAGGTTTCCCCATTAATGACTTTGATGTTCTGTCAGATCTTAACCTCAGATATTCTGATAAAGCATATAGGTAAGTAGCATCTTATACTTTTATGTGTTGTTAGAATGTTCTGATTTGAAAATCTCATTCAGATATCTAAATTTACTTCTCCAATTGCTTGCGGATCTTGCTCATATGAAATGTACTGGTTTATCTCTAGCTCTTGTTAGATGGTAGCAAGCAGCAGGCAACTTGATTTTTTGCTTGCATTATAGTAAGGAGGTTGCTTTAGATCACCACACTGCAAACGCTCCTTTAGCAATGTATAACTTGGAATAGAAATAAGATGTGTTGCGCCATCTATTCTACAGCCCACTATTCCTCAAGGTTGAGTGGCCCATAAAAATTTCTTATAGGCAAACAGTTTAGTACAATGATTTTTTTATGATGATACTTTGGCCTATACAGATCTGTCAATTCTATCCTGCTTCACATGTCTGAGTAGTTTATTTCTTCATGGGCACATGCTCAGCTTGACATGTATGAGACTTTTGAGTAGTAATCCAATTGTTCATTGGCCTACATGCTTACAAAAATACCTTAAGAGTACTGAAATGCTCACTCACATATGTTAATTTCGTGTGCTACTACAACTAGGATCGTTGCTTAGTATTTATAATTTATTTTAGGGCTGTTAGCAGTGGATTGAAGTATCTCTAGATTGCAATTTCTTATTTGCAGAAGACTTTTCGTAATGTGCGGGGAAATGTTTGAGGTGCGAGTTGAGTGTGTATATGCATCCAATTGCTTAGTGTTTTAGTGACTTGTTCTGATTATTATTTTATAGTTAAAACATATATACCAAATTTTAGGCTGTGGAAATGATTAATTCTTGCATGGCTGAGAGGACAAAGATGAAAAGAAAGAAGAAAGTAACAAGATTCTGCTGAAGACAATCTTTATGTATTGTGCACTTGTTGTTTACATGGTTCCAACTTAGTTGACTGTAATTACGAAGTATGTATGGACATAGTACAATTATTGGTTAGTGTTCATATTGCCATTTGTTATTGTATTGCTCATACATGATTATTAAAGTTATTTTGTTCTTCAAATCACGGCAGGGCGCCCTTCGGGCGCCAGATGTTCTAGTTCTGATGAAAACCTGCCTACTTTTCTAGATATGCCTTTCCTAACTGAGTTCTGGCATCATGGCCCATGTCATTCTTTAAGGCCTCTGAAGTAGAGTGTTATATGCTCTAGAAACACTAATGCTAGGAAAATGGGCGTCTAGGCGGTTGGACGCACTGTTGGTGGGCCGTGCGACGCTAGCTCAAGACCCCCTCCTCCGTTTTAAATAAAAAATTAGCTCGTCCACGTACTTGTTCCTATTCACTCGCCTGACAGCGCTTGGCCGTTGGCCCAGCCAGGCGCCTCATGTGACCTCCTCCGAGGCGCAGCGCTCGGGCGTCGACCCAGCCAGGCCACCCCGGCGCGTCGCCGCCCGCCATCCCCCGTGGCGCTTTCGCCCCCTGCCGCGCCAAGCCTATCCTCCGTCGCGCCCATGGTGCGCTGGCCCAGGCCGCGGAGCAGGTGCTCGCCCAGGGGTGCTCGCGCGCCTCATGTAGGTGCTCACCTAGGCTGCCGAGCAGGTCCTCGCCCAGAGGCACACCGCTCGAGCTCCATGCGCCATCGTGGCATCGAGCTCCGTGATTCGTCCAAGCAGCAAGGTGACACTGCGCGCTGGAAGCGTATGTTGCAAAAGTATGTTTCAAGTGTTTCAGATGTTTTATCTGGATATTGTAAGTGTTTCATGTGGATGTTGCAAAAGTAGATCGAGATGTTGTATATGTTGCAATGGTTGCACACTTATGTTGCAAGCTTTTTTGTTTCTAATGTTTCAGTTGTTTTTCTAGATGTATGTTGCAAGTATGTTTGTTTGAATGTTGCATGCATTTCACACATATGTTGCATGTGTTTTATCTGGATGTTGCTTATATTTTGTAATGGCTTTTTCAAGCGTTTTCAGGTGTTTTTACAATTGTTTCAGACATATGTTGCAAGTGTTTCAACTGTTTTTGAATATTTGCAATTATTTTATTTGGATATTTCAAAAGTAAATCTTGTGTTGCATCTCCCTCCTCACCTTCCGTAGCCTCGCATCGTTGTCTCCTTTTTCGATGCTGGTGATGTTCGGGCGATATGGGCCCATGTGGGGACGGGCGACATGGGTGGGGCGAGTTGTTCGAGCAGCACAGAATCCGAGCGGGCGGGGCGTGCGGAACGGAGCAGGAGCGGGGGTGGGGTGCGACACGGTGAAAGCTCTAGTTTGGTTTTGGTGAATTGATGAACCCCTAAGTGCTAAGCTAATTTATCTAAGTGATTATGAGATAGGTAGCACTATTCCAAGTGGCGGATCAATGATGAAGATCATGATGATGGTGTGACCATGATGATGATCAAGTGCTTGGACTTAGAAAAGAAGAAAGAAAAATAAAAAGCTCAAGGCAAAGGTGAAATTTTTTAGGAGCTTTTTGATTTGGTGACCAAGACATTTAGTGAGTGTGATCACATTTAGGATCGATAGCCGTACTATTAAGAGGGGTGAAACTCGTATCGAAATACGATTATCAAAGTGCCACTAGATGTTCTAACTCATTGCATATGCATTTAGATCTAGTGGAGTGCTAACACCCTTGAAAATGTTTGTGAAAATATGTTAACACACGTGCACAAGGTGATATGTTTGGTGGTTGGCACATTTGAGTAAAGGTGGAGAAGTTAGTGAAGTAAATGATGTGATTGTCACTGATTTTCAGTGACCGGACGCTGCTCTTGCAGTGACCGGACGTAGACTTGTGAGTCCGGTCGGTAGAGGCCGAGGTAGTGTAACCTAGGGTATTGCACTAGACGCCATGAAGGATCCGGTCGAAATGCACCGACGCGTCCGGTAACGATTTGGCCGCTCTGGAACCTCTTTGAAAGTGACCAGACTCCATGGAAAGATGCTTTCGATCATCTCAGTAGAACGTCCGATCACGGCGTAGCAGTGGCGTGCGCATGGCTGACTTGGCATCGGCGCGTCCAGTCTGCGCGACGGTGCGTCCGGTCGTTCTTTAACACGCGCGAGGAAGCGAGTTGACCGTTGAAATCGTACGCGCGAGGTTGAACGCAGGGGACACGTGGACGACGATCGGTGACTAGACGTTGGTGCTGGTGCGTCCGGTCGATCTGACCAGCACGTCCGTCCAGTCGCCCCGAGTTAGGGCTGCAGTGAGAGCCCAATGGCTCTATTTCGAGAGGGTCTATTTAAGCCTCATGGCCGGCTCAAACTCACTCTCTTGGCCATTTACATTGACATAGCAACCTTATGAGCTTAGTCAAAGCCCTCCCACTCATCTCCATCATAAATTGATCATCTTTGTGAGATTGAGGAGTGAATCCAAGTGCATTGCTTGAGTGATTGCATCTAGAGGCACTTGGTATTCGTGTTTTGCTGCTGATTTCGCTTGTTACTCTTGTTGGTTGCCATCACCTAGATGGCTTGGTGCAGCGAGGATCATCGAGCGGAGGAAAGTGTTTGTCTCCGGCTCGATCATGGTGATTGTGAGAGATTCTTGACCTTTTTCCGACGGAGAGCCAAAAGGTACTCTAGTGGATTACTCGTGGCTTGTGTGATCCTCATCTTGTGTTGGTTGTGCGGCACCATATTGAGGGTTTGGCGTGTGATACCAATTAGCGCGTGAACCTCCAAGGGAGTGTATCGTCACAACGGGGAGTAGCTTGTCGACAAGCAAGTGAATCTTGGTGAAAAATTATTGTGTCACCTCTTGTCACCATGACTATTGTAATTGATTGGCTTCATCTTGTGAATGTCACACCTCTCAACACGGTAGTATAAACATCTCAACCACTTGTGTATTTATATTCATAGTGTAGCTAAGCTCTTTAGTGTAATTAGTTTTGAGAGCTAGCTTGTGTCGTATCTAGTGGTTAGTGAGTCTCTTTAGTTAGTCATTGAGAGCTCACTAACTTAGTGTAGTGACATAGCTTTTGTGTGCCTAGAGATCATAGAGACTAGAATTGTGGTAGGTGGCTTGTATTTTAGTAGGCTAACGTAATATTTGCTTCGCCTTATAATTGTCTAACCATTTTGTTTAGAGTTGTTGTAGAATTTTTATAGGCTATTCACTCTCTTTTAGCCATTAGGACCCTACAAGTGGTATCGGAGTCGTGGTCACCGTGATTTGAGGCTTAACAACCTTCGGTCTCAAAATGGCTCAAATCAACAACACCAAGAAGCAATCCCAATTTGATGGCTCCAACTATCCTTATTGGAAGGCTAAGATGACAACATATATCAAGTCAATCAATAGAAATGTGTGGAGGGTGGTGGACACCAAGATTGAGATTGCTAATGAAGAGGCTCCCATCATCGCCGAAGAGATGCTACTCCAAAACAATAACATTGCTCTTAGTGTCATTCATGATGCTTTAGATGAGAGAACATTTGAGCAAATCAAGAACATTGAGATGGCTCATGAGACATGAAAGAAGTTGGAGGAATTATTTAAGGGCACTCAAGCCGTGAAGGGTGCTAAGGCATACATCCTCAAGGAGAAGTTTGCTAGTTTCAAGATGAAGGATGATGAAGGTGTGCCGAAGATGTTCCATAGGCTTCAAGTGCTTGTCAATAATCTCAAAGCACTTAGAGTAGAAGTGAAGGATAAGGACTTCTCCCATAAGTTCTTGAGATGATTACCTTCGAGATTTGACACATTGATCACTATTCTAGTGAGAAGTGGTTTAGACACCATGACACCAAACCAAGTGTTGGAGATGTGATGACCGATGATGACACATATAGAGATGATGATAAGAAGGAAGAAAAAGAAGAAAGATAAGAAGAATGATGACAAGAAGAAGAGTGTGGCATTCAAAGCCACATCATCTAAGGAGAAAGGCTAAGAATGATACATCAAGTGAAGATGATGGCTCATGGGATGATGATGATGATGAGAAGATGGCTCTCTTTGTCAATAGATTTGGCAAGTTTATGGTAAAAAAGGCTACCGTGCTAAAAGAAAGAAGTCTTCGTCCAAGAATAAAAAAGAGTCAAGGAGGTGCTTCAAGTGTGGAAGCAAGGATCATCTTATTGCTCAATGTCTATACAATAGCAACAATGATGATAAGGGACAAAAAGAAAGAGAAGAAGAACAAGATGACCTTCAAGAAGAAAAAGAGTGGTTCATATATGATCACTTGGTATAGTGATGCTTTCTCAAGTGATGGTGATGATGATAATACCACCAACAAGAAGGCTCTTGCAAACATTGATATCAATGAGAAGCATTCTCTCTTTGACACTCCATCATGCTTCATGGCTAAGGCCACTAAGGTATAATCCGATGATGAGGAACATAATAATGAAAATGAAAATGAAAGTGATAGTGATGATGATGAACATACTAAAGATGAACTACTTGATATGTTAGATGATGCTAAAAAATATTTTGATATTAAGATAAGGGAATACAAAAGCTTGCATAAGAAACTAAAAACCCTTAAACAAGCCTTTGATGAGTTCAATGCATCTCATGAGAGTCTAAAGGAAGACCATAAGGAGCTTGACAAGGTTCATAAGAAGCTTGAAAAAGCCATTCCGCTCTACTTAATGAGCAAAATGAGAAGAAGCATGTTATAACATGTGAAGTAGGCTTAACATGTGACATAATTGAAGAATCATCATATATGCCTATCATTGTTGTTCCCACTAATCCTTCTTGTAGCACATCCACTTCTACCTCATCTAGTAGTGATGATTTTACTTGTGATGCCTCACTAATGGTTGAGAATGAGACACTCAAGAATGAGGTAAAAGAGCTCAATCACACCTTGGCTAAAGCCTATGGTGGTGAGAACCGCTTGCTTATGTGCTTGGGTAGCCAAAGAGCTTCTCTCTATAAAGAGGGATTGACTATATCCTCAAGAAAGATAAGGCGGTCTTTGCTCCTCACAAAACTAGTTTTATGAAGAACAATAGTCGGTTTTGCACTAGTTTCAAGTAAGTTAGTCATATAGAGCAAAAATGCATGAAAAAGAAGTCTCAAGCCAATGTATCTTCTATTAAGCTTGATTCTTTCTTGATTCTTTCTATGTGCTTACTAAGGGTATAAATGGTGTGAATGCTAAGTTTATTGGTGCACCATGGATGGGCTCAAAGAAAAAACCATTTGGGTGCCAAAGAGCTTGGTCATTAACCTTTAAGGACCCAAACAAGTTTGGATACTTAAAAAGAATTGATTTTCTTTTGTAGGTCAATTACAAGGCCGTAATAAGACATTGAGTTTTTGATAATGGGTGCACTCAACACATGATCGATGATGCAAGAATGTTCAACTCAATCAATATCAATAGCAATGATGGTTATGATAGTATCACATTTGATGACAATGGCAAAGGCAAGATCAAAGGATTTGGTAAGATTGCAATATTTAATGACATGAGCATATCTAATGTATTGCTAGTTGAGAGTTGAAACTTCAATTTGCTATCAATGACTCGATTGTGTGATATTAGATTCAAATGCATATTTGGGATAGATAATGTAGAAATAATAAGTGTAGATGGCTCTAATTTGATCTTCAAAGGGTTTAGATATAAGAATCTATATTTGGTTGATTTCAATGCTAGTGAAGCTCAATTGTCAATATGCTTGTTCACTAAGTCTAGTATGGGTTGGTTATGGCATATAATGATTGGTCATGTTGGAATAAAACAATTGAATAAATTGGTTAAGCATGACTTGGTTAGAGGTTTGAAAGATATGTTTGAGAAGGACAAGCTTTGTAGCTCTTATCAAGCCGGTAAACAAGTTGGAAACATCTATCCTAAAAAAAGCATGATGAGCACTAGTAAAACATTTGAGTTATTGCACATGGACTTATTTGGACCAACATAATACACTAGCATTGGTGAAAACAAATATGACTTTGTGATAGTGGATGACTATACAAGATACACTTGGGTATTCTTTCTAGTGGATAAGAGTGATGTATTTACAACATTGAAATCATTTGTTAAGGGCATACACAATGAGTTTGAAAATAACCATCAAGAGGGTTAGAAGTGACAATGATAGTGAGTTCAAGAATACTAAAATTGATGAGTTATGTGATAGTTTGGAATTAGACATCAACTCTCGGACAAGTACACTCTATAATCAGATGGTATTATTGAGAGAAAGAATAGAACACTCATTGATATGGCAAGATTTATGTTTAGTGAGTACAATGTGAGTCAATCTTTTTAGATCGAAGCTATCAACATGGCTTGCTATTGTAGCAACCACTTGTATTGTCACCCATTGAAAGAGATGACACCATATGAGCTCTTGAATGTTAGAAAACCCAACATTACATATTTTCATGTTTTTGGTTGCAAATGCTATATCTTGAAGAAATGTACTAAATTAGGCAAGTTTGATAAGAAATGTGATTAAGGGTTCTTACTTGGATACTTCACTACTAGCAAAGCATATAGAGTTTGGAATTTGAAAAGTGGTACTCTTAAAAAAGTGCATGATGTTGAATTTGATGAAATCAAGGGTTCTCAACATGAGAATGAGAACTTAGAAGATGTTAGAGGTATTGAACTTTCAAATGTCATGAAAAACATGGATGTTGGTGAATTAATGCCTAAACAAATGAATGATAATGAAGATGATCAAGTGTAAGTGCTCTCGAATTCAAATGTGCAAGTTGATACTAATCAAGTAAGTACAAGTTTCTCTCATGACAATGAATAAGATCAAGTAGCTAGTACATCATCTCAACCCAATGATGAAGCAAATGTAAGCAATCAAGTTCCAATACTCTAACCAACTAATATTGCAAGAGATCATCCATTAGACACTATAATTGGAGATATTTCTAGAGGTATACAAACAAGATCCAAGATTAGCATTATTTTGTGAGCATTTCTCATTTGTGTCATCTATTAAACCAAAGAAGATAGAAAAAACATTGAAGGATATTGATTGGGTGAATGATATGCATGAAGAATTGAACAACTTCACAAGAAATCAAGTATAAGAATTAGTAGAAAGATCAAAGAATCATAATGTGATTAAAACCAAATGGGTCTATAGAAACAAGCAAGATCAAGATATGATAGTAGTAAAGAACAAAGCAAGATTGGTAGTACAAGGCTATACATAAGTTGAAGGTCTTAATTTTGAAGAAACATATGCCTTTGTTGTTAGATTGGAAGCAATTAAAATCTTACTAGCTTATGCTTGTGTCCACAACATCAAGCTTTATCAAATGGATGTCAAGAGTGTATTTCTAAATGGCTATCCAGTTTTGAGGATGACAAGAAATTCAACCATGTGTACAAGTTGAAGAAGGCATTGTATGGCTTGAAGCAAGCACCTAGAACATGGTATGAGAGGTTGAGCGATTTCCTACTCTATAAAGGGTTCATAATGGATAAGTTTGACATCACTCTTTTCATCAAGAAGATTGAAAAGAACTTGTTCGTGTTGCAAATCTATGTTGATGACATCATATTTGGATCAACCATTTAAGACTTTTATGAAGAGTTTAGAAAAATGATGGCTAATGAGTTTGAGATGTCCATGATTGGAGAGTTGAGTTACTTCCTTGGTCTTCAAATTAAGCAATTGAAAAATGGTATATTTGTGAGTCAAGGCAAGTACATAAAAGACATGATCAAGAAGTTTGGCATGAATAAAGCAAAGACCATTAGTACATCAAAGGGAACAAATAACAATTTTGATAGTGATGCAAGTGGCAATATGGTGGATCAAAAGTTGTATCGATCTATGATTAAAGCCTACTCTATGTGATCGCATTAAGGTCGGATGTCATATTTAGTGTATGCATGTGTGCAAGATTCCAAGTCTCACCAAGAGAAAGTCATTTAAAGGCTAAAAAAGAATATTGAGGTACTTGAAGCATACACAAAATGTTGATTTGTGGTATCCCAAATGAGCAAAATTTGAGCTAGTTGGTTATTTCGACTCGGATTATGTGGGATGCAAAGTTGAAAGGAAGAGCACCTTGGGCACATGTCAATTGTTGGAAATATCACTTATTTTATGATCATCAAAGAAGTAAAATAGTGTTGCATTATCAACCGCCGAAGTCGAATACATATCCGTCGGTAGTTGTTGTGCACAAATACTTTAGATGAAGGCTACCTTGAATGACTTTGGAATTAAGTTCAAAAAAGTACCATTACTATGTGACAATGAGAGTGCAATCAAGCTAACCAACAATCTGGTTCAACATGCAAGAAGAAAGCACATTGATGTCCGCCATCATTTTATAAGAGATCACCGATAAAAAGAGGACATTTGCATTGAAAGTATGGGCACCGAAGATCAACTTACCGATATATTCACCAAGCCATTGGATAAGAAAATGTTTTGCAAGCTAAGAAATGAGTTGAACATATTAGATTTCTCAAATATGTGTTGATACACTCCCCCACTTATATGACATGCTTCTCTTTCGAGCAATCCAAGGTAAAAGTTGATTGGCATGGCATACATCCTTTGTTAAGGACTTGTTTAGTGCATTTAGTCATTCCTCATATGTTATACACTCATTCATGAAAATCAAATGAATTTGATGCGTGTATGGTACCACTATTGTTTCTATGCTTGACTTGATCTAGTGATAGCATATGACATGTTTGTGGGCTTATGAATCTAGTGTTTGATCTAGAAAATGAGCTATAAGTGTTTAACTCAACATGGTATAAGATAACCTTAGAAATGAGGTGTGAAGAAGCTTGTCCTTGAATCAAACCGAGTTAAATATTTTTAGCAAGTATTCTAGATTGGACCAAATTTGGTAAAATAATTCTCACACCATTGATTGACATTGATAATCTTAACCTATGTAAAGTTGTACCTTTGTGGTCATTAATGACAAAGGGGGGGAAACACAAAGATAGTGAAAAGTTAATAAAGAAGAACTTTGACATAAGGGAAGAAATATGATAAAGTAAGGGGATCAATTAAAATTTTAAGCACACAAGTAAGGGATACAAGCTCATAAACTTGATTGTCGCATTTGAGTGTGCATTTCATATGTTTGATTGCATGACACAAGTTTTAAATCTAAAATTCCATGCTTGTGTGGTGTATGCTAGTTGTAGGTTTGAATGATGAAATAAAAAACTAGCATGCATAGGTTGAGTAACTAGACTTATGTTTATATTGTAAAAACTAGACCCTTGCTTTTAATGTTGATCTCACGGGGTATTCTAGTTTTTGTGTATGTCTAATTACTAATGGTGCTAAGGATGGTATATTGGTGCACTCCGATTGGTATCACGCTTCAAAGATCCATCTCTTATACCTTAGCATCATTTGGTAGAAATTGACTTCTACATTTTCTATCTAAGCATATGTGAAAGTTTCAATCTAAACACTTAGCACATATGTAGGGAGAGCAATTGCAATCAATTAGGGTTCATGAAACTTGTCCATATTCTTATACATATGGTAAATATGCTTGGGCAAGCAACATGGATTCAATTGAAATTCAATTTACATCTTTGTGAAAGGGTTGTCATCAATTACCAAAAAAGGAGATTGAAAACTCTAGTTTGGTTTTGGTGAATTGATGAAACCCTAAGCGCTAACCTAATTTATCTAAGTGATCATGAGATAGATAGCACTATTCTAAGTGGCGGAGCAATGATGAAGATCATGATGATGGTGTGATCATGGTGATGATCAAGTGCTTGGACTTGAAAAAGAAGAAAAAGAAAAACAAAAAGCTCAAGACAAAGGTGAAATTTGATAGTAGCTTTTTGTTTGGTGATCAATACACTTAGTGAGTATGATCATATTTAGGATCGATAGCCATACTATTAAGAGAGGTGAAACTCGTATCGAAATGCGGTTATCAAAGTGTCACTAGATGTTCTAATTCATTGCATATGCATTTAGATCTAGTGGAGAGCTAACACCCTTGAAAATATTTGTAAAAATATGCTAACACACGTGCATAAGATGATACACTTGGTGGTTGGCACATTTGAGCAAGGGTGGAGAAGTTAGTGAAGTAAAGGAGGTGATTGTCACTGATTTTCAGTGATCGGACGCTGCTCTCGCAGTGATCGGACGCAGGCTTATGAGTCCGGTCAGTAGAGGCCGAGGTAGTGTAACCTAGGGTATTGCATTGGACGATGTGAAGGGTCCGATCGAGATGCACCGGACACGTCCGGTCATGATTTGGCTGCTCTAGAACCTCTCTGGAAGTGACTAGACTCGAGGCATAGATGCGTCCGATCATCTCAGCAGAACGTCCGGTCACGGTGTAGCAATGGGGCGCGCATGGCTGACTTGGCACCGGCGCATTCGATCTGCGCGACGGCGCGTCCGGTCGTTCTTTAACATGTGCGAGGAAGCGAGTTGACCATTGAAATCGTACGCGCGAGGTTGAACGCAGGGGACACGTGGACAACGATCGGTGACCGGACACTTGTAACACCCTCGGTGTTACACCCTAAATCATTTACTAAGACACGTCATGAGCATCATGTTTATGTGATAATGTGTGTGACAGAGTGTGTGATCAATTTCTTGTGACCTAAAATAATAAATAAAAATGTTAAATGAAAGTTGATTTAATAGCTCATGTATATCAAGTAGGGTTTAAAACTATTTTTATTGAACAAAAACACTATAGAACATATGTGTAGTGCTTAAATAAAGTTTGAAATATGAACTTTGTAGATGGCAATGAAATACTTGCAGTAGAAAAATAACATTGATAGCCAACATTTCTAATATCCTAGAAATACAACTTGGAATCAAATTCAGCTCATACAGTTAGAAGATTTTTAAGTGTATAGACAGCTAGACAATGCCATGTTTGGCAATTTATTTTGCGAAATTGGATTAAGAAAAGGTGTTATGTTTTAGCTCAGGTTGGTAGCCTCATATGCCATCTTGAGCATGGTAAATATGGTTTAGGTCCAGAAGCAACCATTTAGTTGTTATAGGCGCTTTAAATTTCGTGCACAACATGTTCTCAGGCTAGTTCATCGGGTGAGCGCGGTCACCATGCCTCGGGGGCGACGTCGACATGCCTGCTCGCTCTGCGCGCGCATGCACGCTGCCACGCGTGTCCGGCTGCTCTGACCTCGCTGTGGCTTGGCCGCCACTAGCCTCTGGCGCGGAGCCGCCGCCGCTGCTTGCGCAGCCAAGCGGTGTTGCGATCAGCCCTACCATGCTGTCGCACTACCGACCCACCCCATGCCACGACGCAGCCACTGCTGGTGTCGTTGCATCACCGTCACATCTACGCCGCTGCTAGCCCAGTTTGAGGCCGCCACTGCCGCGCAGCACATGGCTGAGCTCGCCGTCGCCTTATCATTTATGGCTCTGCGACCACATGGGCCATGCCGGTCGGGGACGTGTGTGCTTGTTCGAAGCGTCTGCGCGCGTGCCTCCACGATCATGCCGACCATATCCCGCTAATGTGAGACCGAGATGAGCCCACTTGCCGCCCGTCTCTCTCTCTCCTGTTGTCGTCAAGCCACGCCATCAATTGGCCACTAAGTGATCACCTCCATTCAATTCAGCGCATCCACGTCTTCACCATCAGGTGCTCTCGCTGCCCGACCCCACCCAACCATGAAGAAGGCACTACCAAGCTCCAATTTTGGAGTTTCCCGCCGCCGATGCCGATAAGGCCGCGTCCGGCAATGGATGTGGGCAGCCCTCCTACCATCTCTCATGAGCCAATTCACCTGCACCACTAGCTTCACCTTGCCTCCCTTTTCACCTTGCGCACGCTAGTGGAACTGCTACCGCCTCCCTATCGCCGTTGACGCGACCACACCACCGCGAGTGCGTCGCTGCATGGCTCGGCCGCACGTGACCACACCTCCTCCGCCATCCTCCACCCCAACCGTCACCTCGGCTAGGTCCACGATAGTCTACTGATGCTCCCTCTCTAGCCAGTTAGGTTCTTAGGTGCTCTAGATCGCCGGGGCAACTGCGCCACCGCTACGGACGGCCACACGTCGCTGTAGCTCGCTCCAGCGTGTCCCACCACCTGTGTTGCTACTTGGGGTAGGCGGTTGGACCATAGTTGAAGGTTGGCCCAACCGACGGGCCAGCGCGAGCCTCTAGTGGTCGGCACGGTCGCGCCATGTCATCGCTCGCCGCGCCACCGTGCACTGAGCTGCCGGGGGATACGTGCTGGTGAATTAGGGAAAGGCCAGGGAGTTAAGTGAGAAGGTCTGAGAGAGGAGAAAATATTGTTAGTATTTAATTATAAATTGAGAGGAGTTCGAGGTCTCTTTTGCAAAGTCGTCAACGCCCGCGGGACTCCCCTTCCGTGGGACGCCTTGCAAGTGGGCCGGCCTCGTGTGGTCCGCGCCTGTGGGCCGCTGTGCGCGCACTGTGTCATGCGGGCCGCGCGAGAGATTTTGTTTTTTCCTAAGGAATAAGAAATAGTTTTCTAATTTAATTTTTGAGTTGATCTTTAGTAAATCATATAAAATCATGTAGATGTCCAAAAATTATGAAACAAATTTTGTTAAATTTTGTTAGGTTCCTAAAATTGTGATCTATCTGTTGGTGTATTTAGTTCATGTTTATATGTGTTGATATTAGGGGCTATTAAATCATTTGAGGATGCTTAATAATATTAAGTTAATTATTGTAGGAATTTTTATGATAAATTGGTGATAGCTTTAGTCCTGAATTTTTTTATAGTAGCTTTATTATATTATTATGTGCTCACTGTAATTTTTGTAGCCTTAGAATAGACTAAACATTATGGTAGTTAAATACTCTTTGTTTCAATATACATTAAATCATTAGTAGAAATAAAGATATATCTTTAATTTGTAAAGCTAGGTGTTTGTTAGTTAAACCCAACACTTTACTTCGTAAAGATGATAGTTAGCTTAGTACCTTGGTCATTAGAGCTAGCTAGTAGCTTAGTATGCGTATTCTTAGTCTAAGAGTTGTTGTTGCCTAAATGCTAAGTGTTGCATCATCATCGTGTGCATGTACAGAATGAGTTGGTGGAGATCGTGACCACCAGCTGATCACGAGTTCAAGGAGATCATCGAAGAGTACAAGAAGGAGATTCTCGTGTAGGAGGAGGTTTCGAGCCGCCACTGACTAACTCAGCTGACACCGCGCCTGTCCACGGTAAGCCCCGGTGCATAACCCCTTATTCTTGATAATCAATGTTTATATATGTTATGTGCATTTACGTTATAGGAATCTTATGAAAAATCACCTGCATAGATATATTTGTCCTATGAGTCCTACTAGTATAGGTTTGAGTAGCTAGTATAGGTTCGAGTAGCTGCTTTGCTTAGGCATTTGGTAGCGTGAGTAACCTGCCGTTAGTCACAATAGGTGATTATTAATACTCTCATAATAAAATGATGAAAAAAAATGAAGACCGGGTAGAGATATGGTATGGGTTATGGTGGGTGTGACAAGTTGTGTCCTACGGCCACGGGGCTTAACTTGGTTACACTATTTTCTCTGTCCGTGTCGATTGAGTACCGCCCATTGCTGTGGATGTTAGTCAGGTTATAAACTTATTATCCTGAGCACATACTTGCTTATGGGAGCAGGAAGGCTCGTTACACTCTTGTCATGGGTTTCGGCTCTTTCTAGACCGACTAATTGGAGGCGGGAAAAGGTGGAAGTCTAAGCACCATATTGAGACCGGGTCTCAAGCATGGGGGCTTGGAGTCCAAGTTTGGACGAGGACCTAGACCCTATGATAGGAGTGAAATGGGTTGGTCTTGTTTGTGCCTGGGGTACAAACAGGGTATATGTTTTGGGGTACCCAGCTGGGATACATTGGTTCACGAATAGCCGTTTTCATGAGACGGTACGACTTGGCTATGGTCTAGCACCGTAGTAAGAACTGGAATATAAAAGATGATAAATTGGTTCTGATTGCTCAACCCTTGCTTGAAAGTAGAACGATGCTTACCTAGAATGGTTAGCTAATGAAGTAATCATGACTGCTAATAAAAATTGACTGTAAGGATGAACTATTAGTAATGCTTTCCACAAACAAAAAGAAAAAGCAAACCCATATTGCCTATCATATCTTTGAGAGTCGGGAAACTATTCCACTAGTCGGGTAAGTCTTGTGAGTACATTGTGTACTCAGGGTTTATTTACCCCTGCTGCAGGTGTAGCTTGAGTAGTAGCTCTTATGTGGAGGATTCTTCTAGTAGGCACAGACGGATCCTTGTACGTTTTCGCTTGATATTTATTTTCATTCCGCTGTTTAATTATCGCACTCACGTCATGGGGTTACAAGAAATTGATCTACACACTCCGTCACATGCATTATCACATAAATATGATGCTCATGACGTGTCTTAGTAAAAGATTTAGGGTGTAACACCGAGGGTGTTACACATTTGCACATCATGCATTGATTAGGAAAATGAAGTTTTGGCCTTAAAACAAATGCACGATGATATGAGCGCCAAGTTGGTTGAGCACAATGAGATGAGTGCTAATCTTGAGAAAGAGATTGAACTCTTGCATACCACTTATGCCGAGTGCATTGGGAAGGACATTATCGATGTTTGACCACCGATAGCCTACCACGGGGGTACCCGAGGCAGTATGTTTGGGCTTCAGCGTATGCGGAACTCGACGGTGAACGCAAGAGACAGTCGATTTATCCTGGTTTGGATCCTCGATTGTTGATCGAGTAATAGCCCTACGTCCAGTCAGCGTTAGCCCTTGCATTGGATTGATTGTCCGGAGTTGTGTTGTTACAGTTGTCAAAGTCCTCCTCGCTAGGAACCCGACCCTCCTTTATATAGCCAGGAGGTCAGAGTCTTAGTCGGTTTACAATGGGAGTTTCTAGTAGGATTACAGAGTAATACTACTACTAAGATTACATGGAAAGAATCATAGTTAGACTAAATCTTCTCTCTCTTGTGGGGTATCCCATAGGTCCCGCACCGACAAGCCCCCGAGCACTTCATAGTTGAGCTCTGGAAGCCTCGTCTTGTTCCTTCAGGTCTTACCGAGCAGGAACAAGCGTCGTCCGGGTGCTTTCTTGAGCAAAACCGTGTAGCGCTTTCGTGAGATCTTCGCGTGATGTGTACCTTTTTGAAAAAAGTACTCCCATTTGGGTGTAGCCCCCGAGCCTCTTGCTTTTTGGCACAAGGAGCTGGAGGGTCTTCTTTTGAATTCACTCTGATTCTTCGTTGAATAGTTCCTGAGCATATACCCGAGTTCTTTATCAAAACGAGCTTGGATATAGCTAGGTCCGGGTTCTTTTTATCATAAGGTCTTGAAGTGATTTGTCTTGAAGAAGTCTTTTTGATGATGTGCGCTTTTTCAGAGAAAAAGTGCACTCACTGAGTGTAGCCCCCGAGCCTCTTGCTATTTGGAATAAAAAGTTGGAGGGTCTTGAATCTTATGTTGTTTGAAAACTGCTGTTTTGGGGAAGTCTTCTGAGTGATGTGCGCTTTTTTGAAGAAAAAGTGGACTCACTGAGTGTAGCCCCCGAGCCTCTTGCTATTTGGAACAAAGAGTTGGAGGGTCTTGATTCTGAGTTGTTCAAGCTCTTCTGTTGCGGCCCCGTCTTGAATCTGAGTTGTTCAAAGGACTGAAAGCCTTTCCTATTGCAGCCCCTGAGCATATACCCGGGTTCTTTTATTCGAAAAGAACTCGGATACAGGATCTTGGCATGTTCTCTGGATTCTGCTGTTGTCAGATGTAGTTGTATAGTGATTGTTGAGAGTAAATGATGTTGGTTCACTAGTTGTACAGTGTTGGTATATTCTTTCGAATATGCTCGTTCTTGAGTACTGCTCCTTCACGCCTGAGTCTTGTTTCATTGAATTCTGTCTTTTCACTGTGTCCTTTGTTAGTTTTACTCTGTTGATGCTCTCGGTCCATGTGTACCGCTTCTTTGGTCTATAAATACCCTCCTGGTGTGCTGTTTTGATTCATCGAGCATTTTGTTGTGTGGTCTTGAAATCTCCGTAGCCATGAATATGATAGTTTGTGAAGTAGAGCAGCCCTCGGGCGTATTATGTAGTTCTTGTACATGACAGTCGATTTATCCTGGTTCGGACCCTCGATTGCTGATCGAGTAATAGCCCTACATCCAGTCGGCGTTAGCCTTTGCGTTGGATTGATTGTCTAGAGTTGTGTTGTTACAGTTGTCAAAGTCCTCCTCTTCGCTAGGAACCCCGTCCTCCTTTATATAGTCAGGAGGTCAGAGTCCTAATCGGTTTACAATGAGAGTTACTAGTAGGATTATAGAGTAATACTACTACTAAGATTACATGGAAAGAATCCTAGTTAGACTAGATCTTCTCTCTCTCTTGCGGGTATCCCGTAGGATGTTTGACCATCGATAGCCCGCCACGGGTACCCGGGGCAATATGTTTAGGCTTCAGCGTATGCGGAACTCGACGGTGAACGTAAGAGACAGTCGATTTATCCTGGTTCGGACCCTCGATTGCTGATCGAGTAATAGCCCTACGTCTAGTCGGCGTTAGCCCTTGCGTTGGATTGATTGTCTGGAGTTGTGTTGTTACAGTTGTCAAAGTCCTCCTCCTTGCTAGGAACCCCGCCCTCCTTTATATAGTCAAGAGGTTAGAGTCCTAGTCGATTTACAATGGGAGTTCCTAGTAGGATTAAAGAGTAATACTACTACTAAGATTACATGGAAGGAATCTTAGTTAGACTAGATCTTCTCTCTCTCTTGCGGGGTATCTCGTAGGTCCCGCACCGACAGACATGGAAAACTTGAAAAATGCTCCTTGTGGTACTTGTGATCGCCTCAAGTTTCAAAATGAGGTCTTGGCTAAAAGATGCAAGAGTTTTTGTGCTAAGTCTTTGGATTCTTATGATTCTTGCAACTCCGATGTTGGTGCTTCGAAGATTGCTTCTTTGCAACCGGAGTTGAGTTCTTGTGTTGCACGTGAGTCTTTGGATGATGGCACTTGTGCTAAGGCTTCGGATTGCTCTTCCATAGCTAGTCCTAAGCTTGTTGCTTCTTCAGATGATGTCCAGGGATTTCTGATGGCAAGGGTGCTTCTTGCATTTTTGGGTCTCAAATTCCCAAACCAACCTTCCATTGCACTTTTTGCAAGAAAGATGGGCATACATTTGATTTTTGCTTTCACCATGTCAAACACGAGCGACGTGTTTGAGCTAAGGCTTTTAGAAAGCCACGTGGCCTCTCCCATGGCACATGTGCACCTAGTGTTGGCGCTAAGTTGAACGTTGATGCTTCTTGTTCTAAGTCCCAAGGGACTTCTCACTTGATGGAGAATGGTTATTTGTCCTCTCGAACCATACCTTCTAATGGGCCCTTATACCATTGCTCTTTTTGTGGGAAAGATGGGCATCAACGGAGTTTTTGCTATGGCATGCCAAACACATGCGGTGAGCTCGTTCTTCTAGGCCCTTGAATGTTTATAGCCTTTCTCATGGCATGAATACTTGTGAGCCTAGAAAGAAGCCTCTTTTCATTGATGGCTTTTATGACTCCTTCTCTAGTGGGCTAGGTCATGATCACGTACATGCTTCTAGTGCGTCTTGTGTTGGTCCATGACATGCTTCTCATGATGCTTCTATTGGTTCTTCTCATTAGACCTTGGGAGATGTTTGCCTCTTTTCTCTTGGTACCGCTCTTCCTTCTTCTCTGAGCTGTCCTTTCGAGGAATGTTTCCAAGGATGTATCAAAAATACATTTGAACCAACATTTGTATCATGTAACCCACATAATAAGTTGAGTGCTTCTTTTAGATGTGTGACCAAGTCTTAGGTTCCCAAGTATATGCTTGCTAACCCTTCGGGATCCAAGACTTGGGTTTCTTTGTCCTCTCATGTGTAGGTACGAGGACGCAGGGTGGAGAACATGTGCTTAGTGGAACTTGATCTTTGTTTGATGTGATCTAAACCGATGGTTCTCTACATCCATGGTGATGGCCTCCAAGAGGCATGTGCTTTACTGTGGCGCCTACATACACCTTGTGAGCTATCATATAGACTTATACCTTGTACATTCATGTTTCCTACTTGTGGTATGAGATGGTTGTTCATGTGCTCACTTTACAGTTCTGGTATGTATCAAACTTGTATTATGCTCTTGTAATTAGTCTAGCATGTTTTATCTTGTGTATCATATGCCACACTAGCTTTGTGTATATCTTGGTGGATTAGCCACATTTTATGTTAGTATGTGATCCTCATGAACATTTTGCCATGTTTTACCATGTGCTTAAATTGTGTAATTGGTATGGTGTTCATTAGGTATCATTTTTAGTTGTTAGCTTTTGTATAGTTACCTCCATGTTGACATGTTTGCTAGCCCAAGCTTTTAGCCTTTTTAAATTAGTATCATGTTACATGCTTTTACTTCCCAATTGCCTTTCCCCGGCGGGCCACGTTTTTCTTTTCGTGGTGATCGCTTTGCTTTTTGGCCTAGGATGAGTGGTTTTTAGCTGGCCCTTTTCTGAGCAAATGGCCCAACATGGGTATGCTTCACAGTTTACTAACCCCAGCGATTGAGTCGTTTGCCTATCCTATGGCTTTTTATTGAGCAGGTCGAAGGACTGAAGAACATGTGGCTCATTGACTCCGGATGTTTGCGCCACTTGATCGGAAGTCACAAATGGTTCTCCAACCTCAACCAAAGGTAAGTTCAGCGCTCTGAGTTTGGATTTATACTTCCCTTTTTAGCTTGGGAAGCTTTGGATCTTGTATCTTAGTTTTTGGGTTTCTTTGTAGCTTAGCTTTTGCTTTTGCTTTTTTGTATCATATTGCATTGCAGCATCATGTATGATAGATCATATTTTGAGCTTCATGATTATAGTTTGTTAGAGTGAGATAATGCTCTATTTGGTATGTTCTATATGTATATGATGGTGCTTTTGGCTTAGACTCCTTTTGATCATTTGATATATGTTATGAGCTAAGTTGCTTTTTAAATTGTGAACATGATTAATAACTATTAAGCATGAAAATCTGTTCACCACTGAGTTGGCAACTAGCATGTGTAGGACTTGTTAAGATCTCTGATGCTATCACTTATATGCCATGTTGCTATGTCTCTTGCTTTGAGTCATTCACTTTCTTAAACAACTATTCTTGTGCTAAAATTTGAAAATAAAGCTAAGTGATGAGAAAAGATCGAGAAGGGTCTATATTGTCCCATGTCAAGGTATTGAGACGGCTTCCAATTACACACTTGGATGAACTTGAGCCTTTAGTGGATGCCGAAACCATTGTCTCAAGCTTCTGATTGTTTATGACATAGGCTTGGCATGGTTGCTAAGTTAGGCTGATAGCACAGATAACCTCTCGCACACACATGTTTTGATTAAGTCTTGTGTTAAGCTGCAAACTTCGATAAAATTAAAATTTAATAAAAACATAAGTCTTAGGTTCATCTTTGACATGATGTGTGACCGCTGTTTCTGGTATACACTTGTTAGCACTAGGTTGATTTCCTACTTATACTTGCTATATTCTGTTTTCAGTGGTGAACCCCTTTTTGAATTGCTTAAAATTGCTCAAATTTGCTTAACTGTCATATTTCATTTCACTTGATCAGTTTGACCATTTGCTAGCACTTGTATTTGTTGCTACACACATAACAATACTAGTTAGAGCATCTTTTTCACTCTGATTGCTATACTCCTGAAGCTTCTGCATTCCTTGCATTCATAGCATATTTTGAGGGGGAGTGCTAGTTTTTCAGGGCTTGATAAGTGCATGTATCAACAAGGGAGAGAATTGTTCCACACATGAAAGGGGAGAGATACTTCTAAGGGGGAGAATGTGCTCTTCACTACAAATTCACCTAATGTTGAGTGCATGCATTTATTTGGGAGATTGTATTTGTTCAGGGGAGTTGCACTTTGAGTTTCTTTTGCTAGTGGTGTTGAACCCGTTCCGCCTCTTCTTAAGGGCTAGCTTTGTTTTGCTAGGTTGCGTCGAGTCGTTGCCCGTGTCTTTGGGAATCAAGTTTTGCTCATTTCAAATGACCCGGTTTTAGCTTTTATTTGGCTTTTGATCATTTGGGTGAGTTCTTTTTTTCTTCTTCTTCTTCTATTTCTTTTGCTCTACTGTCATGTGTTGGTGTTGACAATGCACTCATCAAGGGGGAGATTGCGAACACAAGGTTGATGTGTCCTTATAGTTCGGTTGTGATGAATGATTGTCAATGTGACTTGCGTCTTGGGTTGAATTTGTGAACTAACCATGGCGTGAGTTGGGTTGTGCGACATGTCTCATGGCTTATGGTGTGTAGGTGTAGAGTTTGGAGGCGGTGGTCAACGGTGAGGTGAAGGTTAAGTAGAGACGTGCCGTGCTGATGGACTGGGAGTAGTGAAGGACGGACGTGAGGCTTGGACTGAGTGACTAGGAGGTCGGGTGATCAGCCGTGGTGACTGACACTTGAGGACATCGACAAGCGCAAGAGTACATGGGTGATGAAAACGTCATCGACCAAGTCAAGGAGGAAGAGGACGGCATCGTGGCACTTGGCGGAGGCCGGACACGTATCTACATGGAAGATGTAGATGGCATCAGCCAAGTCAAGAAGGAAGACGAAGGGCGTCAAGTTTGGCGAGGTCGAACACGCGTCGACATCGGAGGGGTTTGGTGGTTTCGTCCTCAAAACCATCGGAGGGGTTTGACGGTTTTATCCTCAAAACCATCCGAAGGACGGTTTGTTGGTTTGGGCCTCAAAAGTAGATGTGGACGGTTTGATGGTTTGTGCCTCAAAACCATCGGTAACAGTTTGACCGGTTTGGGCCTCAAAATCGGGGAGTGGCGAATCGGTGGACACGTGGTGGCATCTCAAAGGTTGCGTCGAGGCGAAACGATGTTGAGAAGGCGCCGGATCCGTTGGATCGATGAAGAAAAACTTGGACGGATTTACCCCTAACGAGTATTTGGGATGAATACTTCATGTGAGGGCGTTTTTGTCTTTTGACGGACGACTGTATATATGTGAAGGAGCTGGTTGGACGGCCATCCTTGGAAGGGTCACTGTCATTTACGTGGTATTGAGAGGGGGCTAGGGTTAGAGAGAGGTGTGACTCTTGTTCTTGAGCTCTTTGTCATCTTAGCTTTGATTAGGCTAGGAGTGGCTTGTAATCTGACACCCTTGAGCTAATCGAAGAATCAATTTTATGCAGCTTCTGTTCCCCTCTCTAAATCTTATTTTTCCTTTTTTCTGTGTTTTCGGAGTTATTTTGGGATTTTTGTTTCGTCGATTTGAGGCAAATTAACTCGTTCTTTTTGCGTTGATTCGTGCTATGACATGAGTTGAAGCTACTCTAAAAGTTAACTGAACTGAATCGACTTGATCCTGCAGAAATCGATGATTTTTGTTTTGGGGACTTTTTCGTGTTCTTGGCTCGATCTGAAATTTCCAGGAGATTGGGTAGAAATTGGGCGACGATTCTTTCGGGATAGCTCACTAACTCCTGATTACCTGTGCAAATTTTGGGAACTATTGATGGAGTTCTTGATCGATTTTCGTTCGATTTTTGGGCTGGCTTCTCTCTGTTCCTAGAGCTCTGGCGCTCTGTTCTTCGTCGGTCTCCTGGTGCTCGTCCGTGTGAGAACCGTTGGGCCACTGGTGCAGGCAGGCACGGCGGTGGCACTCCACGTCGTAGCTCCTGCAGCCGAGTTTGGTTCTGAGTCCCCCACGGTGTTCTTCGGTTGTGCGTCGAGCTGGTCACCGGCGATCGCGGTTCTGTGTGCTTCTCCGTGCGTGTCTGTTCCAGTTCATGCTTGCTGCGCATGGGTCTGTGTAGTCCCAGATCCCGCAGGTGAAATTACTTCTGCATTTATGTGATTTCGTTCAACTGCAGCAACCAGTGCTTCGTCAGGTTGTGCTTCCGTTAGGAATTCCAGAGAGCTAGCACTTAGCTCTCGGCTTGGGTAAAAAGCACCGAAGCACACCAGTGCTGCTCAATCTACTGTGCAGCTTGGTCCGTCAGGCAGCAGCTGTCCCTGTGCTTCTGTGTTTTTTCTGGATGAGCTCTAGCAGATTGTGGGCAGCCGGCAAGTGCAGCAGCTCGATGCTTGCCTTGAGCCATTAGTATTTGATTGTTCGGTCCCCTGTTCGTTTGATCTACTTTTTAGTCATGGGACATATTTTGCTGGAGTACTGCTCCTGTATGAGAGGGTGCTGATTTGTTTAATGCTTGAAGTGCTCACGTTGTTTTTCCTTGTGTGTCAGATTGCAGGTGGGGCGGGTTCTTCCACGAGCCCGCATAGCCGCCCCGCAAGAATGGTGTTTGTGGCCAATGTGGCTTAGGCCCCACTCGCTTCGCTGAAAAAATAAGTTAAAATATTGTTCCGTCTGATTTGTTGTGAGAGAAAAACACTCTTCTGGCTAAAAAAAAAACTGAAAAATACGAATGGTAAGAAAAGCGAACATGATCTTAGCTGCAAAGTTTTTGCGGTTTAATATTGTCCACTCCACAAAGCCGCCCACTGGACAGGGACAAACCCGCAACTGCCCGCGTTCTCCAAACGGACAGTGCCCCTGCTGCACCCATCGATTGATCAGCAGTCCTGTGTTTATTCATCAGTTGTTATCGCACCGTGAAGTCACTGTGATGTCGGTGTGAGCAGAGCTCGCCCCTCGTGTAAACTACAAGTCTACAACCACTGGCTCTCCCCTTCCCCTGTCTCCAGCGCGCCTGCTCTGCTCATCGTTCCAGCAGGTCGGATGCCGATGGCCGCCGCCACGCACATGGGCGGATACGCCCACTCCTCGATCCTCGTCCATCTCGCCGCGGCTGGCACCCACTCCTACCCAGCCACCAGCAGCAGCAGGTCCTCTACGGCCTTGACCTCGGCACGCTGTCCCGGTCCCTGACGACGCCCGCGACCGCTTCCCCGCCGCGCCCCAACCACCTTCCGGCCCGCGTCCCGCCGGCGCGCTGGCAACCAGCGGCGGCCGCGACCGTCGCGGAAGCTGCCAACCACGTACATCAGCGCCGACGCCGCCAGCTTCCGGCGCATGGTGCACCAGGTCACGGGAGCCGACGATGTGCTGACACAGGAGCTGACCGACCAAGCTGGCATGTACATGATGCTGCAGGCGTCCTCGAACGTCGTGGTTGCGCTGTGCTAGCTGATGGCGCTGCTGTTGCTGTTGCTGTTGCTGTTGCTTGCGGACGCTAGTGGGCTTCAAACGTTTCCCCGCAAGTCCCACTGGCCGTTTGCGGCGATAGTCTTGCGGCTTGCGGACTCTCACATAACCCGCTTAGTAGCTTGGTGGACAGCTTAGTGGCTGGTGGACGGTCCACGACCCGACCCGCCTGCAATCTGACTTGTCTGTACTTAGACCCAGAATTTCCAGTGCAACCCCCTAGACTTTCTGGTCTCTTTTCGCTGTTTTGTCTGCGGATTTGCGCGTTTGAGCTTCGATTTGTGTTTCGTCTTTTGCGTCGGCTTTCCACCGATCTAAGAAACTTATCTAGGTATTCTAGTCACCAGTTGGCTTGGGTATTTTAGATTCGGGAACCCGCTTCTTCTCAATAGAAGTTGTGTATCATATTTTCTGTTCCTCAATTCAGTGTGTGCTCTCGCTCAGATTGCTCTGTAGTGTCACGCTGTGTTCTTAGGGAACATCCACTCACTCACTTGGGTCGTGGATATCACAGTGTTTTTTTTTGTGTGTTTGGCGGTGATTTGGGATAGCGGCCAAAAGTTTCGCGAGAAATTTTACGGCTCCCATTGACCTCCCCTCTGGTCGTCATTTTCGGTCCTTCAACTTGATGATCTAGCACTAGGTGCATCACTCCTCTGTATTGTTCGATGGGTCATTCCATCTTACTGCACACATATCTGGTGATCGTCGTCTCGCCGGATGTTCCACTCTACCTCTGTCTTTTCATTTGGTGAATGATATGGTGATCCTCGTTTTCAATGTGCATCGTCCATGTGCCTCGACGTTGGTCATGATCAAGTGCTCAGATGTTTGGTCTAGCAAGGAATCTTCATCGTATCTTCTTTGTTTTAACTCGGATTTTGATCGTTGTTCTTCTATATTGTTCCTTAGCATCCATAAACCTACGCAAATTTGTCTAACATATCTTGATGAGTTTACACTTTACTACAAAATGCATCTATTGTAGTAAGCATGAGCCTATTGACGATCAAAATTGGCCAGTGCGGCTTTGTTGGCAAAACCGGCTAGGTAGGGTTGTCAGGCCAACTAGGCCATGTTTTACAAACTGGCTAGGCTGGGTTGCCAGGTCAGCTAGGTCAGTTTTAACCGAGTGGAGATCCATGTTGAGTTTGAGTTGTAAACAATCTTTAGATGCGATAAGTCCATCCCACCAAATAAATATGAGGGGGCAATGACCGATTGAGGATATTCAGTCGATGATATACTATTTTGCCTTTTCCAAACCCTAGTATTTCCATCCCCAATTGTTATTCTGCAAGCTCCTCAATAGTATTTGTGGGTGTTCTAAATGACGTGCCGAGATCCTAGGACAACCCTATGTGCACCTTCCCGGTGGGCTCTTTCTCAGGATGCATTTTCTAGCCTTTCGTGATTTCTCTAGTAAAATAAGTTAGGCCAATTTCTGAAGTCGGCTAGGCCAGCTTCGCTAGGGTTCTTTGCGAGGTGATCTCCATATGATCTGAGCGTTCTAGCTCTTTGAGTGTGGGATTAGATTTGCGTTCACAGAGCAAAAATGATCTCACGATGTAGAGGTTGTTATGGCCCCGTTCGGCTTACCTTATAATCCGCACTATTCAGTTTGATTTTTTCAGCCGGAACAATATTTTTCTCTTACAACAATTCAGCTAGAACAGTGTTTTCAGTCAATTCAGCCAAGTTTCAGCGAGCCGAACAGGGCCTATATCAATCAAACCATTTAAATAAACTGGGCATGAAAAGAATGTAATGTGAATCAACTCTCACGTTTTTGGCTTTCTGTGTATTTAATTTTAGTCTTGTCTTTCTAGTTCGATATGTTGGATGGGAAGTAATAGGCAACAGATTTCTCACCAACTATTGCTACCAGGTCGATGTTAGAGCAATGCATGGTTCTAGTACGTGAGAGGTGAAATATTTGACGAAATAGATTTGCAAAAAGTATGGGCAACCTGCTCGGTAGTTCGCACTAACAAGAAAGAAAGCGAGAGTTCTTCAAGGAATCGCACACGCACTGAATTTTCTATAGCAAAAACCAGTGCCCAATACCTACAGCGCTCCTTGCTTTCTGTTACCCTCTTGAAACAAATGGCACCAACCCCAGTTAGATTAGTCCCTACCAGCACGTTCACTGAAGTGAGGAATATTGCCTATTCTTGTTAGGCAGGATGGGCATGAAGGCAAGAAGTATGGACAAGAGCAACGCATTTTATTTGTCCTTGATGAATTCAAAATCTTGCGAGACATGGGCGCAGAGGAAAGCCTCTCCACACGGCTCGTGTGCAGAGGACATATATATACACGAGGGCGCCAAAACATTTCCCAACTCACCAAGAACAGCGCCGCCATTTCTTTATCGCAGCGCCTAAACCCAGCGCTCCTAATTATATCGCGACAGTGCTGTTACAACCAGGTGCGATTCCAAGCTTAAAACGCACCGGCATGGCCACTGTACTGGACGCCGGTGTCCTGCACTCTCACCCCTATGCCGTCGCCGCGGCGGCAGCCGCATTGATCTCGGCGTACATGGTGTGGTTCTGGGCGCTGACGCGGCGGCTGTCCGGGCCGCGGATGTGGCCCCTCGTCGGCAGCCTGCCCAGCGTCGTCCTGAACCGGGCGCGGGTCCACGACTGGATCGTCGACAACCTGCGCTCCACGGGGGAAGCGGCCACGTACCAGACGTGCATCCTGCCGCTGCCGTTCCTCGCGCAGCGCCAGGGGCTGGTGACCGTGACGTGCAACGCGCGGAACCTGGAGCACATCCTGCGCGCGCGTTTCGACAACTACCCCAAGGGCCCCATGTGGCAGGCGGCGTTCCACGACCTCCTAGGCCAGGGCATCTTCAACTCCGACGGCGAGACGTGGCTGCTCCAGCGCAAGACGGCGGCGCTCGAGTTCACCACGCGGACCTTGCGCCAGGCGATGGCACGCTGGGCCAACCGCATTATCAAGTACCGCCTGTGGAGTATCCTCGCAGACCACTGCGAAGCCGCAGCGAGCGTCGACCTCCAGGACCTGCTCCTGCGCCTCACCTTCGACAACATCTGCGGCCTCACTTTCGGCAAGGACCCCGAGACATTGTCGCCGGGGTTGCAGGACAACCCCTTCGCCAATGCCTTCGACTCCGCTACCGAGGCGACGCTGCAGAGGTTCCTGTTCCCCAGCTTCTTGTGGCGCATCAAGAAGGCGCTCGGCGTCGGCAGCGAGCGGAACCTCCGCGAGAGCCTCGCGATCGTGGACCAATACATGACAGAGGCCATCGCGGCGCGCAAGGCGACGCCGTCGGACGACCTGCTCTCCAGGTTCATGAAGAAGCGCGACGGCAATGGCAGGGCGTTCCCAGAGGACGTGCTCCAGTGGATCGCGCTCAACTTCGTGCTCGCCGGGCGCGACACGTCGTCCGTCGCGCTCAGCTGGTTCTTCTGGATGCTCATGCTGCGGCGCGACGTCGAGCGCAAGGTGGTCCTGGAGATCGCCTCCGTGCTCAGGGAGACGCGGGGCGACGACACCGGGAGGTGGACTGAGGAGCCGCTGGACTTCGACGAGCTGGATCGCCTCGTGTACCTGAAGGCGGCATTGGCGGAGACGCTGCGGCTGTACCCGTCGGTGCCGCAGGACTCCAAGTACGTGGTGGAGGACGACGTGTTGCCCGATGGCACCTTGGTGCCGGCCGGCTCAGCGATCACCTACTCCATCTACTCGGTTGGACGAATGGAGACCATCTGGGGGAAGGACTGCGCTGAGTTCCGGCCTGAGCGGTGGCTCTCGGCTGACGGGACCCGGTTCGAGCCGGCCAAGGACGCGTACCGCTTCGTGGCGTTCAACGGCGGGCCGCGGATTTGCCTGGGCAAGGACCTGGCGTACCTGCAGATGAAGTCCATCGCGTCCGCTGTGCTGCTGCGCCACTCGGTGGATCTCGTCCCTGGGCACAAGGTGGAGCAGAAGATGTCGCTCACTCTGTTCATGAAGAACGGCCTCCGCGTGAACGTCAAGCCGCGGGACCTCGCCGCATACGTCACGGCACCGGAGGAAGCACCGCAGCTGGGAGCCTTTGTGATCCCGACCACAACTGCAGCAGCTGCATAAGCCTTGCATGTGCCCGCGCACATTGGCATTGGCTTCTTCGTGCTGAAGTTCTTCTATGCGCCTCTGCCTGTCAAAGTCATCGTTTTCTCCGTTTCCCCCCTCTTCGTTAGACCGTTAGGTTTGTGGGTGACATGGCGTCATATGGTTGTACTTGTGTGCTTTTTGTGTGGTTGGATCGGTTTGTGAGCAATGGAGTTCTTTACTTTGCACATACAAGTATAAAAACCTGTTTTAAATCAGTGGCGGAGGATGGAGGGTGTATGTCTCTCTCGTCTCTGGCTGTGTACACACAAGCGGTAGGCTAAAATGTGCCCTGGCATATTCTATACAACGGATGTGTCACTCTAAAGGCGTGTTTAGTAAAACTTCTGTTTGAGGCCAAACAACTTCTCTGGTAAAATAGTTTTTTTTAGCTCTAGCTTCACTTGATAAAAAAATATTTGGCAAAACAACTTCTCCAGGTAAGTGAAAAGGGTGAAATATCCAAAATATCTTTATTTTTTTCTTTTGTTCTTCACTCTCCTTATCTTTTCCTATGCTGAAACTGCAACACACCTCATCTCTTTCTTCTTTCCTCTTCTGACGCCTCCATTGCCCTCGCACCCCTTTCCTCCGGGGCCGTGCCGAGCCACGCCACCGTCTCCAGACTAGCGTCGCACCGCCGAGCCGTGCCGTCATCGTCTCCTTGTCCAGCTCCACGCTGTCTAGCCACGCCGCGTTTTCAAACTATGTGCCTCTCTGCCTGTCCAAGTCATATCGTTCTTTTCGTTCCCCCCTCTTTGTTAGACTATTAGGTTTGTGGGTACCTGGCGTCATATGGTTGTACCTATGTACTTTTGTGTGGATGGATCAGTTTGTGTACTTTTGTTTAGGTTTGATGGATCGACATAGCAATGGAGCTTTTTACTTTGCATATACGAGTATGAAACATGTCTTAAATCAATGTCGGAGGATGGAGGGTGTATTATGTCTCTCTCGTCTCTCGCTATGTACACACAAGCGGTAGGGCTAAGGGGTGGTGGTGTTTAGATCCTTAGAGCATCTCTAGTCCAATCTCATCCCTCGTCTCTATAAAACTGTCAATTGGGGGAGATGGAGCTATTTTGTTGCTCCAGCATATCTTAGATAAACCAGCAGTGTCTAACACGGCGCTCACCAAGTCAGTCAGCGTCCGTTTTTTCGTGACAGCAATCCCAATTGATTCAGGCAAATAAGGAGGCGTACTCTCATAAATAATACCGTGTTCCTCACTTAATTCATCAAACAATATGAGAAAATAGTCACCATCACGATCCGACCTTAGACTCTTAATCTTTCTCTCTAGTTGGTTCTCAACTTCAGCCTTATAGATTTTAAAGTAATCAAGCGTTTCATCCTTAGATTTAATCAAGTAAACATAGAAAAATCTAGTTGCATCATCCATTAAAGTCATGAAATATCTCTTTCACTTTTTGTCAACACACCATTCATCTCGCATAGATCATAATGTATGAGTTTTAGAGGTGCCAAGTTTCTTTCCTCCGCTGCCTTGTGAGGCATTCGAGGTTGCTTTGACTGCACATGACTATGAAACCTAGAACATGTGGCAATAGTGAAATATGGATTAAACTCATGCTGGACAATCATGAATTCATGACATCAAACCAAAGTTAGCATGACATGCAAGAGTGCCAAACACTTGCATTATCATTAACCATGCTATAAATATAATTCACTGACTTATTACAAAAAAAATGTTAAAGAAAAGAGGAACAAGCCTCCACACTCATTTGTCATAGCATTTACCAATAAATTGTCTATCCTTCAACGCTACTCCCTCTGTCTTAGAAAGCTAGACGTTTTAGAATTCATCACGTAGATCAATGTTGAGGATGAAAGACCTGCATGCCCCCAACAAGCTGCTACGCTTCTGATTAATTGACAACTAGCCAGGTCTTAGGGGCACTCCAGTGGTCATGGAATAGGAAGAAAGAGAAGAAGGCCCATTTAATGGCCCAACTATCCCACGTTCCAGCCTCTCCCGCATCTCTGTGTCGCTCTCGCTCGCATCTCTCTCTCGCACGCCTCTGTCGCTCGCATCTCTGTCTCGCCCGCCGCCGCCAATAGTTCCTCTCCCTCTCCCGCATCTCTCTCTCTTGCCCGTATGGCCGCATCCCTGTTTGCGTCTGCAGCTGCCCATTCCACTCCCTCTCCCGCAGCTCTCTCTCTCTCTCTCTCTCTCTCTCTCTCTCTCTCTCTCTCTCTCTCCGAGCCTGCCGCTGTAGGTTCCTCTCCCTCTCCCGCATCTCTGTCTGCGCTGTCGCCCGAGGCTGCTCCTCCCCCACCGGCGACCTCAGCCCGGCTAGGGGTCCGCCTACCCCCATAGGCCTGGCGGAACCCCCTCGCCTAGTAATTAGTCGCGCCTAGGCGGCCGCCTAGCGTCACCTTTTTGAACCATGTGTGAAATGTACTTCCGTGTGAAAGCAAAAAAGAAAAAAAGCAATTGCGTATACTATATATTAAAAAATTATATGCAATTGCATGTGTACTATATATTATATAATCATAGCACCATATATATAACAACTAAATGTTGCAGTGATCTATAAAATTGTGAGATGAAATCACTAAGGCCTAATTTGAAAACTCCAATCCCTCCAGCATCCCGGACTTTTTCCTGAGTGGAAAATCCATGGGGATATTATTTTAATTATCATTCTAGTTTTCAGTGGGTTTTTTCCATTCCTAGATTTTGCTCCCCCTTGCTTCCAAAAGAGCCCTAAGAGGGGTTGTTTCATTCATCAACCGAAATGGGTAAAACTAATGTAGTATTCTTGAAAACTATGTGATAAAACTTTGTATCAAGACAGGCCTAACAACACTTCCGTCTTTCAGCTTCCGTCTTTCAGCTGTTCGCTAGTTGGTTTCTGAGCTGATAAGCCCGGCTAGTGCTGGTTTATTGTGAGAGAAAAATACTATACCATGGCTGATAAACCCTGACTAAAACCAACAACGAACATGCTGTTTCTTCCGAAAAGGAAGAACTTGTAGATAATTATATGATCATCAAGCTTGTACTAGTACACGGCCCACATCACATGGTCCTTTTTAAAAACGATGAGTAATTGGCCAACTTCTCTACAAGGAACAATTAATTGGAATAAATTTGAGCAGTAAACGGCATGCAGTGTGCGGCCGTTAGTTCTTCTCCTTCTCCTTCTCCTTCTCCTTGTTCTTGGACGGGACACGGCCGTCGGTGCCAGCGAGTATGCCGTACTTCTCCTTGCGCGTGATGGTGGTGCACTCGAAGCCAAGCTGTCCGCTGAGCGTCTGCTGGATGTAGTTGGCCACCTCGATGGGCGACTTGCCGCCGCTGCATGTGAGGTCCTTGGGGAGCTGGGTCAGGAACGTGATCTCGTATGTCGGCCGCGGGTTCATGAAGAAGAAGTAGGGGTCCATGAGCTTGAACCCGCGCACGGTGGAGCCGTGGAACATGCTCTCCTTGGTGTTGATCGCCACGGGCACGATGCGGTCGGTGAGCTCGGCGAAGAGCGCGCTGAACCGCAGCAGGAAGGGCTCGCGGCAGGTGGTGCCCTCGGGGCAGATCACCAGGTCGCCCTCCTCCAGCAGGCGGCGGATGTTCTCGGCGTCCTTCTCACGCTCCCGCGACAGCGCGACGGCCTTGATGGGCGAGATGAGCTCGGAGAACTTGGAGATGCTGTAGGTGACGCAGCTGACCTTGCGGCGCAGCGCCACGGCGACCTCGACGGGGTCGAGCACGGTGCGGTGGTTGCAGACGAAGAGGACGCCCGGGTGGCCCTTCTTGGGCGGGGGCGGCGGGTTGCCCTTGACGATGAGCCTGATGCCCATAAGCTTGTAGGTGTAGTAGACGATGCGCTCGGGCAGCGGCAGGTTGATGTACACGCGCATGAGCGCGAGCGCGAAGCCGAACGGCATCCAGAGGAAGGTGACGAGCGCGACGAGCGGCGTCGGGCGCTGCACGAGGCGACCGTCGTGTAGGATGAGCGGGCTCAGCAGCTGGTTCTTGGGCACCGGGCTGTACTTCCTAGACGTCACCAGGTAGGCCTCCTGCACAGCCACATTACGTACGTTGTCATCGTAGTACATACGGAGTACCAGTGTACACCACTCAGTAATTTTCGATCAGTACGGGCATTAATTGTTATATTTGTTCAGTGCGACAGCAGAGCGCGCGTAGCCCTGCAAAAATCAGGAGCGCTGGGTTTAGTCCCACGTCGTGTAGCGATGATGGGGAGCACAACATATAAGGCGGAAGAATCCTCACCTACTTAGGTTAGTCTTTTGGGTTGAATAAGGCCCAAGGCCTTATATGTTGTCAGCTCCGGTGGGCCTAGGATCTGTGGGAGCGCAGGCTCGTAACGAGCCGGGCCAACTGCAAGTCAGCTCTAAGATCGTGAACTCGGTGGTCACCACCGGTTCCAACAATTGGTATCGAGAGCCCATAGTCAGAAAAGCAAAACCCGATAAAAAAATCTCGACCCCGATGTGTGACTAAGGGGAGATTGTTGGAGTTTAGTCACACATCGTGTAAAGGCCAGTCTTTTTGATTGAGTAAGGCCCAAAACCTTATATGTTATCAGCTCCGATGACCAGGACCCATAGGAACGCAGGCTCGTAACGAGCCGGGCCGGCTGCAGCCAGCTCAAGATCGTAAACCGCCGCCGTTGTAACAAGCACCCACTCTAGAGAGTAGTATGGCAGCACACGGACAGCGCCATGACGACGGTCCCAGGACGAACAGTGCCAACACCGTATTACTCCGGTGCAAAACCGGCCGGCCGGACGACGATGGAAGAAAGAAAAGAAATACGGCAGCCATAGATCTGGCACGCTCAGCTCCAGCTTTAATGCTTAACGCGCCAGCCAGTAGGGCCGGTCTCCTTCATTGCGCCCGGGGACAGGACGCCATGAATTCTCCACCAAACAACCGTAAATGGAGCCGAGACGAGACCGGGCGGACGCGCGCCTTCAATCCGCCCGGGCCAGCCGCCAGCGAAACCGGTGATGCCCGGCGTCCACTTGCTTGCGCTGTAAATGTGTCAACGGGTGGTGGCACGACGTTATCTAAGACCTCAATCTGGTTGCTCAGTTGTGACAACTGACAACCACCCTGAGATATCAGGGTACGATTCCTCCTTCTAATTCGATCGAATATTTGACACAAAAAGTATTAAATATAAACTAATTACAAAACTAATTACATAGTTTACGACTAATTTACGAGATGAATCTTTTAAACCAATTAGTCCATGATTCGACAATGTGGTGCTACAGTAAGCATGTGCTTATGATGAATTAATTAAACTTACTGACGAATTCTGTAATTTATTTATTTATTTTATTAATATTCCAACACCCCCATACGACACCCTCGTATATTACCTCCTAAATTTTAGTCGTCGAATCCAAACACCCTCAAATGATGGCAGTGCAGCGACATTAGGACCATAGGACGGTCGCTGTTACTGTACGTAGTGGCTTGGACGGGGGTGTTGTTCACCGTGTGTACAGTGATGCATGTATGTGTCACAAAACCTTTTTTTTATACATCTAGGTGACGTTAAGTTGTTTTTGCCTCTTCTGTCAACTAAATTTTTTTCTATGTAGTTACACCATTTTCTAGCTATATTTACATTATCTTATTGCTATATTTACAATGATTTATTCAGTGTAATTTATTAAACAAAGTGATATAATTTGAAAATAACACAAATATATACCAAATTTTTCAAAAAAAATACAAATTTTTTCTATGGATCCTGATATCAGACAAATATATATATATCAAATTGTTCATAAATATCATCAAATTTTTTAGAAACTTACAAATTTACAAATTTTTCTATAGCGCGAAGCGTGCATGACGAACTGCATGCGACGTGTCCTGGATCGAATCTCATGCGTCCACTTTTGCCATGTACTATGCGCGCACGGATGATGGATGCATACACTTAACAACGGCGGACGCATCGGACGGCCTAGGCCATCGGCCGACGGCAACGAACGGTCCAAAAATGAGTTGATACAAGCTCCTTAATTAACCGGTTGATAGATATCAATACTGTTTTTTTAGCCATGTGTCATAAAAATCTGACGTGGACTAAACTATCTGAATTCTTGAGAAAACAAATGGACGAAAACCAGTGAAGTACGGCAGAACAGCAGGGCGACGATGCCTACGATGATACTGTACCTGGACTAGAAAACCCATGGCCATTTATATATGTGTGTAAAATATTTCAAACCTGTATTATACTACCCGATGCTTTCTTTCTTTCTTTCTTTCTTTCTTTCTTTCTTTCCATCTCGATGCTAGTACTAGTAAGCTATAGCTATAGTCAGAGTAAACAAATCCTCAGTCTAGATGGTGCTACTAGCAATCGTAGTCAGTCAGACCAAATTTACAAGCGCGTCTTACGGAGTAACTCTTAAAGTCCAATCAGGGTGGCCTTCAGTTGAGGCAGATGAAAAACTTAACAAGTGTCATTTAATTAGCGGTCAGATACTCAGATGTTACCTAAATTGTGAAACAGTTGGGTGTCGTTTCTACTGTACTTCAGCTCCAACCTGCATCAACTACCCGATAGGTTCCGTGTTGCCTGCTCAAGCCTAAATAGTCTGTAGTAGTTGCAAATCTGGGTGCTAACAAACACTAATGCATCGACGAGATCAGATTATCAGAAAACAACGTCCAACGTTACCAATTCAACAAACCATCACGCATTTGGAAGTATCAGTTTAAAAATTGACGATAATTTATTATTTTGCCAGTAAATTGAGAGCTATACTAGTAGCTGAGCCAGGGGATGGGAGTACTCCTACGTCATAGTCATACCTTGCAGATGGACATGAAGTCGAAGTCGGTCTCCCTATCCCCCATGCCGACGTCGGGCACGGCGTCGCCCAGCTCCTTGACGACGGCTTTCTTCTTGTGGTCGCCGACGAGCACGCCGGGCTTGACCATGAACCCCGTGGCCTTGCCGTTCTTGCCGACCTCCAGCTCGGTCCCGACGACCTTGTCGGCGCCGAGCAAGGCCCTGGCGAAGGGCTCGACCATGATCCTGGGGCTGGCCGTGATGATGTAGCGCTTGCCGAAGGAGCTGAACACCCTCCAGCTCTCCGGGTGCACGTCGCCCGCATAGAACCTGGGGAGCACGGACTGCGCCACCATCTCGATGCTGCGCACCTTGAGCCCCGCGACGGAGATGTACACGAGCGTGCTGATGGCCAGCGACTCGGAGAAGAAGATGTAGGTGACGTAGACGAAGGGCACGGACAGGAGCAGCAGCGCGGCGCGGAGGACGCTCCCGGCCTCCAGCGCCACGAGGAGGTAGTAGGGGAACGCGCTCCGGGAAATGAGCAGCGTGCCGTCCAGGTCGGCCGCCACCGTCTGCTCCGACCGCCCCTCCGAGGAGCACTCCTCGATGGGCTTGAACCTGCGAGACGCCACCATCTTGTCTTTTGCTACCAGTGTGCTCGATCTCGCTCACCGCCAGGCCCGGCCCCAGAGAAGGAGTGGGAGCACGAGGAGAGACTGCTGCTGCGAGCTGCCAGTGGAGAGTGGGGCGGCGAGGTGTTAATATAAGCGACGCGAGGTTGGTGGTGACGGGCCGGGGGAGTATGGATGCGGATTGATGGGGAGGCTTTGCATCGACGAGACGGTGTATAATTGCAACGTAAGGCAACCTCCCTCGCACAGCTAACTTGAGTGGCCATTACTTCTAGAGAGCGATGGCTGTGCGGTGCTCCACTGACCACTGGACTGGAGCAGTGGAGTGCATCGTTCCTCGTTCGGGTACGTGCGCGAGGAGGTTAGCTAGGCGATGCAGCGATACCAAACTTCTCGCTTGGGTTTAATAGTCCAATGCAAGCCGAGTACGCTGTAAGCCTTGTCGGGACTCGGGAATGGTAAGGCTGTCTTTAGTTCAAAAAGTGCTGCAGTAGCTATCACATCGAATCTTACGATACGTGTATAAAGTATTAAATGTAGACGAAAAAAAACTAATTGCATAGTTTGGTTAAAAATCGCGAGACGAACGTTTTGAGCTTAATTAATCTATGATTAAATACTAATTATCAAATAAAAATAAAAATACTACCGTAGTCAAATTTTCAAATTTCACGAACTAAACACAGATTAAACGTAGCTGCTGCGCTATCTCTCGTACGTCGTGATTTCTCACCAACACGTTGAATTTATGACGCGGCCCGCGTCATATCTGGACTCACCTGTCCACAATCCCGCGCGTGGATCCATCCACATTTATGATGCCCAGCCTACAATAAAGCCCGCAAGAGACGTAAGCGCCGCTGCTGCATGGAGCGTGCGCGACCGTGGAATGTGGAGAGCCGGAGAGGGCACTAGGGCAGTGGCTTTAATCGCGTCGGAATAATTGGTTGGGACGTTTATGGAGCGTCCGCCCATTGATTTGCGTCGCCGCTCGCCGACTCGCCTCGCCGTGAATGAGTCCGCTCGCTGGTCAAGCTGATGACCAACTGCAGAGACAGCTCACGGCTCAGAATTAATCATGCTCTTTGGATTACGCAAGACGTATAGTAGCAGCAGCAAACACATGTGACGGAGGCTGTGTTTAGGTCTCAAAAATTTTTCCAAAAAGTGCCGCAGTAGCCATCACATCAAATCTTGCGATATGTATATGGAGTATTAAATGTAGATGAAAAAAAATTAATTGCATAGTTTGGTTAGAAATCGCGAGACGAACGTTTTGATCCTAATTAGTCCATGATTGAATACTAATTGCTAAATAAAAACGAAAGTGCTACAGTAGCTAAATTCTCAAATTTCGTGAACTAACCACAGCCCTCCACGTGGACTGGACGCGGTCCTGTTCACAGCGCGGAAACTTTCCCACGTCCAACAGGCGAAGGCCTCGTTTAGATTGCAAGTTTTTTTACTCTCTCTCTGTTACATCAAATCTTTAGACATATGCATGGAGTATTAAATGTAGATAAAAGAATAACTAATTATATAGTTTGATTGTAAATTACGAGACGAATCTTTTGAGTCTAGTTAGATCATGATTGGACAATAATTATCAAATACAAACGAAAGTGCTACAATGCCAAATACTAAATACAAACGAAAGTGCTACAGTGTCAAATACTAATTCCTAACCTCAATCTAAACGAGGCTGAAGCCGAGAAGCAGCAAACTTTTAGGCCTCAGTCAGAACTATCCTCAGAATTGTTAGCTTTTTTGGGACATGACAAAATTAAGACAGGTACGGCACGAAGAGAGGATATTACTACTATGTAGGCAGATTTTTCCGGGTTTAAGGTGCATACATGTGGCTGTCCCCTTTGTACTGATGCACGCACTGTGGCAAATTTACTGATGACAGTTTGACTTAAATGCTAGAAAATTTGTTGTAATAAGACCCCACAAGTAAATTATTATCCTTCGTACCACACAGACTTCCAGACTGGATGTCCCAAATACAGGCCTTCAGCTAACATTCTACAAAACAAAAATGCAAGTGTATTTCAATGGACACATTAATATGCTGAGTGATTAGTGATAGATGTTGTACAGAAGAAGAAGCCAGCAAGTCCTTGAACGCAACCTTCCTAAACAGAATCAACATCAGGGCAGGTCACAAGTTACCATATTAAAGAGAGTGTTTTCCAAAATGGCAATCATGGTAACTACTTCGGAGAAACATCAAATGTGTATATCTGGAGAACTGTTCCCTTTTGATTGACGATAGCAACAATGCAGCATCGGCCTGGTTCGGCAGGACTTATTGCTGCTGCGACTGATTTATATGACTAATTTGTTGTGAGAGAAAAACAATGTTCCTATGACTGAAAAGTAAGACTGATTCTGACTGATAAGCTCAAGTAAACAGAGTCATCATTGGCAAATATGATGATGAGCCAAAAATAGGCACACATCCTGACAACCAGTTGTCTACCATCATAAGAAAAAAGCGGTGAAGAAAATGACATGAGAATTCACATCTAACTTTTCGCACAAGTAAGTTATAAACGCGTATGGAATTATGCAAAGCGAGTAGGCTGGTGTAACTAACAGGAAATTGAGGCATGAGGCAAAGTGACGCACTGACTAAACGTTGCAACCACTACTGTGCAGAGGAATCTCGTGGAGTGAAGTACTATTAGTGTAAGGGCGCGTTTAGTTGGTGAATTTTTTTTGTTTTGGCTACTGTAGCATTTTCGTTTGTATTTGACAATTAGTGTCTAATTATGGACTAATTAGGTTTGAAAGTTTCGTCTCGCGATTTCTCACTCAACTGTGCAATTAGTTTTTTTCATCTATATTTAGTATTCCATGCATGTGCCGCAAGATTCGATGTGACATTTTGGGGTGAAAATTTTTAGGAACTAAACAGTACAGCCTCATCCCTACGTAGGCTATGTTCCAACACACGAGTGTTCTCCAAAAGTTTTCACTTTGGTATTATATACATTAACATTAAGTGTACAGCGGCTACTTCGTCTTTCGCACGACACTTCCTGTTCATGGTTCACGTGTGCCTTCAGGAGGATCAGGCTGATGTGAATTGCAATCCAAATTTTCCCTGCCCTTTAAAATTTTGGCACCACTTGAGATCAATCGGTCTTTGGAAAACTATACATCGAGCTATGCCATACGGACGAATAAGCATTCCCCATAAACACACGGGGAAAGGAAAATCACCGCAACCCCTTTGCCTTACGAGAGGTTTGGGAATCCGCCTGAGACTGCCCCATTATTACATGGGCCAGGCAATGATAGCAGTAGAGGACTGGGCTATTACGTGGACTTTGCAACCTGTTGGGCTAGATTTGGAGTTCTACTAGCGGCCTAGTCAAAACCAAATGTTGCTTTGGGTTTGGGGTGTCTGGCGCGGACTGTGTGCCGACTGCCGTGGCCGTGGGACTTGCTGAGCAACGAGGAGATGGTGTCCATCGTGTGAGCCATGCCGCTGAAGCAGCACGCGTCAAGGCCGTGGCGCAGGCGCGCAGCGGTGGCGGACGAAGCCGTAGGCCGACGGTGCAGCCTGTTCGTTTTGGTTGAAACGTGGATTATAAGTTAGAAGTACAGCTGACTGGTTTGATATGAGAGAAAAATATTATTCCAGTTTATAATCTACGATCGTATAAGCCGAAACGAAGAGGCTGGAAGGAGATGGAGGCGGAACGTACAGTAGCGAGTAGCGACCACCGACCAGCCGCAAAGCGAAGCCGAGGTGCACTCGTTGGTGTCAGGCTCCAACGGAGAGGCTAACGACGGCAATGACGATAATCTAGTCACGTCGGAGGAACAAGTTTGAAAAACATCAGTGGACCTTACTCTTAATATAAAAACACTAGGAGTGGCATGAGGTCTTCCAAAAACACCCCATAACCCCCCGGTAGTCGATGAAAATATCTGTGCACCATCAAGTTGCTCTCCATTGCTCCGGCGCTTTCGGGAAGTCTTACATAAATGTGCACCAAAATCCATGAGATAGATAGAAAAAGCACGCCCTGAAATTTCAGTAGGAACAACCAAGCCCAACCACGACCCCGCACAGTGCATCGGTCGGTAACCGGACAGATCACGAGGGTGTAAGCGGCGTGACGTCACCACAGCAGCAGGTGGCGCCTACCGCGACTCGCAGGGCCATCTGCGCCACACATTTTTCCGCGGAGCAGGCCCACCGTCCTGGGCCCGCGTATCGAAATCAGACCAGAAAGGTTTGGTGAGCGGGCCATGCGTGGCCCATCCGGCTGCCGGGTCGTGGTTGCGATTCGGCCTATTCGCCAACGCCCACGTCAAGTTGCGCGCAGGCGCAGCGCGCCCGTCACGAGTCGCGACGATAGGAGTTTTTTTTTAAATACTATACAACACACATTTGTTTTATCGATAAAAAAACACATGAATTTTAGTCCACGGACCTTTAGCTCGGTTTATCTACGTCCGTCAGATCTACAGTACACTAGCAGTGCACCATGACGCGATACCAGCAGCAGTGCACCATGACACGACACCAGCAGCAGCCGTCCGTCAAATCGGCGACGTGACACCAGCACCAGCAGTCCGTCAGCACCAGCAGCGCAGCACCAGCACCGGCCGGGCAATGGAACCAACTCCTCTGTTTTTTTGTTCTTCCATAAAAAAATATTTTCTGTGATATGTGATTTGTGATATGTGGATCTGTGATCTTGTGATTGTCTGAAGGTAGAAGAAGGCTAGAGGTAGAAGAAGGATGGAGGCTGTTGGATCTTAATCTTATGGTGCAAAAAAATTCATGTGTTGAAATTGTATAAAACACATGGTTGTACAGTAAACCGACTCTCTTTTTTTTATCGGAGCGACAATCGGAGTTTGGACAGGTGCGTTCTGCACTTCTACAGTTCCACTACGCCCAACTCGCCAGTAGTATTTCATGCAGAGAATCGTTGTAGTTTGCTCGCGAGCGCTCTGAATCCGCACGCGTTTCATCCACACATGTAGTTCGCTCGTAGCCTCAAGTCTCGCGCACATTTTTGGGTGGAGTTTGCCTTTCGGGGGTAATGGTCGACTACGGTGGGCAGTGGCGTCGATCGTTTGCTCAGTCCCTCGTGGCACCTGGCCTGATTCTTATACAGCCTAGCATTCACCAGACTTTCCATGGACTATATTCCAAAGATCTTGTTCTACAATATATTACTGGGCTACGAATTGTTAGATTGATCTCTTCCACGGTTAATTGGGTCCTTGGATCCGTGTTCTGATCGGAGACGCCCAACCGCTTCATGATTGATGGACCCTCGTCGCACAACGCCATAAAAAGGGAGGTGGAGGCCGGAGCACAAGGCACGAGGTTCACCATAGCCACCAGACGCCCCACCTACAGTCCCTAAACCATAATCGATCTAAGAGGGGGTGCTGCCAATGATGGGAAGACCGCCACCGGCCATCGCCGCCTCTGCACCGTCGCCACCGCGACAGCGCCTTCACCGCCGGGCTTCACCGCGCCACCAACGAGCAACCTCATGGCCAGCTCGTCTTCTACGAAGACGGTCGATGGTTTGCACCTCCGCAACCCCCCTCTCTCTCTCCCTCTTTCTCTCTGTTTCTCATTTTAGTTTATGTTCTAGGGTTTACACTTCATCAAATGTCAGTAGGTGTGCTAGATCTATGGCTAGTGATCATGTCAATTCTACCAATGGTATCAGTCACCTAACTAGGCATAGATCTAGCTTATCAGGGTAGAAAACCTAGTAGCAGCAATTAGAAGGAGGTGAGAGATCCGATTCACATCTAAGCAAAGGGTTCGATATGAACCCTAAACCCTAATCGGGTGAAGAAAAGGGGAAAGAAAGGGTCTTGATTTCAAAAAAGAACGGTAGCCAACCCTAACCCTAACCCTAACCCTAACCCTAACCCTAACCCTAACCCTAGAAACGGATCGGACGAAGGAGAGGAGGACCTACCCGGACTCTCCGCCGCGCATCACCACTGTCGTCGCGTGGGTTGTATCCTACCGTCGCGCGGGATGGAGCTTCGCTGCCTCTTGGCCGGCGCGTGGGGAGAAGCCGAGCCACGCTCGCCGCCTTGTGCGCGAGCCCAGTCGAGGACACCGTCATAGGACCGCTAGACGGTGGCGCACTCACCCACTCGGGAGCGCGCACTCCAGCGAGGGGACCTGTGGCGGCGCCGGTCAGATCTAGGGTTTAGGGAAAGTCTCCACCATAGCACGTGTGGGGCGCAAAGAGCACCACCGCGGTGCCGCTCGACGGCGCCGCACATGGATCCAGCCACACGCGTGCACCGACGAAGGGTGCCATGGCGGCGCCGCCACACTTTCTCTCTTGGGCCATCGTGGTTTGGAGTGAGAGTGGGAGAGAGAGCCAACGCCGCGGCGAAGAGAGAGAAGAGAATGAGAAGAATGACCTAGGGTTCGGGCGCGCAGCTGTCGTCGCCGTTTTTATATCCGCCGAGAACGACGGACAACCATCCGATCGCGATGAACGGCTGAGAGCCATCGGACCAGTTACAGCCCAGGCGGGGAAGGAGAATTCTAGCCTAGGCCCAGGTTACGGCCTGGGCACGGGGGAGCGGGCGCGTGCTTGCTCTGTTGGGCCGCTGCTGGGCCGAGCACTGTTTCAACGGGCTGGGCTAAATAAACAGTACAAACTGAGTTATTGTTTTATTTATTATTTTCAGAAGCAAATTTTAATCTTTTTTGTCCAGTTTCAATCTCTGTCAAAATTTGAACCAACGGGATAATTTTTTCAGATAGTATATTAGTAGAGTAAAATGCTTCTGAAAAGTAGATAAATAATTTTTTCATGTTTCTGCTGCAATATTAAAGTTTATTATCTTCTAATTAAATTCGAACTAACGAGAGAATTTAATTTTAAGAGCAGTTATTTTTACTCAGAAAATTATAATATTGTTATTTTTCTGACCAACGTTGATAATAGCAATATTATAATGTTTATTCATAAGTTTTTTCATGCATTAATTCTATTTCTGCCTAACGGTGATGTAGAATTAGTGTATAAGAAAGTTGTATGTTTTAATTTTGACCAGCGTTAAATTAAGGCATGCAATTATTATGATATATTTTCTCACTATCTTTAACGGTATTTTTTAGACTCAACCAAATGGCATTTATCTCGTACATACCGCCTCTTGAAGAGAGCAACTATAGGGTATGGCGGGAGAAGTATGAACTAGCACTTGCGCTGTCTGAAAATGATCTAGCGCTTACCTCCCCGTGTCCTATGAGCCAGTGGACTCGGTGAGGAAAGAAAATGAGTCTGATGCTGATTTCACTGCTTGGCAGCGAGATCATGCAGAAGTGTGGATGAAATATGATCTCAAACGTAAAAAATAGGACATTTCAAACCGCAGGTGCTTGATGATGGCTAAGTCCATAATTTTATATGCAATAAGAGGGTCTATCCTAGATTGTGATACCGCCATAGAGTATCTTAAGAAGGTGGAGAGTCAGTTCACTAGCTCTTTAAAGGCTTATGCTAGTACCTTGATAAAGAAATTATTCAATGAGAAATACTCTGGTGGAGGTATAAGAGAACACATATTGAAGATGAGTAACACGGCATCCAAGCTCAAGCCAAGAGATTTGGGGCTCAAAGATGAGTTCCTGGTTCATTTGTGTCGGTGTTTTGAACCGGGGGTCCTCAACCGACTAGTGAAAGTGTACTGCGTGTTCCTAATCCTGGATGGTGATGTAAAGAGACACAAGGTTTATACTGGTTCAGGCAATATGTGCCCTACATCCAGTCTGAGGGAGCGATCTTGTATTCCTTGCACCGAGGTGCTTGTAGTAGGGGCTTACAAGCTGGACGAGAGAGGGAGCTAGCCCCAGGTCTCTGTGAATTGCAGTGTGTGTTGCTTGAGATGTTGATCTCTCGCAGTGAAAGAGTCTGCGTGTTACAGAGTGTTGTGCGAGGCTTGCCCTGGTTTCCTTCCCCTAGAAGCGGCCCTGGTCACTCCCTTTTATAGTCGAAGAGAGGTATAGGGGCGGTACATGTATCTGCTACGTGGCGTTCTTCGGCAGGGGCGGCATGTCTGAGCCCTGCAGCTTGTCACTGTGGCGGCGTGGTCGGTGGAGCGGTCTTGTTCTCCGTGCACTGGGGCGACACGCCGGTCACGCCTGATCCTGTGTGACGTGGGAGCTCCTGTGGTGGCAGGCGCGCCTTCTTCTGTTGGAGGCATGCTGGTCACTGTATGTTTGACCGGCGCGGAGTGCCAAGACCGGGTTGATGCGATGGTGCGGGTATGCTGATTCCGAGGCTACAGGAGCTAGGCCCTGTGCATGACGTGGGAGCTCCTGTAGCCCGACGCAGCGCATGGCGCGTACTGCGTGCGACGTGCCGGTCCCAGAGCGCTAACAACGTAGAGAGCCGAGGCCCAGTTCGATGCAGAGGCTGGACCATCGTGGGGGGCTCGGTGGGCGCGAGTCCCGAGGCTACAGGAGCCCGGAAGCGGGTAGCCGGGGCCCGGAGGGAGCAGTTGGCCTTGCATGTTGTTTCTGAGGCTACAGGGACTCGGACGTGACTTTCCATGCCTAGGCAGGTGTTAGGCAGCACAGCGTGGCACGGGTGTCCGTCATGGGCATAGTGCCGAGCACAGCGATCGGTAACCCCCGCCCCATCCTGTCTCGAATAGCATGGGGTCGATGTGACTCCTGTCTCGTCGGCCACTCCGCTGTACCGTGCCGTTGTGCGGCTGACGTCTCGGGAGTGGTTGAACATGTTAGTTGGGTGTGACGTCTCATCAGAGAAGTCAATCAAGGCGGTGGTGACGGGGTTGATGCCGAGGCGACCTCGAGTGAGTCGGTAACTGGGTGCTCGTCCGAGGCCTCATGGCGCGGGGCCTCGGGCGAGTCGGAGAATCGATACCTCGTCGGAGGCCTTGCGGTGTGGGGCCTCGGGCGACTCGGAGAATCGGTACCTCGTCTGAGGCCTTGCGGTGTGGGGCCTCGGGTGAGCCAGAAAATTGGTACCTCGTCCGAGGCCTTGCGGTGTGGGGCCTCGGTCGAGCCCGGATATTTGTTCGAGGTGGGCCGAGCGGTCCAGCCGGGCCTCGGATGTGGCGGGTTTGCCTGCGGTTGTAGTTTGGTTTTGTTATTTACAAGGTCTAAGCAATTTTTTCGGTTCTTGCTTAGGGTACCCTTTTTATGGTATCCGACAATTTGGTTTTTGCTTCCTTGCCGAAAGAGTATAAAACTTTTATTGTTAACTACAACATGCAGCCCGATAAGTGGGATATAGAGAAGCTCATCGCAATGTGTGTTCAAGAAGAGGAGAGGCTAAAAAGCTCACAGGGTGACTCTACTAACCTTGTGAAGGACAACAAAAAGAAGAATTTCAATAAGAATATCAAACCTCAAGGGAAAGCCCCTCAAAATGACCACCATCAGAAGAATAACAATGCTCAAGTTGAGAAGGATTAGTGTAAATGGTGCAAGAAGCATGGACATTACCAGAGGGACTGTCCAGACTTCCTGAAGAGCCTTCTGAAAAGAGGTGAGGATTTCATTACATTCATATATGAATCCTTGTATTTAAGTTATGTAAAATCTATTTGGTGGATTGATTTAGGTGCAACTGTTCATGTTGCAAATTCATTACAGGGATTCCATACGAGGAGGACCCTGTAAAGAGGAGAAAGAAGAATTAAAGTAGCAAATGGAGTTGAAGCTGAAGTTGAAGCCATTGGAGATCTCTCTCTAGAATTAGTTGATGGTTTTGTACTTAAGCTTTCAGATGTTCTATATGTACCCTCTTTGCGAAGAAACTTAACAAGTGTTTCACGTTTAGATGATGATGGATATGATTGCCATTTTGGTAATGGCAAATGTCAGATTGTTTATAATAATAAATGTGTTGGTCTTGTCTTCCGACAAGACAAGCTTTATTTATTATCACTTTCTGAGAATGTGAATAATGTAAGGACTGAGAATGAGAATACCTCTTCGTCTATGAATGCAACAAATAAGCGAAAGAGAGTGCATGATGTATCTTCAAAATTATGGCACTGTCGTTTATGCCATATTTCAAGGGGGAGAATAGAGCGATTGATTAAGAAATCAATTCTTCCACCTTTAGAATTTTTAGATTTAGAGCAATGCATTGATTGCATAAAAGGAAAGTACGTTAAGAAAATAAAGAAAGATGCCAAACGAAGCGTAGGAATTTTAGAAATAGTTCACACAGATATCTGTGGTCCTTTTCCTGTGAAGAGTGTGGATGATTATGATTCATTTATAACATTCACAGTTGACTATTCTTGTTTTGACTATATTTATCCAATTAAGGAAAGATCAGAAGCATTGGATAAATTTAAGATATTTAAAGCTGAAGTAGAAAATCAGCACAACTTAAAGATTAAGGTAGTAAGATCCGACCATGGGGGAGAGTACTACGGTCGACACACCCCATATGGCCATGTTCCTAGACCTTTTGCAAGGTTCTTACAGGAAAATGGCATAGTTGCCTAGTATTCTACACCGGGCGAGTCTCAGCAGAATGGAGTAGCTGAAAGACGTAATAGTACCTTAATGGATATGGTGAGAAGCATGATAAGTTACTCTACCCTACCTATAAGTTTGTGGATGGAGGCGTTAAAAACCGTCATTCATATACTTAATCGAGTGTCAAGCAAGTCGGTGCCTAAAACACCGTATGAGTGGTGGACAGAAAAGGAACCCTCACTTAACTATTTACGAGTGTGGGGTTGTCTAACTGAGGCAAAAGTTTTTAACCCAAACATGGGGAAGCTAGACTCCAAGACAGTCAGTTGCCATTTCATTGGCTATCCAGAAAAATCAAAAGGTTATCACTTCTATTATCCTGACAGACAAACAAAGTTTGTAGAAATAAGACATGCTGTCTTCTTGGAAGATGATATGATCAGGGGGAGCATGGTAGCGCGAGAAATTAGTTTTGAAGAGAAGCCGGTATATGTGCCCACTACTATGGTTTAGGAGCCATTCTTCACGCTACTTGTTGTTGCTGTACCAACAGTGCAAGACACTATAGTAACAACACCTGTTGTTACTTCTCCTGTGGCAACAATGAATGAGCATAAGGAACCTGTCCCTTAGGACCCCTAGAACCTATTGTCACACATGAGGGAGAGCAATAACAGCCTCATATAAAACAAGCGTCATCTAACGAGGCCCCTAAAGGTCTCAAAGAGTCAGTAGATCAGCCATTTCTGATGACTATGAAGTTTATGAATGTGAGGAATTTTAAATGGAGGGTGATCCCATCTCATTTGAAGAAGCCATGAGAAGCGCTCACTCATCCAAGTGGCTTGAAGCCATGAAAGATGAAATGAAATCAATGAAAACCAATGGTGTTTGAAATTTAGAAACAATTCCTAAAGGAGCCTAGACAATAGACTGTAAATGGGTCTACAAAACTAAACATGACTCCAAAGGGAATATAGAAAGGTTTAAAACATGACTTATGGCAAAAGGTTTCACGCAAAGAGAAGGCATAGATTACAATAAGACATTTTCTCCAGTCCCATGTAAGGATTCTTTTAGAATCATAATGGCGCTTGTAGCACATTATGATTTAGAATTACATCAGATGGATGTAAAGACAACGTTCCTAAATGGGGATCTGAAGGAAAATGTTTACATGACACAACCGAAAGGTTTTGTTGTAGAAGGAAAAGAATGTATGGGATGTCGACTGAAGAAATCCATTTACGAATTAAAACAAGCTTCAAGACAGTGGTATTTGAAGTTTGATAGTACAATAAGAAAGTTTGGGTTTCAAGAAAATGTAGAGGACAATTGCGTTTATGCAAAGTTCAAGAATGGGAGATACATTTTCCTAGTCTTGTATATGGATGACATCTTGCTCGCTAGCAGTGATGTTAATCTACTACTAGAAACAAAGAAGTTCTTGTCCTCGAAGTTTGATATGAAGAATCTCGGTGAAGCTTCATTCGTCCTAGGAATAGAGATTCACCGAGATAGAGAAAATGAGGTTTTAGGATTATCACAAAAAGCATGCTTAGAAAAAGTTATAAAGAAATACAGTATGCAAAATTGTAAGTCTTCACCTGCTCCCATAGTCAAGGGCGACAGATATGGGGAATTTTAATGTCCCAGGAACCAATATGAGATCGATCAAATGAAAGCCGTTCCATATAGTTCAACTGTCAAAAGTTTACAGTATGCTCAAGTGTGTACTCATCATGACTTAGCATTTGTTACCGGGTTACTTGGCAGATATTAGAGTAATCCAGGAATAGAACACTAGAAATTAGTAAAGAAAGTTTTGCATTACCTACAAGTTACGAAGGGTCTCATGCTAACGTACAGAAGATCTGATTTCCTGCACATAGAGGGGTATACAGATTCTGATTATGCGAGAGATGGCAGAAAGTCCACGTCAGGATATATATTCACTCTCGCAGGAGGAGCTATATCGTGGAAAAGTTCAAAGCAAACCGTCACTACATCGTCCACAATATATGCCGAGTTTGTAGCATGTTATGAGGCCACAGGACAGGTGAATTGGCTAAAGAAATTCATGCTCGATTTGAAAGTGGTAGACAATGTACATAAACCACTCAAGTTATACTGCGATAATAATCCAGCAATATGTTATGCTCACAAGAATAAGTCAAGTGGTGCTGCCAAACACATTGACATAAAGTATTATGTTGTGAAAGATAAAGTCCGGGATCATATAATTAGTCTTTAGCATATAAGAACAGAAAAGATGCTCGCAGATTCGCTTACAAAAAGCTTACCACCCAGCGTGTTCAGAGAACACTTAGCCAACATGGGTTTAAGGGAAAGCCTATGATTTCTGGACAATAAGGGCCTAGTTGAGAATCTATTTCAAAACAGAGAGGTGCATTGTAGCTGTTTAATCTAATGGCAACTGACCGTGATGATGAGGCAAGCTCTATGCACTGATCTGTGATGGAATGAGAACAAGATAAAGTAAGTTAAGTTTAAGTCATAAAGTGAGATCAAGAGAGAGAATGTTAGATTAATCTCTTCCAATTGGTCCAACGACCAATTGGGCCCTTGGATCCGCGCCCTGATCGGGGGCGTACAACCGCTCCATGGTTGGTGGGCCCCAGTCGCACAGCGCCATAAAAAGGGAGGTGGGGGCCGAGGCACAAGGCATGAGGTTCACCTGAGCCGTCAGCCACCCCACCTACAGTCCCTAAACCCTAACCGATCTAAGAGGGGGTGCTGCCAGCGACGGAAGACCGCCACCGGCCACCGTCGCCACCGCGACAGCGCCTTCATCGCCGGGCTTCACCGCGCCACCGACGAGCAACCTCATGGCCAGCTCATCTTCTACGAAGGCGGCCAATGGTTTGCACCTCCGCAACCCCCCCCCTTCTCTCTCACCCTCTTTCTCTCTGTTTCTCGTTTTAGTTTATGTTCTAGGATTTACACTTCATCAAATATCAGTAGGTGTGCTAGATCTATGGCTAGTGATCCTATCAATTCTATCGTGAATATGCACCTCTCGTTTAGATTTCCTCAGGTGACAGATATTTTTACGTATAGGAAGCTAGATCGTCAAATTGCTTGAATTATTTTTTTGGCCCTACTTGGAAACAACGCCATTTGGTAGACCTGTGCTGACATGGCAGATCAGCTACTGAAACTGTTTGGGATAGAAAGAAAAGTTTGGCAGTTCTTCAATTTTCTGTGGTTATGGAGAATGAGGGCTCAGTCCAAATTGGTGTAGCTTGTTTGTAGTTGCCTATCTCTCAGCTTTCGTCACAGGTAGTACTCTTACTTCCATTTATTGTTGCACAACTTATACTAGACTAAATAATGTACTCTCCTCGTCTAAAAAGAATGCAATTCTATGAATGAATCTGGACAAGTGCTTGTCCCGATTCATTTCTAGAATTTGCACTCTTTTGGGGGCGGTGGGAGTATTCCCTCAATCCTAATATATTGGATTTTAAGCTGTCTTTAAGTCAAATCGTTCTAAGCTAAGGAGAGGAATGCAAGAACTCTCAGGAATGAAGTTGTAAGTCCAAGTTCAATCGTTCAGGGCTTCAGGCTATTGTCAAAGACGCTAATCTCTAGGATCTTGCGGGCTTGCGGTCTTGCAGCAGCTTCACAGGTTGCTTTCACTGCCGTCGTTTGGCTCCCATCGCACACTGTGTTCGTAAATTAAGCTCGGCGTTAACTTATTTTCGAGAGCATTCTAGTTCCTGGTAATCCTTAAATTACTAGGGTTTGCTATAAGTTGACCACTTCTACTCCCTCTTAATGAAATATGTGTCACAAGGACACAAACACATTCGCAAAAAAATCATTCTAAGCTTGAGCAAAAGTTTATAAAGAAGAATATTAACACTTACGACATCAAAGAAATAATGTATCTAATAATGTTCATTTGATATCGTAAATATTATTATTCTTTTTCTATAAACTTAATCAAACTTAGAATAGTTCAACGTATTTTAGGATGGAGAGAGTATACTATATATAGTTTTGTAAAGACAAATATAACAGAATGTTCCTGCAAATAGAAAGGTGGTGTAAGGAATTTTTCGCGCGTGTTTTCCTTGCACTATGGAAGTACTACTTTGGTGATGGCGTCTTCCAAACAACCACATGGAAATTCTTCATAGTACTGGTACAATAGTTTCTTCATAAAGGAAGGAAGGTTCTAGAATTGATGGCTCACTAGTCATCCGCGCGGCTTGACCATGGAAGGCAAACGCCCAAGCTTCTCCAGATATTGGTGTGTGAACAACGAAGACTATGATGAGTTGAAGTGTTGCACATTGAGTGGAGCGCTGATAGGTGGCAGATGTAATAGGTACGGTCATTTGAGCTTTAGAGATCCGGTGACGACGGGTTAACCGCGTGCGGGGATAAGAGAGCAGGACGTGTGAGAGGGAAATCTCTGAGGCGAGGAGGAGATAACTGAGGGGTGGCATCGGATCGTCGACGGTTGCTCATCAACGGCCTCTCTGTCGACAATCAGGTTATCCAGCTATCGGCATGAAAACATGGTAGCCACGTCGGGTGGACACGCAACAAGCCAGAACGATTTAGAGATCTGCCTGGATTCAACGTAGGACCAGTCGATCCTACGAAATCCTAAGGGCATGCCAGTCAATTTGACCTGCAATTGACAAGGAGAGACAGTTTATCAGTAATTTAGGGTGGAACATGTTGGTTTTGCACAGACAGTTCCAAGTGTGCCGCTTCAGGAGCAGCCAAACAGGAAGATCGACTAAATAGCCGATACGAGAAGAAATCGACTGTTAAGGACTGTAACGCTCGTGGGTCATGATTGATTTTATAGTAACGAATACAATGCACCCAGTTTTGATGATCCTTTCCCTTAAGCTATTAACATGTATACGTCAAAGATACATCACTAGCTAAATTAGATTTGATCAATACATGGTATAGAGCCAATGAATCCGATGAAAAGGGATATACTACGCAAACAATCGACTGTTTGATATAGACAAATCTAGGAACTGTCTAGATCTAATATATTACCGTCAACAGTGAGGTTCGACTGGATCGATGCAGCTATGATGATGATAATAGTCTAGAACTAGAAAATCAATAGAACCGACCATACTTCAATAGGTTAATGGAAGCGTGCCATATCTGTGAAAGCACAGGCGAATCGGCTAAGATAGCCGATTCAGGTAGAAAAGAGATTACAGCGTATGAACAATCGAATGTTTAATATGGATAGACCTATAAACTTATCAAATCTAACCTGTTATTCTTAACAGTGGGGTTCGACCGAATCGATGGTAGCCATGATAAAGATAACAGATCAAACCTTTAAAATAAATAGATCTATTCATATTTAACAGAATCATGAAGACACACTATATGCGTTAAAGTACCGGCAATCGGCTATTTAGCCGATGCAGGCATAGCAAACAGTCAAGGTCACGCCTGGTCGAAAGCAAATCTACCAACTAGCATACTCTGATTTAAAGTGCTAACAGTGGAGATCAACCGGATCGTTACAGCCATAATAGCGAGCTATAGACCAGATTCAACTAGCTAGTAAACCTTCTCAAGATTATATGTCGGTGCAGAAAGTGATCAACACGTAAATATTTGTAGTTTTGCCATATGTTGTGATCGGATATGGCCTAGCACTCAATGACACAGGGTTTATACTAGTTTAGGCAACATGCCCTACGTTTAATTTGAGTCGGTCGGTGACTTTATTCCTGAGCCCAAGTGCTCGAAGTTTGCTGTGGGGTTACAAATGAAAGGGAGAAAGATGAGGGGTGCAAGAGGTCCGGTCGGACTCTGGTCTGAAGGGCCGAGAGTGACGGGAGCTCTGCTGTGTGCTAAGTGTTCGAACGTCTATTGTTGGTTGGGATCCTTGGTCGTTTGGATCGTGTGTGTTGTTTTTGTTGTGAACTGATCGGTCTCCCCGTTGGGAGATAGCGCATCTCCTTTTATAGATGAAGGGGACGGCCTTTACAAGTGAGAGAGAGAGTGAGAGTATATATGCTACTAAGTCTTATTGCCCATGCCGTCGGGTACAAGATGATGGTAGACGCCCACAACACTGTCGATGCCCAAAGGCATGTGGGGGGTATTACTGTGCTCGCCTGGTATGGGAATTGATGGCGCCCACAACACTGTAGGGAAAATCGTCGGCGCCTACAGCACTGCTTGGGTTCTGACATGCCTCGAAGGTTGCAGGGCATCCTTCTGACATGTTCTATCGGTACTGTCCTGCCGGTGTACAGGGTACGGTTCTTGATTTTGCGGTTGACTTGAGCGTCCTGCTTTACTTGCTCTGCCCGTTTCCTGGTCCTCACCGAGCGAGCGTCCCCGGTCGGTTGGTCCTAGTCGGCTTCGACTGAGCCAGTCGAAGAAGAGCTATAAACAGAGGTTTGGTGTATCCCCGGTCGGAGAGGCAGGCTGAAGTTTCAAGCGAGGCCTTCCAGTCGGAGAGGCGGGCTAGAGTAGGAAGCGAGCGTTGTTCCTCCTCGACCAGGCCTTCCGATCGGAGAGGCGGTCCAGAGTCGAAAGCGAGCATTGTTCCTCCTCGGCCAGGCCTTCCGGCTGGAGAGGCGGGCCGGAGTCGGAAGCGAGGCCTTCCGGTCGGAGAGGCGGGCCAGAGTCGGAAGCGGGCGACGTTCCTCTTTGGCCAGGCCTCTCGGTCGGAGATTGGATCACCCTTCTGGCCTGTCGTTAGGTTTTTTGGGCCAAGCCTTTGTTGGGAAGCCGGTCCATGAGGGACCCCGGGTTTATGAACCCGATATTAGACATGCCTTAGCCGTGTACTATGCACGATCAAGATCAAAGTAGAACGGCCGATAAAACATAATCCGTTGTTTAAAGTAAGAACCATCGCAATGCGACAAAATAAACGATGGACTAAAAGGATATGAGGCCGATCTAGATCAATCTCGATCGGGCAGATTGATATTACTGAAACTAATGACAACAAGAATATCAGCAAGATCGGTAACTTAATGAATCTACCCGAAGGTTGCCTCCCTTAGGTAGAGCCGATAACTTGACCTTAATCTGATTCGAGCAGTGGAGGTCGAACTTAACCGATGCAGCCGTACTCGAACTAGATAAGGATCGGTAACTAACTTATACTAGAGCTCGTAAGAGGTCAGTCGGACCGATGCAGCCTTACAAACAAAAGTATAAGCCGTGACGGTACTTACAGACAAGCCGGAGGTCGACCGGATCGATGCAACCCTGCTTGTTGAAGAACTCGCCGAGATCTACCATACTCCTACTCCTAAGGGTTGGCGAGAAGCCGAAAAAAGTAATTGGTATTGATTGATTGGATATCTCTTACAATAGCTGGAGTCCAATATTTATACTCGAAACTTAAACATGAATCATACTCAAACATGACTTATTATAATCTTTAAAATAAAAGAAAACATTCCTAATTTAAGATAACTTGAACCTTAATCTGTTCCTTTTTTAGAGTCCGACATATTTTACTCCCCCATCGCCATCTGTACGTAATCCGTTGATATTGTCTGCTGACGTTATCTATAAAATAGCTGATTCCTAATACCGCATCAAAACCGGCTGATATCGATTTACATCTGATCGATCCCTTGATGATACAGTCTTAGAAACTTCGAGTTCCCGTGTTCTTTTCTTCCCAAATTTTGGTGTAAACACCAGCTGAATAGTTGATGCCATTCAGAGGATTTTGGCATGAACAGTGTCTAATTAAGTCGACATACTTTTAGCGCCCTACTAGTGGTGTTCTGATGAAATATGTTACGGATTCAGAATCATATTAACAGAGCTTGTGATGGTTTGCTCACCAAAGCTAACAACTTGTGCGTTGGTGGGGCCGCTGCCTGGAAAATTGCATTCGTGCAAAGACAATGCACGATGATTCCTGATTGGTTAGTGACCATTCCCTGCTCGAGAGGCCCAGAACGAAAATATCTGAGCTGAGTGAGGCCTGAGGCGAGGCAGCAAACGCAAACTGGTACAAGCCATTGCGACGCCGATTGACGTGAAACAGTTCACCTAAAGGTGCCGAATTGGCCAGGCAATTTTAACCGGTGGTCAAAACTCTGTTCCGGGGCGATAGCCGATAGGAACAGCAGCTGCTATAAAACCGGCGCACATGTGATCAGTCTTAATGAAGCCACTGTCAGTCATGTGGTGCCGCGTGTTTTTGTTGGGAAGCGGGTGCAGAGCTCACGCTAGCCGGTCATGCCGCTATCACCGCGTCACGGCGGCATGCCGGAAAAAGGAAATTTGCGAGATGAAAGGACCTTGGGCACGCAACGCTCGGTGACCGTCCACATCGCGGGCGATAGATACATGCAATCTGAGGAGGATACACTGATGTAGTCACCTGTTTAGCTTCGTTCGATCTCGATCAGTAGATGCTTCTGGATTGCCATCAGGCCAATTGTTTAGGCAATGTATCAGTGTGAAACCAATTACTCACAGAATCACAAAATTAAAGCCATTGCGGGGAGAGGTGGGAGAAATTTGTAAAGTGTAATTAGGAGCGGGCGTAATTACACTTTTGCAAATCCTCCCACCTCTCTCCGCAGCATGGCTTTTTATTCATCAGCATGGAGAATTCTTACTAGAGCATGCTCCCAATTATTTATGTCCAACTTCTCTATCATATAGGAGTAAGAAGGAAGCAAAACCAGTTTACAGCAAATAGGTCTTACATTAATGTGACCACTTAAACACAAAAATTTGAAGGAAAATAAAAGAGACTCATGAAGGTAATGCTAGTTTCCAGGGTGCAGCAGTCCCCCGCCGAGGACCTCTTTGGACTTGCTCCACAATGGTCGACTAAACCTCTGCAGGTCAAGAATGCCAAGACCACCAAGTATCCTTGGTCTGGTTGCTTTCGGCCATCGAAACCAGACAATGGCCTCCATTTGCCGAAGCTACCCTTTCAGAGAAACGATCTTCTGATTCTATCTTTCTTACTGCCCACTTATTTAAGGCAAACACTGTCACCTTTTTTTTGAGAGAGAGAGGTGTTTTCAGTAGGAGAGACGGTCACGACACAACCTCTTAGAGGGAACAGCACATGTAGAATTCAATTAACTAGTGTGGAAGACTGACAGGTTCAGAGCCAAGTTGAGACAATTTGGCAATACTCCGTATGTGTCAGTAATTTCAGAATTTTGACGTAGTAGCTAGACTAGATTGGGAAGTGGAGACCATTCAGATTTACTTTGTAGTTTGGGACCATTTAGCAGAACCAATTTGATTCTGAACATGTGGACATCGTTGGAGATTTCAACACTGATCGCTTATGCTGAAATTTGGTTTATGCTGATGCTTATGCTGAAAACATTATAAGAGAAAATACTGTTCCATGGCTGAAACGTAGCTCAAGCAAATAGGGCGTTCATTGCTATCTACCGAGTTGATGCTGTTTCACTGTCTGGACTTGCTGCCAAAAACAGCAGGAGATGCAGGCGTATCAAAATCTTTACTACCAACCGTTTGACTGTAAACTCTTCAAAACAGTTGAACACCGCTGGCTTGAACAGCAGCTGCCCAAAAGTCTGTACAGAAGAGAACATCAACGCATCTAGACGCAAATGCAACTCTGTACTTCCATAGTTCCAGACACAGCGTTACGGTTCAGAGTTCAGACATTTTAACAGTATACTCGATTAGTTGGTAGATTCAGGTCTCCTTGGCCCAAACAAATGATTCAGGCAGAGAAGGCACAGAACGACTTGGATGTTTCTCCCCTGGTGTCCGGCGTGATTCTGAACCGTCCATCGTTTTTTATCTTACGACATAGAGCTAACACTGACCTGTCATCGAACTAAAAACCAAAAAGACATAACACTCATCTCTGCCATTTTCTAACGCGTACCCTGCGCTGTGAAGTTGCCATCTAAGGTCATTTTCAGAATTTTCCACACTAGGCACTAGCTGGAGCACAATCCTACAGGGTACTGTCAGCACACCAACGCCTCAAAAACTGAAACCAAGAAATACTTCGTATAGAATCATAGGAGGAAGAACCAAACAAGCATCGACGTCAACAAGTGGAGAGAGCAAATCTAAGCGGCACACCGCGGCTCTGTAGCGCGCCAGTGATGGTGATGCAACTTGCACTCCCTAGCTTGGCAGCTTGCCCGGGCCTGGCCAGGTCCCCGGCAGACACTGCACCCGTCGCTGGCGGCCCGGGGTGGCCCAGGCGCCACCGGGTGCACCATCGCTCGATCATTGCAAGGATTGGTCCTCTCCTCCCTCCGTAGCGACGCAACCTCTTTCCCCAGCCTAGAGCCCGTTTCGACCGTCGAATTCGCAGCGGAAAGCTAGCAGTTGATTCGGCGCCGGAGATCTTCGGCAGGGCGGAACCGGACGCCGGCGATGGGGACGTGGCGCCCATCGGGGTCGGGCCCCCCTCGGCCCTCGCCGCCTTTGCGTCGTGGCCGTCCGTTGGGGGATATTTCCTGTCGGACACGGTGGCGCGGGCCGGAACGGGACGCGGACGCGAAAAAACGTTGCCTGCAGCGATGCCTTCCGCGGAAGGAAATTCTCGAGGAACCTAGGCTGTCCAGCTCCAGACTTAGATAATAATTTTTTTTCTATAAAAAAATAAATTACATATCGCAGAGGTGTTTATGTGTTTGTTATGACATATGAGCCTCAGACGTCATAGATATAAAAAAATCTATGTGTTTTTTTTAGTGCTAAATGTATTGTATAGCAGGGAAATCAGCGCCGGTCTCTCCGGCACGGGCTACACACGATATTTCTCGCGTATCGTGGTCTCTTCAGTTGATTAGTTTGGTTGCTCACTGGTAACGAAATGTTATCTGAAGACGAGTACTGCATTCAAGCAATTTATAGATATCCGCAATTTATAAGGGCCATCTACTGCCGCTAACCGCTCTCCTAGTGGCAACCAGGGGATGCAGAGTTTTAAGTCTAGAGGGTGTTCATTTCATTTCTCTCTATCTCTTTTAAAAATAGCTATGGAAAAAACTCTCTATTTTCATTCATTTAAAAAACCGAAAGCCCAAAGATGTAAACATAGTTTAAAGGTGCTACGAAAACTATACTACATGACACCTACGTCTTCCGAAAGAGCCGCTTTAAATTTTTGTCGTTCCATTTTTGCAACAGAAGCACTTTTCACACAACCTTATTTTAAAAGAAAATTGATATAGGTGTAACATTTTTTTCTAAAAACGAGGTGTAAGAAAATTAAAAATAGATCTCTTCCTTCGTGACAATTATATTTGTTAATTTGGACCAAGTTAAAGGTGTGCTTGAAGGATTCCAGATTTTCTCAAGAATGCTTCGAATTCAAATTCTCTTCAAATATTTTTCTCTCATAAATTAGAATATTTTATGGAACTGTTTGCCTAGCTCGTTGAATTATCTATAATGGAAGAATCTAGGTTTTGAGTGTTTATCTGAACTAGTAAAACACGAATGTTGGTTCCAAGTAGTTCTCCCTGAAACGTTCGATCTTTATAGATTTAGCAATAATGATTTTAATGATTCCAGTGGCTGTAACAGAACCGACCAAATCATAAGAACGTAAGTACAAAAACGATCACCGAAGCGATCAAATTTCTGTACATAAGCTCCCATAATCCCGGTAGTCCGGAAATCACGAAGGATTTCAACCAACTCTCGACATACAAACCAAGATCGTAATGATTCAACACAACACATCATTCGTTACAACATTTCACAAGTAGCATTCGGATTACATCCATCAGAGTTCAAATAAAATATTACAAACCAAGTTTGAGTGTGCGGAAGCAACATAGTTTAGTACATATCTTCATAGTTTCAATTACATTGCCAGATCAGAGTCATGTCCCACAAAAGCATTATCAGTGCACGAGAACTAGTAGAGACCGCGCCTACTAACGGTCTAGTCTTCATCCCAAAGAGGAGAAGGCGAGCAGACTTGCAACAACCAAAGAAGAACTGGTCATCACGCAATGTGGGAAATAAACCCCGAGTACGAGAAGGTACTCACTAGACTTACCCGACAAAAATCAGAAATAAAAGACACCAAGGATCATGTAAGGCTTTTCGTGTGGGCTAGCTTGACACATTTGCATAAAAGAGCTTATGAGCATAGTAACCAATTTAAACTTAGCATCAAGCTTATCATCATTTACTCCGTCCCACTAGATTAGCACCTGTATTAGAGCACTCACTTATTAGGAGCAAACAATATTAACCATAGCAGGTATAATAAGGCTGTCATCATCATATCATTATTTCCGAACCATTAAGTTATTAAGTGTATCTACATTGGAGATAAGCCCGTCAAGTTCTCACTAACCGGAGAGAGACGGCGATTCAATCGAATTACAACTCAAATGAGGGGTATTCCTAACTCTCACCCCGCATACTTTGCAAGGGTAGCCGTGGTCACCTTTGGAACATCTTAGGAACCAAATTCATGGGTTCGATCAACGCCAAAGACTTTCTCGGGATTACCCTTCCGCCAGACGATCGGGACTTTTAAATCACCCGCCTTGGACTCACGCCTCGGCTCCTTCCGAGGCGCACTTTATACTTATCGACTCCCGGCCCGAGGTGAGCTACTCGGCCGTGGTCGGTCTCCGACCCGCCAACTAAGAGAGAGGCATGCGTTCAACATGAACAGAAAGGCTCCAAGAATCAGTCCTTAAGCGACACAGATGGAGTCACCGCAAACCGCAAGCCTCCGTCCGGGTTTTCATTTCAAATTAAGATCGGTTCTTTTCACGATAGCAAATATAGCCAACCGTGCCATATGTATATTCCTATATCTCGCAGTGACAGAAATCACCCGACTTCTACCGCGTTTAAGCGTGGCTAAGCACTACTCGAGCCTGAGCTACATAGGATTCGGGTATCAATATCTGGACAAGGATTGGATAACCAATGCGACAAGTGTTTGCATCCAACACCTAAACTTAATGCAACAATATATGTAATAATAATATCAGAATCGCAATGGAAAATATGAGGCTTAAAATGCTCCGGGCTTGCCTTTCACAAAGTTGCAAGGACGGTGGTCAGGGCACTCAACGGCGACCTCGTCTGGCACTTCTCCTGAAGGCTGCTCCTCCTGAATCTCCGGTGTCGGCTGCTGCTGCTCGCTCAGTTCCTCGAATTCCAGCAGGGTTACTCCTTCCGGTACACCTATTGCATGTCGATGCACAAGATAAATATCATGGATGCATAAGGAATGACATGATGCTCATGATGAATGAATCACAATGGGTGTTTACGAAAACATCACTGGACACTCGTTTACCGAGTAATTAGCTCTATTCAAATCACTTTAAGCATGTATCCAACTTAACTTAAATAACAAGAGCAACTTACCTAACTTGCATAACCTAAGATAAAGATGCTCATCTTCAGTTAAAGGCCTAACACCTAGGAACAGTACCATGAACTTAGAATAGTACAGACATGCTTAAAATAACAGTTAAAGCTTCATATGCAACAAGTAGTAACTTAATTCTATCATAACCAGAGTTCTATAACTCCAAATGACTTGCAAGAGGACATTCTGGAAAGCTTATGAAATTTTCTACAATTCACTTGTAAACATCAAAGCATGATTCTGAAGTTAACCAAATCAATTTCCAGTAGACCTAGAATCTGTCCAGAATGACGGGGTTGCTAACTTAATTATTTAATGATGGTGCAAAAGCCTAATTTGACCAAACCAAGTTTACCAACTTGTTTTTCATATCTTAGAAACATCAGAAAGTATAGTGCTAACTTCTAAATAAATTATTTAATATCCTTTTCCAATTTATTTAGTTAATTAGGTGATTTAAGCAATATATAGTAAAACTATTCATAAAAATCTACAAAAATTACAGTAGCTATCTCATGCTGCACATAGACTACCATAAAAATTTCAAAGCCATTGGACCAACATAACTTGCTGTATCCAAAATAACAGATGCCATATCTATTTCTAGCATAATTAGGAAACCTTATTAAAAAGTGTCAAGCAACAGATTTCCCATTTTTCCTAGCATCCTTCTAGCATAAGAATAGCACCCATAAAATTTCACCTTCACTGGATCTATAGAAAAATTATGAAAATTCACACAAGATCCACCTATTAATAAAAGGAAATTCTATAACTTAAAAACTATACATGTACTAGCTCTAAAATTTTTACCAGAGCTTCTAATAAGCAATAACAGACTGCCCACAAAAATTCATAATTTTTGGACCACAGAAACTCAAGATAAAATTCAAACAAGTTTGCATGCTTCTAAAAACACATTTCAAACTCCTATTTAATTCATCAATTTTTTCTAAAACATGTGCTCATATAATATTTTTGTTAAATACTAGACATGACCAGGAACCTAACAAAATTAGCACCACATCATTTGGATCTATCAGACTTGAGTTATCTATTTTTGAAATGGTGCACTAAAACTGTGAAAAAACAGTTAAACAAACAAAATAAAATGAAACCTAACTGCCATCGGTGGGTCGCCCAAGAAACGGCGGCCCACGAGCGCACAAAGCTGCCCCAAGACGCGGCGCCATGGCCCAACACACGGCGCGCGCCCGAGCTGGACTCCCGCCTCAGCGTCGAGAGACCGACGAACGGGCCCGCTTCGTCGAAGGAAACAGGGAGGAGCGACGGCGGTGGCTTTAGTTCGCCACCGGTGGCTTCTCCCGCGAACTCGACGGCACCGTCTGTGTTCCCCACACATGCGCATCTAGAGGACACATCTATTGCAATGATTGCAGTGGCTAGAGGGGTGGCGACGAGCACGGCGGCTTCGGCCGCCACGCAGACCCGGCTCCGGCGAGACCCGACCCCGTAGGGTGCGGCTAAGCTGGGGACGAGCTTCCGGAGTTCACTACCAAGCTAACCGAGCACAGAGGAGGGGATGGGAAGTCTGCGGTGGTAGTTGGCCGCGTGGAGCGCCAACTCCGGTGAACTTCCGCCATGGCTACGGTGGGGAAGAACGATGAATACGCCCTTACCGAGGCTCGAATGACCCGGCTGAGGGGTGAAGGAGGTGGAGGAGGTCACGGAGAGGCTACAGGCGGACGGGGCAACGCGTTTTCGCGGTGGCGTGCGCGCACGGCAGCTGCGATGCTCGGTCGGCAATGGCGGGCGGCTTAGCTCTCGACGCGGCGTGCGGTGGAGGGCGAGAAGATGTGAAATGGGGCGGTGAGTGCGTCGGACAGGCGCGCGGGTGGCTTCAAGGCGCGTCTGTGATGATGCCGGAGCGCGCGCGGCGGCGTGGCTGCCATGACAAGAAGCCGGCGACGAGTGTCCCCCACGCGTCGGCTGAAATCTGAAATTTGATCACTGTAGCTCCGATTCAGCGTTCCCTTCTAAGCCTGACAGCGATACTTTGACAAAGATTATTTCCTAATCTGTAGTGATCTAGGCTATGCCGTAGTTAACAAAGTTGTTCATCTATCCTTGAACTACAACTCTTTCCACTGAAGCTCAAGCTGGTGTGGCTCGGTTAGGGAGATACACGGCTCCAAACATGGGTACACGAAACTGTACTGCACGTTAGGACTTAGAAAAATTTGCTTTGATGAATCAGCATGTACTTCTGACTTGTGGGCCATGTTTGACCATGTTCTAGACCTTTTCATGAGTTGACCATAAAACAACTTTTGTTCCTTGATAAATTAGCTACAACTTTTGTAAAGAGTGCACAGCCATGCAAAGCTTCTAAGTTGTACTTTTGAATCAGTCAAACGATGACACTCAAGGGTCAATTCAAGTCAAAATTGCACTTGAGGGCATTTTGGTCATTTTGATCTACATGAACAATGTTCCAACAAGTAAACTAAGTATAGTTAAGGTGTATTAGACCATGATCAACTATTTTACAAAGTTGTTATACCACTTCTACTGATCACATGTGATAAAGAAAGTAAAACAAGCAATTCATACATATGTTTCAATACAATGTTACACATGTTGCATGACCTTGTTGTTATCCTATACTTGTCACATTACTACCATGTTGCCATGCTTCAAGATATGAGAAATTCATGTGTTCATTGATATGTTGCACTACTACCATTCACAAACAATCTAGTACTGAAACAAATGTAATATGCGAATGTTTCATACGTATGTTTCAGGGAAAATGACATGATGAGATAAATGATGCACATGTTTATGAGACGAATTGCAATTAGAAGAAGCCAAACACCGAGGGTGTTACAGCCCTCCCCCCTTAGAAAAATCTCGTCCCGAGATTTGGAAAGCGTACCATTTAGTATAGAAAGTTGGATGATTTTCCTTTAAATAATCTTCCCGCTCCCAAGTTGCATCCCGTTCACTATGATTACTCCAAACTACCTTGTATAACTTAACCACTGTGTACGAGTCACTCTTTCTTGAGTATCCGAACTTGCACGGGCTTTTCCTCATAAGAAAGATCAGATTTCAAGTTGACTTTTCTGTTTGCTATTCTTTCCTCGGAATACGAAGACACTTCTTCAAATTGGGACACATGGAATACCGGAAATATAGCTCCCATCTCACGGGTAGATCGAGCTTATATGCTACTCTTCCACTTTTCTCGATAATGCGGTAGGGTCCAACATACCGAGGCTCAAGCTTCCTTTTAATTCCAAAACGCTTGACTCCTTTCATCGGGGATACCTTCAGATAAACATGATCACCTACTTCAAACTCAATAGGTTTTCTTCTCTTGTCAGCATAGCTCTTTTGTCTAGCCTGTGCGGCAATCATATTCTTTTGTATAGTTCGGACTTGCTCTTCGGCTTCTTTTACAAAGTCAATACCATAGAATCTTCTTTCCCGGGTTCCACCCAGTTCAAAGGAGTTCTACACTTGCGCCATAAAGAGCTTCAAAAGGAGCCATTTTGATACTCTCTTGATAACTCATTGTTATAAGAGAATTCAGCGAGAGGTAACCAGTCTTCCCAAGAGCCTTTGCAAGAAATAAGACAAGCTCTAAGCATGTCCTCAAGAATTTGATTAACACGCCACATCATCACGATGTTTGCGGATGATAGGCGAATCATGGATTAGATGAGTGCCAAGATTTTGATGTAAGCACTCCCAAAAGCGAGCCGTGAACCGAGGTCCTCTATCGAAACAATGGATTTGGGTACACCATGGAGACGTACCACTTGTTGAAAATAAATCTCAAAGATAATTGTGAGGATGATAGGTAGACTTGACCGGAATAAAGTGAGCAGATTTAGTTAGACGATCTACGATAACCCGGATGGAATCACAACCCTTGTTGGTAGTGGGTAATCCAACAATAAAATCCATACTAATTTCTTCCCACTTCCAAACCAGAATAGAGAGTGGCTGCAACAATCCGGGCCTTATGTGAATAGCCTTGACTCTGCAAGCAGTTATCACACCTTGCCACGTAAGCTGCGATTTCTTTCTTCATCTTGGTCCACCAATAATACAGCTTGAGATCTTGATACATTTTACTACTACCAGGATGGATGGACAACTTAGAAGAATGGGCTTTAGCCATAATTTGATTTCTAAGTTCTTTATCTTTGGGTACCACAAGTCTATCATTAAACCAGAGAATTCCTTTGTCATCGACCTTAAAGTGCTTGGTCTCTTTTTCTTTCATTTTCCGTTTGATGTGAAACACACCCACATCAGCCTTACGGAGTTCGATAATTCGACTTCTAAGAGAGCAATCCACAAAGTGATATTGTGAAGTACTACAGATGAAGGAGGTGTGACAGATGAAAGTCTTCACTAATTAAGGAATTGCAATGGGCCTTTCTGCTTAAGGCATCAGCAACCACATTCGCCTTACCAGGATGGTAGTGCACTTGAAGGTTGTAGTCCTTGATCAATTCTAACCAGCGCCATTGATTGACGCATGTTCAACTCGGGTTGAGTAAAGATGTACTTGAGGCTTTTATGGTCAAGATAGATGTTGCACACATTACCCAATAAAGTAATGTCTCCAAATCTTCGTATGCGTGAACAATCTGCGGCTAGCTCTAAGTCATGGGTAGGATAGTTGACTTCATGCTTTTGAAGTCGGGCGCGAAGCATAAGCAATTACTCGGCCTTCCCGCATAAGAACACACCCCAAACCGGTGCCACATGCATCACAATAGACATCAAAAGGCTTTTCGATGTCGGGTTGTGCTAATATGAGCAGAGGTTAGCAAGGTTCGCAAAGTGTGGAAAGCCTCTTCACACTTCGAGTCCACACAAACTTCTCATCTTTCTGCAGAGAGTCGAGTCATGGGCTTGGCGATTTTTGAGAAATCCGGATAAAGCGACGATAATAGCCACCAATCCCAAGAAACTTCGAACTTCGTGGACCGTAATAGGTGCCTTCCACTCAAGGACTTCTTGCACCTTCGTAGGGTCAACCAAATTCCATCACCGAGATAACACATGACCTAGAAAAGGTATCTTGTTCAACCGTAATTCACACTTGCTGAACTTAGCATAAAGTCGGGTTGTCACGCAACCGAAAGTTAAGACAATTCTCGGATGTTCAAAGATGCTCTTCTTTATTCTCGAGAATATACTAGGATGTCATCAATGAACACGACGACAAACTTGTCCAATTCGGCATGAATACGAATTCATCAGTACATAAAGTGTGCTTGGAGCATTTGTCAACCCAAAAGACATGACAAGGTACTCGAACAAACCATAACGGGTAGAGAAAGTCATCTAGGTATATCTTCGTGACGAATTTTGATCTGATGGTAACTAGACCTCAAATCGATCTTGGAGAATACCTTAGCCTTAGAGAGCGATCAAACAGTAATATCGATGCGAGGAAGAGGGTATTTGTTCTTGATGGTAACAGACATTTAGGGGATTTATAATCTACGCACATGCGCAAAGATTCGCCCTTCTTCTTCTTCACAAAGATAGCCGGACAACCCCAAGGAGAAGAACTAGGCCGAATCAAACCTTTCTTCAATAGCTCATTCAACTGACTCTTTAGTTCACCCAACTCATTGGGCGGCATTCTATAGGGCCTTCGAGATATAGGAGCCGCATCTTTAATAAGTTCTATCTTGAATTCTACATCGCGTCCCGAGGTAATCCGGGCAAGTCATCGGGGAAGACATCTGAAACTCACAGACAACCGGTAGATCCTCAATGGCTTTGGCTAGGGTAGCATTGGTCAGTATTGTGAAGAGAGATATCACGAGGTAACGCACTAGAAAACCCTTCTTATCCACAGGATCCCTCAACATTACCACACGGGTTGACGTGTCGATCAAGACTCCATTCCCACTCATCCACTTCATTCCTAGGATTATATCAATTCCTACCCCGGTAGCACTACAAGATATGTAAGAAACTCTCGATCCCCAATTTCAAGCTTTACATCTTTTACTACTTGGTTAGTCATGATATTATTCCCAACAGCACTAATACAATAACCACCCTTGATAATTGTAATCACATTCATCTTATGCTTAGATGCAAAAGTAGAACTCACAAAGGAATGTGAAGCATCCGAATCAAAGAGCACAACTACAGGGTGATCATTAACAAGAAACTTACCAGCGGTGACCACTTCACCAGCAGAAATTTCCTCCACAGTAGTGTAATGAACACGCCTCGACGGACGTTTCCTTGAGCATTCTTGGGAGGATGGGGACACCTATTTGCCCAATGACCAGGCTGGTTACAGTTCCAACACGGCCTGTTAGCTGGTGGGACATTGGAGCTGCCCTGCCCAGAGGTATTCTTTGGCAAGAAAATTGTGTACCCCTTGCGAAAACCAGCTTTTAGCTTGATTCTACTTCGAGGTGGGCGGTGCACCGGACATTAGCATTGGGTGAACGGTCTTTGGCCTTGGATACCATTGGTGCCTTAGGCCGAGAAGCACCTCGAATCAAAGTTTCTTTTTATGTTCTTAGAAGCGGCATATATCTTATCATTGTTCTCTTGAGTCGAGTGTCACTAATAAACTCATTGAAGGTGACACACTTGCAGCTGCTGCCCATTGACTTCATCAATTTAGGGAAAGTCCCTCTTGAAGCTAGCTATTCTCTTAGCGTTGGTATCGACAAACTCGTGAGCATACCTCGCCAAAGTTGTTGAATGCTTGGAGGTATTCATTGAGACTCTTGTTGCCTTGGGTGAGCTTCATAAACTCAAGATGCTTAATGGCCATGAGACCGGGAGGAATAAAGTGTCCTCTGAAAGTCGCTGGCCGACCCCAAACTATCTCGGCGTTTGCGTGGAAGGTGGTCTTGTGATGTGTCCACCAGATACTGCAGGGCCTTGGAGCTGGTGTCCTGCATATGTGGCCTTCATACTTTCAGTCAAACGGAGCAATCCAAACCTTTGCTCTATCGTGCTCAACCATTCATCAGCTTGTAATGGTTCTTCTGCCTCACGAAAGATAGGAGGCTTTGTATCCATGAAGTCCTTAAAGCTGTTGTACTAGTTTGGCTCTGGTCCATGGCGGACATGATGATCCTCACGGTTAGCCATCTGATGCATAGCCTCAGCTAACATGCGCTGACTTTCCACCACTGTCTGCATTAGCTCAGCTGGTGTGGGCGGTGGCGGAGGTGGTTGTTCCTCATTTCCCATGCCACGACCGCGACGAAGGTTATGATGAGCCATCTGCAAAATCTATAGCCAATGAGCACTGACGATGTGGAAATTTTTGTAGATGAATCGTATAATTATGCCCAAACTGAGTCCATTGGAGGGAATGTATTTAGATAATCAACAGAGGCACAATCATTCATCACAACCACACAATTCATCAAGCGTGTTCATGGACACATAAATGCGATGAACTTAACCAACCACTCGATCCATAGACCGCAAAGACGGAATTTATCAAAGGCTCACATACGTGGAGCATAATACGTTCGATAGGTTACATTCAAGCCATAGTGGTTCCAAACTTACATCCAAAGATAACTTATGGTTCGATATTACATCCCAACGATTACTTATTCCAAAGCTACTCGTTCATGCATGAGGATCAACAAAAGACTAGCTCTTGCGCATTAGCTAAGTAGTAAGCTAAACTACGCATCATCCTCGGAGTCAGTGTCGAAGATTTCTCCTCCATCTTAATCACTAGCAGGCTCTAACTTCTCATCTTCCTCCTTATCAGGTGGAATGTCCTCAGGTCCATTGACCTCCATGTCATCATCACCTTCAGCCATGATGACACCAGAACCCATCTCATCCTCATCCTCAGGTGGCAGGAGAGGGTGAAGTTGATTGTGTAACAGAAACCTCCTCATGGAGATTGTCATTGTACTCCTCAAAGAATTGCCACTTGTCGCTCTAGCTCTACCGCCGTGCTCTCAACACATCCTCCTCGTGCAGGCTTCATTCCGTTGGTTCATCACGTGAATCAACATGCGTTCATAGCTGCGGTGAGCAACTGTCAACCTCTGAACCTCAAGGGTCTCTTGGTCCCTTTCCTGTGTCACTTGCTCCAAGCGGTGCTGAGCCGCATTCCTCTCAGCAGTCACCCGAGCTAGCTCTGTCCTCAGCCTTTCCTCCTCAGTAGGCTCAGGACGGGGCTCACGACGAGCTAAACGGTGACGAGGCGCCCTACCTCCAGCGGGACTTATGAAAGCAAAGGCTTCATGCGCGCGCATCATCAGAAGCAAAAAAAGTTACAACGTAAGGGAGAATCATTTAAGGGATACTGAAATTTAATTAGCCGGGACAATCATATTTTAAAGGAGGGAGTAATGCAAGAAATGCCATGTATGCTTGAACATGATGCATGCACGATCCATACGTCCTCACCATCCTAGAAAAATTTAAAGGCTAGCGAAATATACGGTGGCATACATACGTTCTCTCGTATACGGTAGCTAGTCGATCTACAACGATACGTTGTTAGTGTACCTGCAGAAAATTTCATTTCAGCCCAGTAATTTCCCACAATGCATAAAAGCAAGCAGTAACTAAATACTTTCATACATACATCCCCTGATGCACATACTCTAGTATCACAACTACCCGTTAGAGATACCCACATTTAAGTACTCTCATAGATACATGATTGAACATGTAAATATGCGAGCAACCACAACTACTCTCCCCTAGACCGACGATTGGACGGTCATGCTCTCACAACTCCCACTTACCAGGGCGTAGAGGTATTTGATCCAAACATTACCACCCAAGCGGATGGCATCCATACAATAGCACATCGTATGGACGACGAAACAGAAACAAGCAGGAACCCCCAAGTTAGTACTTTAATAAGCCACCTAAGAGTCCTTATTTGGGCATAAGGGATATGACCACTGGCAATGCTTAGTATTTAATTTAGGATTTTCACAAATACTTTTGTTTTAAATACACAAATGACGTGTTTAGTGTCAAATCTTGCTCTGATGCCAGCTGTAACAGAACCGACCAAATCATAAGAATGTAAGTACAAAAACGATCACCGAAGAGATCAAATTCTTGTACATAAGCTCCCATAATCCCGATAGTCCAGAAATCACGAAGGATTTCAACCAACTCTCGACATACAAACCAAGATCGTAATGATTCAACACAACACATCATTCGTTACAACATTTCACAAGTAGCATTCGGATTACATCCATCAGAGTTCAAATAAAATATTACAAACCAAGTTTGAGTGTGCGGAAGCAACATAGTTTAGTACATATCTTCATAGTTTCAATTACATTGCCATATCAGAGTCATGTCCCACAAAAGCATTATCAGGTACGAGAACTAGTAGAGACCGCGCCCAACGGTCTAGTCTTCATCCCCAGCAGGGAGAAGGCAGTACTTGCAGCAACCAAAGAAGAACTGGTCATCTGCAACAGGTGGGAAATAAACCCTGAGTATGAGAAGGTACTCACTAGACTTACCCGACAAAAATCGAAATAAAAGACCAAGGATCATGCAAGGCTTTTCAGGTGGGCTAGCTTGACACATTTGCATAAAAGAGCTTATGAGCATAGTAACCAATTTAAACTTAGCATCAAGCTTATCATCATTTACCCGTCCACTAGATTAGCACTGCATTTAGAGCACTCACTTATTAGGAGCAAACAATATTAACCATAGTAGGTATAATAAGGCTATCATCATCATATCATCATTTCTCGAACCATTAAGTTATTAAGTGTATCTACATTGGAGATAAGCCCGTCAAGTTCTCACTAACCGGGAGAGACGGCGATTCAATCGAATTACAACTCAAATGAGGGGTATTCCTAACTCTCACCCCAGCATACTTTGCAAGGGTAGCCGTGGTCACCTTTGGAACATCTCAGAACCAAATTCATGGGTTCGATCAACCCCAAGACTCTCGTGGATTACCCTTCCGCCAGACGATCGGGACTTTTAAATCACCGCCTTTGGACTCACGCCTACGGCTCCCTTCCGAGGCGCACTTTATACTTATCGACTCCCGGCCTGAGGTGAGCTACTCGGCTTCGTGGTCGGTCTCCAGACCCGGCCAACTAAGAGAGAGGCATGCATTCAACATGAACAGGAAAGGCTCCAAGAATCAGTCCTTAAGCGACACAGACGGAGTCACTGCAAACCGGCAAGCCTCCGTCCGGTCTTCATTTCAAATTAAGACTGGTTCTTTTCCACCATAGCAAATATAGCCAACCGTGCCACATGTATATTCCTATATCTCGCAGGTGACAGGAAATCACCCGACTTCTACCGCGTTTAAGCAGGGCTAAGCACTACTCGAGCCTGAGCTACATAGGATTCAGGGTATCAATATCTGGACAAGGATTGGATAACCAATGCAGCAAGTGTTTGCATCCAACACCTAAACTTAATGCAACAATATATGTAATAATAATACTGTAACTGTAGTCGGAAAATAGGAGGCTTAAAATGCTCCGGGGCTTGCCTTTCACAAAGTTGCAAGGACGGTGGTCAGGGCACTCAACGGCGACCTCGTCTGGCACTTCTCCTGAAGGCTGCTCCTCCTGAATCTCTCGGTGTCATTTCTCTTTGCTGCTCGCTTTCGCCTCAATTCTAGCAGGTTACTCCTTCCGGTACACCTATTGCATGTCGATGCACAAGATAAATATCATGGATGCATAAGGAATGATATGATGCTCATGATGAATGAATCACAATGGGTGTTTACGAAAACATCACTTTGGACACTCGCTTTCTGAGTAATTAGCTCTATTCAAATCACTTTAAGCATGTATCCAACTTAACTTAAATAACAAGAGCAACTTACCTAACTTGCATAACCTAAGATAAAGATGCTCATCTTCAGTTAAAGGCCTAACACCTAGGAACAGTACCATGAACTTAGAATAGTACAGACATGCTTAAAATAACAGTTAAAGCTTCATATGCAACAAGTAGTAACTTAATTCTATCATAACCAGAGTTCTATAACTCCAAATGACTTGCAAGAGGACATTCTGGAAAGCTTATGAAGTTTTCTACAATTCACTTGTAAACATCAAAGCATGATTCTGAAGTTAACCAAATCAATTTCCAGTAGACCTAGAATCTGTCCAGAATGACGGGGTTGCTAACTTAATTATTTAATGATGGTGCAAAAGCCTAATTTGACCAAACCAAGTTTACCAACTTGTTTTTCATATCTTAGAAACATCAGAAAGTATAATGCTAACTTCTAAATAAATTATTTAATATCCTTTTCCAATTTATTTAGTTAATTAGGTGATTTAAGCAATATATAGTAAAACTATTCATAAAAATATACAAAAATTACAGTAGCTATCTCATGCTGCACATAGACTACCATAAAAATTTCAAAGCCATTGGACCAACATAACTTGCTGTATCCAAAATAACAGATGCCATGTCTATTTCTAGCATAATTAGGAAACCTTATTAAAAAGTGTCAAGCAACAGATTTCCCATTTTTCCTAGCATCCTTCTAGCATAAGAATAGCACCCATAAAATTTCACCTTCACTGGATCTATAGAAAAATTATGAAAATTCACACAAGATCCACCTATTAATAAAAGGAAATTCTATAACTTAAAAACTATACATGTACTAGCTCTAAAATTTTTACCAGAGCTTCTAATAAGCAATAACAGACTGCCCACAAAATTTCATAATTTTTGGACCACAGAAACTCAAGATAAAATTCAAACAAGTTTGCATGCTTCTAAAAACACATTTCAAACTCCTATTTAATTCATCAATTTTTTCTAAAACATGTGCTCATATAATATTTTTGTTAAATACTAGACATGACCAGGAACCTAACAAAATTAGCACCACATCATTTGGATCTATCAGACTTGAGTTATCTATTTTTGAAATGGTGCACTAAAACTGTGAAAAACAGTTAAACAAACAAAATAAAATGAAACCTAACCGCTACTGGTGGGCTGGCCCAAGAAACGGCGGCCCACGAGCGCACAGGCGCGGCCCAAGACGCGGCGCCCGCGGCCCAACACACGGCGCGGCCCGAGCTGGACTCCCGCCTCCGCGTCAGAGACTGACGAACGGGGCCCGCTCGTCAGCGAAGGAAACAGGGGAGGAGCGACGGCCGGTGGCTTAGTTCGCCGCCGGTGGCTTCTCCGTCGAACTCGACGGCACCGTCGTGTTCCCCACACACATGCGCATCTAGAGGACCCATCTATTGCAACGATTGCAGCGGCTAGAGGGGGTGGCGACGAGCACGGCGGCGCTCGGCCACGGCACGGCCGGCTCCGGCGAGACCCGACCCCGTAGGGTGCGGCTAAGCTGGGGACGAGCTTCCGGAGTTCACTACCAAGCTAACCGAGCACAGAGGAGGGGATGGGAAGTCTGCGGTGGTAGTTGGCCGCGTGGAGCGCCAACTCCGGTGAACTTCCGCCATGGCTACGGTGGGGAAGAACGATGAATACGCCCTTACCGAGGCTCGAATGACCCGGCTGAGGGGTGAAGGAGGTGGAGGAGGTCACGGAGAGGCTACAGGCGGACGGGGCAACGCGTTTTCGCGGTGGCGTGCGCGCACGGCAGCTGCGATGCTCGGTCGGCAATGGCGGGCGGCTTAGCTCTCGACGCGGCGTGCGGTGGAGGGCGAGAAGATGTGAAATGGGGCGGTGAGTGCGTCGGACAGGCGCGCGGGTGGCTTCAAGGCGCGTCTGTGATGCCAGGAGGCGCACGGCGCGTGGCCAGCGCGACAGCAAGCCGGCGACGAGTGTCCCCCACGCGTCGGCTGAAATCTGAAATTTGATCACTGTAGCTCCGATTCAGCGTTCCCTTCTAAGCCTGACAGCGATACTTTGACAAAGATTATTTCCTAATCTGTAGTGATCTAGGCTATGCCGTAGTTAACAAAGTTGTTCATCTATCCTTGAACTACAACTCTTTCCACTGAAGCTCAAGCTGGTGTGGCTCGGTTAGGGAGATACACGGCTCCAAACATGGGTACACGAAACTGTACTGCACGTTAGGACTTAGAAAAATTTGCTGAGTATGAATCAGCATGTACTTCTGACTTGTGGGCCATGTTTGACCATGTTCTAGACCTTTTCATGAGTTGACCATAAAACAACTTTTGTTCCTTGATAAATTAGCTACAACTTTTGTAAAGAGTGCACAGCCATGCAAAGCTTCTAAGTTGGACTTTTGAATCAGTCAAACGATGACACTCCAAGGGCCAATTCAAGTCAAAATTGCACTTGAGGGCATTTTGGTCATTTTGATCCACATGAACAATGTTCCAACAAGTAAACTAAGTATAGTTAAGGTGTATTAGACCATGATCAACCATTTTACAAAGTTGTTATACCACTTTTACTGATCACATGTGATAAAGAAAGTAAAACAAGCAATTCATACATATGTTTCAATACAATGTTACACATGTTGCATGACCTTGTTGTTATCCTATACTTGTCACATTACTACCATGTTGCCATGCTTCAAGATATGAGAAATTCATGTGTTCATTGATATGTTGCACTACTACCATTCACAAACAATCTAGTACGAAACAAACAGAATATGCGAATGTTTCATACGTATGTTTCAGGGAAAATGACATGATGAGATAAATGATGCACATGTTTATGAGACGAATTGCAATTAGTAGAAGCCAAACACCGAGGGTGTTACAGTGACGATCTGAAACATTTATTGCCACCAATGTGCCCTACGGCGCCATGGGTCGTGCGACCTCGCCCACTGCAGTCTTCGATCATTGTATGTGGTCACCTGTGACACGCCGCCTTACCACACCGCCTATTGTCTAGCCTCACCCGCCGACTCCATCCTCCACTAATCCGTTGCCGACGAGCCTCTCTTATTTGTGCTCTGCCCAACCGGCGCCTTCCACCTATGGTGGCCACCGACACTCCACCACCTTGCTGCCTTGCTCCACCGCTAAAACCGCCACTCGGGATCTAGGGTTGAAAGGAAAACGCATTCCTAACCCTCCCGCAAAGGGTGACACACGACACCGCACACGGTCGTAGATTAGATTGTAATTCATCTTGCATCTTACTCGATTTCCTAAGATATGAACAATATAATATACTCCCACAGTAAAAAAAACTATTCTAAATTTATGAGAAATCAAACATTTTCAACTTTGATCAATCAAATATATATAAAAAAATATTGATATTTATGGTGCATAATTAGTTTAGATGATATTTGTTATACATTTAGTTAAATTTTAATAAATTTGATCCGTTCGAACTGGATTGCGACACTTTCTCCGCTAGGGAGTAACTGCGAACGATACTGAGTACTACTCCTGGTATATAAAAGTAGTATCGCTGGCAGAAACTTTACGCCCTAAATACGGAAAACCAGTGAATGGAACAAACAATGAAACAACACGTGATTCATTCCGTGCCTGTCAACTAAAGATGACAATTTGGGCCGCCCCGCCCGGCCCGGCACGGGCCCGTGCCAGGCACGGCCCGGTAGGGCACGTCACGGTAGAGCACGATGGGCCGTCGGGCCGTGCTGCCCCAGTCCACCGTGCCTGGCCGACGGCCCAGGCACGGCCCGTCGGGCCACTTTCCGTGCCGGGCCGGCCCAGAAAGCACGGCCTTTTTAGCAGGTCAGGCCGGCCTGAGGCCCGCATCAGCAGGGGAAGGGAGAGAGGTCGAGGCGCATCAGCGTGCTCCAACGGCGGCGGCAGCCCGCCGACGGCCTTAGATCGGGTGCTTGAGGTGGGCGAGGAGGTGGCCGCCGTCGGTGGTGTGGGCGTGGAGGAAGCGACTGTTGGCGCGGGGGGGCAAGGGGGAGGACGTGGGCGCGTCGTCCTCCATGGGCTCCGCGGCCATGGCCTCCGCTGTGCTCCGCGTGGAGTCTCCTGTGGCCTCCCCATCCTACATGGCCACCGCACCGGATAGCCGCGCTCGCGCCGCCCTCGGGCCAGGGCAGCTCGTCGCGCCGGGGACCGCTCGCCGCGCGCCGGGTAGGCCGCGACGGAGATGCCCCGTGGGGGGCCGTGCCGGTGAGGGCTCTCCTTCGTCGGAGATTCTCCAGATCTGGTGAGGAGCGTGACAGAGATGCTCCCATGCGGCGGCGACGAGCTCCACTGCGTCGGACTTGAGCGGCTCCGTCCTCTTCGGCCTTTGCGGGAGGTGAGAACAAGGAGACGGCCGGGAGGTTAAGCGGCGTGGGGATGGGAAGGGAGTTAGGGATCAGGGGGTGGGGGCGGGGGCGGGGCGACGGGCCAGCTACGGGAGCAGGCAAGCCGAGCCGTGCCGTGCCCACGGGTCTGAGCAGCGGCCCAGACACGGCCTGCTCCCTCGGGCTGGGTCAGCCCGGGCCCGCACGTTATCGGGCCAGGCTGTGCTCGTGCCGGGCTAAAAAAGCGGGCTTCGTGCCGTGCTGTCTTGCCTCGGGCTGTATGAACATTTATACTGTCAACTGGGCGCACGTAAGCACTGAACCCGGAGTCAAGCCCATGCAGCCATGCCACTCCGTGGGGACAGCCGGACAGGTCCCACTCCCATGCTCGATGACTTGTGTGGCACTGTCTGATCGCCGGTTGCCACCTCGGTGCATAATGGCGGACGCGTGTGAGACGGAGGCGGATCGGAGGGAACTTCAGCGAAGGGAAGCCTGGAGGCTTCGCATTTGCAGGCTTGCAGCACCATTGCCGCTGCTGATGGCACGTCGAAGTGTTGAACAGAGGTTGACACGTCGAGACTACCATCTCGTCTCGTCCTAGTTGCCCTCTTGTCCCTCGTCCTTGTTGCCTCTTGTCCCTCGTTGAAACACAAGAATTTTCTTATTTTATGTGTTTTTTTTTCCAAACAATTAGACTTATATTCCTGTCAAATCACAATACAGTTTTTATAAAATTCCTGCATTTTTATTGGAACTCCTAAAGCTTAACCCCTGCAATAAATAAAATATACTTAAATTTCTATTCATTTTAACTTTATTCTAAAAATGGTAGTTCTCTAATTTAACCAGGTTTACATATAAATCTTACAATGTCTCAGTTTCAAACATCCTACAATGCCGAGTTAGTTTTATTAATTAATTTCTCCATTAAAATGTACTCCATTTATTTAAAATTATGACATTTTGACCTTTCTAGATACATTTTTTTACTATGCATTTACACACAATGTATATCTATATACATAATACAAAACTATGTATCTATAAAAGAGCTAAAACGTCTTATGGCTTATAATGGAGGGAGTATTACTTGCATTTATAATTTGAAATGGAGGGAGTATTACTCATATATTTATTTTAAGTTGTGTGTGTATTACAAAAACCATGACATGCTACAGAATTTTGCCTTATGCATGATAAACTAAACTGAACTATAAATGGGAAAGCGGTACAAATAGCACCAACCATGTAGAGCACTTTTATCAGGTGTAAACATATTCGAAGATGCACTTTTATGTTTTCGCAAAAAAAAAGATGCACTTTTATCTATCCTTGGGATCAAATTGGGTGTAAGAAGTAAGATTTTTCGACTAATTTGTGAAAGTTATAAGCTCTTATGCTTCTTTCTCTAATAACTACTACTTTTGTTCCGAATTATAAGCTGCTTTGACTTTTTTGCTACATACATTTTGCTATGTTTGTAAAAAAGCATATGTTATATCTAGATATACAGAAAAATCACACTACCAGAAAAGTCAAAATGACTTATAATTTAAAACGAAGGGAGTACCTAATTAAAGTCATGGTCTCTCATAACATGTTGCATGCGTTGTAAACATGGAATCTGCTTCATTTTGACAAACTATACACGATCATGTTTTCTCGAAAATATCAAATCTGAAAATAGATTTTGACAAACCATACACCATTATGTTTTCACGATAATTAGTTCTAGCCACGGCTAGATTTTGACAAGCCATACACAAATATGTGTTACACGATTATGTTGTCCAACACTATAGATTGATTGTGGTACAGTGAAGATTTGTCGGCTTCCCAGCTTTTTCTTGTGCACTACGGCATGTTTCGGGGAAAAAAATAGTATTGTGTTTGCTTGAGCTATATTTAAGCCACAACGAGAAGGACTACAGTAAAAAGCTGTAGCCACAACACTTCGGCCTGGTTTAGATTGTAAGTTTTTTCACTCTCTCTTCATTACATTAAATCTTTGGACACATGTATGGAGTATTAAATGTAGATAAAAAAATAACTAATTATACAGTTTGATTGTAAATTACGAGACGAATCTTTTGAGCCTAGTTAGACCATAATTAGACAATAATTGTCAAATACAAATAAAAATGCTACAGTGCCAAATACTAATTCCTAACTCCAATCTAAACCAGCCTTCTTCGGTGCTACTGAACATATGCCTAAAGTGTAAACGGCATCTATATGATACGACACGCGAACAGCTTGCGGCCAGAAAGCTAAAACACTGACAAACTAGAATTGTTCTACCGTAGCAACCGCAGATATTTATGGCGCCAATTCATCTACTGTATATGGAAGTTGGTGTGGTGTGTACACACAAAAGGAAAATAAAAAACAAATCTAATAGACTTCTCGTAAGATACTTCTTGTGCATTTTGTTTTTTTAGCGTAGGACTATGTATTCCTACAAAACCATATCAAGGAAAAATCTACATATACTTGTGCATTTTGTATTTTTGCATAGGACTATGTATCCCTACAGAATAAGAAAAACTATCGTATCAGCTAACCAACAATGTTTTTCTCTCACAACAAACCAGCATCAGTCGGATTTATTAACCCAAAAAACAACCAGCGAACATCCTGATGACAGGAGTGGGAGCCCGCCCGTGCGGAACAGAGAGGCAGGCAGGCAGGCAGGCAGGCAGGCAGGCGGCGGTCTACAGATTCTTCGAGCACACATGCCGCCATCCCGGGAGGAGATAAATAGGCTCTCGGCCGCTGCCTTCTGGCGAGCCTGGCCTCTTCGTGCTAGACGAAACACGCTACGTCGGCCTTGTTCGGCTGACCTTGAGCCTGCCTTGCTCCGTTTCTTTTTTTTTTTCATCCGGAACAGTATTTTCTCTCTCGCTAAACGCAGCAGCTACAGTGTTTTCAGCCGGCACAGTAACTTTTTTGGGTCAGCCGAACATGGCTGTCGTCTTCTCCGACCACTCTCTTTCGATTTAGTATTTTCCTTGATTTTTCATCCAGTACAGTTCCATTTGTAGCGACCTGACAGTACAAACTAGAAATTACTACTAAATTTGGTCTGGCCTATTGTTTTACGGACGCAACAAATATCTGCTTTCTGGGTGTCTATAAAGTTTGAATAAAGGTGGTGTCCTCCTTCCGGATCCTGAAATAAGGCCACCGCTCGTTTCCTCCTCCCCCCCCCGCATTTAGCCTCCCGCGGTTCTGGAGCCGCCGCGGGCCATTCCCAACCATCGTTGCGGTGGTGGCCAGTATTGGCCGAGACCCATGGGCATCCAGGTCGCGGCGGTCGTGACCCCGCCGCGGTGCTCTTCCCCCTCCTCCTCTCCGGCGTCGCCTTCGTCCTTCGCCATTGCCACGTCGCCGCGGCATGCCGTTCTGGGCGTCACGCTGGCGAGGAGCCAGTCGTCGCTGGCTGGCTGGAACGCCGGTCTTCTTGGCCGGCGGCGCGGCGGGCAGCACGCGATCAGGCGCGCTCTCAGCGCGAGCATCGACAGCGTCGGGAGCGACGGCGGGGACGATGAGGAGTTCCTGAGGAGGATCCAGGAGCTCGCGGCGGGGCAGCACCCGGGCGCCGCCGGAGGCTGCGGGTGGCCGGCGAGCGTGGAGCGGAGCGCGAGCAGCGTCGGGCTGCCGCTGTCCCTGCGGATGCTCAAGCGGCGGAAGCAGCAGCAGCAGCTGGAGCAGGGGCAGTGGGACGAGCGGCTCATCGACTGCGCCGGCGAGTCCGCGCGCGCCGCGGTGGGGCGCGCCTTCTCCTCGATGGTGCTCATCATCCGGGAGCTCCAGAGCTTCACGCTGCAGATGCGGGAGGCGCTCTCCTACGAGGACCTGCAGGGCGTCCTGGCGCGCGTCCACGCCGAGATGCACGCCTCCTTCGTCTGGCTCTTCCAGCACATCTTCTCCGGCACCCCGGCCCTTATGGTCTCCCTCATGCTGCTCCTCGCCAACTTCACCGTCTACTCCATGGGCGACAGCGTCGCGGCCGCTGCCACCTTCCGCCCTCCCCACGCCGCCGTGGCGGCTGTGGAGATGGTGAACACCCAGCAGCCGGAGCAATCCCATTCTTACCAGCAGCGGTTCGACACCCCCGCGCTCAAGACGTTCTCCACCGGCCGCACGGCCTCGGTGGGCGGAAACGGCGACGGGGGCGGCAAGGTGCGGCCGGTTGCCGGCGCCACCGGCGACGGCCAGTCGGACGAGTCGTCGTACCGACAAAGCGGAGCGGTGCTGCCGCAGGACGTGTCGCAGCAGGCGACGCCACTGGGCGCGGGCGCCGGCTCGGAGGCGTCCGTGTCCGACTCAATGCCCGTGGAGGAGGCACAACAGACTGTACAGGACGAGCTGGTCATCTGGAAACGGATCTCCGATGAAGCCACCAGGATGCAGGCGAGCGTTCGTGCCGAGGAGCTGATGGACCCGGAAATTCTAGAGCAGCTCGTCGCGCCGGTGGAGGCGCCGAAGCCAGACGTGGCCTACTCGTCGGAGCACGTGGCCATGGCGCAGAGATACGAGCAGGCCGTGTCCGAGGAGCCCAACAGCTCGCTGCTCCTGGCTAACTTTGCGCAGTTCCTGTACCAGGTGCAGGGCGACCTCGACAGGTGAGTGGATCGGCGCCGACTGCCGCGCCGCGCGCGATGGTTTTGGTTACAATACAATAATGCTCTAGGTGGTGCATGGAGTCAGTCGCTGACGGATCGGAGCCGTGTTGTCTTTGCGCGCGTGCAGGGCGGAGCACTTCTTCAAGAGAGCGGTGCGCGCGGAGCCGGCGGACGCGGAGGCGCTGGGGCGGCACGCAGCGTTCCTGTGGCAGGCGCGCAACGACCTCGCGGCCGCGGAGGAGACGTACCAGGAGGCCATCGCCGCCGACCCCAGCAACGCGCACCACGCGGCAGCCTACGCGCACTTCCTGTGGAACACGGGCGGTGAGGACACATGCTACCCGCTCGACTGATGCGTGCACCGCCGCTACCGTCCAGCACAGATCATCGGTGCCTCTGCCTCCCATAAAAACTTTTTGAAAACAAAAAAGAAAGAGAAAAGATCACTCCGCCGCTCCACTCCACTCCCTCGGCAAGTCCACGGTCTTCTCACGGCATGTGCTTGAGCGGCCGGCCACCCGGGCAGCGGTACTAGACTACAAGTGAAGCTGAAGCTGAAGCTGAAGCTGATACACTTCGTGTTACTGGAACCGTTCGCTTGCTTTAGCATCTAGGCATGTTCTCTTCCTGTGGTTGCTCGTTTTGGGGTAAGTAGCGAGGAGCAATGGCCAACGGAAAACCGCGGCTCGCTGCTGCTTCCCGATCTGGAAACCCGCGACTGCGAGTTGAGAGGCCGGGAACGGCGGCGACGCCCGGTTGTCGGTGGGTCCGTCCACTTGGCGTCGCATGGATGTTTGTATACTAGCACTTTTGCACGGTGTCGTCAAGATTTGCGAGATGCCGCTTTGTTCAGTGGAGCAGGAAAGTATATATACTTATATACTAGCAGCAATTTGCTTCTTGTAACTGTGCAGATCAATAAACTGTATAAGAAGCCCTCCATTTTTTCACCCAAGTGGCGGTATGCTAGTAGGACCAAATGTCCACTTTCTTTCGTGAAAAAGATGAACAGTGAGGCACCAGGCAATAACAAGAGAGCACATTGCATGCTTCTTTCATTCTGGAACCTGGGAGTCGTATCTGGATGTGAACCTGTGCTGTGTAGACCGGAGAGATCTTTATCTTTATAGGAAATCATGTGAACCGGGGGTCGCGGCAGTTGACCATTAGTGGGCCGTGTTGCGCATGCAAAACTGAATTGTTAAGTATAATTTGCCCTGCCCTCATGCTTTTTATAAGACTACTACTTTCACGGAATCCATCCCCCTGATCAAGTTCCGATTATATATTGAGTAGTTTTGAAGTTATGTTTGCGACTTTCGGCTGGACTCAACAAACTCAAACAACAAATAAAAATTACAAATTCACAGTACTGAATCAACGACTGTGAGACCAAGGGCCTGATTGCTTCGCTTTCAAAATTTATCATGCCAATGATTTGGCAAGCTATGATTTTAGCTAGTATTTGTTTTTTTACCAAAACTTACCAAGCCCTTACATTTTGCTTGCCAAATCTATGACAATGCTTTTGCCCAACTTTTAGCTTGCCAAATCTTTGACATGGCAAATTTTGGATGTCAACCAAGCATGCCCCAAATATCTGAAGAAACTGAACATAGATTTTCCAGAACGTGGAATGCACAACTTCAATAAGGAGAGAATTTCAACACACAATTAATAAGCCAAATAAGAAATCCACCCACAAGCCTTCTATTCAGTTGGTCCTCAATTAACTCTTTTAACCTAGGAAACTTGGAACTCTGAAGTTGAATGCTAAAACTGCAAATACTGTATTTTATATGTGCATGATGAGGAGTGTGCGCATGCGCATCACCATGTAGTGGAGGGGTGATAAAAAAGGACTTTTAAATCATTGACCAAAAATTTGGAAAGTGATATCATCCCTTGAGAATTTGCAATTTTGCATATCCGGCGAGTACATCTGTGATTGATCAATTGGCCGTTGATGGAAACATTCATGTTCCTTAGAACCTAAGGCTACGTAGTAATGCTGTACCCAATAACAATTTTCAACATTTAAAAAACAAAAGCAAAGAATATGTCTACATAATAAATAAATATATAAAGGAGAGAGGAAAGGCCACACCTTTCCATATGGCGCTGATTTTATCATTTCGTATATATAAACTTTTTTTTTGTAAGCACAAGGGGAAAAGAAAGAGTCCAGCCGGATTCCTTCCTTTTCTTCTTCTTCTTTTTAGTTTTATAAAGTAGCAATGTGCCGGAAATAGATGGCAGATTGATTCAATCAGAGCTGGGGAAAAAATCATTGATTTCAAACTTCCAGATACACCGTGCTGTAACTTCAGGAAGTCAAGTAGGAAGGTCTGCATCAGATCAGACTGTCATTATAGGCAGGCCTTTTAATTTGAAAACACAGATGGAATTTGCCGATATAGCAGCATTTCTTCCCAAAGTCGTTTGCACTTTCATCAGAATATATGCCAGTTGCCTTGTAAGCAATTATTCTTTCTCGCTTGCGCTGTATCCATGCAATGATGTAGTAGCATTGTAGTTCTTCATCAACCCCGTACGAACGAACTAAATTTTGCGAAGTTCTTGAGTACGAAACATCCATCAGTAATCAGTAGCCATGGTTCAATCATGATCCATGAAAGAAGCAAATGCATATTTCCAAGGGAACAGCATTGTAGGACCAGGCTACTTATCAGCCGGCTTTAATACCAGCCGAACAGGCCACGATCGGCAGCAACGGCTTCACGACTGGCATGAGGATTGACGAGATATCATGCTCTCGCAGTCTGAATCCAACCTGATCTGTCACTGCCTGACGAGTCGGTATGCTATCCCGTCTGCCAGTGTCAGAGCACAACAGAAACTTCAGCGGTAACGTCCTTTTCTATGGACACAAACTGCTCGGCGTCCTTGTGATGCGTGATGGTCTTCCTCACTTGCTCTCCAACGCCATGCTGGACACGAACCAACCGACTAATCCGCCAAAGACGAGCAGCCAAAGCCTGCAGGGCCATGCCCAGTTCGGACGAGAACTACAAGTCCTTGAGTCGAACTCATGTCACCTCATCAGAAACAGTGCTGAGAATTGATACGGTTCCGATCAAGATGTGTCTGTGATGGATGCGACCAACGGGGCCAGTCAGTCACTCAGCCGTTCTGCACTGCGTTTCAGGCCACGAGGCATGATCAAGCTTGCATTGTGCCACATGCCCGGCCGGCTTCGCCACTTGTGATATGTAAGGTTGTGCCTGAACTTATTCTGAACTAACTGTTCTTGATCGCGAAGAGATCAAGCTGTGATGTGATCTGCCTCTCTGTGGCTCGTTCTGTTGTGTTCCCTGACCGAACTAGGATCCGGAGTTTGCAGTCGTTTCCAAGAGGGGAAAATCCATGATCAAGTTTGGTTCACAACTTCAGATTGATGTTCGCTAAGTTGTTATCCATAGTCTGTCTCAGGCTTGCTTTTTCGAGATTGGACACTGGAGGTAGCATGTACCCCAATAGCTCCGGGTATTCTGACACCTTTTTTTTCGCGAAACACAACACACAAATGTATAGTGCCATTAAATCTTACAACAAATCTAGAAAAATACGAGTGTCTGCATCTAAGTCGAGGACTTTAAACCTAAATGGACATGTTACCTTTTCTGATGGTGATCTGCAACAATATCTTTTTACGCATACTCATCACTTGCACTATGTCCTCCAACAAAACTTGCAATTATGATCACTGATCCCAGAATCTGAACGGTATCTTTTTTAAGCACTAAGAACTAGCGATGAGAATTTGCTGCGCTGAAATAGTGGTTGTTTTGTGTTCGAGAAAAAGAAATAGTGGTTGTTTTAGTTGACATGAGCATGGATTGAAATTTTGCTTATCTAGCTTCTCCCGAGTCCCACTGCCATGTCTACGTCCAACGAATCCTGTGAGGTACTAGCAGCTAGCAGCATGTACTGAGGAATGGCGTGTCCTTGGTCCTTGGTTCCTTGCCAAATGAATCAAATCTTATCGGATTATTGAAGTCGATATATAGAGGCATGTGCTGCCGGCGTGCGGCATATGCCATTGCTACCACCAACCACAAAGGATCTGATCTTTTCCTTCGGTTGAGGTCACTCTGGTCTCCAGGACAGGGTGCACGGTTTAAGAAGATAACAGACTGAGCGTCTTATAATAAGATACACGCTCAGATAGCTAGGGTTCTTACTGTGGAAGAAACTGGGATGGATAGTAAACACTGCACTCAAACACTGAGATTTTTCTTGAGAGGAAAAAAACACAACTAGATCCAAACACTTTTCAGAGAACAAATTGAGTATGATTCAAAAAAAAAAAAAGAATAGGCGACAAGTCCAATGGTTTTTTTTAAAGGCCATGACATTAGTTTGGGCCATACCTGGAGACACAGCCCAATACAAAAGTCCAGCCTAGTGAGCGTGATGTTTAAGCCTGGCCTGCCTTTAAGCAAAGCACGTATCATGTATTCATGTGCATGCATTTATCGGTCTATCGCATCCTTGTATCGTGTATGGGCTTCAAATGAACCGACACAGGTCCTGAATAATTTTCTTCCTGTGGGGATTCACAAAAGTGGAGTTAAGATAAAAGCTCCAATTTTGATGCTCATTGTTTAGCTAGGAGCTATGTTAATTTTTTGATAAGAAGATACATTTGGTTTAGTTCGCCTTTTGATATAGTCTGTAAAAAATTTCATCTAGTATACGATAAAGGATGATTCTTTTGCTAAAAAAGGAAAGTTGGCAACGGCACAGCAAGGACCAAGGAGGCCAGGAGTTTCCTTGCGGTTGCGGCGTCCCTGCACGGAAAGTAAGACCCGCGAAGAATTCCATTACGGCTGTTTCTGGAGACTACTGTTGACCCTTCCAGGAGCGAATTGGAATCCCATTTCGCTTTCTCCCGCCAGAGTCACGAGCTGCTGCTCAGTGCCGGTCCTATGAGATTTTGAGGGCCTCTTGTGATCTCCCGTCACGACGGTTTCTCTTGACCATGTATAAAATTTTATAATATATAGGCATTAGTTTTACTTATAAAACGAAAACAAATTTAATAACATATTTTTAATTTAATATGTTTGATAATTATCGAGAAACAATATATATTAAGCAATATATTTATAGATGTATGATAATTATCGAGGAATAATGTAGATTAAAAAAGTAATATATTCGTTTTCTTTTCTTACCACGACAAATGTTTCTTAAGTAACATTCTAAAATTCTAACACCTAAATTAGAAGAAAAATATGATTATATGGGTACAAAATACTAGAAGTCTGAAATACTATATAAATAATTAATTTAGATTAAAAACAAAAAGGAAAAAATATTTTGGGCCTAAACAACTGATCGGTGATCGTAATTCGTAAGAAGCCAAGAATCAAGATGTCGTCGTCGTGGAGCCCTGCCTGGTCGCTGTCCTCGTGCGTCGTGTCCATGTCTCCGGTAGTCTAGCTCTTCGCGGCGGCGCGGTTCGTTGGCTCCACGTGTGTAAGGCGCACGTCGCGAACTCATGATCAGAGTGTGCTGTGTGCAGCGTGACTCCTCGTCTCCTCTCTACCCGAGGGCCGTGGGAAAAGAAAACTAGGAAAGAAATGCCGATGTTATCTTTTTGGGCCGCCTGACAAGTTCTATGTCTCTCTTCTCATCAGTTTGCTAATGTCTAATGGACTATAGGACCTGGGGGTTGTATACCTGGGCTTGGGCCTCTCCTCCGCTTGGGCTCTCCGCCGTTGCACCTCGTGCCCTAGCCCTGGGGCCAGCACTGGGGAGAGGAAAAGAAGTTTAACTAGCTCGGAGTGTGTGGATGTATGCCCAGACCATCTAGATTTACGACAAACGTGCACAACTGGGGGAGAAACTTCTGAAATTCAGAAACTCTAGAAAGAAACCTTGCTGTCAGGAAAAAAAAATGACTTGAGCATCTTTCCAAGCATGTTCGTGTACCCATTGATCAAAATTCAGAAATTCTAGAAAGAAACCCTTGCTGTGAGAAAAATGACTTGAGCATCTTTCCTTCTTCCTCTCCCCTGACGGGCCAGGTAGAAGAAGAAATCTTCTTCCAGGTAGGTGGCTTGGCATGGCATGCCTGCCTGTGCCGTTGCTAGGAAGTTGCTGCCCTGGCCTGGACGCAAGTGGTTGGTTGGTTTGGTTCAGCCTAAGGCTCTTAGTTCAGCCGTTGAGGCAATCAGGCTGAAACACTGGTACTAATTTTACCTGTAAAGCAAAACAAATTTAATAACATATTTTTAATTTAACATGTCTGATAATTATCGAGAAACAATATAGATTAAGCAATATATTTATAGATGTATGATAATTATCGAGGAACAATATAGATTAAAAAAGTAATATATTCGTTTTCTTTTCTTACCATGACAAATGTTTCTTAGGTAACATTCTAAAATTCTAACACCTAAATTAGAAGAAAAATATGACTATATGAGTACAAAGTACTACAAGTTTGGAATACTATATAAATAATTAATTTGGATTAAAAATAAAAAGGAAAAAATACCTTGGGCCTAAACAACTGATCGGTGATCGCAATTAAGTAAGCTAAGAATCAAGATGTTGTCGTCGTGGAGCCCTGCCTGGTCGCCGTCCTCATGCGCCGTGTCCGTGTCTCCAATAGTCTAGCTCTTCGCGGCGGTGCGCGGCTCGCCAGCTCTGCGTGTGTAAGGCGCACGTCGCGAACTCACAATCAGAGTGTGTTGTGTGCAGCGTGACTCCTCGCCTCCTCTCTACCCAAGGGCCATGGGGAAAGAAAACTAGGAAAGAAATGATGATGTTATCTTTTTTTATCGTCTGATCAGTTCTATGTCTCTCTTCTCATTAGTTTGCTAATACCTAATAGACTATAGAATATAGGGATTTGTATATCTTGGCTTAGGCCCCTTCTCCACTTGTGGCCGGCACTGCTGCTGCTGCGGTTGCTTCCTTTGTGAGAGGCGTCAAAGCTTCTGGGTTCCGGCTCACGGAGTCACCGCACAAAACATGCGTGGAGAGGAAGACGAAGATACCCATTGACAAACGTGCGACAATCAACAGCGAAACGTCTCATAGCCACAAGTTCGTCGCCATTTTTGCTTTTGAAGAGCGAAGCCTGTCCGCGTTCTGGCCTCATATAAATAGGACCACGCCCATCCATTATATCATATAATAATGTCAATGGAGAAGAACAACATATACAGCACTTCCCACAGCTAGAACTGGTCGCCGTGGTCATCGCACGCTCCACCATCACCGCCGCTTCACCACAGAGGAACCATGGAGGGATTCTACTACGTCGCCGTGGTCACCTCCGTGCTCCTCGTCTTGCTCCACCACCTCTTGATGAGGCGCAAGAAGCAGCAACGGCTGCCACCTGGCCCGCGGTTCGCGTTCCCCATCCTCGGCCACCTCCCCTTGCTCAAGAAGCCGCTCCAGACCTCGCTCGCCGGCCTCGTGTCGCGCCACGGCCCGGTTGTCCACCTGCGCCTCGGCGGCCGCCACGCCGTCGTCATCGGCTCGGCGGCGCTGGCCAAGGAGTGCTTCTCCGGAGAGCTCGACGTCACGATCGCCAACCGCCCGCACTTCCCGTCCGCGCGTGAGGTCTCCTTCGACTACTCGGTGCTCACCGTCGCCAACTACGGCGCGCTCTGGCGCACCATGCGCCGCGTCTCCACCGTGCACCTCCTCTCGGCGCACCGCGTCAACATCATGTCCGACACCGTAATCGCCCGCGAGCTGCGCGCCATGTTGCGCCGCCTTGCCCGCGCCTCCGCCTCCGCCGCCAGGGTCGAGCTGAAGCGGAGGCTGTTTGACCTCTCCCACAGCGTCCTCATGGAGATCATGGCGCAGACCAGGAACACCTACTCCGACGACGCGGACGAGGACATGTCCAAGGAGGCGCGGGAGATGAAGGAGATCATCGAGGATATCATCCCGCTTGTTGGTGTGGCCAACCAGTGGGACTACATGCCCCTGCTGCGGTGGCTCGATGTGTACGGCGCGAAGAGGAAGCTCGCGGACGTGGTTAAGCGAAGGAACTTGTTCTTCGACAAGATGATCGATGCAGAGAGGCAGAAGCTGAAGCAGCTGGAACGCAAGAAAGGCGAGGCCGATGCCGGCGATTCGGACGAGAAGATGGGCATGATCGGCGTCATGCTGTCACTGCAGAAAACAGAGCCTGATGTCTACACGGACACCTTTATCCGCGCTCTCGTGCCAGTGAGTAGCACTACGCACGTTTCCATGTCATTAAATAATTCTACTTCTGTGCAGCTAATTATCATGCTTTCTTTCACTGATGCTTTTTTCCTGGTATCGTATCTGGATTGAAGAATCTGCTCGGCGTCGGCACAGAGACCTCCTCAACGACTATGGAATGGGCAATGTCGCTCCTGCTTAACCACCCAGATGTGCTGAAAAAGGCGCAGGAAGAAATCGACTCCAACGTCGGAGGGGGTCGTCTTGTCGACAAGAACGACCTTCCCCGTCTGCCGTACCTCCACTGCATCATCAGCGAGACGCTTCGCCTCTACCCGGCCGCGCCGATGCTACTGCCGCACGAGGCGTCCACCGACTGCAAGATCCACGGGTACGACGTCCCGGCAGGGTCGATGATCCTTGTCAATGCGTACGCCATCCACAGGGATCCGGCGATATGGGAGGACCCGGAGGAGTTCAGGCCGGAGAGGTTCGAGCACGGCAGAGCAGAGGGCAAGTTTATGATGCCATTTGGGATGGGGAGGCGCAGGTGTCCTGGTGAGAATCTCGCAATGCGAACCATGGGGCTCGTCCTGGGGGCGCTGCTCCAATGCTTCGATTGGACCAGGATTGGGGATGCAGAAGTTGACATGGCAACAGCCACTGGCACCATCATGTCTAAGGCTGTCCCCCTGGAAGCTCTGTGCAAGCCACGAGCGAACATGTCTGCTGTTCTTCAGAAAATCTAGAGTGAAATTGTGAAAAATTGTAGGTACAAATAAACAATACATAACTACGTAATGCTTAGATACTGTGTATAGCAGTTCTTCGTTCTAAAGTTGTAACACTGCACATGTGTGTATATATATTACATTATATTATATTTCTTTGGGGGTTTATCAATCGAATTTAGAGGGAACTAGCTTCGACTCGTGTTCTATCACGATCTGGAATCTTATACCCCGTCTGTCTTAAAAAAATGATGTTTTAGTTTTGTATTTAGTCAAACTATTTAAAGTTTAACCAAATTCAAATACTAAAATACTAATGCTTTATATTATCAAATAAATATCATTAGATTCGTCATGCAATATATTTTAATAATATATCTATTTGGTGTCATAAATGTTAGCAAACTTTTCTATGGATTTAGTTAAACTTAATATAGTTTGACTTGGGGAAAAAATTGAAACATAAGGGTTTTTTTTTGAACGAAGGAAGTATTATATTAGAATTTAGGTGTTGTTTGTTTCTGCTTTGTAAATGCCAACGTAAATAGGATCACGTCACGGCGCTATTTATTCCACGTAATTGATACCCTTGATTTGTTTGTTTCGCGCAAGGGAGGCACAACTGGACCCGTAACGGTGGGCGGGATCACGACGCTTTTGTACGGGCCCGTAACGGTTGACACCGGTATCAATTACGGACTACGTGAACCAAACACGAGGAGGTGCATTAGATTGCGGCGTCAACTGTTTACGGGGTGAGAACCTCAAACCAAACAACACCTTAGTGAACGAATTTATTACATATGACTACTAAAAATAGGGTCGGACGTGGGCATAAGGCCTCTAGGCCATGGCCCTAGTTGTAACTTAGGTCTTGTTTAATTAGGTGAAATTTGGGAATTTGACTATTGTAGTATTTTTATTTTTATTTGACAATTAGTGTTCAATCATGGACTAATTAGGCTTAAAACGTTCGTCTCACGATTTCCAACCAAACTGTGCAATTAGTTTTTTTCGTCTACATTTAATGCTCCATGCACGTATCACAAGATTTGATGTGATGACTACTGTAGCATTTTTTAGGAAAACTTCTTGGAACTAAACGTGGTCTTAGTAACACTCACTACCTATATGTAGTATTGGCCCAAAACATCAGGCCTAAGAACAAAAATACTAAGGTCAAGCCTATGCCTTCCGTCAGGGTCCTCCTCCATGGCCTCCTCCCTGGCGAGCGCCTCGTCTCCGGGGTGATCCTCTTCTCCACCGCTAGACGGGAACAAGAGTAGGAGAATAAGAGAGGGAAAATAAAAAAAAAAGAGTAATTTGACAGGCAAGTAGGTCTTAGAAAAATAGAGGTCCTAATTTAAGGATTGGAGTGGGAGTTGAGCATAGTAAACAAAGTCTTTAAAAGTAGAAGTCCTCGAATTCTAGGGGCCATTGTTGGAGTTGATCAACCATATTTTACTAATGAATTATGTGCCAAAACAAAAGTATGGCCCTAGTATTTGGCAACCTCTAGCTTATATAGTATGGGTTGTTAGGATATATAATCTGATAGCAGTTGTCAAGACATTTTATTTCAATGATTTATACTAGTAAATATATCTATACATTACAACATATGTACAATTTATTGCGTGATGTTTGTGTTAATGATAATAAGCTAGCAATTTTCATTGTGTTTACTAGACTTGGCCTAATTTTGACGTAGATAAATTTTTAAGGTCTATGATAAATGCTAGTGCAATAAATGATTAGTCTCATATGACAAATTGAGATTAACTCAACTTAAATAGGTGGCTATCGTGTGCATTTGTTCTAAGTTTAAGAAAGATGGAAAGCCATACGCCTATGCGGGCCCCAACACAAATGGGTTAGGATGGCTAGGTGAAGAGATGAGTGGTGCAGTACCAAAATGTTTTGCAGCTCTAGACTCAATACGAGATGTGAGAGTGATGGATGGCAAACCGAGAGAGGATGGAGAGACTAGAGACTACAGAGAGAGGGAGACATGGAAGAAGAATTTACAGTATAGATATACCTCCGTAATATTTTTTTTATTTGGTTATCGGGCGTCAGTGGCTGCGTATGCCAAGCGACTTTCCATGGTCGGGAATTATTATATGCGCAACTTTCAATGCGCTGAGAAGAAGAACCAAGTCTCTCGGGGCATCATATATGCGTAACTTTCTTTTTCTCGAATACACAAAAAAAACTTACGTATTATTGTATTAAGTAGAAGAATTTAAACATACAACGCAATTCTATCGAGCGCCAGAAGGTCGATCTAACACAGTCGTAGCTGGACCATTCTAGCAACAGTTCTCTTGATTCGATATTACATAAAAGGAAACAACCAATACCGACGCAGCGGTGCGACCTAGGAAGTGGCCTTGCGTCTTCGCGGTTGCCTGGACGAGCCCTTTCCAACGGCCAGGAAAAGCGCGTCCAGCGCTTCGGCGTTGGACGCAGTCAGGTTGCCGTCGAAGAGCTTGTCAAAGATCTCCAGCTCCGACGCGGATGGCGCTGATGGACCCTTGGTGTAGCCCATACGCTGCATGATCAGCATCTCGTCTCGCTTGGAAGTAGGTGCTCGGGAGAGGCTCTGAGCCGCCAACCGCCTACTCCGCCACGGCAGCACCGGCTTGGCAGGAGGCTGCTTGGGAGGCTCACGAAACAGCGCAGAGGCCCTCTTATGCGTCACTTTGTTGATAAAGCTATCGAGGCGGCGTTTGACGGAGTTGTCGTTGCCCTCAGTCTGGTGGGTATTCACTGACGGTGAACTGAGAGGGCCAGCATCCACCGTGGGGTAGACTAGTCCGAAGCCTGGCGGGTAGCTGTGTGCCGTGAGTGTCTTTGGCGAGCCCCCTGCCCATTGAATGGGGCACGAGGCTGGTATTCGCAGCTCACAGGAGACCCCCACTGGGTCCTCATCCTCTAGCTGGGGGGCCGCCACCGCCGGGGCCTTGTCCTGTAGCTGGGGGACGCCAAAGGTGACAACAGGTGCTCAAGGGAAGGCCACGCGACGATTCGACTGTCGACGAGCGAGGCTGCGAACTCCTATAACATCGGGTCCTCCGTGATGTCGCGATCATGCGTGGCGTGCGGGTACAACGTCAGCATCAACGGGTTGGGCTCCACGATGTCCGTCTCGTTGGTCAGCTCACCATGCCCTGCCTGAGCTCCAGCAGCGACCGAGGTGAAGGTCGATGTCGTCTGGGCGGACCCTACCGACCGCCCATGACTGTCGTTGGCGACACTCGTTGTCGCAGCGTCATCGTCCCCCATCAGCCATCATCGACGTCTCTAATGTCGACGCCCACTGCCGCCGTGCGTAGCCGCACTTGGCACGGCTATAGACGTACCCGGCATAGCTCCAGCCGGGCTCGATGTGTCGCCCTGAGTACGCGACCGGATGCCCGAGACACGCTCCCGGTCAGGTCATCATGATCGGCCTTCTGTGGCACCAGATGTACCAGAGTTGGAAGGAGCCACCATCCGCCTCCTCCTCTTACAATCCCCCACGAGGTGTCGTAACCCCTTGCATCGGAGGCAATGTGGAGGCAGCTTACAGGTTTCCATCCTGTGGGTGGTGGAGAGACAGACAGACAGTTGAAGCACTTCCCGAGTAGGTCCGCTGGATAGCGGTTAGGGGTCAACTGGTTCGCTGATACAACGTGGGCGGGGCGCGCCCCGCCAGCACCGCATGACGACCCCTGTGATAGGACTTCACGCCAGCCATCGGCGTCTAGGGCGGAGATGCGCTGGCGGGCGCCACAGCGCGAACCGAGCTATATGTGAGCTGGTACCATTCCACGACAGCCGAGACGCTGGCGGGCAGGGACGCGACAGTCCATTAGCCGCACAGGCAAGCTATTCACCAGCTCTGGACGTGGCCGGCTATGCTTTCTCCGCCTACGGTCATGTGCCTATCGACCGGGGTCCGCTCTAGAATGGCCCGAACCTGAGGCAGGGCTAGTCTTGGTGTTAGCGGGCGCCATGACCGCCTTTGCTAAGCGATTCATGACGTCAAGGTAGCTTGAGGGGCGGCCGTCGTCGGACTCCTCACCATCATCGCCCGCCCACCGGCGGTGTTTTAGACGGCCTCCCGAGACTAGCCAAAAAGGAGCCATAGCCGCTGATAGGGATGAGGAGCTTAGGGTGCCCGGCATTGGTGTGGCGGTCTTGAAAGGTACCTAGTTTGGTTTTGGTAATTGAGTGACAACCTAGGTGGACTAATGTGTTTAAATGTGAGATATACAAGTGATTAGTCCACAGGTACACTTGTGTGAGCAACTCATGCCATGACGGTGAAGGTGGCTTGGATTTGTTGCAATGCTCACACATGTGATGAAGGATCTCATTGCATATGAGACATGACATTGAGTCAAGTGACTAAGGTGGAGAAGATCAAGACAAGACTTGGCTTGGCTTGATGGACCGGTTGCAAGCATGAAGGGCAAGTTGGAGGCTTTGGAGTGATGGACCGTGTGGCGGTGAAGCTTGAGGAAGACCTGGCACTGATGGACGAAGGCAACGGTGATAAGCAAGTGAGGTCAACATTGATGAACCAATAAGGTCACATGATGATATGAAGTGGATCATATCATTTGGTGATTGATTGGTGCATGTGTTGCATCGACATCGAAGGAGATGGAATGAAATGCACAAGGTAAAGGTATAACCTAGGGCATATCATTTCACCGGTCAAAGGTTGTGTAGAGAAGTGCATGACCAGGTTTAGGATAGATGGTCGTGCTATTAAGAGGAGCAAACTTGTTTGCATATCTATCATCTAGTGCCACTTGAGCGATCTAACTTTGCATACGTGTTAGGATCGAGTGGCATTGAGAAAAGAGTGCTAATCCTTTGAAAAAATGTTTGTGACAAGCTAACACACGTGCACAAGTTGGTAAACACTTAGTGGTGTTAGCACACTTGCAAAGGAGAAGTTGAAAGGTGAAGAAAGGAAGCAAAACCAAGCTCAGAGTGGTGCCCCAGGGGCATCGCCACCCCCTGTCTGGTGCACCACCACCCTTGTGGTGGTGACTGGCTAGAGGAGGCCGAGAGGAGCTAATGCTGGGGCTGGCACCGCCAGTGGCGGTGTGCACCTCCCCTAGGACAGCGGTGCACCATCAGGGTGTGTCCGGTGCCACCACTGAAAGGTCCTTGTTTGGTTTTGGTAATTGAGTGACAACCTATGTGGACTAATTGTGTTTATGTGAGATACACAGGTGATTAGTCCACAGGTACATGTGTGTGAGCAACATATTTTGAAGATGTTGCAAAGCTCGCACATATGATGATGAAGGAGCTTAAATGCACATGAGATATGACATTGAGTCATGTGATCAAGGTGGAGAAGATCAAGACAAGACTTGGCTTGATGGACCGGTTGCAAGCGTGAAGGGCAAGTCGAAGGCTTTGGAGTGATGGACCGCGTGGCGGTGAAGCTTGAGCAAGACTTGGCGCCGATGAACGATGGCAATGGTGAAGAGCAAGTGAAGTCAAGATCGATGAACCAATATGATCACGTGATGATATGAAGTGGATCATATCATTGTTGATCATGTTGGTGCATGTGTTGCATCGACATTGGAGGAGATGGAATGGAATGCGCAAGGCAAAGGTATAACCTAGGGCATTTCATTTCACCGGTCATAGGTGTGTAGAGAAGTATATGACCGGGTTTAGGATAGATGGCCGTACTATCAAGAGGGGCAAACTTGTTTGCATATCGGTCATCTAGTGCCACTCGAGTGATCTAACTTTGCATCGTCGCTAGGATCGAGTGGCGTGGTAAGTTGAGTGGCTAACATCCTTTGGGAAATGATTGTGAAAAGCTAACACACATACACATGGTGGTGTACACTTGGTGGTGTTGGCACATTTACAAAGGAGGTGGTGTTTGCAGGGTTGAGATGGGTTTGGGGGGATTCGGCGCTTTCGGGAAAATGGAATGCCTATTTTCTATTGCGCCGGATGTAAATTCTTGTGGTTGGCCCATTGGAGCAAGGGTGAAGAAGTTAGAAGTGAAAACGAGTTGGTCGCAAAGACGCTGGCGTCGGTCAACTGACCGGACGCTGGGTCTGAAAGCACTGGACGCTGGTAGCATGCGTCCGGTCGAGCTGGTCGGTCGGCACAGTACCGAGGGTATTGCACCGGACGCTGGTCTGTGTCCGGTCAAGGTGGACCGGACGCGTCCGGTCGAAGAAATACGCCTCAGGGAGCTTACTGGAAACGACCGGACGCTGGGGCTTCAGCGTCCGGTCAGTTTTACCGCTGCGTCCGGTCAGGTCAAGTGACCGTTGGGATCGGGACGCGTGGCCGTCTGCGGACGACCGGACGCTGAGGTCCAGCGTCCGATCAACTCGACCGGAGCGTCCGGTCAGCCCGACTTTTGCCCAGTGAAGGGGTAACGGCTAGTTTAGCCCTTGGGGCTATAAATAGAAGTGGCCCTCGGCCATGGCTAGTGCTGAGCACCTAAGGGGACTTAGTGTCCATGCTTGTGAGTGCTTGGGAGCCCTCCATCACACATATACTTGATAGTGATCATTCGATTGTGTGAGTGAGCGATTCTAGTGCGATTGCATCGTGAGGTTGCATCGGGTGGCACTAGGTGATCGAGTTGCAAGCTAGTGGTGCTTGTTACTCTTGGAGGTTGCCACCTCCTAGACGGCTTGGTGGTGGTCTCCGTCGAAGCCCGCAAGAAGCTTGTGCGGCGCTCTGAAGAAGTGCTTGTGAGGGGCATTGTGCTCACCCCGCGGGAGCCGCGAAGAGCAACTCTAGTAAAGCGTGTCATTGAGCTACCCTCACTCAAGGGGTAGGTTCTTGCGGCGCCCGACGTGCGGGCTTAGCGGGTGATGCTAATTAGCCGCCGAACCACCAAGTGAGCGGTCGACACAACAGGGACTAGCGTGTTGGCAAACACGTGAACCTCGGGAGAAAAATCATCGTGTCAACCTTATTCTTCCCGTTGGTTTGCATCCCCATTACACAAGCTTGCAATTACTCTTATACATATTAAGCTTGTGTAGTTGCTCTTGTAATTAGATAGCTTGTGTAGCTTGCTAATTACCTTCTTGTTTGTGTAGCATAGAAGTAGCTCCCTTGCGTGGCTAATTTGGTTTTAGTAACCTTGTTAGTCACATTGCTTAGTTTGTGTAGCTAAGCACTTGCGCTCTCTAATTAGGCATTGGTTGCCTTGTTATTGAGCATTGCTAGTGAGCATAGTTAGCTTTGTGCTTTTGCTTACTAGTATGTGTAGGAGCTCCCTTGTTGCTTAAAATACTAGTTGCATAGGTTTGTGTAACCTTGCTCTTAGAAGTGTTTAGGAGAGCTCTAGCTAGCCCGACACCTTAATTGCTTAATTAGTATATTTGAAAGGTGCTAAAGAACATAGATAGAGGGGTGTAGTCTTGGCTAGACCGATAGTTTTAATTCCGCACTTGTTTCGGTTAGCCGACGTGATTAAGTTTTAAAAAGGACTATTCACCCCCCCCTCTAGTCACCATCTCGACCTTTTAACCACCTAGGGCACCGCCCCTTTATTTCTGAGAGCAGCCGAGTGGGGTTGGTCACCGGACAGGGCACCGCCACCCTATGTCCGGTGCCACCGCCACTATTTTCTAGAGATGAGGTATTTTGGGTGACTGGTTGGTGGTCACCGCCATGCCTATCCGGTGCCCATGACTAGTCAACCTAGCCGTGATGTGACCGTTGAAGGGGCACCGCCACCCCTAGGGCGGTGCCACCACCGCCATGTCCGGTGCCCTCGCAGAAAAGGGATCTTTGCACCAACGGCTCTATTTGGCTTGGAGGCTATAAATAGAGGTGGAGCTCGGGCATTTGGTTTGTTGAGCACCCTTGGGATTGAGTGTCCATGCTTGGAGAGTGCTTGGGAGCCCTCTAACTCACTTGTGCTTGATTGTGATCATCCAATCGAGTGAGTGAGCGATTCTAGTGCGATTGCATCATGAGGTTGCATCGAGTGGCACTAGGTGATCGAGTTACAAGCCAGTGGTGCTTGTTACTCTTGGAGGTTGCCACCTCCTAGATGGCTTTGTGGCTTGTGACTTCGTTGAAGCACGCAAGAAGATTGTGCGGTGCTCTAGAGGAGGATTTATGAGGGGGATTGTGCTCACCCCATGGGGATCACGAAGAGCAACTCTAGTTGAGCGTGTCATTGAGCTACCCTCACTTGGCTTGTGAGGTTCTTGCGGTGTCCAATGTGTGGATGAGGTTCGTGCAACACCTCTTAGCCGCCAAACCACCAAGTGAGCGATCGACACAACGGGGACGTAGCTTGGTGGCAACCAAGTGAACCTCGGGAGAAAATCATCATGTCAATCTTGTCTTCCCGTTGGTTTGCATCCCTATTACACAAGCTTATATTTACTTTCATATACATTGTGCTTGTGTAGTTGCTCTTGCAATTAGTTGGCTTATGTAGCTTGCTAGTTACCTTCTTGCATGTGTAGCTAGAAGTAACTCTCGTTGCGTGACTAATTTGGTTTGTATAACATTGTTAGTCACATTTCTTAGTTTGTGTAGCTATGCAATTTGTGCTCTCTAATTTGGCATTGGTTGCCTTGTTTTTTTAGCATTGTTAGTGAGCTTAGAAGCTTTGTGCTTTTGCTTACTAGTTGTGTAGGAGCTCCCCGATGTGCAAAGTACTAGTGGCATAGGTTTATGTGACCTTGCTTCTAGAATTGGTTAGGTGAGCTCTTGCTAGCCCGACACCTTTTTGCTTAACTAGGATCTTTTATAAGGTGCTTGAGAACTTAGATAGAGGGGTGTAGTATTGGCTAGACCGATAGTTTTAATTCTGCATTTGTTTCGGTTAGCTGGCGTGATTAATTTTAGAAAGGACTATTCACCCTCCCTCTAGTCCATCTCGACCCTACATGTGGTATCAGAGAGAGGTCTCTCATTTGTGGTCTTCACCAACCAGCAGGATGGCGTCTAGTGGGATAGATGATATTTGTGACTCACATATTTTTGATGGCACACACTTTGCACGATGGAAACACTATATGCTTGATCATTTTTGTGCAAAGGGATCTAAGTTTTGGTGGGTTGTCACAAGTGGTCTCACCCGTGTCTTGGACCATAAAAATCTAACCAAAGCTCAAAAGGTTCTTTTTGAACTTGATTCTGATGCTTATTTATTTCTAATATATGCTTTGAGCTTTGAGTTGTTTTACAAGGTGAACCACAAAGGAACCGCTCATGAGTTGTGGGAATCAATCAAGCACACCTTCGGTGACTCCTCCACATGGGATGATGGCAAGTTTAAGAAGGAGGATGAGCCTAAGGAAGATGCACATGAGTGTGTTGAGCATGACCACAATTCGGTGATTGTGAAGATTGCTCCACCTCATGGTCAAGTGATGATAATGATGATCATTCTACCACAAGTTCACTTGACAAGGTTGATGAAGATACCACAAGTGATGCAAATGATGATGCTACCCCATGCACACTTGATGGTGATGATGATGGTTAATGCTCAGGCTATGAAAGGGATGCTTCTACAAGCTCTCCAACATCACCACATTGCTTTATGTCACAAGGTGACACTAAGGTATCTAATGCTAATGTGGTTGATCATGTTAATTCATATGATGAACTTGTGAGTAGACTTGCTAGCATGACCATGTCTTTAGAAAATGAGAAAGCTAAAACAATGACATTGGAAAATGAAAACTCATTTCTAAAGAACTCATGTGAATAACATAAGCACTTACTTGGTGTTCTTAAATCTTCACATGGTGAGCTAAAATTGACTCATGAGACACTACTTGCATCTTATGAAGAATTATTGGAACAACATGTTTCTCTCATTAAAGCATTTTCAAAGAAACTTAAAAATAATGAGAGCTCATCACATGAGTCAAGTGATCAATTGCAACATGTGACTAACTCTTGTGATGTAGGAAAGAAGCATGTATCCATCTCTTGTGATGATTTATTAGATGTGTCATGTTCTTCACATATAGATGCTTGTTCTACTTCTATGTCTTGTGAGCTAACACTTTGAAGGAGAACAATGAGCTCAAAAGAGAAGTAAAGAAATTGAGCAACAAGTTAGAGAGGTGCTACAACTCAAAAGTCACCTTTGAGCATATGTTGACAAATCAAAGAAAGTTCGGTGATAAAAGTGGCCTTGGCTTCCACAAGAAGATGACAAAGGGCGAAACAAAAAGGGCAAAGAAGATGAAGAAGCAACTATAATTGAAGTTGTCTCACTCCATGTGCTACCGGTACCATGAAGCAGGACACCTTGCAAATGGTTTCCCAAATATTGAGAAGCTCAAGTTAAAGAAGGAAGAAGAGAGGCTAAAGCATGTCAACTGCTTCAATTGCCGCACGGGGTCATCTCACCTCTATGTGTCCAACCAAGCAAGTGGTGAAGCAACAAAAAGAGCCTCAACCAAAGCTATAAGTTGAGCAAGAAAAGACATCCTAAGAACAAATTAAGATCAACCATGAAGAGAATGGTGACTTAAAGATGAAGAAGAAGAAAACAAGAAAGGGAGGAAGAGCAAGGCATCCAATGCTTATCCAAGATGCCAAGATGATGAGCAAGACTCAAGATGATAAGAAGATATATGCTCACATCAAGTGCTTCAAGTGTGAAGATATGGGACACTTTGCCTCGAAGTGTCCTAACAAGCTTGAGAAGAAGAATCAAGCAACTCTTGAGAGGCAAGTCAATGAGAAGTTACAAATGAGCAAGGATGAAAAGGCTCAATCAAAGAGAAGTTGCTACTTATGCTGGAAAATGGGACACATGGCATATTCATGTCCCCTAGGTGAGACTTCTAAGCCCATTTCAATTGATGATACTAATGTGCTTAGAAAAGATGGTAATGGTACCTCTATGGTTGCTATTGCACAATATCCCGCTACTCATACTAAGGCATTATCTAAGTATGTTGCACCTAACTTGAGAGGACCCAAACTAGTTTGGGTACCCTCAAAAAGTGAATGATTGTTTATAGGTACCATTAGCATTGGAGGCTTGATTCAATGGAATTCATATTGATCATCATATGTTGAGTCAAGCATTGAAGTTTAATGCAATCTTATCCCAATGCCAAGCCAAGAATTAGTGAAGTCCAAATGTGCTACAACATACAAGTGTCATGTTCAAGTTGTGGATGATTTATTAGATTATTTGATGGCTTGAAAACATGTGAATTAAAGCTTGCTAATTGGATGATCATGAGCTAACCAAGGTATATCTCTTGTTGATCATTTTGTTTGGGTGCATATGAGTTGATTGAATTGGATAAATATGCAATGTTGCTTGTTATAAGATGTTTGAATGGATAAATACTCAATAATCAAGTTGGATTGATTGTGTTGGATAAATCCATGAGATGACTTTTAGTAAGTGGATTGAATGGATATATGTCTTATGAAAGTATTCAAATAAGTTAGTTTCAAGTTTGATTCACATTTGATAAAGTATAGCTCAAGTGATTGAAATCTGTCCTAAATTGAAAATTTGAGCTAGTTGAGATCAAGTCTGAGTTTCAGTGATCAAATCTATTTGGATTGGCTTGAAATTTGGTATACGTGCTCTAAACTTATGGTATAAGAATTTGTACAAATTTTACGAGAATTGGATAAGAGATGCTTCAGTTTTGGAGTAGATCTTGTTAGCTATAGTACAACAGTTTTCAGCATGTAGCAGTGGTGGAAGAATTGAAATCTGGTAGCAATTTAGAAGTCAAATGAAGATCAAATTTTTACAGATGCTATATGACTTATTGAATCACATCTCCACCAAATTTCATGGTATTTGGATTTGTACATTGGGAGATATATATTTTTCTGTGAAGAGTACATAATCTGTCAGAAAAGTGATATTTATTGGATTGATCAAGAGTCACTTTTATTGAAAGGTTCTCAAGTTGGAATCATGTTTATAAGTGTTTAAGGTACCTAAGTTTGGTTTTAAGATAATCTAGAATCATGACAAGCAAAGAGTACAAGTCCATTTGATTGTGGAGTGTACTTGGCACACAATGGGTACTCAATTAAAGATCAAGACCAAGCTCAAGATGAAGATGAAGTTTAAGTTCTAGTGCTTGTTGAAAATCATTTGGTAGAAAGAAAAGGACTTAAACATATAGAAATAAAATGACTTAAAGAAGGATTCGAGATTATTCATCAAGATAAGTCCATCACTTGGATCAATCAACAAATCCATTTCAGTGAGTATCAAGAATGGTTCTTGGAGAGAGGTCACTTCTCCCTAGTGTAGGGGCTTATCGCCTATGTGTAGTTAAACCAAGTTTGGTGCTTGAAATGCTAACATGGAAGTGGTGATCCGAGGATATTTAAGATGCTTAGTTGAAGCAATCAAAAGGGTTGATAAAAAAAAGCAAGCAACACCCAAAAGAGAGCTAGTCATGGCAATTCAAGTGATATTCCAAATAGGTCTCTCATGCAAGCATTGATCAAAGAATAAAGCAAGTCAACCACATCATGATAGTGCACTTGATTATATTAGTGATTCTTAATTCATATGGGTGAAGAATGGACTCTATCTATGATGATTGGTCTTCACCAAACTTATAATTGGACTTCACATTGCTATTGGAGTAATGAATTAGAATCTATGTGACTATCCTCTACTCTAATATAGAAAAGGTATCATTGTAATGTGCTTGATCATTTCATCCCTTACTAGTATGCGGTTAGTGCATATAGTACATGCTGATTAGGATCATACATGACAAATGAAAATATTTAAAATTCATAGCCTACCACTATTGCTTGAATGATTAATTGATCTAGTGGTTAGTATATGAATTTATTCATGAGCTAGTGAACCCAAGTACTTGATTTAATTCGGATTGCTAACAAGTGACAAGTACAACATTGGCAAGATTTGATTTGGACTTGAAAGCTTAAGCAAATCAATTTAGTTCAAGTCAACTTAGAAGCTCATGATAAGTAACAAGAGTACAAGCACAAGACAACAATGCAAATGGATATCTAGTTTGTTTGTTTCAAGTGGTATCTAGACTCAAGCATTTTATCAAGAATTTACAAGTGGTGTCTAGATCAACTTACAAGTGATATCCTATAAGTGGTACTCATGAAGATAGCAAATGTTCAAGAAATGGTTTTTATTGACAAATCAATTATACACGTGGTATCACATCTTTACACATGGTATCAATCATACAAGATGGTGGTTCCATAAGTGATCCTCAACCTTAAGTGATCATCAAGTGAAGAATGCATCCCTCATCAACAAGTGGTACACAAACTCAAGATTATCAAGTGTTATGACCCATGTTTGGACATAGGGGGAGGAGTCCCACTACAATTGGTATCAAGGTCACAAGATCCTACACATGGTGTCTAAAGAGCTATACAAGTGGTGTCCATAAAAAATGTAGGATTCAAGTGTCAACCATCTATCCCTAGAGCAACCCTTTGTATCAAGAGATACACACCTTTTATCGAAATTGATGACAAAGGGGGAGAGATTGAGACAAAGATATTACAATTGGGGATTTGGACATGAACAATGGATAAAGAGGGAGCAACATTAAACAATGGAGAAGGATCAAAATTCTTAGACAAGAAAAGCACACAAGTAGGGGGAGCAAGCTCGTAAACTTTGATTGATTGCATTTGAGATGTGCATGCTTGTGTGGTGTATGCTAGTGATAGAAGTTGAATGATGATTTGATAACTAGCACGCATAGGATGGTGGCTAGACTTGTATTTCTACACGTGGTACTAGAACCTTGCTTATAATATTGATCTCATGGGGTTTCTAGTATTTTTGTTGTCTAGCTACACATGGTGCTAAGGGTGGTGTTAAAAGTACAACTCCAATTAGTATCATGCTTCAAAGGTTTATTCTATACACCTTAACATCATTTGATAGTAATTACTCTCCCACAATTCTAATCTATACATATGTGCAAGCTTTAAACCAAACACACTAGGACATATGTAGAGGGAGCTAATACTACCATTTCGGGTTTGTGGTACTTGTCCAACATGGTAAAATTGCTTGGGCAAGTAACATGAATCCAAAAGTGCTTAATTTCCATATCTTTATAGAGTTGTCATCAATTACTAAAATGAGGGAGATTGAAAGGTCCCTAGTTTGGTTTTGGTGATTGAGTGATGACCTAGGTGGACTAATATGTTTAAATGTGAGATACACATGTATTAGTCCACAGGTATACTTGTGTGAGCAACTCATGCCATGACGGTGAAGATGGCTTGGATTTGTTGCAAGGCTCACACATGTGATGAAGGATCTCATTGCATATGAGACATGACATTGAGTCATGTAACTAAGGTGGAGAAGATCAAGACAAGACTTTGCTTGATGGACTGGTTGCAAGCGTGAAGGGCAAGTTGGAGGCTTTGGAGTGATGGATCACGTGGCGGTGAAGCTTGAGGAAGACTTGACGCCGATGGACAAAGGCAACGGTGATAAGCAAGTGAGGTCAAGATTGATGAACCAACAAGGTCACATGATGATATGAAGTGGATCATATCATTTAGTGATTGATTGGTGCATGTGTTGCATCGACATCGAAGGAGATGGAATAGAATGCGCAAGGCAAAGGTATAACCTAGGGTATTTCTTTTCACCGGTCAAAGGTTGTGTAGAGAAGTGCATGACTGGGTTTAGGATAGATGGTCATACTATTAAGAGGAGCAAACTTGTTTGCATATCGGTCATCTAGTGCCACTTGAGTGATCTAACTTTGCATACGTGTTATGATCGAGTGGCATTGAGAAAAGAGTGCTAATTCTTTGGAAAAATGTTTGTGAAAAGCTAACACACGTGCACAAGTTGGTAAACACTTAGTGGTGTTAGCACACTTGCAAAGGAGAAGTTGAAAGGTAAAGAAAGGAAGCGAAACTAGGCTCGGAGTGGTGCCCCAGGGGCGCCGCCACCCCTGTGGCGGTGACCGACTAGAGGAGGCCAAGAGGAGCTAGTGCTGGGGCTAGCACCGCCAGTGGCGGTGTGCACCGCCCCTGGAACAGCGGTGCACCGCCAGGGTATGTCCGGTGCCACCGCCGTGGGCACCGCCCCTTTATTCCCGAGAGCAGCCGAGTGTGGTTGGTCACTGGACAGGGCACCGCCACTATTTTCCATAGAGGGGGTATTTTGGGTGACTGGCTGGTGGTCACCGCCATCCCTAGGGCGGTGCCACCACTACCCCCTGTCCGGTGCTTGTTACTCTTAGAGGTTGCCACCTCCTAGACGGCTTTGTGGCTTGTGAATCCATCGAAGCACGCGAGAAGATTGTGCGGTGCTCCAGAGAAGGATTTGTGAGGGAGATTGTGTTCACCCCGCGGGGATTACGAAGAGCAACTCTAGTCGAGCGTGTCATTGAGCTATGCTCACTTGGCTTGTGAGGTTCTTGCGGTGCCCAATGTGTGGATGAGGTTCGTGTAACACCTCTTAGCCGACAAACCACCAAGTGATTAGTCGACACAACGGGGACATAGCTTTTTGGCAACCAAGTGAACCTCGGGAGAAAATCATCGTGTCAACCTTGTCTTCCCATTGGTTTGTATCCCTGTCAAGCTTGTATTTACTTTCACATACATTGTGCTTGTGTAGTTGCTCTTGCAATTAGTTGGCTTGTGTAGCTTGCTAATTACCTTCTTGCTTGTGTAGCTAGAACTAGCTCTCGTTGCGTGACTTATTTGGCTTGTGTGACATTGCTCATAGAATTGGTTAGGTGAGCTCTTGCTTGCCCGGCACCTTTTTGTTTAACTACGATCTTTTATAAGGTGCTTGAGAACTTAGAGTGGTGTAGTCTTGGCTAGATCGATAGTTTTAATTCCGCATTTGTTTCGGTTAGCCAGCACGATTAATTTTAGAAAGGACTATTCACCCCCCTCTAGTCTGCCATCTCGACCCTATAGGTCTGCGACTGATGGGACGGTGAACCCAGAGGTGACTCCGCTTCCCCGGTCCTAGACCTAGTTCCAGACCCTAGCGCCAGGTCGTTCGGCGCAGGTGGCGTAGTGGAAAAGCTACACCGGCCGTGGCCGCAGCTTGCCCCGGTGCTGTCTGGGCGGTGGGGCACCGGAGGACGTGGTGACGGTGGCCTTCCCCGTTAACCGGTAGCCACCAGCGGAGGGGCTCGTAGCTCTGCCTCCTGGCACCAGCAATGTCGTGGAGAGGCCAGATCTGGCCCCCACGCACCATGGCGCGTCCACGGCCGACGTCGACGGCTGTTGAGGCGGATGGGCGCCGGCGGAGGAGATTGCCGATGTTTGGATCTCGTGGCCAGATCTGGGCACGGCGGTGCCGCGATGGCCAGCTCCGGCACACCCGGGGTGACAGTGGCAGGCACTAGTGGCGGTGCGGGGTCCCGAGTGGCAGATCTCGCGGGGCCTCCAGCGGTGGGGAGGGGAGGGAGGGGAGGTGGAGGGGGAGGGGTGGCGGGCATCGGCGTCGAGGAGGGGGCCGACGCCGGCGGCGGTGGAGTGGACGGGGCCGATAGGGCGGGGCCGCCTAGGGTTTGCCCTCAGGTTCTGTGGCTTCACCTCCATATGCGTAACTTTCAAGTTCCAATTCGCAGAAGAACAACCGAGCAGAACAGCTTAAGAGCTCATTTAGTCCTCGCTTCACTTCACCAGTTCACCACAGTCCACAAGCAACGATGAAAGATTTTATTATGTCGCCGGGGTCACCGTGGGGCTACTCATCTTTCTCCATTATTGCATCTTGATACGACACAAGAAGCGGGGGCGTCCGCCAATGGAGCCGCGGTTCGCGGTTCCTTTCCTCGGCCACATCCCCATGCTCAAGGAGCCACTTCGGACCTCGCTCACCAATCTCGCCGCACGCCACGGGCCGATCCTCCACCTGCGCCTCGCCACCGTGGTGCCGTCGTTATTAGCTCTGCCGACCTGGCGAAGGAGTGGCTTCTCCGACGAGCGTGATGTTGTGCTCGCCAACCGCCCGCACCCCGCATCATTGCGGGAGCTCTCCTTCGACTATACCGTGCTCAGTGCTCACCGCGCCAACTACGGCACGCACTGGCGCACCATGCGCCGCGTCACCACCGTGCACCTCATCTCGGCGCACTGCGTCAACATCATGTCCGACAACGTCATCGCGCGCGAGATACGCTCGATGCTGCGTCGCCTTGTGCGCGCCACCACCGCTGCAGAGGGCGGCGCTGCAGCTGCTAGGATGGAGCTGAAGCGGAGGCTGTTTGACCTCTCGCACAGCGTTCTGATGGAGATCATGGCGTAGACCAGGAGCACCTACTCCGAGGACGCAGATATGTCGAAGGAGGCGCGTGAGATGAAGGACATCGTCAAGGAGATCTTCCCGCTCATCGGCATGTCCAACCTCTGGTACAACATGCCCGTGCTGTGCTGGCTCGACGTGCACTGAGTGAAGAGGAAGCTTAAGGGTGCGGTGAACCGGAGAAACACGTTCATCTATAGGCTGATCAAAGCAGAGAAGCAGAGGGCGCTGCAGCTGGAACGCAAGAACGGGGAACGCAGAGAAGACGGAGCCTGACGTCTACACTACACAGAAACTTTCATCGCCGCCTAGTAACCGTAGTCCCCGTATCCTTCTGCTATCTAATAGTCCATTACGATGCTTTCTCTAATCATTCTCCTTATTTCTTCCTTAATATAGAATCTACTTGCCACCGGAACAGAGACAACCTCGACAACCATAGAGTGTGCAATAGTGCTCCTGCTTAACCACCCAGATGCACTAAAAAAGGCGTAAGACGAGATTGACGCACAGATCGGAGACAGTTGTCTTCTTGAGAGAAACAACCTGCCCCATCTGCCTTACCTTAAATGCGTCATCAACGAGACTCTTGTTAGTTGATCGCCACCAAGAAGCCCAACGGTCTATTGGGCCCTTGTCTCTGCTCCCTAATCGGGGGAGCCCAACCCTAATATGGTTGGTGGGCCCCTGTCGCACAGCACACATAAAAGGAAGGTGGGGATCAAGGCTCGGACTACGAGGTTCACTGGAGCCACCATCCCACCCATAGAAAACCCTAATCCAATCCTAAAGAAGTGCTGCCAGCGACGGGATGTCCCACCGCACCGCCATCGCCCCTGTAGGTCTACACCGGGCCACTGGACTTCACCTCCTCGCCACTACGACATCTACTACACCATGACATCGGCGTCCACGCTTGCCGATGCGCCGCAACAGAGAAAGGAGAGGAGCCTTCCTAGATCTATGGTTACACATAGAGAGGTAATCATCGATCCTAATAATGGTATTAGAGACAGGTTGCCTCTGTGTAACCCTAACCCTAATCGGGTAAAATAAGAAAGAAAGAGTGACCGGGGTGGCGGAAGTCACTGTCTACCGGTCACCACCGCCACCGTGGGGGGGGAGATGGCCGCACCGCTGTTCTACACTGGCGCACGGCAAGAACAGAAAAGATCCGTGTTTGGATCAGAGAAGAAGAGAAAAGAACCGAACACATCCTTTCGGGTCTGAACAGAGAAGGGGATCCCTAACCCTAACCCTAACTGGGTTAATGAAAGGGGGAAAAGAAAAGGTTTCGGCCTTAAGATGAACAGAGCCAAAACCCTAACCCTAGAACGAATCCTCATCCCTAACCGGTTGAATCCGAGAAGAAAGGAAATCCAAAGAAAGAAAAAGAATAGGTGTCGGAACCAAACCCTAACCCTAGATCCCTATTCGGATGAACGAAAAGAAAAAGAAATCAAAAGAACAGAAAACCGAATCAGCCGAATCGAATCAAAAAGCAAAACCCTAACCCTAATTTTGACCCCATCCCCACCACGGGTTAATCCCAGAAGAGAGAAGGGGACGGGGAAGAAGGGAAAAAGGGGACGAACCCACCTTCGCTGACGTGGGAGAAGAAGAGCCGAGCCAGGGGGGCACCACGGCTAGGCCGCTCGACGGTGGCGTGCTCACCCGTTGGGGAGCACACGCGCCGGCGAGGGGGCCGGCGACGACGCCATGCTCGCTCCACCACCCGCTCGCTCGCTGTCTCACTCTCGGTCGATGCTGAATGCGCTGAGGAAGAATATCATTCTTAACTTGTCTTTCTATTAAAAAGAAAATTGTGAAACGGGCCCAAAACGACAAAAAATAGAAAAAGTAAATTTTCCCTGTGGGTAAAATTCTAGAAATTGAGTTATTTTTTCCGCTGCTAAAGAAAAAGTATATATCCAGATGTACTTTTGCAACATTCATATAAAACACTTGCAACATTACCTCTAGAACATATGAAACATTTTACACATACGTTTGCAACATACGCTTTCAGTGCAACATTGGCGAGCGGTGCGGTGGAGGTGGCCCTACGAGACGACCGCGGCAGGCGGGGCGCACGACGCCGGGGCGAATCCTCTCGGGCGGGAGCGAGCATTGGCGCAGGTGGACGGGGAGCGCGGAGCGAGCGGCATGAGTGGGAGCGAACAACGACGCTGGCGAGAGCAAGCAACAGCACCGCGAGCGGGCTAGGCGCACAAAGCGAGTGGCACAGACGACGCGGGCGGGGCGCGCAGCACTTGCTTTGTAGCATTACTGAACCACGAGACACCATGTTACGAAACTATTGTCCCTTATGCCACATTCCTATAAGTGGGCCTAGATAAAAATCAATCCAATCATCTCCCACCTCACACGAACCACAGGCAAGCGGGGGTGAAGGGTCGGTAATTTGATATGAGGTCGATGGTGAGAAACTTAAGCGCCGACGGCTAGCGACTCGGGAGCGGGATGGCGACTGGCTCGAGCGGTGGCGCACATGGTCTGCGCGCCGTTGGTGCTTGGCGGCAGTGACCGAATGATGGTGCGGGGATGCTGCTATGCAAGCATCTAGCTCGACGCGCAATGTATCCGGCCTGCGGCCGCCGGCATTAGGCAAGAACGAGTGGGGCGCCAGACGGAGCAGAACTGCGGCATGGGTGCGCTTCTACATGAGGAGGCGTCATGCGCCTTGAGGCAGTGGCGCACGATTTCTCGATTTTGTAGCTGGCTTGTAGCTAGCCCGGCTCGTTACCACGAGCCTGCGCTCCCACAGGTTCTAAAGTCCACCGAAGCTAGATGTGGGACTTCACCCCCAACAAGAATCTCCCCCCTTAGTCACACATCGGAGTGCCCCCGCCATATATGTGATGCTCGAGATTTTTTTTATCGTGTTTAGCTTTTCTTGACCATAGGCTCCAATACCAATTGTTGGAACCGATGGTGGCCACCGAGTTCTCGATCTTGGAGCTGGCTTGCAGCCGGCCCGGCTCGTTACCATGAGCCTGCGCTCCCATAGGTCCCAGGTCTACCGGAGCTACAACATATAAGACCATAGGTCTTACTCAACCCAAAAGACTAGTCTGATAGGTAGGATTCTCTCACCTTATATGTTGTACTCCTCCACGATCACTACACGATGTAGGACTAAAGCTCAACAACAACTAAACTTGCCCTCTAGACGACGTCGACGTCGACATCGACGAAGTCAGTCCATGGCTGGCGACGGGAGGCTTCTCCTCCTCTATCGATGCCAACTCTAGCCAGAAGAATCCCGACGGAGACGACTGAAACCATGCTGGCCTATCAAGTTGGCTTTGGATGATGTCTTCTCACCTCGGTGCACGGGAATACCAGGTTTCTTCCTTAAAAAAAGGTTTGTTTGTTTTTCCCTATATTTGATTTGGCTTATGCTAATATTTATGCGGATAAGAGGAAAATATTATTCGTTCACTGAAAAGTACTGTTGAAGCAGTTCAAGCGAACAGGACCGGGACCTGTTCGTTTCGCTGAAATTTGGCTTATGCTGATTTGTTGGTAGAGAAAAATCATTGTTCTTTCGCTAAAAAGTAAGCAAATTGCTTACGTGGCATGATAATTAATGCACTAAAAATTATGACAGTAGTTCATGCATTGAGAGTGCTATAAGGAGAAATTAGTCAGAAGAGATAAGTCATATATGCTAGTCACACGCAAAAGTCACACGTGTAATCCAAGAGGGTAGATTAGCGCAAATCGCTTACGTGACATGATAATTAATTAATTAGAAATTATAGCAGTTTATGCATTCAGAGTGCTATAAGGAGAAACCAATCAAAAGGGATACGTCACATCTGCCGCTACTAATGTCACCCGTGAAAGACACGTGTAATCCAAGAGGGTAGACTAGCAGGAAACACAAATATATTTATATGTAACGCGGACCTTAGAATTGCATGCTTTTCTTAAACTAACATTAAAGCAGATATGGTAGCTCAAATTTTGGCACATTGGTTCGTGGCCACCTTAGCCACATTTGTTTCTGCTTATAATCGGATCCTCGTTAGAAACAAGAAAAGCGAAAAACTCACCAAACGGTTTGATCATTTTTGCTTTTTCTTGTCACTATTTCAAAACTTTGAAATAGTACGATCGATAATCAAAAGCCTCTCCACAGTACGATGATTATAGCGAAAACAAACAGTGATCCTTATCAACTTTCTCTAACAAAAAAGAGCACTTGCTCAGGCGATTTGGCTCAAAGTCCAATCGAATTCAGTAACATTGCCGAAACGCCTAAACGGGGCCAACTCGATTTGCATGGCAACATATTAGGACCCTGTTTGCCTGATTTTTTTTCTATTCCCACGTTTTTTCACTGAAATTGAGTAATTTCTGTGAAATTTCATAGAGTTTCTATGAGATCTTCCATGATGGTGTTCTTAGGATTTGATTTCTGGCTTCTGCAGCTACAGTGTAGGCATGATTCCTGGCTCCTGAATTTACTCCAGTCTTCATATTGGATCGATCAACAAAATTCAGTCAGTTCGATACATGAAACCATCTACACGTATTTACAAAAGTTCCATATATACACGGTGCCCAATTGAAAATTGAAATGCTTGCCTATAGTTACAAATGGCATCTAACTGAATAATCTCTCTATGTAGAACACAACGCAACGCAGTGCTACATGTACTACACTAGTACATGATCGCTATAGAAATGAATCACTTTATCACCACAAGGCCACAACGAAATTACGATGCATGCATATAATAGTATCTTCAGGCCTGCAAAACTGCGCGATTCTCGGTCGCCATCCAGCCGCACCATTTCAGCTAGCTTTGTATTTACGGAGCAGAGGCCCCCGCCATCTGCTGAACCCAGTAATCCGCCAAGAACGTCTTGGCGGCGTCCAGGCTGGGGTAGTAGGGCGGCTCGAGGAACATCTGGGCGAGCGGATCCATCCCCTCCGCCGGCACGAACAGCGCCCGGTTGCCCGACGCCTCCGCCGTGCCCATCACCGCCGCCACCAGCTGCCGGTACGCGAAGAAGAATCCTCTCACGACCACCTCTACTGCTTGGAAGGCCTGGAGCAGCTCCACCTTGCCTGCCTCCTCACCCTCACCGCGCCTACGGCTGTGGTAGAGCTTCATGGCCGCCTCCTGCACCCGTGGGCCGCCGTTGGGGTCCGCCTCGACACCGAGCACCCAGGGCACAAGCTTCTTGAGGTCCCTAGTGGTGTTAGCGACGTGCAGGAGCGCCCTGGACCGGAAACAGAACGACGCGTCAGACCCCGGAGCCGCCCGTACAGCGAGCTGGCTCTTGAGCCGCAGGAAGTCGTCCGGGTCCATCAGCAGGTGGAGGTCCTCGACGTCGGCGAGCAGCTTCCACACGCGCTCCAGGATCCAGCAGTCGCTGGCCGCCGCCTCCCAGTTCTTGGCTTCGATCCGTTCGTTGAGGCGGGTGAGGAGCTGCGACGCGGCGCGCAGCCATGACTCGAGTATCTGGTACATGGTGAACAGCGTCTCGAGCTCCCGGTTGCGGTAGCCGGACTTGGGCTCCGGAGCCGGCTTGGGCTTGAGCGCGTGCAGCTCGTGCGGGCGCACGACGCGGTCGTACTGGAGCACGGGCTTGCCGGCGAGGTTGGGCTCGCCGAGACCGAGCGTGAAGGCGCAGCCCTGCATCTGGCTCTCGATGGCGTACATGATCTTGGCCGCGAGCGTCTCGGACTTGTCCCACGCGGCGAGGCGCGGGAGCAGGCTGGCCTCGCTGGCCTGGCACACGACGGCCGCGGCGCTCCCGGGCAGTTGCCACACCTCGGACGCGCTGCGCTCCCGCGGGAGCACGCCCCCGGAGGCGCTCAGCTCGGCGAGCGGCGCGCTCCGGTCGCCCTCGCAGAGCGCGGACACCAGCTCCAGCTCCCGCGCCGCGAGGGACTCGAGCTGGCGCGCGAGCTCGCGGCGGCTGGCGTACCCGCGCGGGTCGGACAGCGCGAGGGACGCGAAGCGGAAGGTGACCTCGAGCGCCTGCAGCGCCGGCTTGACCAGGCCCTCGCCCGCCCACTCCGGGAAGCAACCGGCCTTCCACAGGCCCGACAGCTCCGGCAGGCGCAGGTACTGCTCGTACGCCTCGGCCGCGGACGCGTCCTGCACCCTCAGAACGGTCGACGAGGAGGAGGAGGATGGCGCGCACGGCTTGTCGTCCCGCCGCACCGGCGAGACCGGGGACAGCTTGGGCGTTGCCATTCCAGGTCCAGTAGTTGAACTCTCAGAGGTGTACGTTTGCTTTTCAAATTCCTCCTACGGGACTGAGGTTGATTGATTATCAGGTTCTTGTTTTGAGTTTGGCCTCGAGAACGAGGAGGGGAAGGCATGCTTTATAGCGAGTGCTCCGCTGGCTGCTGGGTTCGATGGCGGGGCCGAGTTGAGGTGGAGGACAGGAGGAGCGTGGCCTGGCGTGTGGACCCGGGCCGCGGCGCGGGTTTGAAACGGCGGAGTCCGGGAAACCGCGGGGTGCGCGCGCATGCCAGCGTGGCCTGGGGTGGGTACTACGCTGGAAGGCACTAAATTAGGCTGTCTCCAGCTGATGACTCGTACGGACACCTCAATCGAAAATAGATCGTGGATGATACTGTATCAATCCTAACACAAGACCTATTTTGAATTACAGCAGAGACACAATCTAAATATGAATATCCTCTCTACTAGATACTCATTTATAGAAATGATTCTCTTTTAGTTTCTATTGTTAGAGAAGACCAAACTACTCAAACATAAAATAGGTCTTGTATTTTAGATGATGTTATTAGAGATTGTCTTAGGACAGAAAGGACCATCGAAGAAAGGGTTTTCGAGCTTATCCGCAGGAGAAGCAGCTGATGGTGCGCTTCTGCCGTCCGGGTCGCGATGTTTTCTCGTGTTCGGCCCGCGCACGCCGCTGTATTTTACGGAAGAACGCGGCAGTCTCCGTCCGGCGTCCATGCTAGGACGGCAGCACAAAGTTCTCCGAACACTCCAGTATTATTCTAATCCACGAACGGTATCGACATTCGAGTATAAACTTCCTTTACTCTTCTTCAACTGTAGGCAATTTCTATATCTATTGGAAAGGCAGTATCAGTTTCTTCTGAATGACGTGATGCAGTGTACAGTGTATGGAACTTTGGTCGGCAATGCCGTGAAGGCGTAAGTATGATTGGCGGTCGGGACTTAAATTACCTGCATAGATGTAACTTTCATTTTTTTTAGAGGTAACTTTCAATCTTTCATAAAGAGACAGGCACTGATTTGACTTTGTGTTTCGTTTTCGGTTCTATAGCACTACTACTAGACGTTATAGTCAACCTATTTAGAAATGTTTGACATTGCTGAAGTGGTTTTCTTCTCAGGGTTGGCAATAGAAGTTGCCAATACTTTTTCATAAGAAAGTTGACGATACTTTTCTAAACAAATGTTTGAAGTTGCTTGAGCGTGAAAAATAAATTGCTCAAAATTAGTACTACTAGGTACTAACTGTTATTCACAAATAAAAGGGGCAATTGATGGTTGTAATAACTACAGGAATGGAGATGGGGATGTGCTAATATTCTCGATTACTTCAATGCCAATAGGGCATGTACCATGCAGGAGACGATCGAAGTTCAGAGGGACTAGCACGATAGACGCGCTACGCTGCGCCGTTTTCGAAGGGTATGTAAAAACCCATGAGACGAAGGAAGGGGAAAATTCAAAAAAATTAAAAGTAAAAAATAAAAAGGAAAGGTGAACAGTGACCAAACCCGTAAAAAGAAGGAAGGAAACAAAGGAAAATAAAAAAAATAAAAGTGTGAAAAAGAAAAGTGAACAGTGGTCTTGAGCAGTGCCCGATGCCCTAGCGTCCAGGAATTCATAGACGCTTAAAGAGAGTAGTAGTTATAGTTATGAGAAGAAGGAAGGGGAAAGTTAAAAAAAAAAATAAAAAAAAGAAAGGAAAAGTGAACAGTGAACCGTGAACAAATCCATGAAAAGAAGGAAGAAACAAAGGAAAATAAAAAAAATTAAAAATAGAAAAGTAACCGTGGTCGTGAACAGTGCCCGATGCCCTCCAACGTCCAGGAATTCCTGGACGCTTAAAGAGGGTAGTTATAGTTATGTACAAAAATATACTTATGCTTTAATACGGCATGCACCAAGCCACCAACTGTTAATTCGGGCATTTCAGCATTTGGCCACATTTCCAGCTGCCGGGGCGAACTGCACTGTTCCAATCGGCTCTGCTCCCCACCTGACTCGGAATGTTCTCGCTTGCCACCGAGTCAGCGGTCGCCAGGAAATCTTTTCTACCCAACAAGGATTTGCTCGAAATCTTGGACCGGCGACAGCTCCAATACTGGCCATCCATCGCACCCCTGCGACAACGTCTGCGGACTGCGCTGCCGAACTTGACGGCAGCCGGCCGCGGCAGGTGAGTCTGCGCCCGACCTCGTTGTGGTCTGCGGAAGCAGCCCGGAAGGCTGTCGATGCTCAGGAGGAAAGCCGCAGTTACGCAGGCATTCACGGTGCTTATCTCTTGATTCGTCAGCTCTCCTCTTTGACCCGGTATATTCCCGGAGAATAGACCTGTGCTAGCTGCTTGCTGCTTCAGGCAAACGCTGGGAAAAGCTCGGGTCATTGCGATGACTGTGAGGTGCATGAATTGATTTGTTAATCTGACCTGCAACTGGCATGCTTGTATATCAAGTTTTTTGAATAGAAGAACAAGAGATGATAATCTGCTCCTACAATGTCGGTCTTCGTGCATATCCATGAAGAGGCGGCACAGCAGGAAACAGTTTGGTGAAAATGACGTCGTTAAGGCGGCAGGCGAGGTGATGTAAACGGATGCAGGTCGGCAGATAACCATACCCCGGACGCCACGGGTACGTGCACCGACGAACCGACCGAACAGTTGATCAGCACGGCAGCGGAGCGCTCAACGCCGACGAGCTGGAATGGTTACCTTTACCTCCCGATCGCTCGTACATATCCCGGAATGTTTCAGATTAGCGAAAGCAGCCAGAATTCAGAAGGATGTTTGCTTCTGACTCTCCCGGAATCGATTCATCTGAGAACACAAGGCATGCAAGTCACGGAATCAAGGGCTACCACTAGTCGTGTGACGCTGCGGACGCGTATGCATGTGATGTGATGTAACACAGTTTGCTTGGAGTCTAGCATCCGATCCCTCTTTCGGTTCCATAGAGAGTCTGGAGACACGCGGCATGCCGCACCGCTTACCACGCCATATGCAATCAAACTTAGCGCTTACCACGCCATCAGGCCCAGTAGAGTGTAGAGACACGCGGCATGCCGCACCGCTGCCGCCGAATTAGCACGGTCAAGCACGTGCATCAGCCTAACATCGTCACCAGGGACGAAAATTCCGGCACTCGGTGGTGCTGCATCCGGCAATCACGTCGCGAGCATTTCGGCAGGTATAACAGGTCATAGGATTCAGGTATAACAGGTCCATAGGATTCATGGGTGTTTGGGGACTTTGCTATCTCATCACAACTTAGGTACTCTCGGAACAGGTCATAGGATTCATGGGTGTTTGGAGACTTTGCTATCTCATCACGACTTAGGTACTCTCGGCTCTCAACAGGCACCAATGATACTACATATAAATTGATAGTATCTGCAACCTCATTCGTCGGTGTCAGAATCGCCCGATTCTGGAGGTACAGTGGGTCAGAGAATCTAGCACACAAATCTAGATAAATTGTACTAACCATACAAGCGATTTTATCCCCCTCTGTCATAAGCAAGAGATCAGGAGGTATCTTAATCAACGCACCATCTGTTTCGCCATTATTTTCTGCACCTGCTACACGGCCCTCACCAACATCCAACACCCATTTGCTAAAGTCAGAAATTTCTTGTTGTGCCTCTACTGTCAAAGTCTGGACAACGGAGCCTCATGTTTATGTTTAGAGATAAGACCGTGACAGTTTTCCACAATGGGGAGTCTACTATAGTAGCATTTACAATCTCACCTCTACTACCACCCTCAACAACAGGCAAGATCTATCGAAGATCACCACCTAGCACAATAACCTTACAACCAAAAACTAAATTGTCCGCACCCTCTGTCTTGCATGATATAAGATCTCGCAGGATTCTATCTAAAGCCTCGAATGCATGATGGTGCGTCATCAAAGCCTCATCCCAAATGACTAATGATGCTTCCTCAAGCAGCTCACAAAGCATCGAACTATGTTTGATATCACAGACAATGGTATCATCTAGGTCACACAAGATATTAAAACGGGAATGAGCAGTTCTACCACTAGGCAACAACAAAGAAGCAACACCAGACGGCGCAACAGTAAGAACAATCTTTCGATGTGCACGCAGCCAAGCAACTATAGCCCCCCAAAGGAAGGTCTTTCCAGTACCCCCATACCCAGACACAAAAAAGAAACCTGGCCTATTATCCCAAACTGCCTTTGTGATTGAGTTGAATGCACTGAGCTGTTCTTCATTTAGATAGGCAACTAATTTGTGGGCCTCAACCATTTGCAGGCTAACATCATATGAGAGTTCATGTTCAATAAGTCTGTTACCAAAACAATAGCCCGAGTCTTTGGATTTTTCAGGTAAATTACAGTCCCTCATTCTCGCCCTATTCTTTGAAAAGAGCGTCGAAAGCTCGTCAAGCAAATAGTCTTTAACTTCTGTTTCAGAAAGTTCGTAACCAGGATTGCCAAGGGTATCTCTCAGCCGATACTGTATATCATCGGCTAGAAGTTTCCAAACCTTTTCAAAGAAAGCGTATTCATCATTTACCTCGCAGAACAAAAGCATAGTGACAAACAACTTTCTCAGTTGTGGAGAGGTGGCTCACGCAGCAGCTTCATCGAAAGCATCGTACCACTCTCTATCATCACCTAGGAGGCCACGGGCACTACATGCCTATTTAAACGTGGGATAGAGAATCCCATTGTATCTCCTAAGATCCGCGTAGCCACGAGCACCTCTAACCACAAGAAGTAACATTCTAAGAAAGTATCTCTCACCAACAGAGGGATGCACGTAGTAAAGACGACCTATCTTACCAGCACCTCGCCGCCTACGGTCCCAGAATCTGCCAGAGTTGTCCCATTTCCACTTGGAAGGGAACTCACAGTAAGTGAGATCTCTACCAGCAGGACTGTTCTAGTTGGCCACGAACCATTTAGTGAGCATTGTCTTACGAAGAAATTCTTCAGAAGCAACACTGGCTATATCAGTATTTGCATCATAAACTATACAATTGTCATGTGGCATATGTATAGGCAACCGCTCTACGGCGGGGTAGTGTCTATGGATGTCAAAACCAAAAATTCGCCAACACGCATCTTGCTCACATATATATCTACAGTCCAGGTATTCTTTGACCTCATTAATTGTTTTTGTTTGTTCATCATAGGGAGCCAATTCTCCGTTCCGTATTCTTTCTATATAAACCTTGCCACGGTCGGGACCTTTAGTGACATACTTGAACTGGTATTTAATAAATATCCCCTTATTGCATCACTCTACATTGATGTGTGCCTGGTATTTCTTAAGGAAAACATGTTATATGGTACAACTCAACCATTATCTAGACGCTTGTTACCCTTCTCAATGTACATTGTATTGTGGGGTCTTTTATATAGAGCAAAGCCAGTTTCATCAACATGTGTCTGTGGCTGAAACTTTTTGGGAAATCTTTTTGAACACTTGCCTTTTTTCATGCATGGACAGTTTTCGTGGCCTGGTCCGCATGGACCATGCATCATGTGCTCAGCAACCAACGCATATCCAAGGGGATCTACATGCAGATCAGGGATCTCAACACTTATATATATGTATCAATGAGTGCAGGGGTTGGGTGTGAGGTGTCACGAGCCAACCAAATAATAATATGAGCATGAGGAAGGCCACGTTTCTAGAACTCGACGGTGTGCAACACTAAGCATATAGATAGAGAAAACATCATCAACCACCAGGCAAAAAAAAAACAGCAAGGGGACAGACTAGATCATGCAAAGGACATACTAGCGCTGACCAGGCCAGAAGCAGTACCATCCCTTATGTCCCCGAGGAGCTCTTCAAGCTTCATATTGTACACTCTAACCACTATATCCGCTCTATCAGTTGGTTTCTGACCAGGCTCAAAGGACAGGGCACCCGCAATCTCTGGCCACTTTGGATTACAGGTGAACATAGTGAAAAAGTCAGGTGGTCCATATGTTCTACAGATCGTGATCCCATCATGGTAATTTTGGATCATGTAGCGCCTACCGCCGGTATGGTTGGGAAGCTGGCAGCACCGTTTTCTTACCAATCTCGGCCCCATCCACACAACCTCTATCGACAGCGTCGACTATGCCCTGTAGGCTTTCAACACACAGCTTACTCTGATTGTTTAGTACATACTAAAAGCATCTAGGCCCCTAGTTGGGTTTTGGTGATTAATGACGATACGAGATTACTATAACTAATGTGTGTTTTGTAGAAGCAAGTTAAGTTAGGTCATGGTAATGGAAATTGATTGGGCAATCATGGTTGTCATGCCTCTGTCGATGGAAATCGTTTTAGTTTTTAAAGCATGGACGACAAGGTTAAGGATGAACTAGTTCTAAGTGTCGTTTGGTGTTGGAGAGACACTTAGAGTAGTTTAGGACTTTGTTTTTCCTTTGGCCGTACTATTAAGGGGTGTATGGATTAGTAGCTTGACCTAGGTGGGTCTAGTGGGTTAGATGTAGTGCACACTTATCAAACCTAGCACTAGGTAGCTCCGAAATAGCCCTAAGATCAATTGGAGTCAACTTCATTCACATAGGATTTCGAGCTGGAAGTGAATGGAGGGTCAAATGACTGACCGGACGCTGGAGGGTGAGTCCGGTCAGTTCATTTGATCAACTGCAGCCGTCTGGTACTAACCGAACGCTGAGTGGAGGAGCACCGGACGCTGGGGTGCCTGCGTCCGGTCAACTCCAGAGAGGTTCCAGAGTGGGTTTTTCTTGATCGGACGCGTCTCCAGAGAGGTTCCAGAGTCCGCTCAAGCTGTTCTTGTTTGAAATCGACCGACGGACCGATGGAGGTCTTGACCGACGACTTGGGTACCGCGTCCGGTCCACTCAAAGAGAAGTTTTTTGACCGACCGCGTCCGAGTGGAGGTCTGACCGACATTGGTCGAGTGTCCGTCGAGCTTAACGACTCTCTCTAGCAGAGGTTAATTGTCTTGGTCACCGAACGCGACGGTCGGTCAGAGTCTTGACTCGACCTCAAACGTTATGTTTTTGAATGAGGGGTATAAATCGACTCTTGCCCATTTGTTCGATCGAGAAACACTTTTTGCAAGGCAAGGAGAGTAAGAGGTTTTTTCTCCGAGCAAGTCCGGCCGATCTTGACGGAACTAATGTCCGATCAGAGCTTAACGACTCTCTCTGGCACAGTGGCGGGTACAACTAATCGGAGCGTCCGGTCACCCTGACTGGAGCGACCGGTCAGCCCGCAGAGTGCTGACTCAGCCTCCAAACGTTATGTTTTGAATGAGGGGGTATAAATACTGACTCTTGCCCATTTGTTCAGTAGAGAAACACCTTTGAAGTGCAAGGGAGAGTAAGAGCCTAATAAAGTGATTGAGATTTGAGAATCCAAGATTAAGGACCTCATTAGTGAATAGAGAGTAGCAAGTGTGCATCCACCTTTCTCATTAGGCTTGTCTTGGTCAAGTGAGAGTTTGTGCTTGTTACTCTTGGTGATCGCCATCACCTAGACGGCTTGGTGGTGATTGGGAGCTTGGTGATCATCCGGCGGAGCTTGTGGATGACCCAAGTCATGTTGTGAGCGGTTGTGGGCGATTCACCGTGATGGAGTGTCAAAGAATCAACCCGTAGAGAGCACTTGATCCTTGCGCGGATCAAGGGGGAGCTACACCCTTGCGCGGGTGCTCCAACGAGGACTAATGGGGAGTGGCGACTCTCCGATACCTCGAAAAAACATCGTCGTGTTCCTTTCCCTCTCTTTACTATCAGCATTTACATTTGAGCAATTCATGTCATGTCTTTACATTCCTAGAATTATCATGCTAGAGTAGGATTGGAACCTAGGGTGCAAAACTTTTGTGCGGTAGAACGATAGAAACACATTCTAGGCACAAGGGGTGAAGTGGGCTAAGTGTAGGACTTAATTATTGCATAAAATTTAGAATTAGCCCAATTCATCCCCCTCTTGAGCATCTTGATCCTTTCACATACCAGAGCCTATTTTCATCAACAGAAGCACGCGCGTCAACTTTAGCCTGAGTAGACAAGGAACCGTAGTATAGGAAGGGGTTTGGCTAGTTTTTTCTATAGTGAAATGCATAGCGGAAAATAGTCTTGCATAGTTATTTTAACCCTAGCATTCTCGTCGCCGACGTCAACACCAGAATAGACTACACCCACTTGATAACCGCGCTCACCATAGGGAAATAGAAGAGGGTACTGCCCTGCCATATAAGCAGGGTGCAGGGAGGAAATATGTTGCAACTGATCAGTTCTAGCCTGTACCACTATATCTCGCTGAAAAGTGTCAAAGGAAAAATCACCAACAACAAGCATGGCAAGCTGGTCAACAGTGGGAAGACTATACTGAACTGGGTCTCCCTCTCTTGCCCCTACAATCCTGACTATGAATTCCTCGTTACCATTTTCTTCCAGCTGGTCTCTTGCCAATCTAAATTGTTTAGCCAATAGATTGTGGTTGTCTAGCATCTTCATCAACTCCTCAATAACAGGCGGCTCTAAAGGTTCGTTAGGGCGTTCGCCTGGGTGAAGAGCATGCAGTCTATTCCTCACCTCGTTTGATGTATCATATATGTACAGCTAGATGAACTTCAGGGGATTACCATGGTCTAGAAGAAGGGATCATATACGATGGTGAATTTAGCCAGATATCTTAAACACAGGAGGTCCACGACCATCGTTCATAGATCTATCCATATTTGCACCCATCGAAGTGAAAGCAGACAAACAATTGTATTGGCGTATATTGTTTAGGAAACGTTTACACCGAGCATCACCATCAAATCTAGCCAAAGAAGCTAGGGGCTCAGGCCGCTCCCTAAATGGAGGTATCACAATCTTACCACCCTTACAACATCTGTTGTAAACAATGTTACCGTTTCTCACGCTTGACTGTCCCCTAGCACATTCACGGAGCCAGAAGGTAGCATGGCAATATCTACATTCATATTCTGGAAGTCCATAATCCGAACGTCCAGAATACGAAGCTACCCACCGTCCAGAAGTCAACAGAGCCACATAGAAAGCACAAGACCAAGAGAGGAACACACAATTAGCAACACTTTGAAGACGTAACTGAAACAACAAACAAACCTTTCAACGCATCAATGAATTCTTGAGTGAAGCGACCACGCCCCAAAGCTGTATCATAGGCACTAACAGAGCCTAGCATAGAGCACACAAGCACCACATAGGAGTTCTATAAATTTAGAGATAAATGGAGCGTACAAAGCACAAGGAAAGAGGCAACACCTGTCGAGCCCAGCGGAGGCTGCTCTAAATATCTCCTCTGCTTAACCATTTTCCGCTGGTCTAGATATCTCTTTCGCTTAGACCGTCTCCAGCAAGGAACCCATATGGACACCCAAACCTAAAATGGGTAGCAAGAGACCCAAAATCAGCCCCCAACAGAGTACCTATATGGGAGACCTATTTTGGGTTGCTTGAGAGGCACAACCCAAATATGGGCATCCTCTCTTCTAGAAACCCATTTACAGAAATGATTCTCTTTTGGATCTTATTGTTGGAGAAGATGCCGAATAGGTATTGAACCTTTTGCCTGTAATGCTACCCAAAGGACGAATGAGTCTTGTATTTTGGGTGGTGTTGTTGGAGATAGCGTTAGGATGACACTCGACAGGAGAGAGACTAACCGGCGCGTGGTATGCACCGGCCGCTATAACAAAAGGACAACCAACCATGAACCCTCTGGAGTGACACAGTTTCACAGAACACCTACATTGCTTCCTAGCACCATGCGAAGTTGTAACCGTGCTCGCAGACCGGGAAGAAGCTAGGCATAACAGAACAAGGAACAATCAATGGACTATGTTGTCACAGCAGCAGAGAGGTAGTTCAGAGCTCATTCTGTGAAAACAACACTCAAGATGACATACATTCTCCTTCACCAGCTGGGTCGACGCAAGGCAGAAGAACACCTGGCGCCATCCGGCCTCCTCAGAAAGCAGGGAAGTGACTGGAACACAGCATGCGGAACAGAACAACATTACAGTTCTCTGTGTACCAGGTAAACCATACAACCCATTAATCTCATCAGCCCGCGTAGCCAAGAATTGGCTAGCCCGTACACTACTCCAGGGTACCAAAAAGCATCAAACAAGAAGATTAAGGATACCTCCTTTATCAAGTATGCAGACTGCATAGCTAGGTCCTTTCGTTCTACACCTATCCTACTTAAAATCCCAGTAGCCGTAGCAGCAACAGCCACGACATCGCGTGCAACCCGACTGTACAGCACTACACTGAATATTGTAATCGACCACGACAAACCCATATAGTTTCTGTAAAAAAGCTATGGCCTGCAAAGCAGCTTGCTCGTAGCCTAGAGCAGAAAATTCTTCTTGGGGTGCCCAAAAGAAAAAACTACGGGAGGTGACGACGCGCCAAAGCAGGGCACATCGATCTCGACACCATAGATAGGTGTCCTATCTCTCTCCCTCTCGAACACCACCGACGCATACGACAACCCACATCTTGCCGCCACAACCTGCAACAGAGATAGGTAGGAGGTCCCAACCACAAACATGTCTCCTTTCTTCTGTACACTAGCGATAGGTGGAAACGAAAATGATTTAAACAAAAAGAAAACACCAACACACCGGCAGTGCAAGAATGCCCAATCGAGGGCGAACGGACGCCGGGGAAAAAAAGGAAAAACCCCACCCCAAATGTCAGAAATCTGTACAGATCAACCAAATATCGATCACAAGCAGCAAATGCAGTAGCATGGGATCCCAAAGAACCATACCAGCCTCGCCGGTCCCAGCAGACAGGAAGACGCCAACTCTGGTCAGCCGTAGGTCCAGCGTAGCACAGGCCGCCGCTCCCACAGATCCGCACCACTCTCGAGAGCACCCTCCAGACATCGTCACGACCCTGCAGAGAAGGCGCCACATGCGACGGAGAGGCACAGGCAGTCAGGAAGAAGCGGCCGACGCCGGCGAAGGAACCAAACGAAACGAGGAGAGGGTAGCCAGAGATGACTACCTACGACAAATCGCAATCCGAAAGGGGAGAAGAACAGTAGTCGGCCGCTGCCTATTTACCCCTGGCTTTTTACCCCATTATGGTCTCGTTTCGGCTTTAAATTTGGCATTTTTTTTTCATTATAAGGATTTTCACTCATCCGAATATCATTGTTAGAATGACACTCATCAAATATCATTCTTAGGGATGAGACTTACAACTTTAGAGAAGTTTTAGTTTTAGATTTGCATTTGCGCATGTGGCATGCCACGCCACTCGACACTGCATCGCCTAGTCGGCCCCGAGCACGTGAAATGTCGTTACTACCCCTGCCTTGCTCCTCTCTCTCCATCCTCGACAGCTAGGTCCCGCGACACCTGCCACTTTTAGGTGGACCCCACTCATTAGCTTCGTCTTCCAGCTCCAGCACCTGGATGGGAGACAACCAATCGACCAATCTATCCAGCGGAAAGGACAGGAAGATAGGGAGTCACCACTCACGAGTCAAGACAAGACTCCAGAGGTGCTCACATGTCACAGGCAGGGAGCCAAAGAGGATAGTGGTGACTGGTGTCCAGCTCTAGACGGCGGCAAATGGCGGACGACGTCTGACGCCACGCCGCGCCAAGACAATGCAAGCCAAGTCGGACGCGCCCACGAGCTTCGGAGCAAAGACGGTGTGAGGAAGCCAAGGAGGAGGCGCATGAGCAGCAGCTCTACCGCGGCCTCGTCGGCGCGGGCGCGAGTAGCTCCCCCACGGCCTCGTCGGCGCACGTGCGATCAACAGCTCCGCCGCGGCCTCGCGGGCACGCATGCGAGCAACTCCGTCGTGGCCTCGCTAGCCGCGCGGAGAGGGAGGCCGAGGTGGTGGCTCACCCGCTGGGGAGCAGCTGCTCCGGCGAGCTGGGCGTGAAGGCTATGCCGAGCCTGTGGTGCGTGCCACATCTAGGCGCTGGGCGATGGAGCTCTGGCCATGGGCGATGGAGCTCCGGCGAGCTGTCTCCCATCTAGGTGCCGGAGATGGAAGACGAAGCTGACGAGTGGGGTCCACCTGGAAGTGACAGGTACCACGGGACCCAGCTGTTGGGGATGGAGAGAGAGGAGCAAGGCAGGGGTAGCAACAGCATTTCACGTGCTCAGGCTGACTAGGCGACACGTGTCGAGCTGGCGTGGCATGCCACATGCGCAAATGTGGTAAATCTAAAACTAAAACTTCTCTCATCTGGTAAAGTTGTAAGTGTCATTCTAAGAGTGATATTCGGATGAGTGTCATCTTTATAATGGTAAAAATGTAAAAGCCCCCAGCTCCCCACCCCGGCTCCGCCCACAAAATAGTGAGGACTCCACACAACCAGGGATGCTGACCATGGGGGACCAGGGTAGCTGGGCGATGTGGAGCCCAGTAGGCAGCGGCACGGAGCGAACCACAACCAAGATAGAGCCGCGGCGCCCAGTGATAGCGGCCATATAGGCTACTGAGAAAGCCCGCTTCCCAGCGACGCTTCTGGTGGGGGCAGTCCAGCCAGCCACTCACCGGGCGACAACGACATGGCGCGGCCAATGAACGCTCGACAACAACGTACGGATCATACTGCGGTTGACCAGGCCACAACCGAACTCCTGTTTGCAAAGGAAGAGGTCACAATTCAGCGCCTGTAGCATCGTCGATCAAGATCAGAACGTTTCGAAAATTTTTGGGATATTTGGATGGAGGCCATTACAATTCTTCAAGTTTTCAGAAACGCCATTATAAATTCTTTATTTGGAGATAGGCCATTATAATTCCCGTTATCCCTGAACCTTGCCATTTTGTACACATGCCACGTACTAGGGCCCACTGTCAGCACCGTATGCGTACAGGGACGCAAACGAGCGTTATCTATCGGCCTCCTCCATTAAGCAGCTCGCGTCACTCTCACTCTCTTTCTCCCCTTCCCGTTCCCCTTTCTCAACGACGAACCGTAGCTCGGCGATTGAAAGCAGCGGCGGCGGCTGGCGCGATTCAAGGCGGCAGCAATGGCTGGCGCGATTGAAGGAGTCAGCGGCGGCTAGAGAACCAGAGTAGTTGGCCGGGCAAATAAGCAGGCGGTGGCGGCTGGGGATCCCAGAGGCGACCGTGCCTGCACCGAAGGCGATGGAGCCCCCATAACCCCCACTGGTGCTCCGTGGCAATTGGTGGCGGCGGTGATGGAGGACGACGACAACATGTACCTTTCTCGCACTTTTGATGTCGTTTTGTCCATCATAGTGTTGGGATTAGGGTTCGGATTAGGGTTCTATATGCTTGCTAGTGTAGATGTACGCCATTCTGCATATTTATCATTTCATTTGCGTTAGGTGTGAGATGTTCGCGCTAGAGGTTAAAGTGGAAGCTTTCGCTTCTAATGGCTCTAATGGGAGAAAATCGTACATGAAGGGAACTATTTTTAAGTGGGATGTCGAGTTTGGGAGTTTGACACTTGAGTTGCTGCTGAGTAGTCTGTGTAAGGAGTTGAATTTATCTTCTGCTCAGAAACCTACAGTGTGGTTCTATGACAAAAGGCTGCATGAGGATGTTAGGTTAGCTAATGAGATTCAGATGGTTGATATTTTTGAACTGTACAAGGATGAGAGGAGCTGTCAGGTTGTAGTTGGAGTGTTTGATAAGGCAACTTGTTTAGATGATGAATTTGATGCACTAGAGCCGCTTTGTGTGGTTCCTCCTGATGTAGAGTTAGGCAACCTTGATGCTAACATGCCTACAGAGCGTACAACCAAATGCAATGTGTTTGTTGATGACATTCCAAAGGCAGTTGTTGTAGATGTAGATGTAGTGCTTGATATGTTTTGTAATGCTAAAGAATATGTTGGAGTGGATGATGAAGCTATGTATATTCTAGTGCCAACTGCATAGGCAACTAGGAATGCAGAGACAGCTGATGACAATGCATAGTCTGACAATGCACAGGCATCTGAAAATGCATTTGCTTCTGGTATTGATAATGATGATAATGTTGTTCCTCTTGTTGATGAGGCAGAGGTTGGTGATAAAGACCCTTTGGATGTTCATGTTCTACATGATCCTTTGAATCCAAATATCCAGAAGGGGGGTTATTTCCTAATATCATTGCATTCAGGAAAGCTATAAGGCATTACGCTGTCGTCAAGGGTTTTGAGTTTGCACCTAGGGTCCGAACAGACAAGACAAGGTTTATTGCGAGGTGTGCTGCTAGTGACTGCCTTTGGCGCATACATGCTTCTACCATTTTTGACAAGAAAACTGTATAGGTAAGTTCATATCAACCTTATTATGCCTTGTACATGTCAATATGTGTGACTAAGTCATTGTAATATGTCTTTTTCAGATCAAAGTCCTACCTGTCGAGCACAACTGTCCTACCACCAAGCTTAGAGAAGGCAAAATGGATACCCAGGGTTGGTGTGCGGATAGACTTGGGGATTGGATTAAGAAGAACCCAGCTAAGGGAGCCAAGGATGCTAGAGACAAGTTGGAGGGTGATTTTGGCATAAAGCTGAAGTACTCAAAAGCATGGTCTGGTTTACAGCAAGCTCTAAACCACATTCATGGTAAGTATGAGGAAAGCTTTCAACTCCTTTTTAATTGGGCTACACAGATTGAACTTAGTTCTCCTGGAAGTAGAGTACAAATCAAGTTAGAGAAGGTTGGTAAAAAGAATAGGTTCAAGAGAGTATTTATTGCTTTGAAGCCATGCATTGATGGCTTCTTAGCTGGTTGTATACCATTCATTGGTGTAGATGCATATTGTCTGCATGGAAAATATACTGAACAGTTAGCTTCAGCTACTGGGGTGGATGGGCACAACTGGTTGTACCATATTGCATATGGAATTTTTGACTCTGAGACTGAGGATAACTGGAAATGGTTTTTGGAGAATTTGTATGCAGTCATAGGAGACCCTCCAGGTCTGGTGTTATGCTCAGATGCTTGTAAAGGGTTAGAGAAAATTATAGGGGCTGTGTTCCCACAGGTAGAGAACAGAGAGTGCATGAGACACCTATATCAAAACTTCATGAAACACTACTCAGGGGATGTCTTCACTGAACATCTGTACCCTGCTGCAAGGAGCTACACAGACGGGCTTTTCAAGTGGCATATCCAACAAATCTATGAATTCGCTCCAGGTGCAATTGACTTTCTAGAGCGCTATCATGGCAGAATATGGTATAGGTGTGCCTTCTCAGAGGAGAGCAAGTGTGACTACTTGATAAATAATGTGTCTAGGAGTTTCAATGCTCAGATTAAGCAGTTCAAGGGACTTCATATCTATGAGCTAGTGGACAGACTCAGGGAGTTGATAATAGAGAAGAGGTACGTTAGAAAGAAGATAGCACAGCAGTGGGAAGAAGGCATACTACCAAGTGTTATCAAGGAACTTAACCTGATAAGCAAGAATCTCAAAGTTGTCAATGTTGCAGTAAATGATGAAGACTTTGCAGAGGTGACTATTCTTGATGATTGGAATAACCAGAAGAGGTGCACAGTGGGCTTGAAGAATCACAAGTGCTCCTGCAGGGAATGGCAAATTACTGGGAAGCCATGCAAGCATGCCTTGCCCTGGATACTATCAAACAGAGGCGTTAAAATTGCAGATTATGTGCATGAGTATTACTCCGTTGCTAGATTCAGAGCTGCATATGAAGGAAGAGTTGAGCCTATGCCAGATAGAACACAGTGGCCTAAATTTCAGCTTGGGTTCAAAGTACATCCACCTTTGCTTGGGAGAGAGCAGGCGGGCCAAAGAAAGTAAGGATAAGGGGCTGCCTAGAGAAACAAGCCAGCAAGAAGAAAAGTAAGGTGCAAAAGATGTGGAGGTTTTGGACACTTCTTCAAGACATGCAAGCTGGAGATGGTAGGTGAAGATGGTGAAACTGCTAGAACAAACAAAAGGTCAGCAATCATTTTCATTTAAATCTATACTAATTTTTGTATTTCATTTCCATTTAAATCTGTACTAATTTTTTTATTTCCATTTAAATCTATACTAACTGAAGCTGTTGTAATAGGAAGAGACAAGATGAAGTTGACATGGCTGGCCCATCCAAGAAGGCACCTAAGAAGAAGTCACCTAAGAAGAAGAAGACACCACTGAAGAAAAGCAGAAGAAAGATGCAGCTGCTCCAGCACCTAAAGTGGTTAAAACCCTCAAGGATTTGTTGTTCTCAGTGGAATAACCTTGTTGGGGTTTGGTCATTTTGGTGGCCTGTCAAATGGTTGTCTGCTGGCCTGTCATTTTGGCGCTGTGACATAGTAATCTGAACTTGACGCTGTCATTTTGGTAGCAATATGAACTTGTTGGCCTTCTATGCATGGCGCTGTCATATTCCTATTTTGACGCTATGATGTAGTAGTAATCTAAGGTGGTTGGCTGTGAACTTGTTAGCTCCTGTAATGTAGTAATGGCCTATGAACTTGTAATATTGGCCTTCCTGAATCTGTCTCTGTGAACTTGTTTGAGTTCAAGTGTGTGTGTAAACTTGTTTATGTAATATTGCCTGAATGGCCTGTGAACTTGTTACAACTGGTAATTATATTAGCATGTTTCTGTTACAATTGTGCAAATTTTCTAGTTCACAGTGCAGCTGGTTTTCGATAGCTAGTGACTGAATGCCAAAAGTATTTGTATGATAGCTAGTGTGTGGCTTTTTGTGGCCTGCTTTTGAACTTTGTGGCCAGCTTTTGGTCAAATATAATAATTAAGTAGTAGTGCTTGTGGCTAGCTTTTGAACCCTGAAACTTATGCCCTTCTGTGTGTGCTGTTAGTGAACAATATTAAGTAATGTACTTGCTACTATATTAATGGTCTTGCTACTCTACTGTGATGTGTAATGTGGACATTGAAATGCTACTAAAATTATATCAAAATGCTGCTGAAATCTTGACTAAAATCAAGTGAAAGTCATGCTAAAATTATGACTAAAATCAAGTGAAAATGGTGCTGAAATTAAGACTAAAATCATTGCAAAATGCTGCTGAAATTCGACCTAAAATTAAGTCACAATACTGCTCAAATTATGACTACAATCAAGTCACATTGCATCACAGTCAGACAACAAACACATAACTTCAAGCAACATCCATCCATCCATTGATTCATTCTCAATTCATTACATTAAGACTGATTCACAGTCACTTAAATATTTAGGCAACAACTAAACCTAGCAGTGCACCAACAAGCACACATACGACAACAGATACATCCAACACAATCTGCAATTTTCTATGACCCAAATCCTGCTTAGTTCACTGACACTGTCCTGCCTTAGACGAACATCACCAAGTGGCCACGCATCGGTTTGCATCTTCATTTTCAAACTTCATTGACAACACTGTCCAGTCTCTGCTTCACTTCAGCTAGCTGTTCCTTCAAATCACCAATGTCATCTCCACCATAAAATGGTACCTGCTTCTGAATATGCTTCCCTTGCTTTTGAGCCTCTGATCGCACAAAGGCCTCGTACTGTTCCTCAGAACGGATCCATCCACACATTGTTGGATCACCCTGCTAACCCTAGATCAGTTCAACTAAAACCAAATCAGAAAAATAAAAAAGCACTGCAAATCCTCACCTTTTCGTTGTTGGGGCACTTCACAAACCACTTGTTCAACGAGTTCGATTGCTTGCTCTGGATTCGGATTAGAGGAACATGGCAATCAGGGCAGTCCAGTAGGGGGGCCTGCCCGCTTCTGGTGCCACCAACGGTGGAGCTCGAGCTCATATCCACGAGCCCCTAGCGTTGCCGTCGTTGGGTCCCTGCTGCGCCACGACGCCGTTGGGTTCGCCGCCGCCGCCGCCGTCGCCGAAGTCGCCACCACCACCGCCGCCGTCGCCGAAGTCGCCACCACCACGAGGGCGAGAGAGAGGAGGAGTGCGGGAGAGTGAGACTGAGGAGACGGCGGAGGTAACCGAGCCGTTTACTTGAGGAACGGAAGACGGATGGATACGGTCCAGTGTATGCCACGTAAGCTTGCGAGCGGGCTCAGACATTCGGCGCGTGTAGAGTGTGGCATATATCAACGTATGCGAAAATTGTAATGACATGCTTCGGGATAGATGAATAGTAATGGCAAATCTCGGAACTTCAAGAATTATAATGGCCTCAGTCCAAATATCCCAAATTTTTTTCGCTACCGTGTACACGCTGTGCGCGCGTTTGCTCCACAGGTTCTCTTATCTTTAGATTCACACCGGCTCATATCACATGACATGCACACGCGCGCGCGCATACAATTTTTGAAGAGCCACCTACCGCGGTCCCAGAGGCCAGACCGCCAGAGCACGTTCGCGCTCTCGCGTTCCCGCGCGAAGCCGAAAACCCTTTCGCGGTCTGCGCGCGATCGCGGTTGCGCCCCTCCCCGCCCCCGCCCTTTTCTTCCCCACCCATCTCCCTCTCCCCGCCATCCATTTCGAACATTCCTCCCTCCAAATTCTCTCCCATCCCCAAAGTAGGACCGCCAATTTCCCTCCCGGCGAGCCACAATGCCGACTCTCCGCAGCGCGACGGCGAACGGGTCCCTCGTGGGCACCCCATCCCCTGCAGCGGCGAGCACGCCGCGCAGCGTCAAGCGCCGGCTGATGCCAGGCCGCACCGGCGAGTCGCCCGACGCGTCGCGGCACACCTCCCCTCACCAATTCCCGCACTCCGGCACCGGAACCGTAAGATCCACTGCTTACTGGACTTCGATGCACATCTGCTCGGCTACTGCTTAGTTTCGTCTGTTTCCCCTTTGCAATGCACACCAACTGCTCGATCTCACAGGTGTGCATGCCGAAGCTGCTCTCCGCGTCACCTAAGTCCTCCAGGAAGCGTCTCTACAGCGATCTTGTCGCAGTCGAGAAGCCCAAGTGGAATCCCCGAGGTAAGTCCCTCAATTTCCATTTTTAGCCGGCCGATTTGTTTGCTTTGTTGACTTGTTTGGGGCCTGATGAGAATTGGTCCTGCCACGCAGATGCCGCGCAGATGAGGGCTGTCAAGGAGGCGCTGCACGTGGCAACAGTGCCGTCGTCTGAATTGGTTTGCCGGGATAACGAGCTGAGGCGCGTCCTTGAGTTCTGCAAGGCGTGCGTCGAGCAGGAGAAGGCTGGTAGTCTCTATGTCTGCGGGTGCCCTGGCACAGGGAAGACATTGTCTATTAGCAAGATCAAGGATAGCTTGGTGTGTTGGGCAGATGAGGTATGCTATGATAATTTCTCATGTTCCCCTGCAGTTTCTGCTTTTGGAGCGTTTTTATGTGGATTTGTTGTGTTAATCATGTGTGAATGCAGATGGGAATGGAGACACCTGATTCCTTAGGAATCAATTGTACAAACCTAGCAAACACCTCTGAGATATTTGGCAAGGTAATAACTGCTACTTAGTTATAGGGTTGATCTATTGATGATTATCCAACACAACAGAAAAACCGTATATACTGATCCATTTTATAATGCAGATACTAGGAAAATTTCAGAACCGAAAAAAGGGAAGCAGCAAATTGTCACCACTTCAGCAACTTCAGAGCATGTTTTCCAACAAGGATTCAGCTCCAAGAAGAATGATGTAATAACTGCTTGTATCCACTATGATTATTGGGATTTTCTTGCTGTTTTGATCATGTTATCTGACTTGCGTGGTGCTGTCGTAGGCTGGTCATTGTGGATGAGATGGACTACTTAATAACAAGAGACCGTGCTGTGCTACATGATTTTTTCATGCTTACGACCTGTCCATTCTCTAGATGCATACTAATAGGTGAAGCTTTGAAGAATACTTACACCTACACTTAGCTATTTATGTCAATAAACCAATCTACCCTTTTTTTGACTGACAGCACCGTTTTTCAGGAATTGCAAATGCCATAGACTTAGCAGATCGGTTTCTTCCAAAGCTTGAATCCTTAAACTGTAAGCACTCTTTGAAGTGTTAATTCTAAATTTACTGATCAAATAACTTGACATGCCTTTGACTTTGCTATACTAATTGACAGGCAAGCCTCTTGTTGTGACTTTTCGAGCATATTCCAAGGATCAAATATCTGACATAGTTAAGCATAGGCTAAAGGTAACTATTGGTCTATTGCATTGTGTTGTCAATTCAGGTTTCTCTGCATTTATCTCCAGTTACTATGTATTCATCTTCTTGTTCATAATTTCTTGCTATGGCACTTGTACAGGATCTTGAGTATGATGTTTTTGAACCACTAGCTCTGGAGTTTTGTGCTAGAGTAAGTGTACTCATCCTGAAAGGACTCAATAGTTTCATTTACAAAAACCATAATATTGTACTCGTTATTTCATCTGTGTTTATTTACCTTGTAATGTTTGGGTGAATGTTCTTTTATCAGAAAGTTGCAGCAGCCTCTGGCGACATGAGAAAAGCTCTAGGCGTTTGCAGGTACGGCACTCCTGTTTCTGATGAAACAGTCATTCTCTGTGATTAGCCTCCCGAACAACATTTTTCTGGAACCTAAGGAAATGTGAATTGTTCTGATGCACATGCAAACACAACTACAAATCTTGTTATATATGTTAGGTTGTATTGATGTTGGTTGTTCAAGAATTGAGATTTTAATTTGCATGCTTCAGCAAAGTCAGCCATTACAACACAACATCCTTATTTTGTGAATTCCAGGAGTGCCATGGAGGTTCTTGAAGCAAAGCTACAAGATTCCCCTGATCAAGAATTAGGAATAGTAAGTTTTGGTTCTCACCTGACTTGTTTTAGCAAGTTTAAACGGAGGAATGCTAATGGTTTCTAGGTGGAATACCACACAAAAGTACAAAACTAAACTGAATTCCTAAGTGTATCAATCTAATTCGAGGTGTCAGCTTTTTTCATAACTTGTAATTAGCCAACTGTTTGATCAATAGGATTAGATAAATCTGTTTGCGTATTTTGATTGAAAGCAAATTGAATTACAGGCACCATTATGCTTGAGTGTTGCTAATGACCTCTCTATCTTCTGCTAAATAAACCTGTACACTTTCTTCCCACTATGAATTTTACTTTTTAACTGATCATATCCAAATTCTTTAAAATGATTTGTGATGGACTCATTTAGCGACTGAATCATCTTGAATTGGATTCTAATATTATATCTACAGGTGACATTTGACCATATGGATATAGCTTTGTCAAAAGCATTCAAGTCAGCAGTCGTAGATAGCATACTGTGTCTTCCCCAGCACCAACAGGTAAAATGTCGTACGCTTCAGAATGTAGAGCGTTCAGATCTTTGTTACTCTTTCTCTTCTGACCCCTTGTTCAATTAATTCTAGTATTCTGTCTGCTACATTTCTTTCAGTCTCATTCTTATATATGAATTGTTGGCAGATGGTGCTGTGTGCACTGGCAAATACTTTTCAGCATTGCAAGAAAAAGGCTACTACTCTAGGCGAGGTAATGCTTATTTCATGCCATGTTGAAAGTAAGCACTTGATCAGATAACCTCACCTTGTGTAATTCTAAACTCATCTATACATGCCCTGTTTTCAGCTCAACAAATCATACATTGAGATTTGTAGATCAACCCAAGTTCCAGCAGTTGGAATGCTTGAATTCTCTAACATGTGTATGGTTTTGAGCGATCAGGTATGCAAATATGTTATTTTATTTTTAAGTGCACTGGAATGAAAAGAAAGGCAACCAAAGTGTTTAGTGTTTAATGGTGTTTGCATTGTAGGGGTTCATGAAGCTAGGGCAATCCAAGGAAGATAAGCTTAGGAGAGTAACGCTTCAGATTGACAGATCAGATATCACTTTTGCCTTTAAGGTGAGGACTGGTTCTTAATCCTATACTATTGGGAGTACAGGCAATTGTTTTGTTTCCAGGTTTATTTATTAGTTCAATCCATGTTGCAGGGAAATCGTTTCTTTCAAAAATGCCTAGAGCAGCCAAGATGCTAATTAGACTCACAGTAGATCAATACATGTAGCCTGTTGTTATGCACTACAGTATTAGTTTATTGGCATTATCAAGTACCAGCAGTTTCAACCCTGGATGTGCTGTTCAGGTGATTCACTAATACAACAATCCCTTTATGTTATCTCAGTTCTTATTTTTGATCAAGTATGAGTGGGAATAAAGCAGGCTGCATCGTCTGTGTTTGACCATGCATTCAGCAAACTGCACTTTACTGCTTTCTCATGCTGGATTTCTTACAAAAGGTTTTCCTCATTCAGGTGCTTTCATTCAACATGATCAAACCTTGGTTACATCATGAAGCTCTTTCTTGGAGTGCGGAGATAAGTGTACGTGATGAGTTATGGTAGTATTATGTGACACAATTCTTCCAAAGATAGCTAAGTGTAGTTATGAATTCTCAATTTTCGGTTCTTCCAGAACTGATTGATCATGTAGCTAACCATTTAGCATACAAGAACATTTATTGGCACATTTCTTGCCAAAAGTTGAGATCAGTAATGAGAAACTGCAATGATTAAAGATAAAAACAACTGAGCTTACAGAGATAATACATCTGAATGAACTGATCGCTGCTATTTTGCAAATAACTACTTTCCGTTGTACACTGTAATTTACAATTGTTCTCTGCCTTTCATTTTCCATACCAAAACGCAATACTCGTTCCATCCTTTGAACTTACGGATCGAGTTAGGTTAGTGCAGTTACGTACGGGTTTTGCGGAGGAGTCAAAGCTTCTTTTCTCTATCTACCTTTTTTTGTTTACTCTACACACGCTTTGAAAAAGATTGGGCCTCCCCCGAGCTTCCGCTACTGGGTTGACTGGGCTATGAATTTGGCCTATGGCCATCACATCCGAAGCCCACTTTAGGGCGTAGGGCAGCACATCTGAATTCTGAGCGATGAAATGTCGGATTCCCCCCACCTATTTTAAATTGGCCTTTTGCAAAATAAATGTCACAACACGGAATGTTTTTATAAATATAATCATTGCCAATTAAAATGGCGACATCTAATCTTGCTAATTCAGTTGGCGGAAATTTTCCTTCTCTGTCAGTTGAATGGGTAGAAGTTCCTTTGCTCATCTATATGTACTAGCAAATGCGTAATGGAACGTATAATATAATTTGTTTCACGATGCTTGTGCCAATAGTAATAAACTAGCTATTTTTGGTGAATTAAGTTATGGTTGGTCTAACCTTAAATAAATTCTAAGATCTATATAAAAGCACAAGATTGACTAACTTAAATATGTGGCTATTATGTGTATTCGTTGTGGAAAGGTGGAAGGAGAACCACAAGTTGCGATGCGTACCGGCTCGGAAAACCAAGGCATGAAATGAGTAATGCGTCGTGCTGTGTCAACGAAAATTTTGCAGCTTTAAAGTCAAAGTGAAAAGAGTGAAAGTAAAGGATAGACGAGAGAGTGTGGGAAGTAATGGAGAGTGATAAATTAAAGAAAGATTTTTTTTGTTTTTTTAACATTAGCTCCTTAACTATTTTTTTATTAGGTATAATTTGAACGTACACAACCCACACATGCGTGCGCGTCCGTACACACGTAAAGAAGATATTGGGAGGCGACATCGCCTCCAATGCGGGGGAAATGCGCAGTACCACCACCAAACGCGCACGCGTGCGTGTACCCTAAAATTTCCTCGTGCACCCTAAAATTTCTAGAAAAATGCAGAAAAATGTGCAATCACCAGTGTTTGAACCCTATATAGGTCCTGTTCGGCTTACCCCATATTCGGTTTGTTCGGCTTCTTTTTTCAGCCAGAACAGTGTTTTTCTCTCACAACAGTTCAGCCGGAACAGTGTTTTTCAGTCAGTTTCAGCCAATTTTCAGACCAGCGAACAGGGCCATAGAGGGTAGGGTACCACTGGACATCCCTACCACTGGACCACAGGCCCATTCGTAGCTCCTTAACTATTAGTGGTTCTGAAGTATTGAAGACAATTTTGTTGGTGTAACATTACGCGCTGTGTTGATATGATGGTGAGTCATTAAACATTAGAAAAAAAATGTCTGCATAGCACCTTGACATATCAAAGGGTTGATTGCATAATCCTATCTCGGCGCTTCACGACAACATTGAGCTTACACATCGTGCCTATGCTCACATCATCCAATTCCTCCCACATCCACCGTACGGCTGCTTCCTCCGCGCCAGATGCACGAGATGAATTGGTCTTCCATTTTTTTAAGGGATGGAGAGAAGATTTTTATTAATTAAGAAATATAATTCTCAATCTGATAAATAAAGAAGCATAGGAAAGACCATCCATCGTGCGATGAGAACAGTGTGTTAGGCGTGGACGGGAGGGAAAAGATGCTGCGCTGGTCCACGTCAGGACGCAGCATCGCAAGTTCCAACGAGGCCCACCGCCACCACCTCTTGGGGGTTGGAATTGGATTGGCCGAGACCATCATCAGCATCGCCATCGCCGTCATGATCACTCTTCACAGCTCAGATCCCTCTCTCCCTTCATTCGATGCCGCCTAGTCGGGCTCAACGTGGTACGGCGCCTTCAATTGGAAATGACGGCCACTGTTATCCTGATCATGTCCAGGTAGACTTCAACCCCACTCCATGTCTCAAGAGTCGAGTCTCCTCAAAGAAACAGACTAGATTACTGTACTATAGCAAATTAGCAATAGCAACGAACGTCCTGTTCGCCCGGCTTATAAGCCTATTTTCTAGGTAACGAAAAGTTTTTTTCTCTCTCGGTACTTTCGGTCATAACTTATCAGTCAAGCAAATATGGTAAAGCCCAGCCCACACCGAGGAAAGGAGCTGAAGGAATTGCGGCATGCAATCGAAAACTTCAACAAAGCGGATTCATGGTGTTTTTCCAAAAGGACAAGCCTGTGCTTTTGAACCCTCACTTTTCCATGTTTCCAAAACCATAACGCTGCCGCTTTGCCAAAAGATGATGATGATATCATTCTCTCTTTCCAACCGAAAGCACGGTGAAAACTCAATCAATCAAAAGCAGAAAAAACCAAGAATCGCTAACTCTTGACCGAGTGATTTTGGTCCATTCCTCAACCGAATTCTGGGCTGTTGGATCTTACACGTGTCGGCATCTTCTCGGGCTCCTTCGCTGCTCCTCTGCTCGGGCAGGCACGGGCTCCTTTGTCGCTCCTTTGCCGCCGCCCCAGGTTGCCGCCGTCGCCCTGACGCGGACGTCCCCGGCGGGTAGGCCGCCGCCGCTGCCCCGGTGCGGATGCGGGTGGAGCGTCCCCGGCGGGCGTCCCCAGCACGGGTGTCCCCGGTGCGGGCGCCGCCGTCCCGGTGTGTTTTCTGCTGCTGGAAGACGAGATGTGCTCTCGGGTGTCTGTTCTTCTTTGCTCTCTCTCCGTTCTTCTATTTGTATATTTGTGAATAATTTGACATATATTTCTCTGGTATCTAGAATCCATAGAAAAAAATTGTAATTTTTTTTTGAAATTTGGCTTATAGAGCCAGTTCGCTGGTCTGAAATGTTCAGACCAAATATTTTATTCCCCACTCATGTCACTATTCATCAAACCAGCTAAACAATGTTTTCTCTCACAAAACCAGTCAGTTTCAACCAAGATTCTGCCAGCCGAACGGGGCCATATTTGTCTGAGATCTTAGGTTATCCTCAAATTACACCACTCTGTCCTACATATTACACTGAAGAAATTAGTGTAAATATAACCAGATGATAGTGTAAATACATGGAAAAATTCAGTTAACAGGGAGAGCTAAATCAACTGAATGTCACCTAGACATATAAAAAAAATTCTGGATTTTGTTTTGGCCTCAACCCCACCCAACTAGAAGATCGAGAGATCGGGTTGCAAGCAACCGATCCAGAATGGGATGGCTCAGCGGCAGAATCCACGGCCATCATGGCCAAACTCCATCCCCTTAATTATCAGCGCCACATGATTGCGGATCGCTTGGCTCACCTCGCCTGCGTGCTACTGCCCGTACGCTCGCTTTCGCGAGCAACAGTAGCAGTAGGCTACTACAGTAGTCGGCAGGGTGGCACGCTGGCACCGCACGCGCCGTGGCGTCGCCCTCGCGTCGCAGGCAGGGGCCGGGGCGACACGGGATCACCGGCTCTCACCGCACGGAGACGGAGAGGGAGCCCATGCAGGATGCGGTGGCCAGGCAGCGTCTCGGTTTCGCCGATCGGGACCAGCGCAGCGGGCCGCGAGGCCGTCCATCCATCCACCTCACGGATCGGGCACCAAATCCGCGCGCGATAGCACTTCCGGAATCGTGACGGGGAACCGGCCGATGATGGATGGGCTCGCGCTCGGGCAGATCGGGCGGCGCGACGTTGTTGCCCAATCATGGCGCGCCGGCCCGCCCTTCGCTGCTGCATGCGCTTGCGCGGCGACGACGAATGGGCGTCCGCACGTGAACGGCGCGACGGGTCGGAGTCCGCGCCACACCCACACGAATGTTTGTCCACACGCGCTTGGCCCCCTGTCGAGAACCCTGTACCCTGAAAACAAACACATCCTAAAAGCCAGCTCGCCCTTTAAGGAGGCGCGGCGCTCATTTGATTTCCTGCACAGTTTACAATTTGTAGTGCTAGTTTTTGTGAACGCATTGCACGCCATGCATCCAGAAGATCAGAACTGGATCTCGGTTGGTCGCGCCAAACGCCGCATGTGGACGCTTGGTTCATCGAAGTCGGGCGCTGAGCCGCCATCGCCCTGCAAATCCCGAGCTCCTTCCATCATCATCAGTGCTTCTCGCGTCCTGGACTCGTGGGCATCACACATGGACAGATGGACCGGACATGGGCAGATCAGTTGTGCCCAGCACCTCCTGCCTACTCCCCAGTTTTTCCACCGGCACAATTATTGGGTACCTGGAAAAAGGACGCTGAAACCCTGGAGCCCAAGCTCCGAGCACCCAGAACCGCAAAAAATTCCTGCTTGGCACTTGTTCTTGGACTCTCCTATTCCTACTCCATACCAGTATACGCTAGGCCTCTGTTGAGCTGCGAAACTGTTCGAGCCTCTGTAATTAGTGCTAACTCGTGCCGTGCGCACTTGGCAGGTCAAGTCAGTCAGTGTAGTCCACAGATGCGCCTGAGATAGCGTTCAAACCTGATTAGTACTGCCAGTACTATATTACCTGAATAGTTAGCCAGAAGATTCCGGGGTGTGATTAATTATTTGTTGCTCTAATTAAACAAAGGATAATTCGTAGATTAATTCACGTTAGACGACAAAGCACCAGGGTAGATTACACTGGTGGTAGGGCAATCTAGCCCAATTCTTTGGGTTCAGAACATCCTTCCTTACCAAACTTTGACCGGAGCTGGCTGTTCAATTTGTTTCATCACTCGTCTTTTTCTTAGGTCTCGTTTAGATTACATCAAAGTTTCAAGTTTTTTCACTCTCTCTCCATCACATCAATTTTTGGACGCATGCATGGAGTATTAAATGTAGGTAAAAAAAGTAACTAATTGCACAGTTTGGTTGTAAATCACGAGACGAATCTTTTGAGCCTAATTAGTCCATGATCGGATAAAGTTTGTCAAATACAAACAAAACGTGCTACAGTGTCCAGATTATAAAAATTTGCAATCTAAACGAGGCCTTAGCAACACACGGCTACACAGACATTTCTTGAGAAACTGTCGGTAGCATCCAATGTATCTGGTGCCTGGTGGCGACACCGTGTGTACTCCCTCCGTCCGCCAATTCTCACCTCCCAACAAGTCAATCAGTTTGAGCTTTGATTAAAATTATATAAAAAATACTAATATTCTTGATGCAAAATTAGTATCATTAGATTAGTCATAGAATATATTTTTATAATAAATTTATTTAGAGATATAAATATTAATACTATTTGCTATAAATTTGGTTAAACTTGAGTTACTTTGAAAGACACGGATCCCGTACTTGCATTCTTTCAGTATTTCTCAAACGGGCATCATGACCCCAGATGCCTAGACAGTGTGCTGTGTGCACTTTGAAGCTGGAGATTCGGACTCGCTAACAGGGAAAACTCGACACATCTTCAGCGCCAGAATCTTCCCCACCGAAACAGCATTTGCACTAAGTTTCTCTCTTCTTGGTAGACGATTAGGCGGGGCACTCACTGAAGCTGATTGATATCTGAAGTGAAACGAATCAAGCCATATGTGGTCACGCATGTGAATCATGTTACTGCACGCATGAGCATGATCCGCACGGTGACGTGTTGGAGCTGTCTCGTGAGCACTGCCCAGTTATTTCCCAACACGAGAAATGGGCCACATTGCGAGTGAGATAGTAGGACGGCCCAGTCCAACTTGTCACCAGCCCAGAGGTAGGGCGAAAACAAGAGGCGCTCCACCACGCAAAAGAGCACAAATGGGACCGTGCAAATAATTCTCTTCGCATCAAAAGCTCGAAACATTCTCCATTAGTGGTTGAAATGACAGGAGCTGTTAAATACTCTGTCCAAAAAAAAAATCTTAATTTTCCTTAATCAAGGTATCTAAAGTTTAGCTAATTTATAAAATATAATTATTTGAAACACAAAATAGATATATATTATTAAAACATACTCAATGAAAATCTAATAATATTTATTTTTATATTATAAGTGGTGATATTTTTCTATAAAATGATTAAATTTAAGATATTTCGACTCAAAACTTATTATAACTGTATTCTCTAACTTTAAGTCAGATACAGTTAAGTCATGGGTCAAGGTGCAATCCTATGAGTGCCTCAACCGCACCTGACACAAATCAAAGTAGAGAAGACTTCACAGAAAAATATTTTGTAGTATTTATTTACAAATTGTTCCATAAAGAAAGATATTATAACATTGGCTGTTTATCATGATCAACTAGTATTTCTGAGGGATATTCAAGGCATTTTAGCTAAGATTTTAATGTGTGTTATAAATCCTATAACACTTTCCTTTGTGGGATGGAGGGAGTACCCATCCCAAATTCGGTTGTTGCCACAGCCAAATCCATGTCCCAGAGCCAAGCCACCCGGTCACTGTCATTTCAACCCTGCCGATGGCGTTAGCGCTTGCTTTCCGGGGGGTGGTTTCCATGGCAGGATTCTCACATCGCCTCAGTCAAATCCTGTTACCGCTTTGCTTGCGCAGATGCCATCGCGTGCGCTCAGCACCTTTTGACATCGGAGCAGATCATCCTGCTCCCTGGTTTCTGGGCATAAACCCAGCGGGTGCTGGTTTGGCTGCTGGTTTGTTGTGAGAAAAAAATACTATTGACTGACTAATAAGCTCAAATACTATTGATTGACTAATAAGCTCTGACTGAAAACAACATGTGCAACTCACAGGTGGGGTGATGCAACCGCAGTCGTTTCAGTTTAGGCTACTACTACTGTACGCCTTGGTTTGTGTGGCCCCGTTCGCTTGTCTTAAAGTTTGGCTTCTTCGGCTTGTTTTTTTAGTCGGAACAGTGTTTTTCTCTCACAACAATTCAGCTGGAACAGTGTTTTTCAGCCAGTTTCAGTCCAAAGTTCAGACCAGCGAACGGAGCCTGTGTTTGTTTCAGACTTTTGAGTGGGCATAAATTTTGCTCACCATCAGCAGCTATCTTAGATACCTTGGAGGACACGGGACGTTATATGATAAGCACTATTGTTAACAGACGTCCACAAGCTTTTTGCACAGTTTTATTTCGTGCACCAACAGTATACTAGCTTTTTCTAAGGAGACCGCCATGTTCTTCCACATCGAGCGAGTCATCATAATCGGAGAAAATTCCCTTTCCCAATATATGGAGATTTTTCACGATGTTGACATACAAATATTCGGCACATTGTTAGTCCAAACAAATTCTTCTTAGAAATTACTGCCTCATTCACAAAAAAAAAAATGAAACTACAACTTTATTGTTAATCAAACTTTATAAAATTTAACTAAATTTATAGAAAAAAGTATCAATACTCATAACACAAAATAGATATACTATAAGAATATATTTCATAATAAATTTTATGATATGTATTTGGTATATAAATATTAATTTTTTTATATTAACTTGTAGTAATATTTTTATTAGTACTGTGCTAGAGTTGTATTCTTGCAAATAAATAAGGCTTTCCAAATTCCGATGCACCACTTGGTGGCAGCATTTGATGATGCAGCAGCCACCGTAATCTCCCGCGGGGTCCTCGACGGAAAAAGAAGCTGCGTGCCCCAGGCGTTGATGATGGCCGCCGGATTCTCGCCGGCGCAACGAGCAAACACCGAATCACGCACTATGCTGGCATGGCCTATCCTCCCCGTTTTGCTGCGCCAGCCACCGGACGGATGCAACCTGGCTGGCCCGTCAACCCCAACCCCCCAGCACTGTGGAGCCGCGAGAAGGAGCCCGTTTTTTTGTGTAGGAGTATACTCCTGGGGGAGTACATACTACAGCCACGCACGCACGTACCCATCCGTGGCCGCGTCGCTTTGGCCTTTGGCGAAGCAGCGAGCCCTACCAGGCCGCACTACGGCACAGAGAACCAGACGAATGGATGGATAGTGCAGGCAATGATCCGTGGTCTAAACCATGGAGGCATTGGGATCCCCCAGGGGCAGACAAGAGGGGGACAGACAGGCGACGCTAGTGGAGCGCGGCGATTGTGTTGTCCCTGACTCCCTGAGTGGCTGAGTCCCTGTGGGCTGTGGCTGGCTGGCCGTCGGCATTGGCATTGCCGCCGGGAGCTCGCAAGTGGAGTAGTCGTAGCTAGCTGCACCCTGTTGTGCTTGTGCTCTGCAGATCATGAGGCGCCTCCGCCTTGTTTGAAGAATCGAGCACGGGCACGGGCAGGCATGCATGGCCATATATCGCCGTTGTTAAATGCGGTGGTGTCTTGTCAGTGCGCGCCACCCACTGGTGCACCGTGCGTACAGCAAAGGAGTTACGGCCTGCTCCCGTGAAGTGTGCGCTGGATTTGGCCCAGGTGTGGCGGAAATCTAGGCGGCTCTCCTCTCCAGAAGTCTCTTTTATCTTTGTGAGAGCATAGCGGAAAAGGGCGGGAGAAAAAACAGAGCACATCTCTTGCAGGATTCGTAGGCGATTGGAGATGGGACCCTGGGAGCAAAGTGATATTGGGGTATGGACAGTGGGCACCTGATGATCATGCAATGAACTGGTTAGCCACCTCTCCGTTGATAGATGGCTATGCTTCGATTCATTCGTCGCGATCGATCGATCTTTCACGTTTGTCAATTAGCATATGGTTTTTTCCCCTCGTCATTGTTTGGCTGTCAGATGCGCAAACACGTCGCGGTTTCGAAAGGAACCCCAAATGGTTTGGTCTGATGTTTCAAGTTCAATCGCCAATCGGTCTCTGAAGGTTGGTGTACCGTCCCTATGGGAAAAAGGTAGAAAACCGCGGAGAAAAAATTCCAAGCAAGTCCACGTCTTGAAACACACATTCTCCTCTGATTCGTCGGAGGTTGTTGGTAGGACCTAGCCGTAGCAGCCTGGTCTGGTTGCCTAGTAAAGGCGAAGCTAGTTCTGCGATACTACTGCCCTACCCGGCTACCCCCAACCTGTGGGCCTTTTGTTTAGCTACAGTCTACAGAAGTGGCGAGAGCAATTGGCTTGGGCACCCATGTAGCCCGACGGCAATTAGCTACAGTCTAGCGGGGTTCATTTTCAGACCTCGATGGCAAGCATGCAGCACCCATATAGCCCGTGCAGCAAACAGAGGCTAGGGCATATTCTACTCCTAGTATAGCTAGTACTCCAGCAAAGCTCGGGATGGGATCATTGACTTTTGGAGCATGTATTTTTTACTAGTATCTAGGAGTATTGGACCTACTCCTACGTTTACTACGGAGTCTTCTCCAGCATTCACTATCTTTTTATAGGAAATATAGGAGTCTCAAGTACTCCGTATGAGGTTCACATTCGACCGCGAACACAATGGCTAATCCAACGGTTAAGAAAGCTTTGCTCGAAAAAGCTGTACACTTGACGTCTCGTGTCGGGGCGCGACATCCTATACCGGAGCAATAACCCGACACTCCGGCCGATGGTCAGACAACGGCATAACATGGTGACGTGCTCAGTGTCGCGTTCGGGTCGGTTGCCGTAGTAGCCCGCATGCCCCACCCCGTCATGGCGAAGACGACTTCCCCTGGCACCGGATGCGCGACGAGCAGCCGACGACGCCCCGTCCAAGGACGACGAGAAGGTCGCCGCCACGCCTCTCGGCACGTGCCGTCGCTTCGACCGCGGGATTCCGAGAAGATAGCCCCCGGCCCCGCCCCGCGCGGACACTGGGCCATCGATCGATACGCCATACGCCACGGGCGGAGGCGGAGCAAGCCATCTTCCCCCTAGCTAACCGTATCCACCTCGTGGTGAATCGTGAGGACCAAGGCAGGGGGTGGCGGCGCCGGACGCCGGACAGGGAGAGGTCGTTTGCTCCGTTCCGCGTCGATCGGAAACCGATGCGGAGTCGCCGGTTTGCGGTTTACCACGAGAAATCCAGATTGGTTTGCGTGCGTCATTGTATTTTTAACCACCGCCTCGTTGTCTCGATCGCTTTTTGCTCGTCCTTCCGTAGTTCGTTCGCTATTGTTGTGCACGAAACCGCAGGTCACGTACGTACGTGTGACGCCCATTTGGGAGGGCTAGAGTTTTCTCATAAAACGGCTCGACATCTAGCAATCTTATACGGTACTACTATAGTAACAAGTGATGCTCTCTTTTCTTTCTCTCTCCAAAATAAACTTGAAACTCTTCATCGTCGGCTCCTTCAGTTACCATGTAGCTGGAGCGGTGAAACCCTAACAAACAAGTTTAGTACAAGCCTAAAGTTGTCTGGGAAACCTCAGGCGCAGCTACCATGCAAGCATGCACGTACATGCCACATGTACGGGGTTTACACTAAGGGCGTCCCCAACAGCTAGCTATTTGGCTAGCTATTCTGACGTGGACAGAGAAAAAGTAGGGAGAGAGTAGTCACTAGCGACACTCAAATAGCTGATCTATTTCACGTAGTCCAAGAATCTAAGAGATGAACATGTGGGTTCAATAGTACGTAGAAAAATAAAATTATATAAAATAGTATTTCCTGTTGTCTCTTACCTCTACGTAAGCTAGCTACGTAGCTAGCACCATTGCAGATGCCCTAAGTACACGTACTGTACCAGTTTCCAGATTAAAATGGGCGTTAAGGCGCTGAAAAGAATGTAGTACTAAGAAAAGTATTTGATTTTATTCCCTGAAACATCTCGGTCGTTTGATTCATTATGATTGATGCAAATATATATTGGAAGTTATTGTGGCCAACAGCTGTTGTACAACGGCTAGTAAGCACGCAAGCTCGTGGGTGGGTCAACTCCTTGGTCAGTTGCTACATGCTCTGTAGTCTGGACGAAGTCCAAGAGCTAGCTCCTTTAATTTGCAACGGAATAGTGATACTTACTATGGTCAAGAGATACAATCACGGATGAGTCAGCCAACGCAGGATAATGGTCGATCTACTCAAGTACTGATGGATCTTCTCTTTGATGGTATATTTTCAGTTTGTTCGTTTGTTGGTTTCAGTCAGGACTTATCAACAATGGTACAATATTTTTTTCTCACAACAAATTAATACTCGCCGGACTTATCTGCCCAGAAATCAACCAGACGCGCTGTCACACAATATGAAAATACTAGTGCGTCAGTGCTGATCATTCCATTAATGCATCTGCGTCACGAGAAGTTATTTAAATCGGAGGGCTCACGTCCGGTGCCCGGTGGTAATTCTTCAGTTGACTCTTGATTAAAATTAAATTCAAGTTGTTCGTATTGCTCCGACTCCAAAGTTCATAAGCTCTAATGGTAACGGCTGATCTTTGCTTCTCCTGAGTTCTAGTCCTTTTATTTTTTACAAAGGTTCTGGAAACTTTAGAAATTCATAACCAGTGTTAAGAGAAAAAAAAAACAGAGCAAGGATTCACATTACTCCATCCGTCCCGGTATATAAGACATAATCATCTCTGGTTCAAAGAAAGCACATCTAAAGAGAGCACGCCTTATATTCTAAGACATGAATAATAAGTGGTTACGCCTTTTATATTAAAACGGAGGGAGTAGTACTTATATCTAGGTCAAATGGAACGAGGAACAAGGCTATCTGCATCCTCAAAAATGTTTCTTCCATTTTTTTGTAAATTGTCTTAGCTGGTCGTTATCATCCACTACCTCAAAAGTTTCAAATTGATTGAGTATAGGAAACTGAACACTTCAAGTCACCCATGCCACAAGTCAATAATACACATAGAAGGAGTTGGCTTTAAAGCAGACTACGAAGACGTATCTTTTGCTGTCTTACGTGGTGCGTAGACGAGATCCATCAAAATCGTGAAGCAAGTGCACGTGTGGCGTACATTATGTTATCTGAAGGTCGGATTAATAAAATTTGTCTCCCACCACCTAGTGCCGTGCAGTGCAACACCCTGAATCCGGGGAAACCGACCGCCCCAAATACTCTTGTTTATGCATGCCGTATAATCTTATCTCATCATGTAAACGTCCCTTGCTGCATAAACGAATTCCTCACCTAACATCCTAACCAACTATACACTTTTCAAAATGAGAGGCCGTTCGCATTGCTTGTTCAATTCTTCAACATGCCTCGGGCAAGTGGCCTTAGTTTATTTCTTCTTTCTTCATCAAGATAGCTGCGGGGCACTGTGCAACGCAGACCCCATCGTACACGAGTTATTTCAATCACGGAAACTCATGAAATTACAGTTTTTTTTTCCAACGGTCCCACTACGGTTGAATCACGAAAACGTTGTTTACCACAAGAATAATTCGTGAAAAATACGGTCGAGTCAAAGACTCAAATTAAAACTGATAGGCAGTGCATATATGTTCTAGTAGAATTTTGCTTCAAGATGTGTGGTGGCCTAGTATAAAATCGAGCTAGACACGGTCATTAGAGCGAGAGGCTCCTGTTAATCACGCGGTTAGTTACGTTGGACCTTGGGAAGCAGAGTCACCGGCTCACCGCCCGCACCGTACCCAACGTTGTCCAAGTCGGAGCAGGCTTGGGGAGTCACGTACTGTACTACGAAGCAATCTACCGGATGCGTGGTTCGAAATCGGATTCGGCGCACCACATTTTATCGGATCTCGCGCTGGGGTTCCCGGGGTCGCAAGGAAATCGGTGCCCACCCAGGCGATCGAGCTAGGGAGCCCCCGCCCCGCTCTCGTCGCCGTCCGCCCAAAGCATCCATGCTGATCGGCGCTTCCGCATGGCTGGCACATGGAAGCTAGCTATCCCCTCGGCCGACGGAGCCAATGGCCGAGACGCGCTTGCAAGCACGCATTGATTAATGGAGCACAGTGTCCTGTACCGTGTGTGCAGGGGGCGAGAAAGTCTTCTGTTAGGGACCGGCGCCGAATCTCGGCCACGTTCGCTCGAAGTTATCAGCAAAACTTATCCTCTCACATTACGTATCAGCTGAACAGAGCCTAGGGCATGTCCATCACTACACAGTTGTACGGCGGCTCAGAACAGTGTCTCTCGCTCAATAATTTCCGTTTCCTGCAGATCGATCGACTTGCGGCGATGCATGCATTCGATTTCATACTCCGGTAAACAGTGCCAGTATTTATTACTAGTATATATATATCCGTTTAATTTAACCATCTGGAAACGGGAACCCCATGCATTTCTTGGATATTTCCCTCTTTTCTTTTCTTATTTTCCAGAGGTTTTTGCGGGCTGGCCTGGCGCGGTTGTGATTCTCCTTTTGGGTGGCGGCAACTGTTGCGCGATGGATGGATCCGCCTGCCTGGCTGCCGGATCCAGCCGGACTGCCAAACAGAAAAGGACAGCGAAGGCCACCCGTGTGCACATGACATGATGATTGAGCGGAGCCGGGCCCGGGAGGGCTTAGCATCGATCAGTTGCTTAATCATGCAGGTTAAGGCCCTTCCTTTCGGACCCAAAAGTCCACCGCGTAATCATCATTCGATGCCGGATTAGGCTGCCGGTGGTGCATGGTGGTGGCTGACGCTTGCATTGGCCGATCGATCCGGGAGACGCGACGCCAGTACGTATCTAGTTTACTCACCGCAGATCCAGTCCACTAACCAAAGCGATTACTTTTTCTCCGTAGTTGGATCGATTTTAGCTCGCTAGTGTCCTTCATATCCCGTCTCTCCACTACGCGCAGCGGCCAGCCGATATATGGCCTATGCTGGCTAGAATTTGACACTCGATAGGTAGGTAGGTTTATATAATTTTCATGGCTCCGTTCGCGTACCCTTAAATCCGGCTTGATCCGTTTTTTTATCCGGAACAGTGTTTTCCTCTCACAAATTCCTCCAGATTCATCAAAAACCATCCAGATTCCTCCAAGCGAATGGGGCATACGTCCGCTTATATATGTTTATTAGAGCGGGTTCAGTTGCTAGTAAATTCCATGCGCATGTGCTTAGATAGGTAAACCCATGTATTTGACTCAGTATCTAAGGACTAACTGATGTTTGATTGTAATTTTGTACCCCGCGTTTAAGGTACAAATGGGTCGCGGTTTAACTCACTAATCACGCCTGCTAGGTGGGAGTCCGTTGACAGAAATACCATAGCAAATCTTCAGGGCATATGCTGGTACAGTGGTACTAAGCAGGATTGCAGGAACATTTGACCAAAGTTCAAAAAGATCTCAGGGTTTTGCACGATCTTTTTAAATATAAATTAAAAAACGGGTGAGTATATTTATACTTATAGCAGAAAAATACAGGAGGGATACAGCTGGTAAGCGCCTACGCACGGGGCCCTAAAAGAAGACGCACCCAAGCGACAAATCCCGTATGGGGCGGGGGCAGATGCGTGACGTCGCGGCCTCGCGGGGGCATGGCTTCACGTATCGGGGGCGTCCGCAGTCAGCTCGCCGGCCGGTCTCCCATGCCGCGACGGAGCAAGCAACCCCTCAAAAAGCAGCAACGCCCCGTCCTAAAATTCCATTTGTTTCCGTGAGGTGTTTTTTGGACGTGGTTTTGTCCTGATTCCTACCAAATACCAATCGTGCTCCGGATTAGGCTTCTTCAAGCCTTGTGCTCATCTGTCCCTCATGGCCCTCCTAATCAAGCCTGTGTTGCTAATCAACAATACTTCCTCTCCCCGGGAATATAATATATATATATATATCTCGCAAGGAGAATATTGAGGCCCATGTCACACCGGCCGGTCCATCTCGTCAAGGCAACTAGGAGGTAGCTGCATGCATCCATGGCCAATTACACTGTGATGCATGCACGTCGTTTTCCTAAGGGTGGTGACCGGTGAGGAGCACAACGTACCATAGATCTAGCTAGGAACCAGTTCCATGGAAAGCCTGGGAGAAGTAGCATGGAACTAGGAAGGATCTGATCATCCCTGCGAACCATATCTCGAATCCACAAAGCAGCAGAAAATCCCAGCTTGGTTCTCTTCAATTCGTTGCCTTTGATCAGAGCCCTCTGTCCAGTGTCTTTCAGGATATTTTATTATAGTTGTCTATGTTTAAATTTCATATAGTCATATGTAGGTGTGGAAAACAGCGAGTGTGGAGTAAATAATAGCACTACATGATATGAAGTCACATGCGAATTCTCCAGAATAGGGAATGTTGGGAACATTGCTCCACTTTGATCACTTGGCGTATCATTGGAAAAATATTTGATTTGATACCAAAGGTTGATAGGGTGTGAAAGGTCAATTTAGGGTCTACAGGCTCCACCTATATATATAGGCCAGGTATTGCGTGTGATGTTTCTTCAAAAAAGAAGAGTGGCTTTAATTTGGATAATGTGTATTGAAAACAGGTGGACGAGGCTTGCATGATAGAGGAATTTTCGTGTGCCAATACATTAAGGTATTTTTTAATGTAGGCATGGCAAAAGGAAGCAATAGAAAAAACACATGATTTGACATAGGGAGAGATTTCATGCATCCGATGTCCTCAGCCTTTTAAATTTGTATAGAAACAACTATCCATGTTTTCCTCTAGATCCATATTTTCTATGTTTATAGATGCATCGTCATAAATAATGCTAGTATTTTGTTTAGATCTATAAATTTTAGAAAAACATACTTCATGTTTAAGCCAGCAAAAAAACTTTTGATGAATTTTTGGCTGACACTAGTAGAGAAACGACCTTTGATCCCACCTCGAAATTTGGCTTTAGTCCCGGTATTTTTCGCGCCCGGGACTAGAGAGACCTTTAGTCCCGTTTTTTAGCTCCAACCGGGACTAAAGATCCCTGCCCAACGGCTACTACGGTAGACTTTTGCTGCAGGGGACCTTTAGTCCCGGTTGGAGCTACCAACCGGGACTAAAGGTTAACTTTTACTCCCGGTTGGTCCCTCCAACCAGGAGTAAAAGTCACTCCCGGCTGGAGGCTCCATCCGGGACTAGAAAGAAACCTTTAGTCCCGGTTGCTGTCTCCAACCGGGACTACAATTCCCTCCTATATATAGCCCTTTTTCCTCCCCAAGCCCGAGCCACTTCGAGCTCAGTGTTCTTGCTTCATCGCCGGCCTCTCTTCTTCCTCATCGCCGGTAATCACAAGAATTTATTCGATTCCTCCATCGATTCTTCGGTTTTAAAGGTTACCAACTTTATACTTTCATATTTCATCAGTAGCATATCTCATTTTGTGGACTAGATATATGTGGTTTTTTATAGTGGAATTTTAATTTTTTTATTTGTAAGCCATTTAAGCTCAAAATCACTTTAAAGTTTGCATATTTGGATGAAGGAAGGTTAAAGTAGTTATTCAAAACTAGTATTCAGCTTTTATTTCTAGCATGCATAGCACATTTCATGGTTTAGAGATATAGAAAATTTTAGAGTTTTTTTAATTTTATTTGTTTATAAAATGATAAATTTATATTATATTAAAAATGAGTATAGAGAGTAGATGTCAACTGCTTCTGGGTCCTCGGCCTCTCATCGGGTTCCAAAGCGACTGAGGTCGGACCTCCCTCTCATTGCATGTGGCAAGTGTGAGAAGAAGATTGTGATGGAGTACCGGGTGAGGAAGGAGTGTCCCAACAAGGGTCGTATCTTCTACAAGTGTCCGGATCGCAATGTGAGTTATTTTATCGTATTTGATGATTATTATTAATTTATACTTATTTTCATAATGATTGTGATTAAAGTTCTAATTTTTTATTTTAATTTCAGTGAGATGGCACTGGATGTTCAGGCTGGTACTAGGAGGAAGAGTATGTTGAACACGTGCAAAACTTTCTTGCATAGGTGGCTACGGCGGCTGATGAGGCAGTGATCCTGTGGAAGAAGCCCATAGATGTTGAACAAACATATGATCTATCTGTTTTAGTTGGGATTGGTTGCGAAATTCTTATGCTGCTGAAGTGCATTTTAGCTTTAGTTTTTTTACTGATAGTTGGGACTGTCTACATTGTAGCGAGACTTTCATAAATTAATACCTTGTGTGGTGGCATGCATGTCGTATAATTAACTAATTATGTTCTAAGTTTTAATATGGTATGTATGTCATGTAATGCAGATGAGCCGACATTGGATGTACAATTCTGATCACCGCTCCCAAGAGTTCATTGAGGACGTGCATTCTTTCTTACGTGTGGCCGAGACAAACAAACACGATGGTTTCATGTGCTTCCCATGTGCCATATGTAAGAATTTGAAGGAATATGCTAGCTCAAGGAGTCTTCATTCACACTTGTTGAAGTCGGGTTTCATGCCAAACTATATTTGTTGGACGAAGCATGAAAAAACCGGGGTTGTAATGAAAGAAGGTGAAGAAGAACAATGGGACGATGATGACATTATTGTTGAATATGGTGCCTTCAATGATACTGCAATGGAGGAAGCTGAAGAAGAGGTAGTGGCAGAAGATGAGCCCGCTGATGATCTTGGTCAGGCCATTCATGACGCACAAAGAGAATGCGAAAGTGAAAAGGAGAAGATCAAGTTTGAGCGCATGCTAAAGGATCACAAGAAATTGCTATACCCAACTTGTGATGCGGGACAGAAAAAGTTGGGTACCACACTGGAATTGCTGCAATAGAAGGCAAAGAATGGTATATCTGACAAGGGATTTGGAGAGTTGCTGAAAATCCAAAAGAAGATGCTTCCGAAGGATAACGAATTGTCCGTCACTACGTACGAAGCAAAACAGGTAGTCTGCCCTTTGGGATTAGAAATTCAGAAGATACATGCATGTCATAATGATTGCATCCTCTACCGTGGCGAGGAGTACGAGAAGTTAGATGCATGCCTGGTATGTCATGCATCACGGTATAAGATCAGACGAGATGACCCTGAGTGATGTTGAGGGCAAACGTCCAACGAAGAAAATCCCTGCCAAAATTATGTGGTATGATCCTATAATACCATGCTTGAAACGTATGTTGAGAAACAAAGACCATGCAAAGTTATTGCGATGGCACAAAGAAGACCGTAAGGTAGACAATATGTTGAGACACCTTGCTGATGGGTCCCAGTGGAGAGCAATCGATAGAGAATTTCTGAAGTTTGCAAATGACGCAAGAAACTTAAGGTTTGCTTTAAGTACGGATGGTATGAATCCTTTCGGGGAGCAGAGAAGTAGTCATAGCACTTGGCCTGTTACTCTATGTATCTACAACCTTTCTCCCTGGTTATGCATGAAGCATAAGTTTATTAGGATGCCAGTGCTCATCCAAAGCCCAAGGCAACCTGGCAACGACATCGATGTGTACCTGAGGCCACTAGTTGAAGAACTTCTACTTTTGTGGAACAGACTAGGTGTACGTGTGTGGGATGAGCACAAACAGGAGCACTTTGACCTACGAGCATTTTTGTTCGTAACAATCAATGATTGGCCTGCTCTAAGTAATCTTTCAGGACAATCAAACAAGGGATATAATACATGCACGCACTGTTTCGATGACATTAAAGGTATATTCTTGAAAAAATGTCGAAAGGTCATGTACCTTGGCCATCATCAATTTCTTCCTGCGAATCACCCCTAAGAAAGAAATGTAAGCATTTTAAAGGTAAAGCAGACCACCAGACCAAGCCGAGCAACCAAACTGGTGAGGATGTACTCAATATGGTCAAGGATGTGAAAGTAGTATTTGGAAAGGCACATGGCAGCAAACCTGTTCCGAATGGCGCCGACGGTCACGCATCCATGTGGAAGAAGAAGTCTATATTTTGGGAGCTACCCTATTGGCAAGTCCTAGAGGTCCGTAGCGTGATCGACGTGATGCACCTGACGAAGAATCTTTGTGTGAACCTGCTAGGCTTCATGGGTGTGTATGGGAAGCCTAAGGACACACTTGAAGCACGATAGGACCTGCGGTGTTTGAAAGAATGAGATAACCTGCATCCAGAGAAGACAGATGATGGACGCCATTACTTAAGTCCTACCAGCTACACTCTTAGCAAAGAAGAGAAGGAAAACAATCGATCCAATGGATCTAGCTAAACTACAGAATGATGTGGTTCAATGTCTTGTCAGCTTTGAGTTGGTGTTCCCTCCTTCCTTCTTTAATATCATGACACACCTTCTAGTTCACCTGGTCAAGGAGATTAGCATTCTCGGTCCTGTGTTCCTGTACAACATGTTCCCCTTTGAGAGGTTCATGGGAGTCCTAAAGGAATATGTTTACGACCGTGCTCGGCCAGAAGGAAGCATCGGCAAGGGATATGGAACAGAGGAGGCCATTGAGTTTTGTGTTGACTTTATTCCCGACCTTGACCCGATTGGTGTTCCTGAATCACGACACGAGGGGAGACTAAGTGGAAAGGGGACATTAGGGAAGAAAACTTATATTGGTACGTAGGATAATTATTTTAATAAAACACACTACACAGTTCTACAAAACTCCTCTTTGGTGGATCTGTATATCGAGACACATAAAGAGTTACTCCGATCCGAGTTTTCAGGGAAGTCTGAAGCTTGGATTACGCGTCAGCACATAGAAACTTTCAGCGACTGGTTGCGAAAAGAATGTCAGGGTGATGAGAGTATTGATGAGCAACTGTATTTGTTGGCTAGGTAGCCATCGTGGCATATCCTCACATACAAAGGGTACGAGATAAATGGGAATACATTTTACACAGTAGCCCAAGATAAAAGGAGCACCAACCAAAACAGTGGTGTCCGCATAGATGCCACCGACCCTAATTGAAATAAGCAAACATATTATAGCCGCATAGACGAGATATGTGAACTAAACTATGCACCTACTTTTAAGGTACCTTTGTTCAAGTGCCAATGGGTAAAGGCGACTGGAGGCGGGGTAGCAGTCGACAACTAGTATGAAATGACAACCGTGGACCTCAACAATATTTGGTACAAAGACGAACCATTCGTCCTTGCTAAGGATGTGAATCAGGTGTTCTATGTTAAGGACATGTCTACAAAACCGAAGAGAGGGAAAAACAACAACGACCCAATCAATGAGCCAAAGTGCCACATAGTTCTTTCAGGAAAAAGAAACATCGTCGGAATTGAAGACAAGTTAGACATATCAGAAGATTATGAAAAGGATGACCCAATTCCACCCTTCACAGTGAACAAAGACCCAAGCATTCAACTAAATGATGAGGACACTCCATGGTTACGGCGCGATCATAACCAAGGGATATATGTTAAGAAGAAGTTCACTACTGTGCCCGCTTGATATATATAGTGATGTTTAATAGTGTGTATTAGAGGTATTATGTAATAATTGTGAATTCAGAGATATTTATTAGGTGTTTTTTTTTCTATATTCAGATTAAATTTGTGTTTGATGGTGGGATTTCCATGTCGCACAAAGCAAAAAGCAAAAGCAATGCATCTGATGTGAAAAAATTAGTGAAAAAATTGTTTTAGTCCCAGCTTGATATGGTGATGTATTAGACCTATTATGTAATAATTGCGACTTCAGATTTTTTTGTTGTGTTTTTATATTTTCTACGGTTTAAATGAATTTTCAACGTCAATAAGATGTGAAAACTAAATTCCTGTCGAAAAGCAATAGTTTTAATGATTTTATTTAAGTAGTACATTTTTGCATGGTGAAAATTATGATTATTATTTACACTATGTTAAATATTTATACGGTAAAACAAAAGAGTTTAGGTTACAGATTTTTCTTATGTACAATAATGCAAAACCAAGTCTAGAAATTCTTTTTGTCATTTTTTTGCTAATATTTTCTTTACTAGACAATTAACAACTCTCTGCATATTTATATAAAACAAATATATAAAAAAGGAAAAACTTCTAGAAACTAGCAGGAAGCCAAACTGCAGCCCACCTTTACTCCCGGGTGGATCAACCACCCGAGACTAAAGGTGGGTTGCGTTTTCGCGGCCCACCAAAATCACCTTTACTCTCGGGCCGTGGCTACACCCGGGACTAAAGCTCAGACCTTTAGTCCCGGTTCTAACCATAACCCGGGACTAAAGAACTTTTAGTCCCGGTTCTAAATATCACCCGGGACTACTAAAGAACCTTTAGTCCCGGTTCTAACCATCACCCGGGACTAAAGGTCTCCCTTTATAAACCATGCCCTTCTCTCTTCTCTTCCTCTCTGTCTCCGCCACACCATCGCCTCTCTTCTCCACCAGATCGATCCGATCCACCAGCGCCGCCGCCCCCAGGCGACCATCGGAGCGCGCTCGAACCTTCCCCGCGCTGCCGCACCATCGAGGACGAGGAGCCCCGGAGCCTTCCCCGCGCCGCCTCACCGGAGCATGCCCAAGCCTTCCCACAACAAGGCTGCCTCACTGAGCGCGCGCTGAGCCTTCCCCGCCCCCCCAGTGCTACCACCGAGCACGCCCCAAGCCTTCCCGTGCTTGCCGCACTTTCCGAGGACGAGGAGCCCCGGAGCCTTCCCCACGCTGCCTCACCGGAGCGCGCCCGAGCCTTCCCCGCGCGCGCTGCTTCATTAGAGCACGCCCGAGCCTTCTCCAAGATCCGCAGCAGGCCAGCACGTCTTCTCTAGGTTTGGCCCTCGTTCTTGTGTTAGATCCGCGAGATGCAGTTAGTAGTTTTCGAATTTGTTGATAGCAATGTGATCTGCCTTGTTTTTTTTGCCCTTTTAGAAATGAATACCGACATGCTTGCATTAAGCAAGATACTGTATTGATGTGATGATCTCAATATATGGCATTATTGAATTTTGATCGACAAATATGGATTAGTCATTTCTTTGTAAACGAAATCAACTCTTGGTAATTTCCTGATAATCTTTAGGTAGGTCAATATTTCCTGATTATTCAATATATGCAGCAACCAAAATACTATATTTCCTGATAATCTTTAGGTAGGTTATCATTTGGGAAAGTTTGCCTAGTTGGTCGAACCCTTTGTGATCAGAGGCGCAGGCACTTAATATCGTTTCTATGCATTGTTGTGTGATTCAACAAAAGCGCTTGTAATTTCATTGCTTCTTGGTAATGAATTTTGGCTTTGCTGTTGTGGATAAAAAATGACAATTGTTTATTATTTCAGCGCTTGTAATTTCTGTCTAGTATTAGGCCCTTGTGGATGCCCCCGACATCAGTCCTGTAATGAAACAACTTATTACTATTTTTTAGTAAAGTCTAAGTCTCTGACATGTTTTTTGGCTGCAGGAGCTAGACCTCGCGTTTGACACCTTGGATGTGAGCCACCGCCTCCTTGGCCAGTCCTATCTATGATGGATTAATTGCTCCAACCTTTTGTAATTGGATGGATGCGTGTGCCATGCCCTCGTGCCGGCAATCTTGTAATGCGATTTTGCGTTGAGCCATAGAGCTCAGTGGAGCATGGGCGTGGCCTAGTGTCTCATCGTGTCCTCCTTTTTGTGCAGTTGCTTATGCCGACGTCGGCCCCCAGATCTAAGACGTTCGACGGCGTACATGACGTTGTAGTAGCAGGGCACGTAGTTCTCGTACTCGGGCGGGCATACCTCCGCCTCCTTGGCGTGGACTAGTTAGAAAATTGTAGAAAATCCATACTAGTTGAACTTGCGGACCATGTTCATCTCGGCTTGCATGTTCTCTGCCGAGCGGTAACGGACGTCAAGGAGGAGCTTTGATTCTACAAGGGAGAGCGACAACGGTTGTGGAAGACCGTGTTCCCTTCCTCGTAGAATCAGAGCTCTTCCGTGGCCAAGTACGGTGCCATCCGGTGGAGAAATGCTCGTCGAGATGATCACGTAAGCAAGGTCAACTAGTATGGATGGTTATTTATTTAAACATGTTTTTGAGCTACAATTTGATGGATATTTGATAACTTCAGACCTACAAATGTCATCTACAAATGTTACTATATCCATTTTATAGATATAGTTTTTATTTTTTATAGATATATCTAGTGGTGTAAAAGCTAGATGGCTGCCCCGAGAGACAACATGGATGAAAAAATGATGGATATTATCAACACCAGCACTCAATTTGCCGATGGTGACCAGCAGGATGTAGATGACGGGAGTCAATACCTGGCTCTTGAAGATAACCAAGAAAATATTGTGCAAGAAAATACTGGCGAGGTATATATATTTATATATATATTTGAATATTATATATATATATATTTGAATATCTATCATCTATTATGTGTACACATGATATTTATTTATTCTTTTTTATACGTAGCCATCTGGATCGACGACCACAACGGCGAAAAGCAAAAATATTCGAGGCCCAAAAAAACCATTGGAGGGGAACTACATAATATCGGAATTCAATATTGAGACAGGCGAACCACTTGGTCCACATGCAAGGAAATTCAAGCAACACTGTGTGTGCCTTGTAAGGGACAAACTTCCGATCAGTGCCCGTGAATAGAAGCAAAAGGTCAACGAGCCTCATGTTAGTTTTGTCTCTGATCTTAATAAGAATTTAATTTGGGATGATATCCTTCAACATTTCACGTTGCAAGCAGATGATTATGATGCTATCAACGATGATGAATTGAAGGAACTAGTTCAAAAGTGGGCTATGAAGAAGATGGCCACACAATTTCAGACTTGGAAGAAATCCCTATACATGAAATACGTCAAGAAGAACCTAACGCCCAATTTCAATACTAGTGGCCCACTTGCGAAGTTGAGGCCCTATTAGAATGATTTTGTACAGTACAAGACATCAGAAGAGGGTGAGGAACGGGTGAGAAGGAACCAAGAGAATGCCCGACAGAAGGTATACCACCATGGCATGGGATCAGGTGGCTACGCGACTGCCATTCCTAAGTAGGAAAAAATGGAAGTGGACATTCTTGCCAAGGGTATCTCACCAGAATCACTTAATTGGCCCAAACGCGCAAAGAATTGGTTTTTCGCTCATGGGGGAAGACTAGACCTAGAGACCAGGAAGCTGGTTCATGGCACAAAACTCGAAAGATCAACACAAACATTTTCTTATGCTCTACAAGATAAAGCTATTGGTGCGTTCAGGCCCAATAGAGAGAAGGATAAACTGACATATGCCCTCGGGACCGCTGAACACAGTGGCCGATTGAGAGGTTTAGGACGGAACATTTCTTGGGAGCATGGTTTCCCTGACGACAGAGATACCTACAGAAGCCGACAGAGAAGGAAGGATGAGAATGCAGCACGGATCAGCAGGTTGGAGGAATTGGTTCGTGAGTCACGGGAGGCGTTGCTTCAAGCACAGGAGCGCGAAAAAGACATGCAAACTAGAATGCAGGACAAAATCATAAAGCAAGTGCAAATATCAATGAGTGCCCAAAGGCAGGCATCAGATCCAGGAATCAACATTAATATTAGCCCCCCTGATCAGTTGAAAAGCACCTGCGCTTCTACGGAGTTGCCAAATCAAGATGACGCAATGCTACGTTTCCCCGTGGATGACATCACTGCACTGTTTACATCATGTGAGCTACATATTCCAAAAGAGAATGCCACAATCATGGTGGCTCTCAGTGTTTTTTCTCCTTCAGATCCTACCAAGACACCAAGAATCTATGGGGCAATAATACCACCTGGATATGTTAGCGTCTCAGTGGATAGAGTTAACAAAGATTTTAGTAATCTGGCTCTTGACATTATTCTAGGAAGTGATGGGGAGAAGACTCTAGGAGAAGCAGAGAAGACATTCATACTATGGCGCAAGCTCTACATCATTATTTCCGGGGTCTCTAGTCCACCGCCGCTTCCTCAACTGCCTGACAATAGGTGCGGACAAAAGTGAACGAAACAATTTTTTCACAAATTTTCTATTGACATGCATGATTAATAATAATAATTTCTTATACCTAATTATTCTTTTTTGTAATCACACAGCAGGGCCTCCACCAACCTAAGTCCAATTATTCAATCTCCAAATCATCATAGTGCTCCGAACAATGATTATGCAACGCCGCCACCCGCCACCTCCAAGGAGGTCTCCAACGCCTCCAAGGAGGTCTCCACCGTCGCCACCTCCAAGGAGGTCTCCAACGCCTCCAAGTAGGTCTCAAACGGCTGCCCCGCCTCCCTTGATGATCAAGAAGCAGCAAGCTCCTAAGAGGTCCGCCCACAAACAAAGCCATTGGCCCACCAGCCGACAAAGAAGAAAGCCTCCTCTAATCTAGTTATTCCCCAAAAACTAACTTATAAGAAAAGTGAAAAGGAATTAAAGGATGCAGTACAAAAAGATGTGAAAAGTTTCTTCAAAAAGTAAGAAAGCAATGAGAAGCGAGGGTGAACCCGGAGAAACCGTACTTCTACCTAGCTCCAAATCTTCTAAGAAAGAAGGTGGACCAGAAAAAGCGGGAATCTCAAAAGACCCGGCCAAAATCGGACTACGACTGCTCTCTCACCAAGTCATTTGAGGCGGCACAGAAAAAGACTAGAGTAGGGAAAGGTGTTGCACAACTCGGACAACAATCGCAACAATCAATCCCCCATCTTGTCATTCGCAATGAATATGGTTCAAACTTAGACTTACCGGACGTCGATTTTGAGGAAATGGTTCGGTTTTACGAGGATACCAGTTTAAAGCTTGCCCAAGTGCTCGCTGAAGGACCATCTGCTCCGAAAGTGGATCCTTGGAAGAAATTTGGACATGGAAAGAGTCTATACAACCCTGAGGGCTTAGGTGAATTAGGTATGCAAATGTATATGCTAAACAAGTGGTACATGGCGGCGTGTGAACGGGGAGAGAACTTTATTTCTATCAGAGTTAGAAACCAACATTACTTCCGTGGCGATGACGTTATATATGTCGACATTACCAACTATGCCACCTGGACTCTCTCGACAAAAGTCTCATTAGCTGCTTTTGTCTGTAAGTGTGATTATTTTCTACAATTAAAGTGTATATATATAAAGCTACTTGTATATATATAAATTATATATCCTCACACTATATTTTTATATATGTAGATATGAGATGACAGAACTCAAAAAGAGAAAGGATAACGATGTTGGTTTCATTGATCCAAATGTCATATTCAAACACCTTGATCCCCCGCCTCAATGGAAAGCCGAACTCGAGAAAAATCTCATGAGGTTCTTAGTGAACCAACAAAACAAGGACATGCTCTTCCCCTACAACTTCAAGTGAGTGTTAAATAATTAATATCGATTATATGGATATTTGTTCAATTATTTACTTACTAGCTAAGCTATCTTCCATATATATATGTTGACTCTAGTTAATGTCGATCATATTTGTGTATAAAAACATATGCAACAATCACTGGATATTGATGGTCATCGATATGGCCAATAGTCGGTTGAGCATCTTAGACTCGTTAAGAAAAGAGCAAACAGAGTATCAAGACATGATATATATTATCCAAGGGTAATTTGATCTCTCTAGCAACTATATATACCCCGATCTCTTAACTGCAACAATTATTAAAGACCAAATTAATTTTTTATTTTATTATGCGCAGTGTTTGGAAAAGTTTTATTGAGGAACACCACATGAAACATTGCAAAGCGCCACTGGATATAATCGCACACAAAGTAAGTACTAGCTATATTTATATATATAATTCAATTAACACCATGCATGCTTTTAATTCACTGGATATTTTTTCTCGTAAAAGTGGGTTCTAAGGCAAGAACAGGGGAACAACTTTTGTGGATACTATGTTTACGAGTTCATCATGGCGTGCTAAAAAAGAACACCTAAAGAGAACCTCAAAGTACATTATATAAATATATTCATATATTCACAATTTCTTTTATTGCTCATATATATATAAAAGTAATCACGTGACCAACACACACACATATATATATATATATATATAATACTTTTCCTTTAAATTTTATTGAAGACTCTATGGTTGAAGGAAAAAGTAATACGACGTGACCAACTGAAAGTAATTCAAGATACCATAGCAGGATTTCTTAAGGACCAGGTCCTAAATCCGCCCAGGCGAGTTCTACAATGATGTGAACGAAATATTGAAGCCAAACCAGATGGAGTGAATTTGTTATCCCAAGGATATAATAGAATATACAATGCAAGATTTATTTATAATATATGTATACATATTATATGTATATAAAATAACGTGCAATATATGTATATGCATGTAATATATACGTTAGTTTCATACTTTAGTTTGTACAAAATGTTCGAACATTATAAACGTGTAGAATACGTATATTATTAGCAGCGTAGAATGCGTATTCGAAAACCTATTCGAAAACCAAAACGATTCATCAATTGAAAATAGAAACAAAAAAATAATAAAAAAAACCTTTAGTCTCGGTTGGTAATACCAACCGGAACTAAAGGGCTGACCCACGTGGCCAGGCCGGGAGGCCTCTTTAGCCTCGGTTGGTATTACCAACCGGGACTAAAGGTGGACCCTTAGTCCCAAGTGCGTAACCGGGACTAAAGAAGGGGCCCTTTAGTCTCGGATCGTGCTCTCGGTTCCAAAACCGACTAAAGGGGTTGAGAACCGAGAGTACAACCCGTTTCTATACTAGTGTGAATTTCAGTAATTTTGGGCGTGGTCGAAAATTTTCTAATACCGAAATTGAAAACCCTGAAGATAACACTACAAACAAGAGTATTCTATTGTACAAAACTCCCCTAAACAAATAACTTGTGACGATAATACTACTTACCTGACGTCCTGATGCAGGACCACATCCCACTAAGTAGCCCATCGTTTAGCTTCTCTCATGAAGTCTTATCCATTTTCTCGCGTCCTGTTCTGTGGCACTCCTGGCCTCCGTCTCCTTCTCCAATCCCCTGTTCTTCACGAGTAGCCGATCCCGCACCATGGCCCCATCCTCGCCGCCCCACTTGCTTGATGATTAGGTCATGTACCTCCTCCACCTCCCTGAGCTTCTTCTCGTAGTCTTCCTCCTCCAGCGTTCATCTCGCGGCACCGCCGTCCTGCTCCTCCAGCCACTCCATCACCTCCGCCATGGCGGCCTCCATCCGCCCCTTGTCCTCCTCATCGATCTTCTCTGCCATGCCACCGTTGTCCTGCACCGTGGCGCGAACACGGTACAGAGGCCTACGACGGAGGTGTACGCTAGCGCCGTAGTTCTCGATGTCCCCCTTAACTCGAGCTTGCTAGATACCGCAGTTCCCCACCAGATAGGTTGTGGCTGCCGGCGATGCCGTGTTTCAAGTGTTTCAGGTGTTTCGGATGTATGTTTCAAGTGTTTCATCTTGGTGTTGCATATGTTGCAATAGTTACGCATGTTGCAAGCTTATATTTCATGTTGCAAGCATACGTTTTAAGTGTTTTAGTTGCTTCAAACGTATATTTCAAGTGTTTCATCTGGATGTAGCAAAAGTAGATCTAGATGTTGCATATGCATCTATGTTGCAAGCGAAATTTTTAAGTGTTTCAGGTGTTTCATACGTACGTCACAAGCGTTTCATCTCGATGTTGCATAAGTAGATCTAAATGTTGCGTATGTTTGCAGCGGCTACACATGTGTTCAAGTGTTTTTAGGTATTTGCAAGTATTTCAAACGTATGTTGCAAGTGATTCAGCTAGTTTCGACATATATTTCAAGTGTTTTCTTTGAATCTTACAAAAGTAGATCACATGTTGTAATGGGACCCACCTACTACAGCCGCCTGCTGCAGGTGCTAGGGCGCCACCGTGGGTCACCGTGCCGGAGCTTGAGGTTGGCAGGCGCATCCACGGTGCGCATCCACAGGCGGGGGTAGGTGACTGGGACCCATGTGGTTTCCCACGTGTGGGCATGGCGTTCAAGGTGGGAAGCAGCGTTGGCAGCGAGAACAGGCCACCTGTAACACCCTCGGTGTTACGCCCTAAACAAATTACCAAACCATGTCGTGAACATCATGTTTATGTGATAATGCTTGTGATGGAAGGTGTAGATAACATTTTTGTAACTTTAGATGATCAATAAAAATGTTAAATGATAAGCTATTCAATAAGTCATATGTATCAAGTAGTGTTTAAAACTAATTTTTTATTGAACAAAAATACTATAGAACATATATGTGGCACTTAAATAAAGTTTGCAATATGAACTTAGTAGATGACAATGAAATATTTGTCGTAGAAAAACAACATTGCTAGCCAACATTTCTAATAGCCAAGAAATACAACTTCGAATCAAATTCAGCTCATAGACTTAGAAGATTTTTAAGTATATAGACAACTAGACAATGCCATGTTTGGCAATTTATTTTGTGAAATCGAGTTAAGAGATGGTGTCGTGTTTTAGCTCAGGTTGGTAGCCTGATATGCTCTCTTGAGCATGGGAAAGAAGGTTTAGGTCCAGAAGCAACCGTTTAGTTGTTATAGGCGCTTTAAAATGCATCTACGACACGTTCTCAGGCTGGCTCGCCGGGTGGACGCGGTCACCAAGCTCGGGCACTCGATGTCACCACGCTGGTCGCTCATGCGCGTGCTACCGCGCATGGCCGGCCGTGGATGCCTCTGGCCAGGCTGTGAGCCGACCACCGCAGGCCCTGTCTCGCGGAGTCGCCGCCGTTGCCGCCTGCCCTGCCCCGCACCGTGATGAAGCCACTGTCGACGCCATCATCTCGTCGTCGTGGCCGTGCACTGCTGCCCTGCCTCACGTTGCCGCTACCGACGCCACCGCGACGTCGTGCTGTGCTGCTACCGCTCGCTCTGCCACCGCGTCCATGTGGGCTGTCCCAGCTATGCTCGTGTCGTCACCTCGCCATAAGGGCGTTGCGACCGCGTAGGCCGGGCCCCCACTTGCCTCCCTGAGCGCGCACGTGGTCTGGTCGTGTGTCGCGTAGCGAGTGCGCAGACACAGCCACGGGTCCAACTAACCGCTAGCTACCAAGGTGAGGACGGCCAAAGCTTGGACCCGTGTCCCTCTTTCCCTCTGCTGCCGCCGTCGGAGTTGCGCCAGCAAGTTAGACAGCGAGATGTCATCTCTAATCAATTTTGCTCATCTATAGCCCCGCCAATGAGTTCTCCCGCTGCCCAACCCCACCCATCCATGAAGCACGCACTGCCAAGCTCTAATTTGGAGCTTTCCCCCACGTCGTGCAGATAAGTCCACGTCTGACAGCCATCCTACCGTCCCTCCCGAGCCAATTCACCTGCACCACTAGTTTTGCCTTTCCTCCCTCTCCACCTTGCGCATGTCAGTGGAACCGCTATCGTTTCCCCATCGCCGCTGACGCGACCACGCCACCGTGGTGCGTCACCGCATGGCTAGGCCGCATGTGGCCATGCCTCCTCCGCCATCCTCCACCCCAACCGTCACCTCGGCTAGGTCCATCGTAATCTACTGATGCTTTCTCGCTAGCCAGTTAGGTTCTTAGGTGCTCTGGATCGCTGGGGCAGCTACGTCGTCGCTGCGGACGGCCATGCTTTGCTGCAGCTTGCTCCTGCGTGTCCCTCTGCCCTACGTTGCTGCTTGGTGTAGGCGATTGGAACGTAGTCAAAGGTCAGTCCGACCAACGGGCCAGCATGTGCCTCTGGTGGCCGGCACGGTCGCGCCGTGTCATCGCCCGCCGCGTCGCCTTGCGCTGAGTCACTGGGGGTACGCGCGGGTGAATTAGGGAAAAGTTAGGGGTTAAGTACGAAGGTCTAATAGAGGAGAAAATAGTGTTATTACTTACTTATAAATTGGGAGGAGTTCGAGGTGTCTTGCGCGGGACTCCCTCGCCGTGGGCCGCCTCGCGAGAGGGCCGGCCTCGCGTGGGCCGTGCAAGTGGGCCGCTGCGCGCGCTATGTCACGCGGGCCACATGGGAGATTTAGTTTTCTTTTTCATAAGGGATTAGTAATGGTTTTCTAATTTAATTTTCGAGCTGATCTTTGGTAAATCGTATAAAATTATGTAGGTGTTCAAAAATTGTGAAACAAATTTTTTTAGGTTGCTAAAATTATGCTCTATCGGTTGGTGTATTTAGTTCATGTTTATACGTGTTGACATTAGGAGCTATTAAATCATTTGAGGATGCTTAATAATATTAAGTTAATTATTGTAGAAATTTTTGTGGTAAATTGGTTATAGCTTTTGTCTTGGAATTTTTATAGTAGCTTCATTGTATTATTATGTGTTCACTGTAATTTTTGTAGCCTTAGAATAGACTAAACATTAGGGTACTTAAATGCTCTTTGTTTCAATATACATTAAAACATTAGTAAAAATAAAGATATACCCTTAAATTGCAAAACTAAGTGTTTGTTAGTTGAATCCAACACCTTGCTTGATGAAGATGATAGTTAGCTTAGTATCTTAGTCATTAGAGCTAGTTTTGTAGCTTGGCATGCGCATTCTTAGCTTAAGAGTTGTTGTTGCCTGAATGCTAAGTGTTGCATCATTATCGCATGCATGTAGAGAACGAGTTGGCGGAGATCGTGACCACCGGTGATCACGAGTTCGAGGAGATCGTCGAGGAGTATGAGGAGTTCAAGTAGATCATCGAGGAGTACGAGGAGGAAATTCTCATGTAGGAGGAGGCCTCGGAGCCGCCACTGACTGACTCAGCTGACACCGCCTGCCCAAGACAAGCCCCGATGCATAACCTCTATTTAATAATTCATTGTATATATATATGTGTTGTGCATTTACGTTACAAGAATTTATGGAAACCACATGCATAGATACACCTGTCCTAAGAGTCTTACTAGTGCAGGTTCGAGTAGATGCTATGCTTAAGTCATCGGTAACGTGAGTAACCTGCCGTTGATCACAATAGGGGTTTATTATTACTATCATAAGAAAATGATAAAAGGAAAAATAGAGACAGGGCAGTGATATGGTATGGGTAATGTTGGGTGTAATAGGTTGTGTCCCACAGCCAACGGGGCTTAGCTTGGTTACACTGTTTCCCTGTTCGTGTTGATTAAGGACCATCCATTGCTGTGGATGGTAGTCAAGTCACAAACTTATTATCCTAAGCACATACTTGCTTATGGGAGCGGGATGGCTCATTATGCTCTTGTTGTGGGTTCCGACTCTTTCTGGACCGACTGATTGGAGGCGAGGAAAGGTGGAGGTGTACCACCATATTGAGATCGGGTCTCAAGTGTGGGGGCTTGGAGTCCAAGTTTGGACTGGAACCTGGACCCCATGACATGAGTGGAATGGGTTGGTCTTGTTTGTGCCTAGGGTACAAATGGGGCGTGTGTTTCGAGATACCCAGCTGGGATACATTGGTTCACGAATTGCGATTTTCGTGAGACGGTACGACTTGAATGTGGTTTAGCACCATAGTAAGAACTAGAAGATGAAAGATGGCAAAATAGTTCTGATGGCTTAACCCTTATTTCAAAGTAAAATAGGTGCTTACCTAGAAAGGTTAGCTAATTAATTGTGACACCCCCGAAATAACACACCCTCGGAGGCACTTGCCTTCCACCAGGCACTAAGCACCCCGAAAGAAAGCTAAAACAGGCGGATTCCGTCGAGCACACCTCAAGGGAGAGCTCGAATAATCCAATTTTCCTCTAGGATCCAATAATGAGAACGAGTTTACAATACTTAATCAATTTCATACAACCAGAGTTCTTAGAAATATATTATTACATTACCAAGTTCAAAGTGTAAAATTAAACAGCGAAATAAAAATATACATCTATCGATAATATACAAGGATCCGTCTGTGCCCACCAGAAGAATCCTCCACACAACGGCTACTCCTCAAGCTATACCTGCAACAGGGGTAAATAAACCCTGAGTACAAAATATACTCACAAGACTTATCCGACTAGTGGGAATAATTTCCCGAGTCCAAGGGATATGATAAGCTTTATGGTTTGCTGGGTTCCTTTTTGCGGAAAGCAATACTAATAGTGAATTCTTATATATGTTAATTATTAGCATTCATGATTAGTTCACTATCTAACCATTCTATGTAAGCACATGTTCTACTCTCAAGCAAGAGTTGAGCAAATAGTTCCATTTCATCACTTTCCATCTTTCAGTTCTTACTACGGTGCTACACTGTAGACAAGTCGTACCGGATCACCGGCGATTCATAAATCAATGTGCCCAGCTGGGTACCTCAAAACGCATGCCCCGCTTGCACCCCAGGCACAAGTAGGACCAACCCACCACTCTCCTATCACAGGGTCTAGGTCCCCGTCCAAACTTGGACTCCAAGCCCCCGCTCCTGAGTCCCGGACTCAGTGCGGTGCTTAGACCTTCTCCATTCTTGCCTCCAATCAGTCGGTCCGAAAAGAGCCAGAACCCACGACAAGAGAGCAACAAGTCTTCCCTGCGCCCATACACAAGTATGTGTTCAGAATAATAAGTCTGTGACTTGCCTAGAACCCATTGTAACGATCGGTCCTTAACCGACACAGATAGGGAAACAGTGTAACCAAGCTATGCCCCGTTGGCCGCAGGACACAACCTTTTACACCCACCAATACCCAAACCATATCCCTGCACGGTCTCTACTTTCCTTTCCACCATTTTCATCATGAGTGATAATAATAATCACCTGTTGTGAGTAACGGCAGGTTACTCACGCTACCAAAATTCTGAGCATAGCAACTACTCGACCTATACTAGTAGGACTCATGGGTAAGTATTTCTATGCATGTAGTTTCTATAAAATGCATGTAACGTAAATGCATATCACACACACACACACACAGATATATATATATATATATATATATATATATATATCCAGTGACCATTCAAAATAAGGGTTATGCACCGGGGCTTACCTTGGACAGGCGGGGTGTCAGCAAAGTCAGCAACTGATGGCTCCAAGGCTCCCTCCTGTACGAGAATCTCCTCCTCGTACTCCTCGATGATCTCCTCGTACTCCTGCTCGCCCGTAGGCACGAACTCTACCAACTCGTTATCTACATGCATGAAATGATACTACAACACTTAATAATACGACAACAACAACTCTTAAAATAAGAACACATATATCAAGCTACTAAGCTAGATCTATCGACTAAGATGCTAAGTTACCTCTTATTACCACTAAATAGGTATGAAATATTGCATGTATTATCTTAGCAACTAAAGGCATCCTTATTCTTATTACCAATTTAATATATATCCTACAACAAGGAATACTTAGCTACCATATTTCTCAATATATTCCAAGGCTACAAAAATTACAATGAGTACCTAATAATGTTACGAGTCTACTGTAAAATTTTCAGAGCCAGCACTTCTACCATTTCATCACGAAAATTCATTCTCTAAATAATCATAACAACAACAAGCATTTTAAAACAAATACAATAACCCTAAGGATACCACATAACTGTATGAACTAAATACACTAAAAGATAGATCATGAATTTAAGAACCTAATAAAATTTACTTCACAATTTTAAGACATTTACATAATTTTATACTAATTATCAAAGATCTGTTCACAATTTACATTAGAAAAGCATTAACTAATTCATTAGAAAAGAAAAGGGTGAAACAACCCATCGTGGCTCGGCCCACGCACGTGCGACCCACCGGCGCGGCCCACGCGGGGCGCGGCCCAACCGCGCTGCAACGTCCCACAACGAGGAGGCCCGCGCGCGCCGGTCACTTATGCAAAAACGCCCCCGATCTAATTCCTATTCCCCTAACTACTGTGCAGCCTATTCCTATAGTCTGGACTTAAGCAAACTGGCCCTCCGAACAATCCATCTTCACAACGGCCAGGTCCTCGGGCCACCCCCGCGCGCACCGGCGCGGCGACGATGGCACACTAGCGGTCACGTCGGCCAACCGAGACCTGCTCCGACCAAGATAGCGAGCCGAACATCATCTACAACCCTAGAGCCTACCCTAGCAGGGTTTACAGGGGTGGCGGAGATCGTGGAAGCGGCGTCCACAATGCGCGTCCATGCACGATGGTGGCGCGACCACGCGGCCCCCTAAGCCCCTACGGGGAAAGCTAGCTAACTTTAAAGCACCACTATCATACCCTAGTAGCTGTTGTGGTGCTGGTTAGGCCAGGGATGGACCGAGTGCATCTAGCCACGTGCACACGGCAAGCTCCGCGACAGACTGCGGTGGCACGACCATGTCAGCAGTGGCGGGAAAGCAGCGATGGTTCAAGTGGGCTACGTAGGGGGTGGAGGGGATCAAGGCGAAGACACGATACCACAGAATTGGGTGGAGGTGGATGGTGCAAGGATAATTTGGTGGGCGTCGTCGTTCGGTCTTAAGATGGCCGATGGCGGGGAAACTTCAAATTGAGGCTTGGCATGGTACAGTTGTAGCAGTGGGCGGGCTTGGCATGTAGCTAGGTCCCCTTTCAAGCCTCTAGCGTGCGCAATTACTTGGATTAGATCGGGCGCTACGAGCTAGCCTTGGCACGGCTCAGTGACACTGGCACGATACCATTTAAGGAGGAGGTGGCTGGGGAGCATAGCGTGGCGCTTGCCACTCAATAGAAGAGGACAACGGCACACAGAGATCGGCTACACATGCACGTATGAGTTCGGCATGGCTCGTGTGGCCGCAGTGCCTTAATTGGCAAGCCGATGGCGACATGGACATGTGCCGGTGCAGCAGGCGTGCGCAACAGCGGCAGAGGCGACGAAATGCAAGCAGCATGGGGGCATGCAAGTGACCCAGCAAGCGCGACCACGGCCCACAGCAGCAGCAATGCGAAGCGAGCGGCAGAGGCCCGGCAGCTGGGCGCTGTGCCGCCTCGGTGGGACACGACCGACGGCGGACAGGTGCTCAAGGGTTTAACAGCCAGTGACTGGATGGCAGGCGTCCAGTGGCATGCACAGCGGCCAGCTCCACCAGGCCGCAGCCAAACCAGGGTGGCTTCGGCCGGCCAGCGTGGGCAAAGCCGGGACGTGTTGTGCATGATTTTTAAAGCGTTCTAAAAACCTAAATCGTTATACAATCGCCAAACCACATATGCTATACTTGAGAGGGCATGTTAGGCTACTAAAAGCAGCCACAAAACCACACCACTCCATAACCTAATTACTCTATAAAAATTGCCAAACATAGCTTTGTCAAACCATTTTTGAGACTTACGAAATCGACTAAGTCTTGATCGGATTCACGTCAAATTTGATTTCTAAGCTATTAGGTATGTTAGGTAGTGAATTCATTTTTCGACCGCAGGTATTTTATCGTCATCCATAAAGTTTGTACTTCTAACTTTATTAAAGTTCCGTATATATGTTCTATAGTGTTTTCGTTCAATAAAAATTCACGAACATCCTTACTCGATAATCTCATACGTCATGAACAACCTTTCGTTATAAGTTACATAAATTGATCTACACCCTATATTACATACATTAACACATAAATATGATACTCATGCAGTGTTTTAGTAAACAATTTACAGTGTAACACCGAGGGTATTACTTGAAGTAATCATAACTGCTAATTAAACTTGATCTTAAGTAAGTACTTCTAGTAATGCTTTTCACAAACAAAAAGAAAACAACAAACCCATATTGGCTATTATATTCTTGAGAGTCGAAAACTATTCCCACTAGTCGGGTAAGCCTTGCGAGTACATTGTGTACTCAGGGTTTATTTTACTCCTGTTACAGGTGCAACTTGAGGAGTAACTCTTGTGTGGAGGATTCTTCCGGATGGCACAGACAGATCCTTGTATCATTTTCGCTAGATGTTTATTTTCATTCCGCTGTTTAAATAACGCACTCTGAACCTTGGTATTGTAATAAATAATTTTCAAGAACTCATGTTGTTTGAAATGGACTAAGTATTGTAAGCTCGTACTCATTACTGGATTCTAGAGGTAAAACGTGGATTGATTCGAGTTCTCCCGTGGAGTGTTGTCGACAAAAGCTGTTCGGCAGTCCTCCGAGGGGTATCCCATGAAGGTAGATTGATCGGTGGAGGTGCACGTAATTAGGAACCGGATGGCGACACAAGGCGCAGAGACAGCGATTTAGACAGGTTCGGGCCGTCTGATCGACGTAATACCCAACGTCTCGTGTCTTTGGTGTATTGTATTGAATATGAGATCCATGGAGATGTCGACTAAGGGACCCCTGCCTCTCCTTATATACTCTGGAGGGGTAGGGTTACAAGAAAAATATCCTATTTGGTATTATATAATATCTTGCGGTGCACGTCGACCAGTGCCATGCACGCCTTGATCTTGTGGGCTGAGCCACCTCTGATGGTGCGGCCTATGTCTTGTCTTGTGGATACCGAGGGCCGTACCCCCACAGCTAGTCCCCGAGCCTATCGGTAGGTGACATAGTCACTTGGTGGCAGGGTCAGAAAGTAGAAGAAAGGCAGAAGACCGGCCGAGTAGGCAACCAGTCCATGAGCGGAGCCCCGAATCGAAAAGCGCACATTCACCGCAAGGTGAAGTGTGTCCACTTAGTCCCCGAGCCTGCTATAAGATGAAGAATGAATCTTGTAGCAGGGTCAAAGAAAATGAAGTCTGAAAGCTTGCCGACGTCGTCTGACATGCGTGTGTCAAGTCCCTAGACGTGCTGCCCAAGATCAGCACCGTGATCCGAACAGCATGGAGTAGCTTGATAGCACATCGATGAGACGTAGCAAGATCCGACCACCAATGGCGATGTCCGAGCACCGAGGAGTTCCTGGCACAGCTGGCGATGTCCACGCACCGAGGAGTCCCGGCGTAGCTGGCGATGTCCGAGCACCGAACAGTCCCCTGTGTAGCTAGCGATGTTAGAGCACCGAGGAGTCCCCGGTGGAGGCGGCGATGTCCGAGCACCGAGGAGTCCCCGACGTAGGCGGCGATGTCCAAGCACCGAGGAGTTCCCGGTGCAGCTGGCGACGTCCGAGCACCGAGGAGTCCTCGGCTTAGCTGGCGACGCCAGAGCACCGAGGAGTCCCCGGCATAGGCGGCGATTTCCGAGCACCGAGGAGTTCCCGGCGCAGCTGGCGATGTCCGAGTACCGAGGAGTTCCGGCGTAGGCGGCGATGTCCGAGCACCGAGGAGTCCCCGGCGTAGCTGGCGATGTCTGAGCACCGAGGAGTCCTCTGCGTAGCTGGCGATGTTCGAGCACCGAGGAGTCCCTGGCTTAGGCGGCGATGTCCGAGCACCGAGGAGTCCCCATCGTAGGCGGCACCGAGGAGTCCCCGACGTAGGCGGCGATGTCCGAGCACCGAGGAGTCCCCAGCGTAGGTGGCGGCGATGTCCGAGCACCGAGGAGTTCCCGGTGCAGCTGGCGACGTCCGAGCACCGAGGAGTCCTCGACGCAGCTGGCGATGTTCGAGCAGCGAGGAGTTCCCGGCGTAGCTGGCGATGTCCGAGCACCGAGGAGTCTTCGGCGCAGCTGGTAACATCCGAGCAGCGAGGAGTTCCCGGCGTAGCTGGCAATGTCCGAGCACCAAGGAGTCCCCGACGTAGCTGGCGATGTCCGAGCACCGAGGAGTCCCAGGCGTAGTTGGTGATGTTCGAGCACCGAGGAGTCCCCGACGTAGCTGGCGATGTCCGCAAGGTAAAGTGGGGTGAAATGTGCCCACTTAGTCCTCGAGCACGAATAATCTGATGGCCGAGGAGTAACCGACGTAGCTGGCGATGAAGCACGAGCGACGAACTGTTTGGTCAACTGGTCAGCGGCGAAGTGAGCATTGAGTAGAAGCGACCGGCGAACAATCCGATCAACTGGTCGGCGACGAAGTCAATGAACCTAACGGTCCGACCAGTTGATCGGTGGAGAGGTCCGATCACCAGGTGATCCGATCACCTGGACGATGATCGTACAATACAAATATGTAGAACGGGTAGTACATGATGTAAAAATATAAGAACTCCGGAGAAAAATCAGCAATGGCGATGAAATAGCGTATGCAGCTCGGCGATCAGTTGTTGTGAAGATGTAATTATATTCAATATAAACCGCTCGACCAGTTAGTGTGTAGTTGAGTCTTCAGCCCTAGCTAGCCTGTTAACCATAACGTCGAGCGCGGAGCCCGTACACGTGTAGGAGGAACAGGCGTGACCAAGGATTCGCAGCCGACCACCCATAACGTAGAGCGCGGAGCCCGTAGCACGTGTAGGGAGGAGCCGGAGATATGGCCGTCTCTGGAGGCGTCCGAGCATCAACATGACTGTTCGGAGGTTCGAAAAATTGTTTGGAGAGCAAACATGGAGAAAACAGCTCGAAAAAATATTATGACGATATACGGAGAATAGAGGATATTTAAAAAACTATTAAAGCTATGACTTAGTTTGATTGGCGGTCGAGTGGATTAGTCAGTGAGCCGTAGTTGATGCCGGCTGATCCTTCCATCAGAACAGATATCATGCATCAGACTCATCAGACAAAGGAATTGCAGCGTGTCGTGATGGTGTCGGACGCCTTGCTGTAGCGGAGGCAGGCAGCACGGGAGCAGTAGCTAGACTCTTGATGGACTGCGTTAGCCGTATGAGGGCCGGAACCCAGCGGGTGAGAGGCGTGGGGTCGCGTGGTGCGGCTGCTGCCAATAGGGTTGGGCGTGTGCCCCTGGTGAACCAGCTTATTTCTTATAAGCAGGAAATAATTTATAAGTTGATGGTGTTTAGCAAAATCAGTCACTTATTTCACTTTTTAACTTACAAATATGTGACTTATTTGGAACAGACCCTTAGTTGAACCGAGCAAGTAAGGCTACCGGATTACCATTTCTCTGCTCGTGCCGGTGAACTGGTTGCGACGGTGGTGTGATTCCAGAAACGAAATTGTCTGAAGTACATACTCAAATTGCTGAGCGATCATACCCGCCCTACTTTTCTTGAAAAAGAAAGGACTAGCCGGCCTAAACGGACCAAGCGTTTTGTTTATTCATTCGTCCCACAAAGGAGGCCGATCGGAGGAATATAACTTTGCGGCAGCACTCGATGATCCCTTGAACCACCTCTTCATGATTAGCGTGCTAATGAACCCGCCAAAAGCTTTCTCCTCCCGCACGGCGGCCACTAAACAAGAAGGACGGAGCTTTCACTCCACCGATCAAATCATGATTGAGTGCAATGCTCGCGCCGCTATCCGTCTAATCTGCCTGTCCCGGCCGTATCCCGTACTGTATATATCTCAACCATCTTTGGGATGGGAATTCGAATGAATCGAACGCCCGCCCGCCCGATCGATCGCCTTAACACGGCGCCACCAACCTCGCTCGCTTCGCTGCAGCACGGCTCGGGCTCTCGCTTTGCAGTTTGCACTGTCCACGCTTTCTGCTACGGAATGGGCGGAGTAGCAGGCCAGCAGCTGGTTGATTGCAGCGAGCTGCGCGCCGTACTCTACTTCGGCCACATTGGCACATTCTGATAATTGCACACTCTCCTTTCGTATTCCATTAAAAATATGAATTAAGATCATAGGTTGTACTCTTAATTATTAATATGGCATAATTCATCGTCTAAGCCCGCATCACGCCATTCAAGATCGGCGATAGAGCTTGAAGCAAGATTTAGGATGGGCCAACAATGCTAACCTCAAGGGGTATTGATATTTAAGACTAATAATTATTGTTTGCTCAAAAAGAATCTTGAAAGAACAATGAAAAAATATGTGTAGTAGCTTTTTATATAAAAAACAGAGTGCATGTAACTACACTAATACTACAGTCATATCATAACATTTCATTTAAAATATATAATTCATAGAAAGTGAAAATTATTGGTAATAATATAATATTAAATAATTTGCTGGTGAAATTTGTATATGAGTTGTTATGGGAATATTTTGTGATTATAGTCAAACATAAAATATATACTTCTCACTATACTTGATCTGCTTGATGGCACACCTTATATATTTAGCTTAAGTTATTTTTTATATATTAGTAGTGACAGAAGTGGGTAGTTTACAAACATATACATGTGTAGGTCATAGTTATTTAAACAAATTTTCATAATAGTTAATATCATATGTTGGCAACTTGTATGTAGAAGATCTGAGAGATGTTTCGATTTATTTTTAATAGTGGTGTAAATGGTAAATACAAATTTAAGGATTTACTTTGATTATATATCATAATGGTGGGTGGGTGATTTATATGTAAATTTGGTGGCTATGACAGATTTTGTTTTACAGTGATATAGATTGGTAATTTAGATGCCAATCTAGCATTACTTTGAATTGTTTTCCATAATGGTTGTAGTGGTATTTTTTAAGACAAAATAGATCTAGCGGCTACTATTATCAATGATGATTAGAGTTTACTGTATGGATGGCTAAATCTTTATGAGTTTTATGAGAATTTGTCAGATTTATTATTTTTTCTAGTGCCAGGTTCATTTATAAACAGGATGTATGAGTTTGTTGCTTAGTAGTATATGCAATAGCACAGTAATTTGTTCGAGGATGCTATTGCAATTGATTTCTTTGTTTGACCAGCACCTGAACGCGTATGTTTCAAGTATTTATAATCACAAATAAACAGTGTATAGTAAGGCGGACCCATGGTCCATTCATAACGTCCAAGAGTTTAAAGGGAGGAAAGCTCTCCAACTACCCCTCATGCAACCTTTGTGAGCAACCATATACGGGACCCAATATAGTGGTAGTAGTACTAATCTAGTATACCACTTCACTCCTTTTGTATGTTGTTTTCTTGTTCAGTTGGCAACTGTTCATAATACTAAATTTTGCTTCTCCTTTTAAATATACGGGGGTGTATTTGTACACTAATCTGATTTGCTGAATATATGCTGATGACACCATCTGTTTTCGAACCTGCTGATTTGCATTTTTTTTATTTTATGTTTTCCTCTCCTGAAAACCCGTCCATAGAATTTATGCACGACTCTTTATGGACAGGTTGTACATAATCAAAGCTTTGCAGGATGAAAACATTTTTGTGGATGTCTTTTTTCCTTCTTAGCAAGCAGGAAGCCACTGCATTTATATGCCTTGTTTGCTTGGCTGATAAACCATGGCTGAAAGTACTGTTGGTTGATTTGTTGTGAGAGAAAAATACTCTTCGTTGACTGGATGATGCGATGATATCACTCCACTGTTGAACAGTGATGAGCATGATTGATGTACAGGTGAATTAGACCTTGCGAATAAATGGTCATTTCTCTTATAATCCGTCTTTTTCAGCTTAACACAGTGTTTCGGCTTGTTTTTTCAGCGAAGCGAACGAGACCAATACGTCAATACTCTTGCATCAATCATGCTGTGGCGCGTGTATTCCAGAACTATTATACCAAGAATTGTGGAAGAAAATGCGCTTGCTCTTTTTTTCACCAATCTTAATCGAAAAGGTGCCAAGTGAAAATAAAAATGGAACAACTAATCCCAACTGTACTTGTGCCGTGAACGCAAAACACAGAAAGAACAACAAGAATGGGGAGTCACAGAAGTGTTGCATTCCCGTGTATTTCGGTACGTACAGACAACTCTTTTTTCTGGATTCTGGAAGCTCGGAAACGCAAAAGGTTATTGTACATGTCATCCACGAGCCTTGGCCGTTGCATGGAACAGACCAAGAAGAAAAAAGAAGAAAAGGGCAAGGCGTGTGTCATCTTGTGGGCATTTTGGCAATGCAGTCTGTAACAACAAACGCTTGCATGGGTCGTCAAGCATGTAACATGTGTAGCAACAACCGGCAGGACGACGCACCGTCAACCAGACTGTAAAATGCAAGCGAGAATCATAAAATTCGCTCACGGTCACAATGGCTGGTGGTTTCGTTGCTTGGAAGGGGCTACCGGTCGCATTGGCTGTTCCTTCCAAGCTCCGATCGAACGGCCTGGGACGCAATGGCAGATGAGTAGATGATCCGTCTGCCGGTGCCGGTGGCTGGGGCCTGGGGCCCTGGTTTCAGTCCCCTCACCAACCCAAAGAAAAAGAAGAGCATCGTTCAGTGTTGCATCAGCCATCGGTAAGCTGTTCAGCACTGCGCACACACGTTTTTTCAGTCACATCTTCAACTGTGCCAAGCAACCTCCCGTTGGATGGATTGGAAGGGATAAACAAAAGGTGCCAACGGGCTCTGGGCCTCTGACCGTGTGAGTTTGAGTATCCGTGTCTTGTGAGGAGCAAGCGGGGACTTGTGAGGATCCAGCGGCCGTCAGTCATTTTTGCGGTCCAATCAACCCATGGCCGTAAAGGGTTTCTCCGAGTTTACCGCTCTCAGCAAGGATTACGTACTCCCGTCAGTCATTTTTGCTGTCCAATCAATCTATACAAAACCACGTACATACTCCGTACGTCAAAAAAAATACAACTATGACATCGGTAATGGTCAAACTAACTCAAACTTGACTAAACTTATATAATAAATAATATTAGCATCTATATTTTCAAATAAATTTATTATAAAAATATATTCTATAACTAATTTAATAATACTTACATGTTCGTTTGAACTTATCAGCCGATTTATCAGCTAGAATCTATAATATTTTTCTCTCACAACAAAATAGTTTTAATGACAACATCTTTAGCAAAAAGCCGGTTTTCTCTCTCTACTGTATATTTCTCACCCACCTTCTAAAAGTCTAGTCTAAGGATGCTCGAGAAGCAATGCGCCCACTTGAGCGACTGCGCTGGCGACGATGGCCAGGAGCCCGCCAGCGCCCATCCTTCCTAGCTTCTGAGCGCACAATCGTCTGAATCCGCACTATCGCTGTTGCAATAGTGGCAGGATGTCGGGGACGCGCTCTATTTGTTTGGCTTATAAACCGCATTTTTTTAATCAATGAATAATATATTTTTTTTCACAACAAACCAAGCACCAGTATTTTCAACTATTTTCAACCATGGCCAAGCCAACAGGCCAGCCTGATGCAAACATGCATGTACTGCGGCGGCGGGTGTCTGGCTAAGGCACCTCTTCTCGTCCCCCGCTCTCTCCTCAGAGGTCCCTGCGGCTGGCAGATCTCGATCAATTTGGGGAGAAATCAATCCAGGTGCTTAGAGGTCGATTTGCCAAGAAAAAAAATGATCTGACTGTCTTGAAACTCGATTTGGGTGGAGCCGTGGAAGGAGAGATGTAGACGTTTAGGGCAGACGAGATCGTCAGTGCTGTCATACAGTCGACTCGAAAGTGGACAGGAGGTGTCGGAAATGAACGGAAAATGGCTAAGCTATTTTTCTATTTCTAGCTGGCCCCACTTATAAAACCTACTTAGACCCTCCTTGGAACACACGATATCTAAAATATAGGAATAGAAAAACAAAGGATTGAAGTTGCATGTCACTTGCAATCCTATAGAAATTGAGAATGAAGGAAAATTTCTAATGGAGCATTTGGATGAAGAAACATAGAGAAGAGAGAGATAAACACAAAGGAAACTTTCCATGAGGTTGGACCTCATGTTAGAAGCTTGCTTGCTTTCTGCTTGCTTACCGGTGGCAGGCAGCTCGACGGGATGTCTTACCTTCCTTTAAAATTCCTATGGATTGAGCCATTCCATAGGAATTTTATAGGATTGTATGATGACCAATCATTTATTCCAATGTGCCATGTAGAAAAAATTCTTATAAGTTTAGAATTCTACAAAATTCCTCTATGAATCCTTTGATCGAAAGAGGCCTATACTTCATATGTATACATTTTCCATGCCATAAGGTCATAGTACTTTCGTGGTTGACCCCTATTTTTTAGATACCACTTCTATTAGGTGGATGTTAACTTCCTTTTAGTTATCGAGTGGCACACAAGAAATTATCTAAAAATAAATAACACGTGTACGGATCTTGTATCCAATATTATTAGATTCTTTACGAGTATAAAAATATTAATAATTAATGATATCAAATTAGTATTGTTAGATTCATTATGAAGTATATTTTTTTCATGTCTATTTTCAATCATAACTATTCATACTATTTTTAAAATGGAGTAAAACCTAAAATAGTTTAACCTATACCAGATCTGAGTAATATAAAAAGAAATGTTCACAACATAATATTGATCATCACGTAGAGTACTTTGATAATATAAATATGTCGTTTTTGCATGAGAAGATCCATCTATATATCTGTTGTAAGTTTATCATTGCTAAAATCTGCCACTTTTTTTTTAATAATTGGGATTCACATGCAATCGCTTGGATTTATCCACCATGTATTCTTGCTATGGAAGAAAAATAGGTCAACGATAAAATTTATATTAATCTCTGGAATGATTCTTTTTTTCGCGAACAGAGCATTTAACTTCTCTATCAGAACAACTGTTTTCATATCTCAGGAACAACTGTTTTCATAGAATGGAATATTGTAAACCTTACAGGCTTTTACCAAAAAGATCTGTCCACAAATAAAGAGCAATCATTTATCTGATAATTTATTTATATCCATAGTAAGAAGGAAGTACTACTACCAGAGAGGAGAGAGAAACTATTTAAAAAAACAAACAAAACGGAAGAGCGAAATGCGAAAAGAGCGAGAGAGGAGAAGGCTCGGCTCGCCTAGTCATTCTGCAAGCCGCTTGTGTGGCCCTCGGCTGATAAGCCCTGTTAATATATTGTAAGACCTTGTTTAGATTGTAAGTTTTTTCATTTTTTTTTCATCACATCAAATCTTTGGACATATATATAGAGTATTAAATATAAATAAAAAAATAATTAATTATACAGTTTGATTGTAAATTACGAGACGAATCTTTTGAGCCTAGTTAGATCATAATTGGACAATAATTATCAAATACAAACAAAAATGCTACAATATCAAATACCAATTCCTAATCTTAATATAAATAAGACCTGAGAGAAAAATATTATTTATTAACGGAAAAAGTATTGCCAAACGAACGGGTATTTAAAGTCACAGGTGGTATCGTTTCTCCCTCACTCTCTCTCTCTCGCTCCCCGAATCACACACACACAGGCAGGCAGGCAGGGGCTCCGTCTCTCTTCCCCCATCGCCTCACCTACGAGTGATAGGGGCGCGCTCCCTCTCTCTCACTAGCCCCTCGCCATTACTCCCTCATAAAGGAAGGACAGGGCAAGGAGGGAGGAAGAAGCTGAGCCGGGGAAAGAGGAGGTCCCCGTCCGTCTCTCTCACAGCTCTGAGACTCTGCAACTCCGGCTCGCCGCCTGCCTGTCAACCGCGCGGCGCGGCCACCACGCTAGCCCGTCGTAGGTGAACAGAGCCTGCAGTCGATAGCACAGTAAATCCCGCGGCATTCCATTCCCTTCCCTTTCGAAACGCACCCTGCATTTACTGCACGTCGCTCGCCTCGCCCTCCGGCCATCCGCGATCTTCAAATCTTTCCCTGTTAAAAGGTTCGTCTTGGCGTTGGTGGTGCCGTGGCGGTGTTCTTGTTACTTTTTCCTTCGTTCGCGCCTCGGCTGGTTCCTTCCTTCTTCTGTGTTCTGTTTCTGTACGGGCGATATATTTTTTATTGTTGTTTGGATCTTGATCTGGTCGGCTGAATACGTGCTTCTCCCGCAGCGGCCGGAGACGGGAAGGCCGGGCGCTTCAGGATGGCGCGCGAGCAGCTGGAGGAGTCCATCGTGGCCGACGGCAACGGCAAGGAGGAAGAGGTCGGGGTCATGGGCATCGGCGCCGCGGACGGCGCCGACGACCAGCACGGCGGCGGCAAGCTCAGCATGAAGAGCATGCTGTGGCACGGCGGCTCCGTCTGGGACGCATGGTTCAGCTGCGCCTCCAACCAGGTTGGCCTCACCTCACCTTCACCTCAATCATGGCAGAGCCGGAGCGCCTCGAGCAGATGGACAGAGCACCGACTCGACTGACTGAATTTGCCTTTCGGTCGTGGTTCTGCAGGTGGCGCAGGTGCTCCTGACGCTGCCGTACTCCTTCTCCCAGCTGGGGATGCTGTCCGGCATCCTGCTGCAGATCTTCTACGGCTTCTTGGGCAGCTGGACCGCCTACCTCATCAGTGTCCTCTACGTCGAGTACCGCTCCCGCAAGGAGAAGGAAGGCGTCAGCTTCAAGAACCACGTCATCCAGGTATGGCTCCTCGCCTCCTTGCTTCGTCGTCGTCTCCGCTCCACTTTCTCCTCCCCGCCATAACATGTGTAACTGACTACAGTTTCGTCCCCTTTCCATCCGGGCTCCGGCTTTTGGCCAGGAAAAAGAATGCTTTTTTTTAGGGGTTCCGTTTGGTCGTTGTCGATCCGCCGTGGCTGCAAAAATGCCGCCTTTTGTGTAAACGGGGAGAGGGTATTGATCCCCCGGCCCCTCACGCGCCGATGATATACATGCTTCTGTTGTGCTGCGTGCTTCCCATTTTGCCAAACGGAAAGTGAGCCATTCCATGATCCTTATCTCTCGCGAAATCGGAGGAAGCTCAGTTTGCGCAAGTAACAGACTGGGATTTAAGTGTGATGGTTTAATTAAGCAGTCGTTTATATTATAGAAAAAAAAACTTGGTGGTAAGTAGTAGTAGCGTCCCTGATGGAGTAATAATAATCTGTGTGAATGTGATGTTGACCAGTGGTTCGAAGTGCTGGACGGGCTGCTGGGCCCCTACTGGAAGGCGGCCGGTCTGGCCTTCAACTGCACGTTCCTGCTCTTCGGCTCCGTCATCCAGCTGATCGCCTGCGCGAGGTGGGTCGCCCGCGTTCTGCTTGCTTGCTACTGCGCATCCATCCATAGCGTGACATGGGAGCTGAACGAACCGTGGTGAGACTGAACATCTGTGTGTGTGTGTGTGTCGTCGTGCAGCAACATCTACTACATCAACGACCGGCTGGACAAGCGGACATGGACGTACATCTTCGGCGCCTGCTGCGCCACCACGGTGTTCATCCCGTCCTTCCACAACTACCGGATCTGGTCCTTCCTGGGGCTCGGCATGACCACCTACACCGCGTGGTACCTCGCCATCGCCGCGCTCATCAACGGCCAGGTGAGCCCCCATCGCCACCGCCACCGATTCAGGAGAGCGCCATCCCACCACACGCACACGCACACGCACGCTCTCCGATTCCTATCCGTCTCTCTTGGCAAGCAGCAGGTTATGCTATGCTATGCTATTATCCACCACTGATTGACCGTCGCCGTCGTCCGTGCCGACGAACGCATGCAGGTCGAAGGCGTGGCGCACACTGGCCCGAGCAAGCTCGTGCTCTACTTCACCGGCGCCACCAACATCCTCTACACCTTCGGCGGCCACGCCGTCACAGTGTAAGTCTTTTATTCTTTCCCAAATGAACTCAAAATACTAACTAGCACAGTACGTGCTACACTTCTACTGCAGCTTTAGCAGAATGTTAGTTAACCAATACTACTACTAAGTTCGTTGTTTAGTTAATAAAAAAAAATACTCTGATGTTACTCCCCTGAAGCAGAGAGAGCTGCAGAGGTGAAGTGAGCTTTTCACCAGCTGCAGCTTTTGCCTGGCGCCGGGGAGGACATCTCCGGATCGGAAACCTGCCTGCCTCTGGCCTGGTTTCCACTCCAATGGTCCCCCTCCCCTCTCCATCCATGGTGGGCGAGTACCAGACCAGCAGCAGTACCACACTGCAACAGTGTAGTTAATCCTAACTACATGCGTGATTGTGGCTTTGCAGCGAGCTTAGCTTGCCCCACGACGTGCAGATCCCCATGAACAGTCAGGGCCACTTATATATACATACACATAAAAAAAAAGAACTTGTAGGCAGGCTGGGCTGTGCTTGCGCAGTTGTGCGTGGTGGGAACCAGCTGCGGCCTGCGGGTTAGCCTGCAGGCATCCGGCGATGAAAAATGCAGTGATGCAGCTGCTAAAGCTCGGTGCGCTCATGTGCATCTGTGTGTGGAGTGATGCATCCAAAAGGGTCCCCCTACCCGTACAAGATATAACCTATGAGGGGTGGAGAGAAAAGAGATGCAGGGTTAGCCACTTTGCATTAGAATAGGCGGCTTGAGGATGATCCCTTTATTCGCATTAGTCGTTCTCATTCATTGCTTGCCCGAGCCTCATCTATTCTATTGCTGCCTGGATTATTGCCATCGATCGGCATGATTAGAGGCCAGGCGAGGAATAATTAGCAGCAGCGGCACTGCTCTAGTGCGGTGTTCAAACGCCCTCCTGGTCTTTAGTGGGCGCCGTTGGGTCGGGAGATCTTGGAATTTTCTATCCCCAGCTCCGGCATGTGGGTGCTTGGTTCACTGCTTGTTCTAGTGCAGGGAAGAAATGGGAAAGGAAAACCACGCTTCATTGAATTCAGCTAGCGGGGAGTTCACATCATGCCCTGCAAGCGCAATTTATTCATTGTTGCCCTCATGCAAGGGGCGAAATGATGATGATAAGCTTGCAACCATCCATGGATTAGGACATTTGGTATTTAGGGCTGTAGGCTAGCCAGGGAAAAGCCTTGCTTGGTGGAGCCGTGGCGACACTTGCCCACTTTGAGTAATGCATCTCCTAAAAGAAGAAGGCCGGTGAGTGTCTCTGTCCATCTTGACTCACAGTGTGCTTCACCCTTGCTGGATTCAAGCAATTGCTTCAGCGCTTATGAGAGTGATGTGACAATTAGAGTAGTACTAGTACTAGCTTAACATGCATCACGAGGTCAGGTCTTCCTAAGCTGGAGCTGAGTGTGTTGGCAGCAGCAGATGATTAGTTTACTGCTAATGGCCTTATTTGGCCGCGTTTGACGGGTACTCCATCATTTGACTGGAGGCGCTTGCATGTGTTGGCAAGAGCATGCAAGATTCCTCCTGCCGCCTAGATCTTTGCAAGTATCCTGCTGCTGTGCCGGTGCGTGACTGGGAGAAGCATTCCATCGTCGCGTATCATTTCATCAACTACTAAAGTCGCGGCATCATTGACTCGCATGTGCAAGGCCGTTTTGTCCGTTAATTTCTCCTAGTAGTATTTGTTTCTCTATACTTATATACACACACTGATGATGAACAACTTTACTGAATGCAAGTAGCCGAAGTTTTGTCTGACGAAAACAAGCTAATATACTACTTGTTTGTTTTATATTGTTTGACAGCGAGATCATGCACGCGATGTGGAAGCCCGCCAAGTTCAAGTACATCTACCTGCTGGCGACGCTGTACGTGTTCACGCTGACGCTGCCGTCGGCGGCGGCCATGTACTGGGCGTTCGGCGACGAGCTGCTGACCCACTCGAACGCCTTCTCGCTGCTGCCCAAGACCAGGTGGCGCGACGCGGCGGTGATCCTGATGCTGATCCACCAGTTCATCACGTTCGGGTTCGCGTGCACGCCGCTCTACTTCGTGTGGGAGAAGGTGATCGGGATGCACGACACCAAGAGCATCTTCAAGCGCGCGCTGGCTCGGCTGCCCATCGTGGTGCCCATCTGGTTCCTGGCCATCATCTTCCCCTTCTTCGGGCCCATCAACTCCGCCGTCGGCGCGCTGCTCGTCAGCTTCACCGTCTACATCATCCCGGCGCTGGCGCACATCCTCACCTACCGCACGGCGTCCGCGCGCATGGTAAGCGCTGTTTCTGTTTCAATTCGTTCATTTCGTACGTGCATATGCATTTGCATCCGTCGTTTCGCTTCTTTAAGTGATCCATCCGTGATCGATCAAACGCATGTTTCGAGCCGGTACGTGCTTCACGTAGGCCATGCGTTGCATTGCCGAGTGCCGACTGGTACGATTACGAGTAGTGACCCGGTTCGTTCATCCATTGTCCCATTGTCTAGTGCAGTACTCCTGGTCCCAGCAGCCGTGCACCTGTGATGAACAGTGCCAGGATTGGAACACAGACACACACACTCACAGCACAGGGCACAGAATAGACAGTGGAGATCCGTGCACAGGCAGGGAGCCAGTTCATTCATGTTAAATGCACAGAAGCACCGCGCCCCCGCCTTGGGCCCCGCCGCCTACATGGGCAAGGGCAAATCCCCAATCATTAATTCGAAGCCGGCCCCGCGGGGCCCGACAACGATATGGACGATGGATCGGGGGTGATCGGATCACCCCACACGTCATGATCACCCCCATCGCTTCGGCAAATGCCAGTGGCCATGGCAGATCGATCTGCTGCCGGTTGCTTCAGTTCAGCTGGCGGGTCGGTCCCGGCCGAACGGGGCGGGGGAGACCGGAGGGGGGAATGCGCGCACGGTCCACCGGCTGCGCCGCCACCTTTTGCGAGTAGGGCACGGCGGCGATTGCTACGCTCTCGTCCGCCGGCGTGGGTCAGTGGAAAGCAACCGTTGGCATATCGCTGACGTAGCGCCGATGCGGTGCTGATGTTTGGTGTGGTGACCCTCCTGGCCAGGCGCGACGGTGGTCGACGTCGCGGCACTGGAGCGCGTGTGGACGCACTCGGCCGCTCGCGCTCGCAGGGACAGAGAGATGCCGCGGCCGGGCGCGCGCCGGGCCATCCGTGTGGGGGATGGCTGGAGCGGGAGAGATGGCTCCTCTATCTCCGTGGGATGGCGATGGAGATCTCCGGTGTGCGCTGGAGGGTTCCTTTCCTCGCGGCCCTTTTCCCCCAGCTTTATTTCCGAAAGGAAATCGAGCAGTGGCCCTGAAAATGCCCTCGAAAAAGATAGTACTAGGAACAAGAACAACTCAAGCCGGGCACGCGCGATGCTTGCACAGCCGTGTGCTGTACGTGTGTATATTCTGCCTCATCATATCAGTGCTTCTGATGATCGAATTCTAACTATGTTTCACTGAAAAATAAATGCAACAGAATGCCGCGGAGAAGCCACCGTTCTTCCTGCCGAGCTGGACGGGGATGTTCGTGCTCAACATGTTCATCGTGGTGTGGGTGCTGGTGGTCGGCTTCGGGCTCGGCGGCTGGGCCAGCATGGTCAACTTCATCAGGCAGATCGACACGTTCGGGCTGTTTGCCAAGTGCTACCAGTGCCCCAAGCCGGCCGTCCCGGCGGCCGCGCAGTCACCGGCGCCGTTGCCACACCACTAGAGCGCCCGCCCGCGCACCGTGATGGCAGCGCCGGCTGGAGGCACGGCAAGGAGCTCCCCCAACTCTCCCGCGCGCGGCCGGCGCGTCGCTTGCATGGTGTTAATTGCTAGGTTTTGGTCGCCTTGTAATATACAAGCCTCCTCCCCCCCCCCTACTAGGGTAGTAGAACTCGATCAGCAGAGTCACGCAAGGCGGCCGGCTCGTGCCCCGTCGTCCCTGCCAAGAAGATCTCACCTCGCGCCGGAGGCCGTGCCGCTGCCGCGTTGCTTTCCCACCCCGCCCCGATCACTCTGTCCGTCGCCATTGGTGTCGTTTTGTTTTTGTTTGGCTTGCCACCAGTATTTGTGAGTGATGGTTATGGCATATAAGGCTCGCTAGCTCTCTCGGCTCATGTGATGTGAGAGCGAGCGGGTGAGTGACGATTCCATAATCCATATGATATGACATACATATCCTATAGGGTTCATTAGTTTTTTTTTCTCTCCCTCTCTTCTTCCTCCTCCCTTGATTCGTGGAGGTAGGTCCATGTCGTGTAGCGTGTGGGTAATTGTAATGGACGACTGGACGATTCCTCATGCTAGCTAAAGGCAAAACACAGTGGCCTTTGTTTATTAACCTCACCTCGCTTTGGACCTCCTCTATCCTCTTGGGTTGGGGCTGTAAAATGTTGCGATCCTTAGCAAGCCGCGACGCGCCCTTTTGCTTGGGTCGTGCCGCCTTTGCCGGGCTTCTTTGACAGGACCACAAAGCGATCATCAAGGGAGAGGAAGAAGAAAAGAAAGCGAGCAACAAAGAAAGATTAATGGTGGCGACGGATGTTGCGGCCGCGGCTTGGGTCGGCGCGGACCATAATTACACGCACTCTTGTGGCCTTTCTGGATCGTAAAAGGCCTTGGCTTTGCGCATAGTGACACCGTGTCAATGGTCACTCAGATGGCTCCTCTGATTAGCAGCAGCAGGTCTAATCATACCATACTCGTACAAGCCGGTTGGGTAAGCCTCACTTTCAAGGATTGGACTCCACTGCCACCACTAGCGTGCTGCGTACAATACATCGTACTGCTGCATTATTGGCTTCCGGGTCACAGGCCACAGTAGCATCACCATGTTCGCATGATCGTATCAGCCATGATACAGTGTTTTTCTCTCACAACAAAACAGCATCAGTCGGCTTATAAGCCACAAAAACGATAAAGCGAACAGCTGCTACCTATACGGACCTTGGTTACCAAGATTGCGCTTTTAATTCGCCCATGTGACCGATTGCAGCTGTGGGAGGTGGAGAATGGGAGACGAGATGGATTCCCTGACCTTCTTCCCTCGGGCATCAGCCTCACATGGAGCCGCCATGTGCCTCCTTGAGTCCTTGACCGGTTTCTCTCCAGATTTCCTTTTGCGAGTTGCATGCATCTCTGTATCTGTGTTCCAAGTCCTCTCAACACTTACCATCGAGCGGGCCACTGGCGGTGGAGGCACAGAGCGGCCATGTGCTGTCGACTACTTCACAGGTGGTTTAATCTAGCACCAAGTAGCCGTTGATGACGGTTTTTGTTTTGATTTGATTCCGAGTTCGGAGGGTTTTCCGCACATGGACATGGTTTGGTTTAATAACGCTCCTCCGCTCGAACCTCACAGTTCACATGCAGCTCACACTTGCCGTTGAAAGGAATCCCATGATGAGTTAATGAGCTGTGCTTAGTGCTTGCCGTTTGCAACGGATTTGCATTTGCTGATGAAGCTAGAAAGATATTGCTAGAAACCAGCAGTGAGTGTAGCGTGCCAGAAACACACTGTTTTGCCTGATTTGTCGGTCATGAAGCTAGCTTCTCATTTCAGGTGAAGGGAGACGATAGCTTTCTATCAAGGAGGAAAAAACTTATCCTGATTGTACGGAGCCGATCAAAACCACGCTAAGGAATGTTAGCAAGCTTGATAAGCTTAAAATGGAAAACAAAAGCATATTGTCACGTCGCCTTTTGCAAAGAAGGGATGAAAGTGAGTTGAGATAACAATATAGCATCTTTTTTTTTTTTGAACCAAGCAGCAATATAGCATCTTAACAGAAGGTTAGCGTGCTGCATTAAAAAAAAAGGTTAGCGTGCTTTCGGGAAAGTATCGTTGCGTAATGCAAAAGAGCTTGGAGTTTGATGGGCCCTATTAGAAGCGGAACAGACCTAGACAGCCAATTAGTCCACAGTATATTGGATCGCCTCTTGGCTCTTATGGAAATGGAGTGGAATAAGAAGCCACTCGAATCATAATTACAGTCGAACGAACTGCTTCATCAACATTTAGGCTTCGTTCGGCTGGCTGCTGCTGCCGGCTGTGCTGGCTGCTCTCCCTCACAAGTTACCGTAGCCGACACCTAGGGCCAGCCAGCCGCAACAGCTGAACATCTTAAAGAGGGCGTCGGTTAGTTCTTCATGTTTATGCCCCATATTGAACGCATAAAATTATCTAGGCTGTACATCTTAACAGTGCCTACGAAAATCGTACCCGTCCTTACCTTTTTTTATAACTGTATTAGCAAATATGTCCGTGCGTTGTAACGGAAGAAGAAGATTATTGTTATTATTATTATTCCATAATTATATAAACCACTATAGTCAAAATACAATCAATAAATTATCAAATTAATTTTATTAATGTAAAAAAGGGCTATAGTTCCAGCACCAACAACAACAGTGATTGAGATCTAGCACCAGCGGTCAAGCACCAGTAGGGTTCGGGATTGGTTGCTCTTGTTTTCTAAACAAGGCTCAATGCCATCTGGTTCATTTGAGGCTGAGGGTCATTGTCTTGGGATTTGATTGGACTTTATTTGGTTCGCTTGCTATGTTCCTAGTCTCATTTACTGGGTATTCGATTTGATCCAAGATCATTGGTTCGGAATTTCAATCAATTTCATCTAGTTTACTTCAGAAGGTTGGATGCCATCAAGTCCCATGACTTTCTTTGAGGACCCATAAAAATATGCAATCCTAATATCTGTTTGTCATCATGTCAAGGATTAATCTTGATTATGGCGAAGACCTCTCTCGATTCCCGTATGGTATCTCTAATCGAGGATATATGTGTCCAAATTGTAGATACTTGTATAAAAAACTGCTCAAGATTTTGGATCTACCTTAATTAGTTAGACCATTAGCTAATTTAGGTTATAATAAAAAGTAAGTTTTATTTATTATTAAAACTATATCACCAATTTGGCGATATAAATATTTGTTTATTAGAAACGGGTGAACCGATAAAGGGTTTAAAGATTCATAATTGTATATATATTCCATATTATTATCTTTATCTTCATATATAAGAAAAACGGGAAAGAGAAAAAAGAAAAAAAATCAGTAAACAAAGCTGTGTGGAGGGAATGCACCAACGACGCACGGACTTGGTGACTGAGCACATGAGAAAACGAAAAAAACAACAAAAGAAAAACAGGGGCAAAACAAAATTGGACGGACGGAAACGACATCGACTCGGTTGCGGGCTTGTGGCGGATGCTGCCGAAGACGAAGGATGCAGGACTAAACCGAGTCATAGTTGGGCTGAAAGGCCACCGATTATGGGCTGGACAAAGTGAATACAGATAGAACCTGGACAGGAACAGACTGGAACGAAAAAATATACAAGAATACGGGATACGGGAGGAAGAGGCAGAAAAAAAAAGTACGATAGAAATTTTGCCTTTTTATTATTAGGGAAGGGATAGATTCACAAATAGCATGTCACAATACATCAAAGAAAAAGAGGTCAGAGGACCTTAGCAAAGAAACCGAAACACGATACGTACGGCAACGGAAAAAAAGGGTCAGAGCCGGAAATTGGGTATAAACTAATGGTAAAGTATATTTAAAAGAGGATCCTGCTGATCGGATCACTATTGCATGCGACATACCGCCCAAATTGGGTATAAACTAATGGTAAAGTATATTTTTCAACCTCCACCTCAAAGCATAGTTCGATTTCAACCTTGACCTATAAAATTAACACACTCCAAGTGTCGAAACCAGACAAATTTGATTCTTTTTCTGATTTTAAAATAAAAAAATCTGATTTGATATCTAAAAAATCATAATTAATTTATTTAATAATTCATAAAAATATGAAACTAGTTTTAGTTTTTTTTCTTCTAAAAACACCATCTATCTATTAATGCTGTATTTAGAGTTATTCGGATCTTACTTGTTTTAATAAGCACAACTACGAGCAATAAAGTAGTAGAAACAGGAATAAACCAATTCCAAAAATCTATATATAGATCATAAACAAGTAGAGAACATTTTTAGGAAAAAAAAAGGTACTAGTCTCATATTTTCTGATTTAAAATAAATTATTTATGAATGTTTAAATAGTTAATCAGATTTGTTCGATTTTAAGAATTGGAGTGTGTCCGTTATCTAGTTTCATAGTTTAACGTTGAAGATCAAACTACAAAAGTTTGAGGTTGAAAATTTTATTTTACCCTAAATTGAATCGTTAAAGGTCTAAAGGCACTTTTAGAACCATTAGAGCTAATAGTCAACAACAACAACAACAACAACAACAACAAAGCCTTTAAGTCCCAAACAAGTTGTGGTAGGCAAATAATCAACATTCAGCAAATAGAGAAAAGTCAACTAATAGCTTTTTTTACTAGCCACACTTGCCTAAGGTTGGTTATGGCAAACTGTGGGTAGTAACCAAATGGCCCCTAGGTCTCCAAATATAGACATCCTCTGTTCCCAACTTCTCACTGGCCAAAAACGGTGAGGCTAACTCTATAAAGTGTGCATAGAATATAGAGAAGTTGGAGGATGGAAAGATATAGAGAGCAATTTATATTCAAATGTCTCTCCAAATAATGACTGAGAGATTGAGTTTACAAGAGACTCTTAGAGATGCTCTTAGGTGAGTCCCATTTGAATCATGACTAATAGGTACTAACGTGTTGTTTGGTTGTAAGCATTGGTAAAACAAATGTAAAGAAATTAAAGCTGTGGACGCTACGACAACTCATACGATTTGAACCGATATCATTTCCATTTGTGTTACTGTTCTACCAACCAAACAGCACGTAACTTTCAATTAGCTAGATAGTTCATTGAGTTACTAGTTGACTACTAGATATAGTGACGCCCTATATAGATCCAAACATACTGTAATCCTGCTAGCGAATCACGTCCAGGGTTAAACAAACTGAAGTTAGCACTATCAGTTCACATCCAAGGTTAACAGAAAGCACGCTGAAAAATGACTAACCAAACAGGATGATGTGACATTGAATGGTATCAATCCAGAGTGAACCAGCCAGAGCTACACGGCACCAAACTACATGAACTGGTAGAAAATAACACGAAACCTTGGCTGGTGGAGCAGCAGAATAACCAAGCAAAGAATGCTTACTAAGCCTCGATCAGAGCAGCAAGCAAATGCCGCGAATTAGTCAGCTTAACCAAAACCTGGGAATCCCAGAGTCACGTTCAGCTGAAGAGCTGTTGTTGGGCAGCCTCTGTATTCTGCCAGAGAACTCGTTAACCTAGGCCAAAAAAAAAAAAAACATATATCAATAATGGTTTCACGGCAGCAGATTAGACAATTAATTCCACTGAATGATCACTAATCATGCTGTTCCAAAATAAATGTATTTCTGGCTATGCAGCTAGACAGATATTTGTCTAGGTGCAGACGGAGGGAGTATTAAGAATCCTGTGCATGAGATCATGAATACATCTAACATCATGCAAAGAAAAAGATGAAATAGATCGAGTTACTCTGGTTTTGATCAAAGGCAAAAGGATGGTATATAGATCAAGTTACTCTGGTTTTGATCAAAGGCAAGGGTGGTGTATAGATCAAGTTACTCTGGTTTTGATCAAAGGCAATCAATCATTTGTGAAAAGGCAGGATTTGACAGAACAGTGTATAAAAGTATCATCGGTAGCACAGAATCAGAGAATAGCATGCCACTTCCTGCCAACATCATTGCTAACATATATATACACTTGAAAAACTTATGATTTGTAAGAATGGCACAGGAATAAAATGGATAATAAGACAATAAAATAACTGTGCAGAAAGCAAGGTACCACCTTCCAGACTCAACAGGAAACACACTACAATATTTTAGGCCCATAATTTAACAAGCATTTGTTAAACAATTTGTTTTAACAGAACACGTGTCAGGTTTGAACATGCTAAACTGAAAGAAATAAAACTAAAAGTAATTATAAGCGGTTAAATATCCTGACCTTCTCATCAATCCACATCAGGGAACGCAGTTGATTATCGAGTATCCGGACCGCAACATCAAATGGTGTCATACTATCAGCGGACTCGAGCTCACCACCCTGAAATAGACAAGGGGAGTAAGAGATTGCTCGTGACTGAATAGCAAGTCTATTAGTACATGACCATTACCTGAGTAGCATTCATAGTTTGAATGATGGATTTCACTTGTTCTGTCATATGTTGCAGTTCATGCTCCACAACTTCTGCTTGTTCATACCTTAGCATTGAAAAACAAGTTTAGTTGGAGACACAATCACACAAAACAAACTATGCATGAATGATGGTAATCTTGGCATTTTCTATCACAAAATTAACAGTGTAGGCTAATTTAACGGAATATGACAAGTTCTGTAAACTTTTGTAGTTACTCCCTCTCCCAAAATCTGGACAGTTATTTGTCCAAATTCATAGCTAAAGTGTCAACTATTTTTGGGATGGAAGGAGTATATAACATCAGAGCAAACAGGCCATCAAACAAGTATAAACAGGTTGTCTGCTATTTATATACGTAATATTCAGAAGGGCGGGCCTGGTGCAAGCGGTAGAGTCTTACCGCCTGTGACCGGAAGGTCCCGGGTTCGAGTCGCGGTCTCCTCGCATTGCACAGGCGAGGGTAAGGCTTGCCACTAACACCCTTCCCCAAACCCCGCACAGAGCGGGAGCTCCCTGCACTGGGTGCGCCCTTTAATATTCAATTCAGTTCCCTCAAAAATAATATGGACTATGGAGGTCATTTTGAGAGACCAAACTACTTGATTTTCTTTACAAAATGAGTTGAACTGTGTTTTTTAAACTACATTCACCTAGATTGGAGTAAAACTAAAAAAACTCAGACAGAATCAAGAAAAGTTTATTGAACTAACATAGTATCTCTTGCTGAAGCAGCCTCATCTTCACGAAGTAACACTCGTTCATCCTGGAATATGCGTTCAGCTTCCTCCTCCATACTCTGTAGAGCCTTGTCTACCTGCAATTATAAAACAAGTTCGTTGCAAATTAGAAGTTGAATGATTAAACCTTTCCAGAGTACATTAGAACTGGACATATCCAGTTCAATTGAACTGGACATATCCAGTTCAATTGGTAGATTAGAACAGTAGTTTGATTCACACTTAATGGGTCAAGGACTCAAGGTCAAACTGGATCAAGAAAGCAGCGATAATACAGTAAACTAGAACTAGTTAGTACAGAGTACAGACTGCAGAAATTACTTCGATTTGTGGGTCAAGGGACTCACGGCCAAAAATCCAAAATGGATCATGGAAACAGCTAAATTGTGTATCCTTGCCCATTTCTTCGTGATAGTAGAAACTATTCTCGACATTTAAAAAAAACAAGGCTAAACTACATAAAAAAATTGCAAGGGCACTGATTCGAATATTTTGAATAAAACACGATCACTAAGCAAGGCACATTGCCGATGGTATTGCAGGCCTTGAATTCATCTCAAAGGAATCTCTAGTCTAAAGCAAAATCAGGATCACATACAAGGTTCACAGCAAACCAAAAAAAAGAAAAAGAAAAAAGAACTTCCATACAAGGATGCTCATAAATCTTAGAGTCGAACTACCACGTTTGAGTTCAAGGACTTTATTAACTCATTCAAAGTTGCGCCATTAGTTTCAGCAGGGAGATGTTAAACAGACACCTCATGTCTAATAAGCTATACTAGCCAAGCCAAGTAAGGCGTAGGCCTATCAAATAGCCAGCATCGCGTTACATGGATTTCTTTTTAATTGTATGCACAATTCAAATTTCCAATGCAATTTCTTTCTAACCATTGGTTATCCTGACTTCTAATTTAAGTTCAGCATAAGTCAAACTAGAACAAGTATTGTATTACTGTTAATTAGTATATATGCCAAGAAACCTTGCATTTGGAAGTTTTGTTCAAGACTGTTAAATTAGTACATATGCCAAGGGATCCAGCATTTGGGAGCTCATTCTGTTCACAACATTGAATAGAAGTGAAGCAAATCTGAACTTCTCATTGGCAAATGATTGGTCAACCACAACTAAGACAACCAAAAAAAAACAAATTCATGGTAGGTAAGTCAAACTACTTATGTGCAGGTAACAATGGGGGGCATAGTTCAAAGAGGTAAGGTCTTTGGCATAGTATATAAATACTGTGCTGGTATGAAATAATGTAATGTCAACAGATAACTAATTACAGAAATAAGGAGAGAAACAAAAGCACAGAACGAAGGATAAAGCTACAGTCAATAAGAGTAAAGGAAACGTATAAAAACTTAGCAGAAACACAAACCTCTCGCTGATGAGTTTCTATCAACTCAAGTTGACGCTCCAAGCCTGTTTGTGTTTCAACAACTTTAGCCACCTCAGCCTGCAAAAAAAAAAAATGTACATACTCAGTAGTACAAATATCATCACAACAAAATCGTGCATAAGCATCTGCTGAAGGTAAACACTAATCTGAATCAAATGAATTCACTGAGACAGTTGGAATTCCTTGAGAAACCATCGATTTTCCTGTTGTTTGGATTCCTTAAGTAATGATAAGTGTGAATACTTGTTGAGCTTTTCAGACCTTCAGTGTTCAAACTAATCACATGTTAATAAATCGATGACCTAAACTCCATATCACTTGCCAATAACTTCAGTGAATGGAAATAGCATATCTTCATCCACTTTCAAACTCCATATCCCACAATTTTTGTCCCATCAAAATCGATGACCTAAACTATGATTGTATAAGCTAATAAATCTGATGCTATCAAGATAAAAATCAAATCGAAATAAAGAATGTTGAATTTTAAATGGATTTTGCTGTGCCGATTTTGTATTACTATTCCAAAACTAAGTCACACCAGCAAAACTTTGCCCAGTCAAATCTCTAAGAGGAGATCACCTAAAGCTCTTCTCATCACATTAACCTAACAATACACAATCCAGAACTGGGCAAACTGCAATTCAGGTCTTCGTATTACCAATATTTGTGGAACTGGATTGAACTAACCCTTCCTGGCCCGCTATCATCTCCTCATAACAAAGCATATAATATCATTTATTTTAAACATTATTTTAGAAAACGGTACTCAATAACAATCCATAATAAGCACAAGCATATGTATAACCTTGCTAATCTCCTCACTGCAAGAGCTCGAATTTGAAAATTGACAAATAGTTTGAAACCCCTGGTAATAATACAATGTGGCAAGCTGCTCGAAAAAGCGATAATAAATGAAAACACAAACCTCAAGCCTAATAAGAACATTTCTGTTTTGCAGAATTCTCTTATCCCATTCAGCTATTACGGTGGCATGTTTCCTGAATTTCGCAGTACGGTCTTGAAGCTCATTGTTCCAGTCCCTAATAATCTACAACGCAGACAATTGTGCGAGGTATATCTCAAAAGTGAAATAGTATCAAACTGGTTAATTACAGAAATGAAGTATTCAGGAAGCACATTCTCTAGCCTCCAGAGCATTGCCAATAGAAAAAAGTAATTGCCAAAGTGAAATTCAGCTAGCTGCAATTTAAATAGATAAGTGCAGTACCTCCTCAACGCTTTTGCCAACAATTTCTGATGGTAGCTTAGGTGCCTGGGATGCTGCTGGAGTGATAGATGTAGTAGTAGTCGGACTGCACAGAGAAAATAAAAAATATCAGTTCAGAATGAAGAATTAGTAGTAGAAATAGACCAGGGGAACTTGTACAACCCTGTGCTGCTAGCTTGAACAGCTGAGGAAGTTGCCTGAGTTGTGGTGCTGGTGGCTGATGTGCTAGCAGCAGCAGTAGAAACACCTATAGTATAAGAAAAACATATAAGCATAATGGTCAGTATAGTGCAGGTACAATAATGATGTTGGGATCTGAAGCAACGATGTAGATTCATTTGAGATGTTATTATGCTCTACAAACTGGATTCTGTAACTTTATGTGTGTGATGCTGTAACAATGAAGGTATTGGGACCAAATCCAGAAGCATAATAATTGGTTCAAATCAGACACGTAGGCATGGTAACAAAAACGCTGAAGAACAATTGCAGATGATGAATAACCATGTAAGCTCACCAAATGCCAGTGTGGGAGATGAGGTAGAAGCTGGTGTAGTTGTTTGAAGATTAAAATTTGGAAACCCCGTTGTTCCAGTCAAAGGAGCCGTGGTTGTCATGCCTGCAGATGTAGATGCACTTGTAACAGTGGTGGTAGTGGCAGTAGCTGCCGCTGCTGATGACGATGATGGCACCACTGCAAAACTGAAACTACTGGTAGAAGCAGTTGGGAACAATGACCCAGATGTTGCAGAAGCTGCAGCAGCTGATGGCACAGTGGAGGCACCAGTTGCAGACACGGAAGCTAAAGTTGGTGTAGAAGCTGCCGAAGATGAACCAAACGAGAATCCAGGCGTAGTGGCAGACGAGCTGCCTGCTGCACCGGTATTAGAGAACAATAAGGGAGCAGGTGCAGCCTGCGAAGTGGCCAAGGAGAAGCCAGTGGAGGGCGAGGACGCCGGTGTGGTTACTGTGGTGGTGGATGTGCTCTTGGCGAAAGCGAAGGCAGGGCTCGAGGAAGCAGATGAGAACAAGGAAGGAGCCGTGTTCCCCATAGTCGCGCTTCCTGCTGACGGTGTAAAGCCAAACGATGGGGCGGAAGCGGTTGTTGCTGGCGAGGAAGAGAACCCAAAGGATGGCGTGGTGGTCGCAGCAGGCGCTGGAGAAGAGGCGGTGGTGGTGCTGAAGAGGGGCGCGGAGGTGGTGGATCCGAACAGTGACGAGCCAGTGGAGCCGCCAAACCCTAAAGCCGGTGCTGATGTCGCGGTGGAGGCAGTGCTTGACGCGGCCGCCCCCGAGTTGAACGAGAAGCCGAATGATGGTGCCGGGGCGGCGGCCGTGGTAGTGGTGGAACCGGACGCCGACGAGCCAAAGCTAAAGCCCGTGGCGGCTCCAGAGAAGAGGCTTGGGGTGGACGCAGCAGAAGAGGCGGCGCCGAACAGACTAGATGTCGCCGACGCGGAGGAGGTGGCCCCGAATGGGCTCGGTGTGGTCGCTGCGGAGGAAGTCCCGCCGAATAGGCCCGGGGTGGTCGCCGCGGAGGCGGTACCACCGAACAGACCCGAGGAGGTCGCTGCAGAGCCGGTGGCGGACGTACCGAAGAGGCCGGGGCTGCTTGCGGCAGCGGAGGCGGCACCGAAGAGGCCAGGGCTGCTTGCGGCGGAGGTAGCAGCGACGAATAAGCTAGGTGTTGTTCCGGCGGAGGATGCGGGCGTTGCGCCGAAGAGGGATGGCGCGGACGCGGCCGATGAGGCGGCCGCCGTGGACTGACCGAACGAGAAGGGGGTGGATCCGAAGCCGAAAGTGGGGGAGGAGGCGGGCGCGGCGGCGGACGAGGCCCCGAACAGGGAGGACCCGAAAGTGGGGGCAGAGGAAGCGGCGGCGGAGGATGAGGAAAAGAGGGAGGAGCCGAAGGTGGGGGCAGGGGAGGAGGCAGCCGCCGGCTGGGAGAAGGAGAAGGCGGATGGGGTGGAGGAGAAGGAGAAGGGGGAGGAGGCCGTGGAGCCCGCGGCCGCGGAGCCGCCGAAACCGAAGGAGGTCGCCATGGCTGGGGCGGGGGTGATTTGGGCGAGATTTTAGCGTGGTTTTGCCGCTGCTGGCCCCACGGCCGAGCGGCTTGCGGGCCTTGGGTCGTCTTGCAGGGCAGGAGGGCTCCTCGCTTTGGTTGCCTTTTTGTGGCGCCTTTTGAAATCCTTTGAAACAGGGTTACGACTTAGCAGAGGTAAGAGAGGATCTGAGGGCAAATGTTATGGCTGGTGGCTTAGTATTAATTTAGCAAGATTATGCTCATGTAATATGGCCCTCTCTTATGATCCATATTTTTAAGCTTGTTTTTTTAGCCAGAATAATATTTTTCTCTCACAACAAATCAGCCGGGATAATGTTTCGGCTTGTTTTTTCAACAAAGCAAACGGGGCCATTACAGCAATTCAAGTTTGAACTTGTGTGATACTATTGGAAAATTATTTTAAACGTGATGTTTGAAACATTTTTAGTCAGTCATCACTTCTACAAAGAAAGGACAACGAAGAGTAATCGCATAAAAATAATAGACTAATTTTCTTATCAATAATATTTTTATATTAAAAAGATCAAACCAATGAGATATATGGGAGATATTACCTCTTTACTAGTATAATGCCCGTGCTAACGCAACGGTTTTATCTAGAGAATGATCATAAAAACATCCAATTTGTTATTTGTAGTTTAACCTTTACCCAATTATTATATTGTAGCCTAATTTGTCATGGATATTAGTCAATGCAGAAAACGTACGTGTAGGGAGGAGCCGGAGACAGAGCCATTTCTGGAGACATCGAGCGTCAGCATGACTGGTCGAGGATTTGCATTAAGTATAGCTATATGTTATATTTAAGATGGTATACATGGACAAACGTTATTTTAAGAATCATCATGACAAGGACGTTGTGGAGAAACGTCGTAATAAAAATTATATTAAATATAAATATTAGAAGTGTACTTATCTTTGGATAGAAATCTAGTCGATAGCGATAAAGTTGTCCGGTCCTCGTGCTTTTCGGCCTGTTGTGACGGTGGTCGCGCTTGTCATTCTTCGTGGCAATCATCATTGCGACGTGGTCTGGTGGTCGAGGTGGTCGGAGCTCGGCGGAGCCGCTCGGGACGTGGTCGACGTGGTCGGAGCTCGGCGGAGCCGCTCGGGACGTGGTCGACGTGGCTGCTCGATCAGTTTGGTGGTCGGAGGGCATGTACCTAGCTCCATCGCATGAGGAGGCAAAAGCCCTCGGACATGTCCAGCCGAGGTCGGCCTACTCTGAAAACCCGAGAATGATAGTCGGTTTTAACTGGTAGAGTTAGAATAACAATAGACTTCGAAGTGACACATTAGAGTGGTCGGAGAAATCATAATAGCTTTATTAAAATAAATCAAAAGTACAAGAGGGGTACATATCTTAATAGTTAAGCATAGAAACGCCTAAGCTTGTTGATGTGCTAGGAATTGGGTACGTCTGTGCCGTCTAGGCGAGCTAACCTGTAAGACGTAGGGCGTGTGACCTCCTTGATCATGAAGGGTCCTTCTCATGGGGTTGCGAGTTTGTGGACACTAGCCTGATTCGTCTTCCACTTCAGGACCAGGTCTCCGACCACGAAGAACCGCTCCTTAACGCACACCCCCCCTACTTGCTGATTTCATAATTAACAGGATATGCTCATGCGGCAAACCCCTTTTTTGGAACTCCGTGACATGCACATAGGTCGACGTGAGGCGATACCTTCCCTGTGGAATTGCTTAGCTTCGTCGTCATCGCTCTGATGTTCCATGTCTTCCCGGGGATCTGTTGCATGGGCAGCACGTGGTATGTTAAAAACTAACTCTTATGCAGTCATGTTTGTGTCATTAAAAAGCAACCCACCTCCTTCGTCATCAGATTCTTGTATCTCGTTGTTTGCCGGCTGGAATAAAGTTTATTCTCTAGTATAATGCACGTGCTAACGCAACGGATTTATCTTAGAGACGCACATGAAAATAACAAATGTTTTTTCCATAGTTCAATATAATTGCAGTAGTCATGCTGCAATCTCCAATTCAATGATTTAGTCTGTAAACCAAGTCTCCAAGGGTGAAAAAAGAAAATTCATGAGTGCTCTTGTGTCCTGCATCAGAAGCTTCACAGGATCTGATGGGGCATCATACCACACACAGCCACCGGTGACCACACTAAATTCTACAGATCGTCGGAGTATATCTGCAAACAAAGACAATAGAGATGCTTCTTGCTTGGGAGTAGTAATTGAAAATAAGTGATTTTTGACACACACATAAAAAAACAATTTGTATTTTCTTTTCATTCCTTCGAGCTTTAAATAGAACATGTTGACCTTTGGCACTCGTGCCTTTTTGGTTTTACACGGTAACACATTACACATAATTTTAAATCAAATAATTTTTTTATTATTTATAAAATCACATTTTTCAAAAGTATATAAAAAAAGAGAATGTGTGTCTATAATAAGATTACAATATCATCGTATTCTATTGTAACGAACATAATTTCATTCCTCCTCATTTTGACTCATACTCCAAAGCTCTAAAGCTGCTATACAATAGGCTACATGACATTAAAAACTCAAGTGGTATGAAGTACATAAACATTTGCAAAGTTAAGAGCTAACATCTCCATATCCCACACCAAACAACTCGGTGAGCTCTGATCGAATCATGTATGTTCAGCTTGCGTTACCATCATCAGAGTCCGTCTCCTTACAACATCTTCCTATTTCTCTCCTACTTCTCACATCCCCATACCAGACTTCAAATCTGTTTTTTAAAGACTTCGTACAGTTTTTCCAATCATAGACTTTCATAGGAATAAGCTCAAAAATATGGTGTAAAACATCATTATAATAGCATAGCGCCCACATTAAATTGCAGTGGTTAGCTACTAATTTTCCGTATAGTACTAAAATGTTGTATAAAACAAAGTACACTAAAAGAAAGTTTGTGTTTATCCTTACCAAGTGTCTATTTTGGATTTGAAGAATATATATTTTGGATTCATTGTTAGCTAGAACACTACAATTTCCATGACATGATAGCAGTTTTACAGGAAGTATGAAGATAATGAGAACAGCATACTTGAGGGGCGAGGGTGTTTGTGCTTGATTTGGCAATCATTTAGAAGTTCTCTTTATACGAGCAGTTACCTTTGTAGGTGCAACAACAGTAGGGAGACTTGAATGTGAAACATGAGTAAGCAACTAAGCATTGTTTCTCGAACTGAGATTTGCCCTTGTTCAGTTATCGTTGACAAAGAAGGTGGTAGTTGTATCTGTGGGGCTGAGCTGATAGAAAGAAAATATTAGTTTTGCTCTTGGACAGTAGAACACCGGTTCTTATGAATTTAAGTATGTTCCTTTGCCGGCTGAGGCTTGGGATCAGTGGCAAAAATAGAGATGTTAATTGCAGGTTGACGAAATGTGTAAATAAAAGATGTAAGTAAATGATACCTTTTTTTGGCTGACAGTGGCTTCGGATCAGCGCAAAAAAAAAGACGGTGCCTGCAGATTGCACTATATTATTAATAAGAAAGAATTAGAGAACACTTTATATATGTATAAAATGGCTTCGCAAAATCTAACTATTCTATTTTTCTGAATCAAGTCTAGATTTTTAGAATATGACATAGCAAGCCCAAAGCCAGCTCTTTTGAAATGATTAGCTCTTGTTCATTTGATTGTTCTTAAGGTTCATGAACCAATAATAAATAAAATGTGCATCCAGATCATTACTTTGACAACCAGACCTTACATGAACACAATTATCAATGATCGACTTTTATAATTATAATAATAAAAAAGTCATTTTTTAGTTGTAGTGTACGACATATTTTACAAAGAAAATATTTGCCTCATCTGATATAGTTTCGCCCGTATGAGTTTCTGGTTTGCCGGGTTAGCTTACCAATCAAGCCTCATAGACTCAATCTTTATATACATGTCAACAGCCCACTGTTGGAATAGTCATCCTCTAAACAACAGGATGTTAAAAAGACCCCGTCGAACTTGCATTAAGAAACAATAGTATTCTCGAGCGGTGACATATTTTCTAAATTGATTTTCCTCCATCGGGCTACCCAAGTTTTCACCTTGTTGTATGTCGTGACATTTTTCAAAGATCATCTATGTAGCAAGAAAAATTATTAGGGAAACTCAGAGCACATGAGTTAGTTAGATATAAATTTCAATTAATATAAGGATTTGTCTAAACCTGTGGAGTCATGTTCTAATGTTTGCACGAAGTTGGTGTGTCCGTCTATCATTGTGCCACGTGGAGTAGTAGCGGGGATGATAGATGCGTCGATTATAGGGCATAAATCTGTTCCAACCAAATCATCCTCCGAGATTATATAAAGGATATGACAATGGATCATAACAACCCTGGTATGGTTTAATATCTGGTATTAGATCATGTTTTCTTTTAAGAAACCGTAAGCTTCTGATTATTAAGAGTAAGTTTACACTTGTGAGGAAGGGTATTGTAAATTTTGGGAATAACTATAGCGCCATAGCGGTGGAAATACAGTTCATGAAGAGAAAAGTTTAAGGACACCTACTTAACAATGTCATTTTTGTGATCCAACCGTAAAGGGCGACCAGCACTGACTAGAATAGGACCAATTAATCATGAACCCAACGAATCAATCAAACAAGCTAAAAGAAATAGAATACCCTCTCAAGCAAGCATCCACACAGTGTTGTGCTCACCAGAACCAGTCCTCCTCTAAGATCAACGCTCCGATCCGAGTAGTGAGAAAGGTCACCGTCACTTTGATCTGGTACAACCAGTAAATCAAAAGATTATTACTTGCAAAATCAAGATAATACCGTGGAAACTTATGGTCTTGGATGCCAAAGCTTCCACTAATGTCGCAGAAGCCATGAAGTTCCCCATCAATGCATGAACGATTGGAAATCGGAGGAGCGGCATTGGCGGACTAACCTGCGCAGACCTCGGGGGAGGACAAATAGTGAGAGAGGAAGAAGCCCTAGGCGGGCTGGTTGTTGCGCCAACTCAGCGCCACCGCCACCCACTTGGCCGGCCACCGCGTCCGCTCCACAACCTCCACCCCAGGCAGGCCGCCTTCTTATCGCTTTCATGAGATCCGCCCATCGGCGAGGGGGCTGTCGCTCATCTCTGTGAGATCCACCCCCAATGACCAAATGCACCGCAGAAGTGTCGAGGGATCAAGACGCCGGTGTTGGAGAGGAGATGGCGCTGGGGTGCCTCGAGACAAGACGCAGAGGAGGCCACCGAAAGCGACGCGACACCGTGGGGCGCCACATGGCAACCGAGCGGCGCTGCACCGTGGAGCGGCAGAAGCCTTCCTTCCCCTACTGCCGGTGTCCGAGAAGTTCCGTGATTTTTGGCGGCGTGGCGTTCGTAATACTCGGTGGGGGCTGCATGACGTGGGTGTAGGAGAGAATGAGGAGATTTGATACACTCAATCCAGGCCCTCGATTGTGTAATGAGTAAGGAGAGAGAAAGCTTATAGTGCATCTGGACGGTTCGTTTGAAATGTGTTGTTTTCCTGGGTACACTTTTTGGGGTGGACTTAGAGGGGACATCTCAGCGGGGGTCGTTTTCTTGTGTGGACGTAGAAAAGAAAAGATGGTGCATTAGTAGGGTAGATGGATTTGTGGGGAGAATTTTATACATGCACCTAATAGCAAACCAATTAGAATTTTGTAGTGGGTATAAGCGTTGAGTACCTTACAAAATTATGTTATCAAAGTAGTGGGTAACTGTTGAGTACCTTACGAAATCCGATAAATTCTATCCAATAGGCTTTTGTGGGGAAGGTGAGTTTTGATGTGTTGGGTATTCTCACGTGTGGATAGTTGCTGTACTCGTACCTCATTCAATCCGCTCCCATCCTATGGTGTGGTGAATAAGACTAGCTACAACGTTACCGGTGTTGAAAAAACATCTCGGTATGCCACCTCACATCGATACCCCAAACCATATATGGCCACAGTGTCAACATCGATGCTTTACTGTAGGTGGGACCCAAAGTTTCAAAACCGTCTCCTTCCTTTCGAAGTCCTTCGCGCACTTGACCTTTCCCTTGCCATCAACGCCGACGCCCTAGTAAAATCCGCCCAAATTGATCTCCATCCACAAATCAAGGCCCTCCTTCTCCTCCAAATCTTGAATCCATACTACTCCTAGGTGGATCTGCTCGAAATCGCCCCCTGGAATGACCACTTCGCACCTGCATAGAAGGATAAACATCGGAGACTTCTTCTTCTCCTCTACGCCAAACCGCGGGGGCCGTGGTCACCCGCACTATGCCGAGCCGCGGAGCCCACCGTCATACACGCCTATATGCCGTGACACGGGGCTGCCGTCGTGCCACGCCTGTAGACTATGCGCCTACTCCGAGCCACGGAGGCCGCCGCCGTCGCCGTGCCTATGCACCGTGCTGTGGCCTATCGTCGCGGTGCGCGTGTACGCAGCCGTGGAGGCCATTGTTGCCTATATGCAGGGCTCGCCTAGCTCTCGATGATGAAGCACGACTGAATGATGTTGGTGGATAGATGAAGAAGGTGAGTGCTCAGTGCTCACTGCTCAGCGTGCGGAGGATAAACGGCCGGTTGAAAAAGATTTTTTTTACTCTTTCAGCACTGGGAAAGGAACATGCCTCGGGTAGACAAAAATTGAACTCGATATTAATAGCCACAATGATCAACACTTATGCTCCAACGCTCTCTCTCCTCTTTCAGCATCGCAAATCCCAACGTTGTGGGTAGTCTAAGCGCTAGGTCATGCTGAAATGTGGGGCCAAGGCGTAAACTATGTGCCTTAACGCACTATCTTGTGTCCCTGTAGGATTGCCCGTTAGCAAACAAATTCAATTCAGCTTTCAAATTGAAAGAGCCGCTACCGGGTCGTCCGGACAGCTCATGAGGACTATCCGCTAGTCCAAAAAAATCCAATTTCAGCAGTGCATACATATAGCTTTACAAATATGAGTTTCTATGATGCAAATCCTCGTGGTAATCATAATCAAGAAGTAGGTGCACACGAGTTATAACACATTGCATGTGAAAGGATATATAACCAGAGGCGAAGCCAACAAAAAGCTTCACCGAGGTCTTCGGGGCTGTTCGACAGGACTGAAAAATAAGCCAAAATATTGTTCCGGCTGATTGTTGCGAGAGGAAAATACTGTTCTATCCGAAAACACTGTTTATGTGAACAGTGTTCGTGAGTGCGCTGGCCAGCCCAGCCGAAGCTGGCCAGCCAGCCGAACGCGGCCTTCAACGTTGTAGTCTAGGATTTTTTTTATGTTATACACATTGCTATAGTGATTTCTCGCTGATTTTGAAAAAAAAACATAGGGGTCAGCTAACTCCAATAAAGAGGCGTAGCTCTTCCCCTGGGTATAACAATGAGATAATAGGTTCTTAGAGCATCTCTAAGAAACTCTATATATCATTCTTAAATGTTAGGAATAAAGATTTTGGTGAAAAACTATCCTCCAACAGTTTCTCTAAATGATTATCAAATATAGCCATCTTCTATTCTGAATTTTTCGCCAGCCAAATATAGAAGACGAGAATGACTCTCTAGAGTACGCATGAGATAGAAAAAAATTATTGGAGAGTGAAAAGACATAGAAAGCGATTTTTATTCAAATGACTCTCTAAATAAAAATTTAGATAATAAGATTTAGAAAGACTCATGGAGATGCTATTGGGTGAACAAAAGGGGCTGCGATCGTGGTAGGGCAGATCAAAATAATTATGTACCTGAGCAACGTGGGCACGTTTATAAATCATTATGAATCGAGCATTTGGATTGAGTTTGAAATAAGATATAGACTATTAGAATACCTGGTAATGGAAGATTATGCTATTAATTTCGAGGAAAAAATAAACCATCATCAACGATTAGTGACGAGTAATATATTATAATACTAGATATATGCCCGTACGTTGTACGATGTTATAAATTTTTGCCCACATTTTTTTGAACAATTTTTGCCCACATCACGACGGTTTTGATCCTTTTTAGATAGAAGATAATAAAAAATTAATGAACTTCTTTGCATTGAGAAGGATAAACTATTTCCAAATTTATTTAGGTCTTGTCTATCTTTTTTTCTCCCTCTATCCCAAAATAAGTTTGTCCTAAGTCAAACTATTTCAAGTTTGACCAAACTCAGACAAAAAAGTACTAATCTTTATGATACCAAATAAGTACTATTAGATTGATTATGGAATAAAATTTTATTTTCTATCTATTCGGTGTCATAAATATTAATGCTTCCTAATGAGCTTATCCGATCCGCATGTCCATCTTCCTCATGCTGGCATATTATTTGTTTGAACATGCGTTTTTTAAGAGAGGGGTGAGCGCGGCACAGGGTGAGGGACGAGGAGGGCGCAGACGATTGCCCTGTTTGCTTGGCTAATAAGCTATGGCTGAAAGTACTGTTGACTGATTTAGTGTGAGAGAAAAATACTATTCGTTGGCTGAAAAGGACGGTTTATAAGCCAAACGAACAGAGCGGATAAACCTTTCTATTTTTTTAATGTATATAAAGATGTGTCAATTGTAGAAGTCGGATATAGTAACCTCATAGATCAGATATTCAGCACAACAGAGAAAATTTAAGATATGTTAATAAATAAAGTCTTGCTGAATGTATAAATCGACATAGATCATGACATCTAAAAATAACAAGTTAGGTTATTCATGCAACAATAGTTACCAGGTTCCTCACACGCTAGCACTCTACAACGAACAGTGTCAATCTTGGGGCGTCACGTGGACATCTGTAACGTCACCTCGCATGCTTCTCCGAGGCGGCGGCGGCGTCCCTCTGGATTTTCGCTGGGCTGGAGATCCGTTCGTCCAACTTGAGTCGATTTTTGTTCGTTTCCTTTTGTGTAGCTTTTATTGATTTTTTTTAACAAGCTTTCGTCGAGTTTGAGGGGGCGATGAGAACGAGATCAAGTTAGGACACGGGGATTGACTGATGTCCGAGAGGAGCGATACGGAGGGGCGATGGTTTTTTCTTATGGTTTTAGTATCAGCATGTTGATGATTACTTTAGAGTTTTGCATATTCACTCCTATAAATACATGTATGCAAATACTATCCTATGAACATCTTTAAAGAACTAAGCCAATAGATCTCGAGATTCACGAAGTCATCAATGACGCATCGCTGTTGACGGAAACGTCGCCTATCACTGAAAGCATAGCGCCGTTAAATTCTAGAATAAATCTAGAAAAATATAAGTACCCATGCCAAATCGAGAACTTAGAACCCGGGTAGACAGGTTCCAAACCTAACAAACTGATCTTTGATCTGTTCGGTGTAGAGATATAATTTTACTTGTACCTGACGATATATTCATCAATTTAAATTCTCAAATAACTCGATTTAAATAAATAAAAAGGGTCTGTCTAGTTCTCCCCGGAATGCAGAATCCATAATCAAAACCCCCCTCAAAACCCAAAATGCAAAATAGTTTAGTAGGGTGTTTACTTCCACCCAAAATCCAGAATAGGAACTCAACTAATGACAGATTTGCCCTCATTAATACATGCAGATTGCATGCATGCATGCCGCTGCCTTCCAGGCAATTGACGCCCAGGCAATTGACCACAATCCATTCTTCCGCAGGAGACCGTAGAGGTAGCGCGACCGGACCCAGCTCCACCTCCAGTACTGCTGCGAGGAGCGCGGAAGCCTAGGGTTCGGCTTGCGCTGCGGGCGTCAATGGGAGGGGAGACATTGGGGCCGTCGAGATCTCCACCAGAGCGAAGGAGCCCCTGGGAGCCTCCCATGGGCGGCCATTCGGCGCCCTGCGAGTTGAGGTCAAGAGCCACCATGCCCGTCCTGGGAGAAGCGAAGCTGCTGGAACCCGGGGCGTTGAAGGCCGGTCGATTGTAGGTAGGATATCCGACGTTGGAGGGGTGTGGCTGGGACAGGAACTCCCTGGTGCCATCGACGTTGCCGTAGCCGTGGCCGTCACCGTAGTCGTCGTTGTCGCGCATGGTAGAAGCTGTCGGCGCCGTACCCGTCCATGCGGGCAGCTGCGAACCGGGAGGAGACGGTAGATCCTGCGAGCTCAGAGGAGGATCTGCGAGCTCGGAGGAGGATCCGGCCGGAGACAGAGGGAGTGGTGGCGGTGGGAGCGAGCGGCGGCGGCGGCTGAAGTGCGTCAGGGAGGAAGAGAACGGGGAGGAAGGGAACGAGCGGATGGGTGGGGGTACCGAGGGCAACGTAGACTTCCAAGCACAAAACGGGCTCAATTTTAGCCTATGGACTCCCAAATGCAAAATCCGAAATGAACCTTATTTTGCAAAAAAACTTGATAGTGTTTAGATCCATTTGGCAAAATGGTGGGCCAAAATCCAGATGTTTTTTATTCTGACGGGAACTAAACAGGGCCAAAATAAATTTCGTCTCGGGTCAGATCTCTGAACGCTGATCGCTCAGTCGCAGCTTGCAACCAATCGACTCGTGCCCTCTCTCGGCTAGATTATAACGCGGACAATAATCCAGGCGACCAGGCGTCCAAAACCAACTCCCTTAATTCGCGGAAAAAAAAGGAAGGTCAGTCGCCCACCCGATCCGATCCCCAAATTCTCCACAACCCCATGGCGGCGAGCTTGTGGCGGGCGGTGATGGGCACCGGCGCGGCGTCCACGGACGCCACCGACTCCGCGGGCGGCGGCGTCGAGTTCTGGCGCGTCCCGGAGCGCGTAGGTTGGCTGACCAAGCAGGGCGAGTACATCAAGACGTGGCGGCGGCGGTGGTTCGTGCTCAAGCAGGGGCGGCTCTTCTGGTTCAAGGAGTCGACCGTCACGCGCGCCTCCGTGCCCCGCGGTGTCATCCCTGTCGCCTCCTGCCTCACCGTCAAGGGCGCCGAGGACGTGCTCAACCGACCCTACGCCTTCGAGCTCTCCACCCCGCGCGAGACCATGTACTTCATTGCTGACACCGAGAAGGAGAAGGAGGAGTGGATCAACTCCATCGGGCGCTCCATCGTCCAGCACTCCCGCTCCGTCACCGACGCCGAGGTCGTCGACTACGACAGCCGCCCTGGCGACAAATGATTGATTTGTGAGCAAAAGGACCCGTTACACCTGTAACTCTGCAGCGTCTCTATGCTACTTTAACTCTGCAGCGTTTCTATGCTACTTAGTTTCGCACTTGTTATTGTTGTTTTGTGGATATGATCTGTGCATTTGTATAGTATTTTGGTCATTGGGGAATAAGTTCGGGATCATGTATAGCGTGCTATCTGATACAGCACCGCAGATCGGTTCTCTACATTCAAATTTGTGCACTGCCGTTTGATTTGTTTGGTCAATTGTTTATAGTATTTGGTTACACCTCTGGACGTGTGAACTTACAGCAATCCAACAAGAAAATTTTCATGCTGCTTTTAATTTGCTCCTTTGAGTGTCATATTAGCTTAGACCCATGATATTACTTGATTGCTCCTGTTGTCTTTGAACCATACTTGAATTGTATCTCATTTAGTTGATGAAATCTTGGTTTGCCCATTCTAGCAACTATGTTTCCTTGGCCATGATGATCTCAGAGCAATTATCTGCTTATTCAGGAAAGACCTCTAAGATTCTGTTGTCTTCTGCGCGAGCATATGAAATGCACCGGGCATTGGCTTCCTATACTGAAGGTCTAGACTTCAGTGTTACTTGTGAGCTCATATCCTCGATTTGTGTTTTGAAAGCCATGTTGATGAAAATGGATTAAACTGTTGTGGTTTTCTGTTCATCAAAACAGCTAGAAACACCGATCTTATAGTTTATTTGCAGATGATTTGGTAAGTCAGCGGATTGTCTGCCTCATCTTTAGGTTGTATAATGTGCTAATGACCTCAGCCTTATTATGTCAAAGGTGGATGCTATCATGCTATAACCCAGTGATCAACAACCCACGCTAATTTGCATGGTTGTGCTTAATTCACATTTAACTTATGCATCAAATATGTTCGCAATGAATCTTGCAATTCTTGTCCGTAGTGACTTAGTGTATCAGTTATTATTATTATCTCTGTTTATTTTGTTCTGAAATGCTATTTATATTCTTATGTATGACTCAAGGATACCTTTTGCATTGCATGTCTGTAAGACTATTGTCTTACCTGTGACTGCAACATTGAATTCAAAGTGTCGAATATTAAGACACATTCATCCTCATATTTGCAACAGTTTAGAATGGGGACCAAAGATGATAATAGATACTCTCTCCAGGCCTCTAGTATGAGTAAAAATACTTGTCATTTTGGGCATGGCATATAACCTTTGACCATTGTTTTGTACTCGAATATATTTACAATCTAATTAATATATGAAATTATATAAGTAAATATCAAGGAAAACCTGTATGTAGGACTTATATTTCCAAGCTAAATATTTTAAAAGGTTGTTGATAGTCAAAGTTTCACATATTTGACTGGATATTGTCCAAAAGGCCAAGTATTTGTGACTGAAACGGAGTATTATTTGATATTAAAGCATGTAAAGAAAGTTGTCAGCAAACCAAATGGTCTGCATCCAGATGGAGAATGCAAAGATAAGTATAATAGCTAAGTCATTATCTAATTGCAAACTTCTGCTGAGTTAGGCTAGTTAGAACGCTGAAGTATGGTGGCAATGACACCCAGGTTCGAAGTCTAGCACAATCTTCTTAAGAACAAAATCAGGACGATGTTTCTCCTGGTCAAGTTTTTAAGGCTATTATCTAATTTTGATGCTTGTATCATGTGAACCTTTTAACATAGGTTTATAACTCTTATCCAGGCATACTTGTGGTTGCCCCTTTTGTGAATTCTGTCAAATATATAAGTTTTTTCATTCCTTGTGGAGATTTGTGTCCTCCTGTATACCCAGGGTTTCTTCATACAATTTAAAATCCAGTGTTGCTTCTGCTGTATACCATGTTACGAGTTAGCTGCCACATGTATCCAACAATACATTTGCCTCCAGAATCTAAGGTTTTTGGGCTGGTACTTAAGTAGCTGTTGCTATGCTATCGCATGTCTTGCTTTATAATATTTGTCCCGAATCATATTGTCCTTATTGAAATTTAAGTCGTGAAGCTTGTGAGAAACATTTGGAAATCTGCTGTTGATGCTATCTTAATTCCTCAGAGTTGGCCGTTTTCCGTTTCAGATCCCTTCAACTTCCAAGTGAACTCAGTAAGCACAAGACCAACATCATGTCTTATCTTCCCTGGACTGATCAGATAGTCTACCTCTTCTTCATTGTTTCGTCATGCATCATCCTAATATAAATCTTGGTTCGTCAGACTGGAGCCGCTCATGGATACAGCATGTGGCAGAGCTCACGTTCATTTGCTCTGGTTTCTTGTCCTCTGGTTCCATCCTGTCCGTATTGAATTGCAAGCATGCCTAAGTATCCTTGTGTCTGCGCGCAGCGCGTGTGCTTGCGGAGCACAAGCGCTATCGCACGCACGGATGACATTTTGGATGGCTAAAACCACGTACGCCCATCGTTAAGCCATAAGGCGTACCCAACATACAAGGATCATACATGATTCATTAAAGGCTTAAAGTCATAATGCGTAGGTAACGTACAAGGATCATACAGGATTTAGAACGCCTCACACTAGCTCTTTGCTCGTCCTCGAATAAAAATAAACGTAATTATGAAACAAAACTTCAAGAGTAGGTACGATGCTAGTATAAAAGTTACTCCAAGTTGAATTTTAAAGTGACTGCTATGTTACCTTGAGCGATTAAAAAGTGGAATTGGTCTGATACCAAGTCATCACTATCCCTCTATAAAGCATTCTTAGAGTTTTTATATCTTTTGCAAGAGAAAACATAGCTTGTACTTCTCCTTAAATGGTACTCTGTCACTCAGTGGTGTTTGAATTCTCATCAAGGCATTGATGCTTTACCTTTCTTTCTACTTCTAATAGGTGTATGTAGAGCTTCAGGTAGGATAAGAGTAAGACATACTTGCATTGCATATATTGCTAAGTCAAATAATAGATCCATGGAGAAATATGTCATACCCCTAGATCAAGATCTGCATGTGTGTGGTATATGATAAGAACTTTGGTGATACTCATTGTCATGTATGATCTCTCTATGATTATTATACCTAAGACATGCCTATCTTTTTTTCTTCTTTCCTTCTAATGCATGGGCCTCTATGTGCTCACATATCTTCCTTTTTCTATGTATAGACTTTCATGTACCCATTATTTTTCCAATACTTTTGCATAACTCATGTCTCTTTTACAAAACTATTGGAGAGAGATCATACTTTGAACTTAGAGTATTTATATGTGGGAATGAAAGGCATGCTTTTGTATACTTTCAGTGCAGAAGCAGCAGGTGCAGGTGGCGTGTAAGCGATCTTGATCATGGGGCCATGAAAATTTTCTCGAGAGCTCAATACAAAAAACTAATTCAACTCGCTTTTGCAAGCTAGACTAAGATGCCCTATGGGCCATGCAATTACCCAAAAGCCTAGGAACATTTCGAGGATCCAAGCTAGGTGCAAATTGTAATTGGGGAGATAACCCCTCAACTCCCTTTATTTGAATACAGACAACACCGTAACTAATGGAATAACCAAGAATAAAACCCTAATTTCGATCTTTCCTTGTGCATTGGCTTCTTGTCGGGTATCGATATTAGGGATACCCAAAGAAAGGAAGTTAGCGCCGACGTAGACTTCTCTGGATGAAGCAAGACGTATTAAAAGGTCTCGTCTGACCCCAAGGCCACAGGGGTCTCACCCAAGGCCGCGGGCTCCGTCTCGCACGACCCCAAGGGTGCGGGCTCCGCCTCACCCGACCCCAAGGCCGCGGGCCCCGTCTCGCCCGACCCCTTGGACGCGGGCTCCGTCTTGCCCGACCCCAAGGACGCGGTTTCCCCCTCGCCCGACCCCTTGGGTGCGAGCTCTGTCTCGCTCGACCCCAAGGCCGCTAGGGTCTCACCTAAAGCCGCGGATGGGTGCGGCCTCCGTCTCGCCCGACCCTAAGGGCGCGGTTTCTGTCTCGTCCGACGGGGACCTGTACCGCCGCCAATCACTCCAGGTCCAAGCGTATGGGCCTGGGTCAAAACTCTGATATCAGGGAAGAGACTAGCACGCCTCGATGTAACCCGTGGCCATAATGGGCCATACCTGAGGGTTCACATCAAAAACAGCGTCGGGCGTGCCAGTGCTGTTCTGCCTAACCCTCGTACGAACGCTGACAGGCGCGTCAGTTCACCACGACGTTCGTCAGGACAGAATGGAAAGCCATGACCGGCAAACAACGCCTGCACATGGCGTCAGTGACGAACAGGGCCGCGACGTGGAGCCGTCCCTGTTGACATCTACAGGGTCGACGGGGCCCGCATGAAGAGGAAGGACCCGATGATCTTGGAAGCCATCTTCTCTCTCTGGTTCTTCTCATTTTCCTCCGTTGTACCCCGTGCTCTCCCTTGGCCTATAAAAGAGGAAGCAGGGCACCCCATGAAAAGGGGGGGCTAGATCCGCACAAGAGCACGACACGAGCACACGACTGAGCAGCGATCGAGCTCTCAGCATCCGTTCACTCCTTTCACCAGAGACTTGGGATCCTTTCCCTCTCTCGCTTGTTTGTAACCCCTACTACAAACTTTCAGTGCTACTAACACGAGCAGCAGCGATGAACTGGATGTAGGGACTTTCTACCTGAACTAGTATAAACCTCGTGTCCTCTAAGCATACCATCCGAGCTAGACGCGCAAATACAAATTTACTCGTCGGTGGTCCGAAAACACCGACAGTTGACGCGTCAGGTAGGGGCTTTTTTGCGTGTCTCGACGTCCACATCAGGCCTCGGATGGCTAGTCACAGCGTCAGCTGGGTCCTGGGCACGCACGTGCGCTTCGGGAACCTAGACTTCATCGTTACGACGGAGGGAGAGTTGACGCAGGCTCCCACCGCCGTCCAACCCCTCCACTTCACCGGCCTCGAAGCGATCGCCGAGGCGCTTGAGGAGCTGCAACTGCACGCACCGAAGGCTCGCACCCCTAGGAGCGACCAGCTCCTTAGCTTCGATTACGGGAGGCTAGAGCGCCAGCTCGGTACCTTCTTGGGACCCCGACCGTCCCGGGAGGACCTGCGCCACCTCACCTTCTCGTTCGCCAACGTCATGACGCAGCTTGCCGGAGGAGAGCCGCTCTCCCTAGAATACCTCATTCGGAGCGCCCCAACAGCATTACCGTCCGATCTCCGCAATGCCGTAGAGACCGTTGGCCACCTTGTAGCGCAACGCACGCCTCTATCCCCCGCGAACGACGAGTTCGTGGGGATGACCGAATATGTCGTGGAATCTTTCCACGACCTCCTCACGAGAGACTCGGGGTCACCCTCCGACTCTGACTCCAGCAGGGGGGCCATCACCCTTCTCATGAATGTTTCATGGCAGGTACCCCCGAGGGATATGTCAAAAGCATCCACGAGGGAGAGGCTACCCCAACGAATGACCTCGATGACGAGGTCGAGGGGGATACAGGGGCCCCACCTCGCCTGCGGGTAAAGCAGCTAAAGGCCTGGCACCAAGAGATCGAGGAAGCACGACTCCAGCTAGAGCAGGAACATGCGGAGCTCGAGCGAGAGATCGAATGCCATAGAGACGGTGGGCGTGCACGCGCCGTGGCCCGCGATGTGAACTGGAGGATCATTGAGGATGACGAAGCCCTCCCACACTTCACCCGGGCAAGCTAGAATATCGTTGTTGTGGCGGCCTTGCTCTAGGGGCTTCCGAAGCCTGCAACACCCGAGGATTGTCGGGCCCATCACGAGATTCGCACGCTACTCGAGCGTACGGTGGCGCAGCAGGTCAAGAGCTCGCTGTCCCGACGACGCAAGCTCGACGCCAGCCAGCGCGCGCCCTCAGAGCGACCCGACAAGGACGTATCAGTCCACCAGGCGCAGCAAGGCGGCCGCTCGCGCACCACGGTCCCGGTGCATAAGTGTCTCGGTCTCCACCGTGATGCGCGTGACACCCTCGACACCCGTAGGCATACCCACGGCGATGCGAGGGAGGAGGCTAGCCGCGGCTACCACCCTCGTCTTGGCGGGCACGACGATAGCGGCGAGGACTGAAGCACGAGCACCGACTTGCTGGGACCTCAGGCCTTTGGCCGACATATCCTCAACGTCGTCTTCCCACTACGATACCGACCTCGACCAATATCCTGAAATACTATGGGGAATGAACCCTAGACTGTGGCTCGAGGATTATCGGCTTGCTTGCCAAGCCGATGGAGCGGATAATGACGATTTCATTATCCGCAACCTTTCATTGTTCCTGGCCGATTCGGCGCGAACGTTGTTGGAACACCTTCCGCCCAACTGAATCCAAAGTTGGGCGAACCTAAAAGAGATCTTCGTGGGAAACTTCCAGGGCACATACGCGCGTCCTGGGAACCCATGGGATCTCAAAAATTGCCGACAGAAGTCCGGGGAAACTCTTCGTGGGTACATCCGTGCTTCTCCCAGCAGTGCAACGAGCTACCCAACGTCGCCAACACCGACGTCATAGGAGCTTTCCTGTCTGGGACCACCTGTGAGTCCCTGGTTCACAAGCTGGGACGTAAGGGCCCGCGAACCACCAAGGAGCTCCTCGACATCACCACCAGCCACGCCTCAGGCGAGGAGGCGGTCGGGGTGACTTTCGACCGCCTCAAAGGCAAGGCAAAGCGGGATGAGGATGTCGGTGAAGGCGCCTCCAACCGTCCCATCAAAAAGAAGAACAAGCAGCGGCACAAGGGCTCGCTCGTGGCCTCCGCCGACCGCAAAGGGGTCGGATGCCCGCCGAGGGTACCCCGGACCATTTCGAGAAGCCGCTCGAAGGGCCATGCCTGAACCATGCTTTCCCCGCCAAGCACCTATACAAGGACTGCGTCCTCATAAAGTAGTTCTTGTCCGGAGGCTCCGACAAGGGGGAGCACAGGAAGGAGCCCAAGCCGACCACAGACGACACCGAGGGGAAGGACGGTGGATTTCCGGCGCGGGAGGGCTGCCTCATGATCCTCGGAGGGTCAGCGACCTACGACTCCAAGCGTCGTGAGAAGCTTGCACGCCGTGAGGTCTATACGGTCGAGTTGGTCGCGCCAACCTTTCTCCAATGGTCAGAGTCCGCCATAACCTTTGATCGGACTGATCACTCGGAAAGCGTCCCATAGCCAGGAAGATATCCGCTCGTGGTTGACCCAATCATCAGCACGAAGCGGCTCACCAAAGTGTTGATGGATGGAGGCAGCGGCCTCAACACCATGTACGCTAAAATGCTAGACGCCATGGGCATCGACCGAGCGCGCATCCGGCCGACCGGGGCACCTTTTCACGGCATCGTGCTAGGAAAGCAGGTCATACCACTTGGGTAGATCGATCTGCCCATCACCTTCGGGGATCCGACCAATTATAGGATGGAGACCCTTACCTTCGAGGTGGTCGGGTTCCACAGAACCTACCACACCATCCTGGGACATCCATGCTACGTGAAATTCATGGTTGTCCCCAACTACACCTACCTGAAGTTTAAGATGCTGGGTCCACGCGGGGTCATCACCATTGGCACCTCCTTTCTGCGAGCCTACGAGTGCGAGGTCGAGTGCTGCAAACACGCCACGGCAATTGTCACCTCCAAAGAGCTTGTGGCCTTTAGGGAGGAGATCGTCGAAGAAACACCCGACCCTAAGTGGTCGGTCGGGTCTTTTGAGCCTGTAGAAGGTGCCAAAGAGGTCCTCATAGACCCTAGCAGCTCTGAGGGCAAAGTGATGTGCATTAGCACCATGCTTTCCTCCGAATAGAAAAAGCGCTCGTCGACGTCCCCCGCGCCAACAGAGACATCTTTGCGTGGAGACCCTCGGACATACTAGCCATTTTGATAGAAGTCACCGAGCACACCTTAAAAAGCAGGCTAGGCTTCAAGCCGGTAAAGCAGCGCCTGCGTTGCTTCGATGAGGAGAAACACAGGGCCATCGGTGAAGAGATTGTGAAGCTTTTGGTGGCCGAGTTCATCAAGGAAGTATACCACCCCGAGTGGTTAGCCAGTCATGTTCTTGTACGAAAAAGAGTGGGAAATAGAGAATGTGTGTTGACTACACGGGTCTCAACAAAGCATGTCCAAAGGATCCATTTCTTTTGCCACACATAGACCAAGTAGTCGACTCGACCTCAGGGTGCGAAACCCTTTGCTTCCTTGATGCCTACTCTGGGTACCATCAAATCACGATGAAAGAGTCTGACCGGCTCGCGACGTCTTTCATCACCCTGTTTGGATCATTCTGCTACGTCACAATGCCATTTGGCCTGAAGAACGTGGGAGCTACATACCAATGCTACATGCTCAAGTGTTTTGGGGATCTCATTGGGTGGACCGTTGAAGCCTATGTGGATGACATCATGATCAAATCCAAACGGGCTGACCAGGTCATAGCCGACCTAGAGCAGGCCTTCGTGAAACTCCGAGCAAACAACATTAAGCTCAACCCCGAGAAGTGCGTTTTCAGAGTCCCAAGGGGTATGCTGCTAGGTTTTATAATCTTCGAGCATGGCATCGAGGCCAACCCGGAGAAGATCTTGGCCATCACGAGGATGGGCCCGATTCAGAACATAAAGGGGGTACAACGAGTTATAGGGAGCCTCGCCACGCTCAGCCGCTTTATCTCGTGCCTCGACGAACGAGGTATGTCCCTCTATAGGCTTCTGAAGAAGGCCAATCGTTTCGAATAGATGCCCAAGGCCTAGGAGGCACTTGACACGGTCAAGCAGCTTCTGACGAAGGCCACGATCCCGCCCCTCCGACCAATGGGGAACCACTTCTGCTCTACATTGCGGCCACCACGCAAGTGGTTAGCACCGCCCTAGTGGTAGAGCGAGAAGAAGACAGACAAGCCCTCAAAGGCAGCGTCCCGTGTACCTCAAAGGCAGTGTCCGATTCTAAGACTCGCTACCCCCAAATCCATAAGCTCCTGTACGTCGTCCTTATCGCTAAGAGGAAGTTACGTCACTACTTCGAGTCACATCCGGTGACGGTCGTGACGTCCTAACCTCTTGGCGAGGTCGTCCAAAACTGGGATGCCACAGGAAGAATCGTGAAGTGGACACTCGAGCTGATGGGTTAAGACATTTCATATGCCCCTTGGACGACCATCAAGTCCCAAGTGCTGGCCGATTTCGTTGTAGAGTGGATCAAGGTCCAAATGCCGCCAGCAGTCATCGACCCAGAGTACTGGACGATGTACTTCGTTTTGCCCCTTAGGGTATGCATGAGGTACATGGTTCTCATCCATTTCCCCTCCTCCAACAATGTGGCCGAGTATGAGGCACTCATCAATGGCCTACGTATCACCATCGAGTTGGGTATCTGACGGCTCGACATCCGAGGCGACTCCCAGCTGGTCATCGACCAAGTCATGAAGGAGTCAAGCTGCCACAATGCCAAGATGGCTGCATATTGCCAAGAAGTCCGCCTGCTAGAAGACAAGTTCAACGGTCTCGAGCTCAATCACATCCCGAGGCGTCTCAACGAGGCGGCTGACACACTAGCGAAAACAACGTCCGGCCGAGAGCCGGTGCCGACGGGCGTCTTCGCCAGCAATCAATATAAGCCCTCGGTCCGCTATGAGGAGTTGGAACAAACTGGTAACTCGTCGCCTGCCCTGGGCTCGGGGGCTAACCAGCCGGCGGCTCCATCCGACCCCGAAGTCATAGAGCTTGAGGAGGATCCAGCGATAGAGCCCGACCCTCTAGACGATTGGAGGACGCCTTACCTCGACTATCTCCTCCATGAGGTGCTGTCGACAGACAAAATGGAGGGTCAGCGGCTCACGTGTCGCGCCAAGTTCTTTGTCGTTATTGATGGCGAGCTCTACAGGCGAAGCCACACCGGGATCCTGCAGCGCTGCATCCCCATCGAACAAGGGAAGCAGTTGCTGAGTGATATCCACGGTGGGGTCTGCGGGTACCATGCCGCGCCTAGGACCCTGGTTGGAAACGCATTCCGACAAGGCTTCTACTGGTCGACCGTAGTAGCTGACGCTGAACAGATTGTGTGCACCTATGAAGGGTGTCAATACTACGCTCGGCAGACCCACCTGCCTGCCCAAACACTCCAAATGATCCCCACCACGTGGCCGTTTGTGGTCTAGGGGCTCGATCTGGTCGGACCTCTCAAGAGGGCGCCTAGGGGCTATACGCACTTGCTTGTCACCGTAGACAAGTTTACAATGTGGATAGAGGCTCGACCAATCTCCGTGATCAAGTCCGAGCAAGACGTGTTGTTCTTCCTTGACATCGTCCATTGCTTTGGGGTCACAAACTCCATCATCACGGACAATGGCACGCAGTTCACCAGAAAGAAATTCCTCCGATTCTACGATGAATTCCACATCCGCGTTGATTGGGCCGCCGTGGCGCACCCCCGCACGAACGGGCATGTCGAGCGCGCAAACGGCATGGTCCTACAAGGCCTCAAGCCTAGGATCTTCAACCGGTTGAACAAGTTTGTCGGCCGATGGGTCACAGAGCTTCCCGCGGTGCTCTAGAGCCTAAGGACGACCCCAGCCGGGCCACCGGCTATATTCTTCATGGTCTATGGTTCTGAGGCTATCCTCCTGACTGACCTCGATTATGGAGCGTCGAGGGTCAGGGCGTACGATGAACAAGGAGCCGAGCCATCCCTCGATGATACCATGGACCAGCTAGATGAAGCGCACGATGTCGCCCTCCTCCGCTCGGCCAAGTACTAGCAAGCGTTGCGTCGGTACCACAGCCGTCGAGTACGGGGTCGGGCCTTCAACGTTGGGGACCTGGTGCTATGCCTCGTCCAGAGCAACAAGAACCTCCATAAGCTCTATCCGCTGTGGGAGGGACCGTATGTCATCACGGAGGTGCTCCGACCAGGCACCTACAAGCTCAAAATCATCGACGGTGAAGTCTTCATCAACGCCTAGAACATCGAACAACTATGTCGCTTTTACCCTTAATTTGCTCACACTTTCTCTTATCAGTTCCGCTATCAACTCCTCGATCTTTAGTGACACCCGACCCTAACAACGGTATGGGGTCGAGCCTCACTCGAGGGCTGATAAGGGCATATCTATCCGATAGACATTCTCTACACCCGACGTTTTCTCACGTTAAGACCCAGAAGCGAGGGTCGCGGAAACAAACGTTGAGTAAAACTGGTCGTACTGCAAGAAACCTACGCCCCAGCGGCTACGGCGTTTTTGCTCACCAGCGTGATAAGAGGTTTTTCCGCACCACGAGCTTTTTAGCCTTAACTACAGAAAGAGTCGGTATGCGTTTAAGAGTATATCCATCTGGCAAACATTCTATGTGCCCAACCCTCTCTCACGTTGAGACCTAGAGGCAAGGGTTGCGGAAACAAATGCTGAGTAAAACTGATCGGATTGGAAGAAACCTACGCCCCAGCGGCTATAGCGTTTTTGCTCACCAGTGTGATCAGAGTTTGTTCACCTGCACCCTGAGCTTTACAGCCTTAATGATGAAAAGGGTCAGAACGCATTTGTTTGGCCATAACGAAATTTAAGAGCTAAAAATTAACCTTTTTATACAAAAAGGGGAGAAGGGCTAAAAATTTGTTTGGCCATAACAAAATTTAAGAGCTTGTCCATTTATTACAAGTTCGCTGCCTGGCTTATCTGCCTAACTAATTTCTTGGGCGGGATGATCTCATCCTCTATCTCCGTAGGTAAGTCCTATGCCAACGGGTCACCCAAGTCGATCGGACGGCTCGGCCTGCTGCCGATAGATGGGTAAGAAGAGTAGGATGCCCCATGCGTGTTATGCTAACTCTGTCACGAATGATGGACCCAGATTCCACTCGGACATATCCGATAAGAGCTCCCCGAACCCGTCACTCGAGCCATCGAGGTAAGTCCTATGCCAGCGGGTCACCCAAGTCGATCGGACGGCTCGACCCGCTACCGAGAGATGGGTAAGGAGCAGTAGGATGCCCCATGCGGGTTATGCCGACTCCGTCATGAATGACAGACCCAAATTCCACTTGGACATATCCGGTAAGAGTTCCCCAAACCCGTCACTCGAGCCATCGAGGTAAGTCCTGTCCCAGCGGGTCACCCAAGTCGATCGGATGGCTCAGGCCGCTGCCAAGAGACGGGTAAGGAGCAGCAGGATGCCCCATGCGGGTTACGCTGACTCCGTCACGAACGATGGACCCAGATTCCACTCGGACATATCCAATAAGAGCTCCCCAAACCTGTCACTCGAGCTATTGAGGTAACTTTACCAACCTCCATTTTACTTTCTAGTGCATGATCATTCAATCATCCATTCTCATACATCCAAGCATCACATATGCAATTATTGCATCACAACGCTTCGCGTCGCGTCATGAAGCGGTAGTCGTCTCATTTGATATGAGCAGTGACCGACCGAGGTTCGAAGGCTGGCCCGCGAAGGGCTCGAGGCCGCCTCGCGTCGAACAGAGCCAGGGGTGAAAACGCAGATGAGCCCCAGCGACCCTTGCCCGACCCGCTCAGAAGCAGACAGGGTCATCTAGACCTTCTTGTTTGATCCTAACCTTGAGTCATACCCACAGAATCTCCATCGAGGGAAGGCCAGCAGGCCACCTGAGTCGGTCTCCGGAACGACCCGGGCATCTGCCAGGAGGCGGGTTAAGGAGCAGTGGAATGCCACATGAGGGCTATGCCGACCCCGTTATGAACGACGGACCCAGATTCCACTCGGACATGCTCGTTAGCGAGCTCACCGAGCGCGACACTCGAGCCATCGAGGCAAGTGACGTTACCTCAACCCCTCTGGTTACAGAAATCGCGGATGGGGTGGCGATCACAAAGATAAGCCGACTCTCGACCGGACCCCCGCTACGCGTGGGGGCTCGAGGAAAGTTGGACTCGCAAGGAGACCGAACGAGCGGTTGTAGAACGACAGACCCCCGTAGGGGTCGGAATCAGTAAAGACCTTTTCTGACCCACCAAATCTCACGACAATACCCCCGAGGGGTCCGATCACGATGAAAGGGAATCACCATCCCTAGGACACGACGCGGGCTACAAAAAGAAGGCCAAGGCCCTCAGAGTCCTCTCGTCCGGAAAAGCCTCCAAAGGAGTATTCTACTCCTCCGCAGGCTCAGAGGCTAGTGTCGGGTATCGATATTAGGGATACCCAAAGCAAGGATGTTAGCGCCCACGTAGACTTCCCTGGATGAAGCAAGACGTATTAAAAGGTCTCATCCGACCCCAAGGACGCAGGGGTCTCACCCAAGGTCGCGGGCTCTGCCTTGCCCGACCCTTGGGTGCGGGCTCCGTCTTGCCCGACCCCAAGGACGTGGTTTCCGCCTCGCCCGACCCCGTGGGTGTGGGCTCCGCCTCGCCTGACCCCAAGGCCGTGGAGGTCTCACCCAAGGTCGTGGGCCCCGTCTCGCCCGACCCCTTGGACCCGGGCTCCGTCTCGCCCGACCCCAAGGACGCGGTTTCCGCCTCGTCCGACCCCTTGGGTGCGGGCTCTGTCTCGCCCGACCCCTTGGGTGCGGGCTACGCCTCGCCCGACCCGAAGGGCGTGGTTTCCGTCTCGTCCAACGGGGACCCGTACCGCCGCCAACCACTCCAGGTCCAAGCGTATGGCCCTGGGTCAAAACTCTGACACTGTGGCCATGACGGGCCATACCTGAGGGTTCACATCAAGAACAGCGTCGGGCGTGCCAGTGTTGTTCTGCTTAACACTCGTACGAACGCTGACAGGCGCGTTAGTTCACCACGACGTCCGCTGGGACAGAATGGAACGCCATGACCGGCAAACGACGCCTGCGCATGGCGTTAGTGACGAATAGGACCACGACGTAGAGCCGTCCCTATTGACGTCTATAGGGCCGGCGGGACCCGCATGAAGAGGAAGAAGGACCCGACGATCCTGGAAACCTTCTTCTCTCTCTAGTTCTTCTCCTTTTCCTCCGTTGTAACCCGTGCTCTCCCTTGGCCTATAAAAGGGGAAGCAGGGCACCCCATGAAAAGGGGGGCCAGATCCGCACAAGAGCACGACACGAGCACACGACTGAGCAGCAATCAAGCTCTCAGCACTCGTTCACTCCTTTCACCAGAGACTTGGGATCATTTCTCTCTCTTGCATGTTTGTAACCCCTACTACAAACTTTCAGTGCTAGTAACATGAGCAGCAGCGACGAACTGGACGTAGGGACTTTCTGTCCGAACCTGTATAAACCTAGTGTCCTCTAAGCACACCATTCGAGTCAGACGCGCAAATACAAATTTACTCGTCGATGGTCCGAAAATACCGACACTTCTCTTAGCTACTATGTTGCAAGCAAAGTTCTCTAGCTCTCTTGCATTGAAGAGAGTTTTGTGAGCAAAGTCCTCTAGCTCTCTTACATTGAAGAGGGTTTGTGGGCTTCATGATCCTAATCAATGCTATATCAGTCTCTTTTGGAATGTTCTATTACACATTTATGCAACATATCATGTAGGCCATGTATGTTTCTTTGTTCACACGCTGAGAGTTTAATGAATAATTGCATCAATTTCAGTCATTTTTAGCTTGATGATTTATTTTTTTGTTGGGATGGTTTGTATGGTTAAAAAAGTAAACTAAGATATTATTTTATTTTAATTATGTGTTCCAAGAATACAAGGATGATGCAATCTTGGAATTTTGATTTGACTTTTTTTTTGGAGACCCAGTTACAAACGCAGACGTTCACATACATGAGCGCACACTCACCCCTATGAACGCACGCACGCACACCTTACCCCCTATGTGCACCTCCGAAGAACCAAGTTGGATCATCACACCGTGATTAAAGGGTTAATAGGCATATGGCTTATAGATTATTTTGGTATGCATATTTCATTGCAAGTAACAATATTGTATACGTCCATTACATATAATTTTTTTATAAACATGTTCATGTTGCGCGTGCATATGAGATAAATGCACTATTTAAAATATTTTTTAATTAACCTAATTAATCTAATTTATTGATGTGAATGATTATGTATTTTTTTATAAACTTTGTCAAAACTAGATTAGTTCGATTTAGAATAAAACTAGGATGACTTGTAGTTTAAAATGGAGAGAGTATGTTTGTAGTGCGTATCAAATGAATATAATTATGATCCATTTTTTACTGTTTAGTGTCGATGATTCCTTTATTAGATCTTTACTATGTTTATGGATTTATGGATTTTACGATGCTTTCCTTTTCATTCTTGTAATCCTGATGCATTACCTTTAAATTACATCATAATATGTTGCCTTCTATATTGACTTAGCACCTATAAAGAAAGCAATTTTTAGGCGATAACATACTAGCAACTTCCATAGACACGTGCGCGTGTGCATGTCTACTAGTTATATAAAAATGATAATATTTATAGTACAAAATAAGTACAATTAACCGATTGCAAAATATATATTTTTTAGCAAACACAATTTAAAATATAAATTTTAATACTATTTAGTATAGATTGATCGAAGTTAAGCTAATTTGACTTTTATAAATTTTATGATAATTATATTCTTTTATAAATGGAGGGATCCGTTCTAATCTATATATTGTTTTGATATTTCTAGATACATATTTTATTATATATTTAGACATATCGTATATTTACGTACATATGTATCTAGAAAAATTAAAACAACCTATATAATTTATAGCTAACGACTTCAAAACGGCAGGCCATTTGAAACCCTGTTTGCACGGCCACCGCATGCCCTCCTCCCCCATCTCCCTCCCTAGCGCATCGCACGTGGTCCCACCAGCCTAGTACTGTTCATCTTCCCCAACGCAACACACGCTCTCTCTCCTCCCTCTGGCAGCTACCGTTGTCGTCATCTTCCCTAACTTCGACGGCCATGTGCCCGCGCTCGCCCCACTCTCTTCTTCCCCGACTCCGGTTGGCTTAGAAGAGAGGGGGTTTTGAGGGAGGCAGGTCGACCATGTGGTGGGGACGACTGGAGGGCTTTTTAGGGTCCTAGTGGCGGTGGAGACGGCTGGGCCAGGTCGGTGTGGGGGCGACATGGCGGCGCGATGAGGGATGTGGAGGGGAAGAAAAAGAGACCGCCACAGACGCGCTAAGATTTCATCGTAGATGAGGAGGGGCGCCGGAGAAGAAGGCGTTGGCGTGAGAAAGAAATGCATCAGTAGTAACCTAATTTAAAATATAATACAAACAACTAATCAATCCCTGTATATTAGTAATATCCTAATTCATAGTACAATGCAAGCAACTAATCAATCTCGAAGTGACGAAGTCTTTTCCTTCTCACCAGACACCCGAGGCCCCGAGCAGTAAACGGCGGACTCCAGCCGGACTTCAAAACCGCGCTGGATAGCCTCCGAAACCGCGGCTTGACTTGACTTGGGGGCTTGGGGCCTTGCTGTAACGTTGTTCGGTGAAGCCGCAACGCGCAATCCTCTCTCCCTCCCCCATCTCACCGTACCCCAACCCCAAACCCTAGGACGCAGCGCCGCCGCCGCCGCCGCCGCAGCACCTCCACCCGCAGCAAGATGAGGCCGCGCTTTAGGGGCGACGACGTCGAAGACGACGATGACGAGGACGAGTACGAGGACATCACGCCGCCTCGAAGAGCGCCAGAGCCCGAGGCCGACCCCGCCCCCGCCCCCGCCTCATCGCCCTCGCTCTCGCCCTCGCCTGCCCCGCCGCAGCGCGCGCGTGCCCCGCTCAGCAGCCTCGTCGTCAGGCCGCCGCCGCCGCCGCAGGAGAACGGCGGTGGATCCTCCCCGCCCTCACCCTCCGCCCGCTCGCCCTCTCCCAGCGCCGTCGGACACCGAGGCCGCGGGGCCTCGCCCCTGCGGCGACGGCGGGACTTCTCACCGCCGCCTCCCCGTGGTTGGGAGAGGCGCCGGTCGCCTCAGCCGCCGCCGCCGGAGAGGCGGCGTCCTGGGAGCCCGCCGCCCCAGCGTCGACGCTTCTCTCCACCGCCCCGGTTCCAGCCACCGCGGCATCCGCGCTTCCACGATGAGCAGCAAGGTTTGTTGGAAACCCTCCAATCTTTCTATTTTCTTGTATAATGTCTCTTTATAAATTATATGGGAAGTTCGAACCAATTTAGTCGATTTGTACTTTTCCTTTTGTACTATATTGCTGGATTCGCACGCCAGTATTTACTTTACTTTATTTTTATTTGATTCTGATTAATATGCATTCTGTTCGATGCTGATGATTCCTTACCTTGAAGGATATCCTTCTCTCTTTTTTTTATCGTTTTTGAAGGATGGATCTTCTTTATTGCAACTAAATGTACGGTTGTATTCCTTGTCGTGATATTGATTGGAAGTTATGTGATTAGGCATACTGACATAGTTTTGTGGCAATATATGTGGATGAAGTGTTACTTGTTTTAGGCTATGCAACACACGCATTTAAATTGCTATCCACATGGCTGTTTCAATAGCAGCACCTTTTTATTCTTTTAGGGCTTCTGTATTATGTTCAGATTTCATCGAGTGAAAGTTGTGCAATAGTGGTGTAGAGGATTAAAGTTATGTAGTTGCTCACATATATGTTTTTGTGTAGAGATGATTTTGGTTCCAGTACTTCAACTGTCATTTTGATTGCAAAGTTTACAAACAACACTGGCTGTTACTTGTTCTTGGTATTACATATTGGAAATCTAATGACATGAAAAGTTTTTGTCTGTCGGAATGTACTAGTATTGTATGGGACGAATATAAATACTTTTGTGTGCATTAGTATTTAGTAGCTGAAGTTTGAAAAGATCAACTGCTTGGACCAGTAGCAAAAGAGAACAGATATGACATAGTTTCGCTGACCAATTTTTATATGTTTGAGGTTGTTGTTGTAAGTACTTCTGTTGCTTCTAATGGGTTGAAGCAGCTAGCAAATGCTATCTGAGTAATCTTTAATATTGGTCTAAAACTCAGAACGATATTTGTGGTTCATGTTGCTTGCTAGATTTAATATCAAATTACCATGACTCTTAGATGTGTTTTCCCCTTTCTGGATTATTGCATGATTCATTTACAAGAAGCCATAGAAGACGTGTATCATGTAGCTGGCTTCATGTTTCATATTAATGATATCCAAGCTTGTTTCAACAAGCTTTGCATGATATGTTGTTGTCCTTGTATTATGCATGATTCCTCATATCTTAGGTGCTAATGTGTTGTGCAATTTGCATCACTCAAGCAGTGAACCCCCGAGTAAATTGTTTTACCTGTTTCTCTCTTCTGTTTGATTTTATTTTATTGTAAATGTAGAACTGTGCTTTTTTTTTTTCGTTTGAGCTGTTCACTAAACAGACTGCTCATCATCTTTGAAGTATAGTATGCATGAATAGACTGCTCATTATCTTGGAAGTGCGTACGCAAGATCTAGCATTTGAGGAACTGTGATGGAATACAGTTAAGACCTGTATAATTTAATAGTATATTAGTATTGTGTTACCATCATGATAATTTCATGGATAGTTTACATTATATTACTAATTAGTAATTACTAGTTCAGTTCATCCTTAACTTTCCAGCTTCCTACATTTACCAAATATAAGATGCCTTGTACCATGATTTCATCATGTTACACATTATGTCTCTCGAGTTCTAGCAGTATCCTGCCAGCTATCTAACTGCTAAATGGTTTATTTCATATAAGCTAATATATTATTGTTAAAGAACCATAATTCTAGGAAAACGTTTCACACAGTGTGAATGTCTGAAACCACCTGATATGCTTGAAAAATTGTAAATATCTTCTAATACTTTGCTGGCTTGGATGTCCAGTGTAATGGCCAAGCACTGCAAGCTCCAGTAAAATATCAAATGAAGTATGGAGTTTGCTGTTCTACTGGAACACTTTCCAACTTGAGTTGCTTGGATGCCATTCCTTTTCAAGATGGACATTATTGTTGATGCTTTGGTATTGTGCTGCCTGATGATTTGATTAAATTTGCCAGCATAGTGATGTGGAAGTATTCTGCCTTGCTGACACATTTTGTGAAAAGGCAGACACATGTGCATGTGCAGTATGTTGTGCTCTGAAAAGGTTAGAAGTTTTGAGAATTGAGATAACATGGAATGAAGGAACGAGATGGACTTGAGGTCATTGTATTAACACAACTTGGGTATGCTAGTGTTTAGGCAATGCCTAGCAACATAATGAGTGGAATTAGCTTTGGGCATGGATATGTAGAAACTTGAGGAGAACATCATCAGTTGGTCCTTACTGTCATCAATATTTCAACTGTTGAGTTTTGGAGACCAGGGCAGAATTCAGGAAGCCGTGGAAGTGCTTATGTGAACTATAAATCGTGAGTTTGATGACGTTAATATGGAACTTGGATAATAGACATTTATATAATATGAATTCAAAAATGAACCCACCCTTTTGAGTTCTTTTTGGTAATTTGTGTTTTCTGCACAATGAGCCAAGTCATCAGGTATATTTTTAGACATAGGATTATGCCATTTTGTTTGCCGGTCTTTTGAACAACTTGTTAGAGGCTTCAGAGTCTGGGACAATGATGTTGGGAGAAGAAAGTAACTGGCTGCTCTAGAGGCTTGTTTGCAAGTGAATTGCTGGACACATTCACATCTCCATGTTTGAAGCCTCAAGGGATGTTCATATAGCATCGATATTGGAGCTGTCTCTTGTGCAGTGTGGGACATTCCAACAACTACTTAGTATGCTTGTAAGCTGAAGTTGCTTTTACGGTTGAGAAACAGAACCAAGGTGATTGGTATGGAACACCACTTTGTAGCATTCACAGTGACATAGCATGCCTGGTGCTTGACCTTTTCCCTGTTCAAGTTGGAATTCTTTGAGTAGGTCCCTGTCGGATTAACTTCATGATACTTGATGCTTGCTTAATCTTGTGCAATCATGTGGAGGGAGAAGTATTTGGTCATTGGAGCGACCTGCTTGATTCTAGGTTGAGAAACAGAACCAAGGTGATTGCTATGGAACACCACTTTGTAGCATTCACAGTGACATAGCATACCTGGTGCTTGACCTTTTCCCTGTTCAAGTTGGAATTCTTTGAGTAGGTCCCAATGGGGATTAGCTTCGTGATACTTGATGCTTGCTTAATCTTGTGCAATCATGTGGAGGGGGAGAAGTATTTGGTCACTGGAGCGACCTGCTTGATTCTAATATTTGAGATGCCATCAAGAAGCTGTTGCAGTGGTCTATATGTCACATAGTTATTGACCTGTCAAATATTTGTTTGAGTTAACTTGCAAATGGAAACGGGATCCTATATTGGCTAGAGGAACTAAGATTTTCTTAGCAACATCAACTCCACTCTTTGGACACGTAGCTACTAACTACATTGTGAACCACCAGAAGGCTGCTAGTTTCATTCAGTTGAGCTGCAGTGACAATGGTATTTCCTTCTCAGAAATTGTGGGCCTTTGCAATTATAACTTCGTTCAGCATATGAAGAGTAGCTCTTTTGAAAGTAGTTCTCATGAAGTGGTTGCCTGTTTCAGTTCCATGTGGCTGGTGTAAGCATTTCTTGCTAAACGTTAGTTGACTTTTCTTTTAGTGCTTATTTGGATTTTTTTTTTATATTTGCTTTTCAGGATATGGAATGCATGCAGGCCCTTCGCCACCACGCCCACGCAGAGCAGAAGCCAGCAAATTTGATGATGATGTTGGTCCACGTTACACCCATGGATATCAAGGGGGTGGTAGAGGAGGTGCAAGGTTCCGAGAGGGTTCTCCACCATATGCAAGAGGAGGCCGATCATATGGGAGAGGCTATGGTGCTCCACATGGAAAGGATTTCATTAATATTGATGGGCAATATGTTCACCGAAATGACCCAAATCTGTCGCCAAGAGAAGGTGATTGGATATGCCAGAACCCTAAGTAAGTTGCTTTGTAGCCTGTCAAGTATGCTTTATTAGTCACTTACTTAAATCTTGGTTTTCTGATTTTCTTCTTGCATTCTGTGTCAGCTGTGGAAATCTCAATTTTGCTCGGCGCACTCACTGTAACAACTGCAACAAGTTCCGCTATTCAGCACGTGAAGCATATGAGCCTAGGCGCAGCCCCCCCTTCAGGAGTTACCCCAGCCCTCCACGAGGGCCTCCTAGGATGGTTGGTCCACCTGGTGATCGTGCCCCTGCAAAAGAGATGACCAGGTACAGATCACCACCTCATGGTTGGGGAGCAAGTGATCCTAGGGCATATGCAGCTCGATCCCCTCCAGAACGTGCAGGACGGTTTACAGATCCATCACCTAAGGAAAGAATGGGCTTCCGTGGTGAGCGCGACCCAAGGGACCGTGTGAAATTTGAGTGGTCTGCAGCTGATGACTACATTCAGAGGGAGCGCCCACATGATGGTTATCTTGACAGGAGTCGGTGTCACTCAGGATCTCCTCGTGGTAACTGGGGAAATGATCTGCGTGACAGAAGCCGCTCTTCTCCACGGAACAGGCCTATGAAGAGTTCCTTCACCGGCAGAGGTCGGCCTGGCGACTATGCTGCTGATCTATATGCCAGCCGAGGGAGACCCAATGGTATGGAGGCTGGCCGTGGGCGTGGGCGTGGGCATGTTTACAGACCAGGCAGTGGCCCGTACCCTGGTGAGGGTCGAGGTGACCGACGTGCTGCTCCACGTGCTAGGAACGAAGATGGTTATTAGATCATCTTGATGAAGCTGTTGAGTGACGTCATTTTGTCTTAGTTGGTCAGGAAAGGAAAACCTTAGTCAAGCTGGAGTTGAGAATATCTGCAGCTTTTAATTTTTAAAGATCGTGCATTGTGTCCCTAAACCATGGTAACTGTGTTCCTGCATGTTGTTAAGTTATGATTGGTTTTTGTCATCCTCAGGAGCAGATCTTGTAAAGGGACGTAGACCCAACATTTTATTCCAAAGGTTAGAAATTAGTAATAATTTGTGTAAAAAGTTTGAAATTAGTAGTTATCAAATAGCCAAATAGCTTGATGCTAGAGTTTGAGAACTCCCTAGGCATATGTAGCTTCTGTAAGCCATGGTGACAACTGCAGAACATCTACTTTTTATATCGGATCCATGGACCTTGGGCTACTGCACGATGGGGAAGGCCTTAGTAGGGCACTCAATCACTCGGTCCCCCAGTCACATATGACATGATCACTCAGTCACAGCCATCTGGTCACTCAGTCACTCATGTAGCTCAAGAATTCATGTAATCCAGGTACTCGGTCAAAATCCGCATACATTTATTCATGAATGCCAAGAATATTTGGGTAGGTACTACTTCGGGAGGTAGCAAGACAATGAAAATTGTGTACTCCATACAAAAAACAAAAGAGAGTTAAACATCCTGTTAAAGAGAACCATTCTCACCTCATGATTCATCAGGCTGGATTCGGTTAAGAGAATGATGAAAAGAGCAATATATGTTTTTATTTCTCATGTCAGAATACATATATACGTAAGGATTAATTTGCATACCTGGTCAATATCAGCAGACTGATCATTAATCATCTCCATATGCTTTTTCTATCGTTTCATTTTCGTAGCTCAATCAATTTCCATTAAAAAACGATATTTTGTCGGCCGAACAATCAACAACACCTTATACATTACACGTATTTTTATAACGCAGGCACTAACCATGTTCTTCTCGCTAATAATGTAAGCAACTGGTTCAGTTTATGAGTCTTTAAAATCTGAACTGGCACGTCGACATCTGGTTGGACACGTGGGCCGCCTGTCCCACATGATGCATCTTTCCCACCACCAGCAATTAGTAGCAACGTATCGCTTTCGTTTCGTGGGGACCGTCCGTAGCTGGTGGGCACCGCCGTGCTGCTGAGCTAACTGCCAGTCACCACGACCACACAGCCACACAGCCTGACAGACACCCCGTGATCGGCGTGCCACTGCCACACACGTAAAAGCCACTCCAGAAGTGGCCAAAGCGCAGGGGCCCCCCGCAGCCCGCTTGCGTTGCGGAGGCGCACTGGCACTGCGCAGCTGACGACGACCCGGACGGCACGCCGCCTCTTTCCGCGTAGGCTGGCCGCCACCACCATGTCACGGTCCGGCCTGCTGACAAGTTGCCAAGCTGAGAAGCCCAAAGCTAAAAAGAGGGAGGAGGCCTAGTACAAGATATGCTGGCCCAGAATGGGTGACCAGCAGGCCCGTTGCATCGGGTGAGTCCGTTGTTCCCACAACAGCGAGCAGTAGAAAAGGAGAGGGAGGAAAGCTGGTTTGTTTTGTCTTGGCGTCGGACTTAGGCGGCGAGCTGCGGCTCAAGAACGCCGGCGACCTCCATTACCGTCGATCTCTGTATCCAGCCACTCAACTGTTGAATCCTAAATAGAACTATCGTAGCTACCTTTGTCGTTACATCTGGTATTAGACTCAGTTCGATCCATCTCGTTCCAACCCTAATCCACCCTGTTCCGCGTTTCGATCCGTCGGATTCGAGCTGCCTTGATCGCGAATGTAATCCCCGTCGGCAGAGTTCCACGATCCACCTCGGTGTCAATTGTGCGAATTCATAGGTCCGAGCCGAGGTCTGTCGGGTCAGCAAATCGATTTTGGCAATTAGAAACACTAGCTCACGAGCACCGCACCCGCCTGCAAGTGACGATGAAGGTTGAAGATTAGCTCGTGTTGATTCTCACCAAGCTTGATGCGCAATCAAAGGGGATTTCCGAGAACAACCATTGCCTCCGCGAGGTTCACGAGTCGGTGACCGAGCTTACCGCCACGAAGGTCGAGTTCGAGCGCTGGCGGCCCAAGGTCGACGGCCAGGTTGCGGATCTGCGCGACTGCGTCGACAACCTTCGCCAGCAACTCGACGAGCTCAAGTCTACTTCGACTCCGGCCACTCCTCATCACGCTCACGCTGGATCCGCTTCCCTCAAGGTGTCGGGGTCCGCTCATCTGGACCCGTCCTCTCCGAAGGCGGCATCTGGGCCACTTGGCCACGACGATGAAACCCACCACCGGAGCGATGGTTCGGGGGTCGTCTGCACCCTCGAACCACCTCTGACAAATGGTACGAAAAATGGATTCCCTCATCCTCATCCTCACTCTGGTTTTGAATTCCATCATCATACTTCGTGCGGCTCGTGTTCTCATATGAGTCCTGCTATGCCTCAGTTAGATTTTCCTAAATTTAGCGGTACCAGTCCCAAGTTCTGGATTAAGCAATGTGATACCTATTTTGATATGTATGAAGTCCCTCCTGAGAATTGGGTCAAGTTAGCCATAATAAATTTCACTGGTACCGCTGCTTTTTGATGCAAACCATAGAGCTTAATCTTAAGAAATGCACCGGGGAGCATCTCTGTCAATTGGTAGTGGACCGATTTGACAGGGATCAGTTTAATCATTTTATTCGTTAATTTTTCCATGTCAAGCAAATTGGAACTGTGGTAGAGTATATCACTCTGTTTGATGATCTCATGCACCAGTTGCTTGCCCATGACCCACTCGTTAATCCTGCTATACTCACTGGCAAATTTATAGATGGTCTAAAACTTAAAATTAGAGCAACTCTTTTATTACACAAACCAAAAGACCTCGATACTGCGAGCTTGTAACAGAACCGACCAATTATACGAGATTAAGTAAGGAAATCTTCCGCCGAAGCAGATAATTTAGCAAACTTAAGCCCGTATAACCCGGTAGTCCGTGAAACCACGAAGGATTTCAAACCAATCGACATACAAACAAAGATCGTACAAGTTTAGCAGTCACCGTCACATGTTACATAAAGTTCGCAATGACAGTGGATACATCAGAGTTTAGAACATAAAGTTATTACAATCCAAGTTTAAATTGAAATGGCGGAAGCAAATAGTTTTAAAGCCACACACACTTTTAATTCAGATACAATGCCAGTAGGTAGTCATTTCCAACAAAAACATCAGATGAGAGATACGGAGTGACCATTGCCCTTGGTCCTAGTTGTCATCCATCGCCGGGTATAGGCAGTTAATGCAATAGCCGTAGTTTATTTGACCATCTGCAACAACAATGGGAACAACACCCTGAGTACTAGAAGGTACTCAGCTAGACTTACCCGTCTTAAACCAAAATAAAGCGACACCAAGGATTATGCAAGGCTTTCTTTAGTGGGCTAGCTGACTTGTTTGCGAAAAGCATAAGTTATCATGAAGACATCATTTTAAATACTTTGCATCATCTTTATTAGGACCTATCCATCTAGGTAAGCACATGTACTATAGCAATCACTTGATTAACCAATAACATCCAGTTACCAATTTATATTTAGCATATCCCGTACCATCCAGATAACCATCATTGTTCCATAATAATTACTACGATGCCGTAGCTCGAGTCAAGTGCTCACTATCCAGGAGCGATGGCGATTCGAATCGATTCCTAACCTGGTGATTTATTCCTCACACAAACCATGCTTCCCCTGGTAGGGTAGCTTAGATCACCAAGGACACTATTCAGGTAGCCGCGGGACAATATGGAGCCGTAGTACCTAGGGATTGCCCGACTGCCAGGAATCAGGGCGCACCTGCCCTTGGGCTCACTCTTCGCGTCCCTGTCATACCCCCATCAGCACCAATACGAGCACTCGTGTAGATCCCAGCCCGAATAGTGCCACTAGCTTCGCGGTCGAAAGGTACTTTATTCGGCCAGCTAAATATGAGGCATGCGTTCAACATGACAAGAGGGACGAGCAACGATCGGTCCTTAATCGACACAGACGGAAACTAACAGCACCCCAGAACCCTGTCTGGTTGCCTCCAACTTTTCCGTCCGATCTCCAATTATCCATCACACATGGTTAATTCCAGGATATCATTTTTTCCATAGCTAAATTCTTCCAATAACCACCTATAATGTAGGTGACCGGATATCACCGATCGCTACCGGTCTAAGCAAGGCTAAGCAGTTATTCGATCCTGACCTAACAGGGTAAATGGTAATAAGGTAGGCAAGGATAGTAATAAATGCATCAACGGTTTCAATCAACTCCTACAACTTAATGCAACAATATATAACTCATATATATATAAAGAATTGCTTTTGTAAATTAGGAGACTTAGAATACTCCGGGGCTTGCCTCGTTCGAACGAACTAGGTTGATGATCCACGCACTCGGGCAAATCCTCTCCCGGCTCCTCTTCCTCTGGCACCTCTTGTGCCTGGACTTCTTGTGGATCTGTCCCGATCTGCTCTTCCTGTACTACTACTAGCAACTCCTCCTGCGATCCTGTATGATGCAGATGTATAAGTGCTAATGCATAGGTGCATCGGAGAGATGACATGTAATGATCATGATGCATGAAATGTAGATGAGCAAGTTTAACTTTATTGGGCATAGTAAAAGTAAAGCTCTTCTACAAGGTAGCCAACATCATCCAAGAACATGTACTACTATTCTACTACTACAACCACTGTACTAACATGTCAAGTCACCACAGCAAGCTAAGATGCTTCAAAGATATACCAAGACAAACATTATTAACTAACCATGCATTAAAGAAGATTATTTGATTTCATTTTAAACTAGGGCTACAACAACAACATATATTTCTGGTGCTCATAAAAATCTGAGAAAATTAAAGTAGCATAGTAATACTGTAAGTAGACTACCATAAAATTTTTATGGCATTTGGATAAGTAAAATAGCCTACACAAAAATGACAAGGCATAATTGCTTAAAAAGGCATAAATAGGAAACCTTAGCTAAAAGTGTCAAGAAACAGATTTCATATTTTTCTTAACATCCTTAAGGTACCGATATACTCCCCACAAAATTTCATGGTCATAGGATTTCTAGATAATTTACAAAAATTCACACAAGTATCAATCAATGATGAAAGGAAAATCTATAACTCAAAAACCATACATGCAATGACTCTAAAATTTTTACTAGAACTTCTACTAAGCAAGAATAGCTTACCCACAAAATTTCATAATTTTTGGAGTATAGAAACTCAAGATATAATTTAAACAAGTTTGAATGCATTTAAAAACACCTTTCAAGTTTCTATTTAATTCATCCAAAATTTCCACTTCAAGTGTTCATGTAATATTTTTACTAAATACTAGACTTTACTATGATTCTACAAAAAATATAATCACACCATTTAGATCTACCAAAATGGATATACAAAATTCACAAACAGCATTCAAATCTGAACAAATGCACTAGCTTTCAGAAGCTGAGTCACTGACGCTCGGGACCCACACGGCAGTGGACCCCGCCTGTCAGCGGCACTAAAATAGAGTCACGGCACTGCTCGACGGGGAATCGACGGAGCTCACCAACGGCGGCTTCTCCGGCGAACCCGACCCCACCAAAGTGTTCACCTCACTCACCCGCATCGAACCATACCGGTGGTTAGCCTAGAGGTGCACGGAAGGGGGCTCGTCGCCGGCCATGGCGGCTCGGCGGCGTGGCACGACAGCGAGGCGCCGGAGCTAGCCACGAGAGCTCAATCTATGGCTCGGCCAAGACTCTACCAACTACGGCGATGCTAGAGCACAAGCTATCACGGCGGATGGCGGACGGAGGTATCCTGGCCACGACGACGGGGCTCAGCGGCAGAACACCGGTGAGGTCCGCGCGGCGAGATGACTTACCGAGCGCTCCTAGCTAGTCAATGTGGTCGCGGTGAGACTGTGGGATCACGGTGGCTCTACTGCGGTGGCGAGAGATCAACGCGGGCGAGCTGGTGTGGGCAACGCCGACGGCAACGCGGCGGTGGTCTGCTGCTGCTGCTGCATTGCTGCGAAGGCGAAGGGAGGAGCAGGAAAACGGAATGCGAGCGCGGACGGGTCACGGGCGAGCGCTGCGGGATGAAATGCCATGCCGAGGCCCGACGTGGCCTGGCTGCTCAGGACGACGGCGACGCTCGGCATACACGCGGCGATGATGCTCTGAAATGGTTGGCCACTGTAGCTTCCATTCAGTTCACCCCACCGACGTCTGACAGCGAGTTTTCGTTGATCTATAACTCCTAAACCGTGCTGATCTGGCTCCTGGCGTAGTTGACAAAGTTGGAGATCTAAGTGAGGACTACAACTTTTCCAATTGGAACTTGAGCTGGTTCGGCCTAGTTAGGGAGATACAGGGCTCCAAACATAGGTACATGAAACTGAAAATCAGTCTCAAGACTTAGAAAATTTCTAAGTCACCAAATTGCCCCCAAAACTGACTTGTGGGAACTTTTTGAGCATGTTGTGCACGTTTTCATGACTTGACCTCTAAACAAAATTTGTTCCTTATATAATTTGCTACAACTTGTTTTTAGGTTGCTCAAACATACAAACACTCTAAGTTGTACTTCTTAAACAGTCAAACAACAGAGCTCCAGGGGTCAACACAAGTCAAACTATTACTTAGAAGTGTAATTAGACAATTTGATCAACATGAACATTGTTCCAAATGACATTCTAGGTGTCACTAAGTTGTTTAAGAGAAGTATTAGCCACATCACACATTGGTCACACAAGAATCAAGCACTGTATGTACTGAAACAATGAAAAACAATTGAAATGTTACATTTGTTTCATAGTCATGTTTCACACGTTTCATGCACACATGGCAAAACAAACTAAGCACCCAATCTAGTAAAACAAAACTATGCCACATACATGTTTCATTAGTATGTTTCCATTCTATATTTCATGTCATGCGTATGCATGCAAAATAATGATTATGCTCATGATTTGCAAAATGTTAATGCATGCTTAACACTGAGGTGTTACAGAGCTCTCTTGCCATTTTGCAGGAAGAAGTACTGGCTGGACCTGTCGTCCAAGATTTCAAAAAACTGGACAGTTATGTCTCTCACAAAGCTGCAGTCAGGGCCACAACAACTTCTGGGGCAGTTCTAGCTCAGCCTTTGATTGCTAAACCACCAACTTCCGAACCAATTGCCAAGCCTAATGAGAAGCTATCTGCACTAATGACTTATAGGAAAGCTAGAGGATTCTGTTTCAAGTGTGGTGGCAAATGGGGACCACAACACAAGTGCCTAGCTACTGTTCCCTTAAACATCATAGAAGAAGTTTGGCAATTCTTGGAAAAATATGCTGACTGTTCTAATGAATCCAATTCTGATTTAGATCCTGATGAATTGATGGCTCTTTCTGACCAGGCTGTTAAAGGCACCTGTGCAGCTCACACACTTAAGATTCATGCTTACATTCATCAGAAACTTGCTATTATTCTTGTGGACTTTGGTAGTTCTCACAACTTCATTAGTGAGCACATGGCCACTGATTTACATCCCTAGACTCCCTTAAAACACTCTATGTCAGTCAAGGTAGCTGATGGTGCCACCCTTGCCTGCTCCCATGAGGTGGTCAATTGCTCTTGGACAGCACAAGGAGTCATGTTTACTACAACCTTCAAAATTCTTCCTCTGCAATGCTATGATGCTATATTAGGTATGGAGTGGCTTGAAACTTTTATTCCTATGCAAATTCAATGGAAAGAGAAGTGGCTTAGTTTCGACCACAAAAATTCTACTATTTGGCTACATGGGGTTCAAGATGTTGTGGCTAATGTTAATGAGATAACTTTGAATCAGCTCATAGCAATGGAGAAACAAGATTTAGTTTGGGGGTATTGTGGAGCTATATTCTATTGAACAGCATGCTGAACCAGTTACACAGGCATTACACCCTGAAATTCAGGAGTTAGTTACTCAGTTTGCTGACTTATTTGACGAGCCTTCTGGTACTCTTCTCAATAGCACTCTCACACATTCCATTCCTTTGGTTCCTGGCGTTCAATCCTTCAGGCTTAAGCCATACAGATACACTCCATCTCAGAAGGATGAGATTGAAAAGCAAGTGGCTCATTTGCTAAAATCCAACATGATACAAGAAAGTACCAGTCCATTTGCCTCTCCTGCCCTTTTGGTCAAAAAGAAATCTGGTGAATGGTGACTCTGTGTCGACTATAGAAGGCTCAATGCTTATACAGTCAAAAATAAGTTTCCTATGCCCATCGTTGAAGAACTTTTTGAGGAGCTTTATAGAGCTGCATGGTTCACCACATTAGACTTAAGGTCTGGGTTCCACCAAATTTTAGTCACTCCTGAAGATCAGTACAAGACAACATTTCAAACACATCATGGCCACTATGAATACTTGGTCATGCCATATGGTCTCATAGGTGCACCAGCCACCTTCCAATCTATTATGAATCATGTTTTGTCTCCACTACTGAGAAAATGTGTCGTGGTGTTCATTGATGACATATTGATTTATAGCAAGACATATACAGAACATGTACAACATGTACAACTAGTTTTCCAGTTGCTCCAAGCCAATCAGTTCAAAGTTAGACTATCTAAGTGCTCATTTGCCCAGCAAAAACTCTCTTATTTGGGTCATATTCTTAGTCCTAATAGAGTTTCTACTGACCCAGGCAAAATTAGAGATGTTCAGATTTGGCCTTTACCACAATCTGTCAAAGATGTTAGGAGCTTTCTGGGTTTAGCCAGCTATTATAGGCGATTTGTGAAGAACTTCGGTTGATAGCCAAGCCACTTACTGATCTTCTTAAAAAGGGCAAGGTTTTTCTCTGGACTGCTATCTGTGAAGAGGCTTTTCAACTGTTAAAGAAGTCTCTGGTGTCTGCTCTAGTTCTTGCACTTCCCAATTTTACAAAACCATTTGTCATTGAAACAGACGCATCCAAAACAGGCATAGGGGCAGTTCTGCAACAGGATGGACATCCAATCGCTTACGTCAGCAAAGTTTTGGGGTCCAAGACATAAGGGTTGTCCACCTATGAGAAGAAAAGTTTGGCAATTTTGCTGGCCATAGATCAGTGGAAAGCTTATTTGCAACCTGTTTAGTTTGTCATCAATACTGATCACAAGAGCCTCACCCACCTTTCTGATCAGAGACTCCATACATATTGGCAACAAAAAGTTTTGACAAAATTGATGAGTTACCAATATAAGACCAGTTACAAGAAGGGCATCACAAATTCTGCCGCCGATGCCTTGTCACGAGCTCCGCATCCTGCTGCTGATCTCAACGCTATTACTGTGGCTTCAAAACTTACAACTCAGTTACGACTCAAATGCAGTTGCACAAAAGATGTTAAGCTCACTAGCTTAACAGAACCCCTCGGGCAACTTCAATCTGCATCAGGGTATCATCAAATACAAAGGGGTTATCTGGTTGGGGCACTCTCTTGAGTTTCAGACTAAGGTTACTGAACAGTTGCATGACACCCCCATAGGTGTTCATTCTGGGTTCTTGGTCACTTACCATAGAATGAACAAACTGTTCTACTGGCCACATATGAAGACCACCATCAAAGTCTTTGTGTCTGAATGTGCTGTCTGTCAATAGGCAAAAACTGAACATGTTCCTTATCCAGGGTCGCTCCAACCTTTGCCTATGCCATCTCAGGCATGGACTGTGGTCACCATGGACTTTATTGAAGGTCTCCCAATTTCATCAGGCTATAACTGTATCTTAGTGGTGGTTGACAAGTTCTTGAAGTATTCCCACTTCGTGAAGCTGAAACATCCTTTTTTTGCACTCACTGTGGCTCAAAAGTACATGGAACATATTTACAAGCTACATGGTATGCCTACGACCATAGTCTCGGACAGGGATAAAATTTTCACAAGTCTTCTGTGGAAGGAGTTATTCAAGCTCACTGGTACTCAACTCTGCATGAGTTCAGCTTACCATCCGCAAAGTGATGGACAGACCGAGTCGGTCAATCAGTGTATTGAAACTTATCTCCGATGCTTTATACAAGCCTGTCCTCACAAATGGTCACAGTGGTTGCACTTGGCGGAATTCTGGTATAATACTTGCCACCATTCTTCTCTGCAACATTCACCGTTTGAAGTGTTGTATGGTCATTAACCAAACCACTTCGGTGTTGACCCGGATCCAGACTGTGTCATTCCTGATCTTGACCAGTGGCTTCAACAGAGGAAATCTGTTAACTCCATCCTTCAGCAACAACTGCTGCGTGCCCAGCAACGGATGAAGCACCAAGCTGATAAAAATCGCAGTGAACATGAGTTTCAGGTGGGTGACCGTGTCTGGCTCAAGCTTCAACCAAGGATTAGTTGCCTCTCGGGTTAGCCCCAAACTTTCTTTCAGATACTTCGGGCCATATGAAGTGGAATCTAAAATTGATGTTGTTGCCTACGAGCTGAAACTCCGTCCAGGCTCTTCAGTACATAATGTCTTACATGTTTCACTCCTGAAGCCTGTCAAAGGTACCGGTGCTGTTTCCTTTTCACCATTACCTGCAGATATCCCTCCTGTGCAGACTCCACATTTGGTCTTGGATCATCGGGCCATTACAAGAAACAACCGTATCTACCATCAATTGTTGATGAAGTGGGTGGAGTCCCCAGCTGAGATGGCCACCTGGGAAGATGAAGACGATTTGCTCCAGAAGTTCCCGGAGTTCACGGCTTGGGGACAAGCCATTGCTAATGGAGGGGGTGACGTCACGGTCCGGCCTACTGACAAGTTGCCAAGCTTGAGAAGCCCAAAGCTGAAGAGGGAGAGGAGGCCTAGTACAAGATATGCTGGTTCAGAATGGGTGACCAGCAGGCCCGTTGCATCGGGTGAGTCCGTTGTTCCCACAACAGCTGTAAGCGAGGAGTAGAAAAGGAGAGTGAGGAAAGCTGGTTCGTTTTATCTTGGTTGGCGTCGGACTTAGGCGGCGAGCTGCGGCTCGAGAACGCCGGCGACCTCCGTTACCGCCGATCTCTCTGTATCCAGCCACTCAACTGTTGAATCCTAAATAGAGCTATCGTAGTGCATCCGCCGAGCTCGAAACCGATGGAAGTCGCGGCCGTGGCGTGCCGCGCGGGGCTGCTCGCGCGGGCCCGTCCAGGCAGCAGGGCGCGCACGCGGGCGTGGGAACACGGCGTTGCCGTCGGCCCCGCCCCGTTCGCCGCTCGAAGAAGGCTGCTCGTCGCGTCGCTCGGGGTCGGGGAGCCACTCCCGGAGCAATCCCTGGGCGAGGAGGCCGTGGCGCTGGAGGTAATCCGATGTTGTCTTGCTGTAGGTCGTTGGCTTGTCACCACAAGCTTCGATCGCGAATTCGCGATCACACATTCACACAACTATACGAAGTCCATTGATTTCGGTGCAGGTGGGTGAGGATGATGATCTGGACTCCCTTGTTTATGCCGAAAACCTCTTGCCTCCCGCTGCTGCTGCTGCTGCTGCTGACGGTATGGGCTCTACTCCCAGTCGTCGTGCGAATAGCCGTTTAAGAACAAGAGGTTCATGTCAGTGGTGTGGTTTATACGGACGACAAAAGACACTAAACTAACGTTGGCACGTCTCGTGAATCTGACCGTGCCAGTTCCTGAGGCCAGGACAGTGCGCGTCAAGTTCGTGCTGAGGAAGCAGTGCGCCTTTGGCCAGCAGTTCCTCGTCGTCGGCGACGACGCGGCGCTCGGACTTTGGGATCCGGCTAAGGCGACCGCCTTGGTTTGGTCAGAAGGCCACGTCTGGACGGCGAACACGGTGAGCTCTCCGGTCACGTGCGTAAGTGCGTTCCTTCAGCGACCCTGGGCCATGTGAGTCTGACTCGATCGTTTGTCTGACCAGGATTTGCCGGCGAACAGGTCGATCGAGTTCAAGTTCCTGCTGCGAGATGCCTCGGGGCATGTCCGTTGGCAGCATGGCACTAACAGAACTCTGCAAATTACTGAAACCCCAAACACCATGGTTGTCCACGAAGACTGGGATCACGGCAACAAACAGAAAATATCAGAGGAGGAAGAGCTCTCCATCGGGGAAGAAGATGTGATGTTTTCAGAGGATCTTGCAGGAACAAATGGCGCAATGCCGGCAGATACGGCAGATAATCCCCAAAAGCATCAGAATCTGGAGACCGACAGGTCGGCTGCGGTGGTTGCAGATGCTCCTCTGCAGGGGGAAATGGTAGCAGCAAATGGAACGGACCAACCACAGGTAACCACAAACACGCATCACATCTTGTTTCGTATAGAAGCATATACCTGACAATTCTTCTCTTTACTGAATCAGCTGATGGTGGACAAACACCAGACGATTCTTGAAGAGGTCCCCGGAGAACAAAACGGCACCCCTTCTGCCGATGATTATGCTGGCAATGGCAACGACAACGACGACACTACCTTGTATCAGGGAGGTGATCTGCTGCCGAATAGGCCGACAAGTATATTTGAGAACGACTTGGCCTGGGCCGGGAAAGCCATGCAGCAGCTGCTCCGGATCCTCGGTTTCCAGATCGGCACAACAAGAACATGATATTCAGCTTCAGCTACCGTTGTGTATATGCTGCAAACCTGCTGTTTTGAAGGATCACCAATGCCTTCAACTCACTTTTCTACGCTGAAAGAAACGTCAGCGCTGAGGATTGTAACTGAAACTCCAGTAACAGCAGCAAACATCAGCCGTCTTCCCCAGCACTGTGTTGCATATAGCAATTACTAGGAGATAAGTAACTAGTACTGCAAGTATGTTCAGTTTAGAAATAGTGACTAATAAGGTGAGAATCATCCACTTCTTATCCGCTTGTTGTGAAGGCAGACTCCATCTGTACAATATGGCAAATCTCAGTTCCATGAGAAGTCGAATCTGTGGTGGTAACTCCAAAAGAGGAATAGATGAGAGTGTATAACTCAACAAATATTAGCACTCGAATGTATTCATGGTTGAAATAAGTTTGTAAAGGATTTAGCACCATTAATAATAGACATGTAAACATGACAACTGGTACACGCATTCCATTTTTAACGATCCATAACTGTTAATGAGTCACCACACCCTTCAGAACAGTTTAGAATTTTAGATCCACATCTACTCTCCTACTTGTTTACAGCCAACTACGCACTATCCTAAACAAGACAGAACATCTATACTTGTATGGGAACAAGTTGTACATGGGAAGATTCTTTGATGAAGATGGTCAAAAGAATCCATAAAGCACCATGTCCGCTCTCTATGTGGTCCTTCAAAGCCAGGCTTTCCAGAACAAGACATGTGCTTACAGTTTGACACACATCATGTGCTCGAGGTGAGATGCCAACCATACTCACAGAAAGGGTGATGCACTTCTGCGAAATCAATGACATCTGTAACGGTGAAATGAGCTGTTGCCCTCACATTCCATCCTTCTTGAATATTAAGCTCATTTGGTTGTGGAGCTCAGAGCGTTGAAGGAAATCAGCCATTGCATCTGAAATAGACAGGACAAAAGGAAACCGTAAGACTGACCACACGACAAACATTTAATATTCCACCCAAAATGTCCAAAGATGACGATTTTCTACGAAGGATACAAAATACACCACAATAATAAACAAATTCAAGCTATTCTGTACTCTACAGAAGTTACAAAATAAACTGAAGAGCGAAAACATCCTAAAAGCAAAAAAGTGGAACAGTCAAATTATTACCTTACAGGTCTCAGATACTTCCTAATTTGTGGGTCAGTGGTTGATTTTAAGGTCTTCAGTGCCTCTTCTGCAGCCTGCAACCAAAAGAGGTGGGACAAGAATAACTGAGTACAAAAGTAAAATATAGTGCTTGATACACGTCAGCCTTCCGCAACAAAGTGACATATCACCATGTAATTATGCTAACAATTATTTGTGTATTTAAGGGTAATTACATTTGTCACGATCCTAGCTACATAGTAAATTAACGAATACTATATTTTTCGGAGGAAAGAAACACATATAGTATGCATCATCGTTTGAAGGTAGGTGTCCCGCAAGACTATACATTCCACTATGGGTCAAGTAGCCAATTTGACTGGTAACTGGCATGGCATAAACCCTGAACAAACTGCTCAAATGAGATTTCTTATTTTGATTAAATTTTCAGTTGAAACGATTACTGTTTAAACCATGCTGCAGTAATTTGTTTCCAAAGATACAAGCGCTGATGAAAGAAATCTTTCCATTGCTGCTCTGCAGGTATAGTTTGTTTTTTTGTAAATCATATGCATAATTTGTTCCCATTTTCCACATCTGAAGTTTTGGTTTGGGCACCCAAGAAATGACCTAGTGCAGAGAAATTTTCAAGGCTAATTGTTTTGACATGTAAAGAGACAACCATCTCCCAACACAAACATGAAAGTAAGTTTGAGAACTTGTCATGACTCTATATCAAATTTGAGATCTCGAGTCCTATAAAACTGTACCATGCTGAGTTTTTGCCAGAACAAAATAGCACATTCTTTTGAATAATGAATGCAGCACGTTAGACAGTTCACTCAATTTATTTTTGCTTTTTCCAGTTAGTAACGATTTGGGTAATCAATTACCTGCAGAAGTGCATGTAGAATATGGAAACAATTTGAAATTCATTACTACTTAGGTGAAAATGAATTTCAATTCTAAAAAAAGGTACATAATATGTTCACAATTCTATCTAACTTTGTTTCCCCATTTTGATAACGGTTTACATACAGTAACAGAAGACTACTTTCACCTAAACCTGTGTACTAATCTCCTCTAGACCGGATAGTTGGTTGGTTACCAATGTAATTCTGAATTGTGATCCCATCTGCATAAAATTTAGTGCACTTCCAGATGGAAAAAAACAATTTAATGTGGCAATGAATGCATATATACAAGATTTTAAAAAGGGAAGCACTAGAAAACACAGTACCAGAAGCTTCGCAGCTTCTCTGTCCGAACCAATGCCCCTCCCGAGAATCAATCCTGCTAGTTCAACCTTCAAAAAGAGAATATAGCGGCTGATTAACAAGCCAGCAAAAGGTGCTGGGGCCAAGCCATCCAAATCAGATCAGTTTCTTAAAAACTGCCGGCAAGTTAAATTTGAATGCAAATATTAAATTCTGAACAGCCGTCAATAGTCAAGAAAACAGGTGGTAGCCAGCCAGTTCCCAATAATGGTTAGGTTGTTTCATCTTTTGAAGAAAAACAAAACAACTATTTTTCAATTAGCAAAACCTGGCTGCTCTTATATTTGTTCGTTTTAGGCAGGTCTATGTGTGATTAGCTATAATTAGCACCTGCTATGTATACTTGATTGTATTCCTTGTATACCCAGCCATATTGGCTATATATATGAAGGTCACCCCCCCATATTGGGTGTGAGGTGTGTCTCTACATGGTATCAGACTATCAGATCCTATTTTTCTGCCCTTCCCCCCCGTGCGACCCCTTCCTGATCGCGCCGCAGCCCCAACGCGCGCGACTCCCTCGCGCCCGTCCACCCTCACCGGCTGCTCCCTCTCTCCTCTCCGATGGACACGTCGGCCTCCCTCGCCTCCGCCTCCTCCCCGGCCACCGGTGCCGGCACCCTACCCGCGACAGGCACTCCCACCATGCCTGCCATGAGCGCCGGCGCTGCTGCACCGATCGTGGCTCACCACTACGCCACAGTCAATGTCAAGTCCCACATCCCGATTACGCTGGACCTTCAATCCAACTACTCCAAGTGGGCGTTCTTCTTCAAGTCGCTGTGCGGCAAGTTCGGCCTTCGCTCGCACATCGACGGCTCTGCTCCCCCTCGACCTGATGATCCTCAGTGGGATGCCGCAGAGTGTTGCGTCCGGGGCTGGATCTCCGGCTCCGTCGACGACTCCGTCCTCGACCTCACCATGGACGGTGCCGATCCAACCACCCGTGATCTGTGGGTGGCCATTGAGGGGATCTTCCGCGCCAACCGGGAGCCGCGCGCCATCTTCCTCCTCAACGAATTTCACTCCATGGTGCAAGGTGACAGCACCATCTCGGCGTACTGCCAGCAGCTGAAGACTAAGGCCGCCGCTCTTCGCGGCGTTGGCCATCCTGTCGAGGACTCGCAGCTCGTCCTCGCCCTTCTGCGTGGCCGCAATCCTCGCTTCTCCAACACCGCCGACGACATCGCCAACTCCGCTGTACTTCCCACATTCAGCCCATGACATGCTGGCACTAAAGGAGCTCCGTCTCGCCAACGATGAAAAGACGGTCGCCAGCACTGCCCTCCTCGCCACTGCCGGGTCTGGCTGCACCAGCCCGGGCGGGTGCTGTGCTCTTGCTGCCACAGCCACCTCTGGAGGTGCACACAACCCACACGTGACCGGCTACGGCAGCAGCAACAAGGGCGGCGGCGGTGGCAACAGCAGCAGTGGCAAGAGCAAGGGCAAGGGCCGGCGTGGCTGGAACAGCGGCCCTGCGCAGCAGCGCGGCGGCGTTGCAAGCACGTCCCAGCCGGCTGGCCAGAACGGCCAATACCGACCCATGGGCCCCTGGATTTGCTACAATCCATGGGCGCCACAGGGCCCTCCTTCGGCTCAGCAGGATTTGCTATAATCTTCATATCTTTTAATTTTAAAGATATGAAACAAACTATATATAATCTTCATATCTTTTAATTTTAAATTTAGCAAGATATATAGTCTGTTTCATAATCTTTAATTCCAAAGTTTGGTATATCTTAATCTAATTATTAGGACTAGTCTCTAATTCATCACATATTCCTCCAATTAGAACTATAATATCTAACTACAAAGCACAAAAATATTTGGTCGTAAATATATCATAACTTTAATTTTTGTATTATCCATATGTTGGTACATTTAAATACCAAGTTTTGTGTTTTAATATGTTTTGGTTAGGTCTGCACTAACTCATATAAGCATGTGGTATGAGTTCGGGTCAGACAGGATAATAAACCAATTATGACTAATCTCTAGTTCATCGCATATTCCTCCAATTAGAACTCTAATATCTAATTACAAAGCATAGAAATATTTGGTCATAACTTTAATTTTTTTAATATACATATGTTGGTACAGTTGAATACAAGTTTTGTGACTTCCATCGATGATCATGGGCTAGACGCTCAGCGCGGGGGCCACTCACGTGACCAAAGCCGGAGCTGCCATCAATCGCATCGTACTCCAGCGCAGTGAAAGGGAGCAGGGCACCCGGAGCTGCCATCAAAAGCAGTGAGCAGCAGGCGCGCATCAACTCAGCAGGCGTCAGCCTTGTCCGCCTCGTCGCGCGCGCCGTCAACGCGCCAGTGGCTCGAGCTCGGCGCCAAGATCTGTGGCGCCGAGCTCGGCGCCATGTGTTCTGGCGCTGAGCTACCAGCCACGTAGGATTTTCTTCTATGCACGGCCAGGCACCTCGGCGCCAAGATCTGTGGCGCTGAGACGTGTCACCTCGGCGTCAGGACTCATGGCGCCGACCCCCAGGGTCCAAAGATGAGTTTAAGTCTCTCAGGGGGCCAAATGTAAATTTTATTCAAAAAAAGGGTTAGATAGTAAAAAATTAGGGGACTCCGGCACCTCCTCCCACATGAGCTCCTCGGATGGTATACTCCTTTCTCGCCATCCTCCTCCTTACTCTTCCATTACCGTTGGCAATGGTCAAACTCTTCCTATTTCATGTCGTGGCGAGTCTGTCCTTCATACACTAGAGTCAAATTTTCATCTTAATAATGTCTTAGTTATCCCATCCCTAGTCTGCAATCTGCTATCTGTCCGTCAATTTACTAGGGACAACAACTGCTCTATAGAATTTGACGCTCTTGGTTTTTCTGACAAGGATATCCCGACCCGACGCGTGATGCTTCGCTGCAATAGTGCTGGCGACCTTTACACCTTCCCTGCCGCGTTTTCCGCTCCACACGCCAGCATCGCCATCTCCACCAACCTCTGGCATCACCGTCTTGGTCATCCCAGCTCCGCCACCATTGACATTCTTCGTCGTAATGCGTCCATCAGCTGTAATAAAGTAGAGCACCAACTATGTCATTCTTGTCAGCTTGGCAAACATGTGCGCCTTCCTTTTTCAGATTCTAGTTCATTTAGCTCCATGCCTTTTGAACTTGTTCACTGTGATGTATGGACATCTCCGGTTGCCAGTGTATCCGGGTATCGATATTATCTCGTTTTACTTGATGATTTCACTCATTTCTGTTGGACCTTTCCCCTCACTCGCAAATCTGAAGTCCCCACACATATTACAAATTTTTGCAATTATGTCCACACTCAATTCAGCCTTGCCATCAAAAGTTGTCCAAGCCGACAACGGCACTGAGTTCGTAAACAATACCCTCCATACTCTCTTTGCTTCCCGTGGTATTCATTTATGCCTCTCGTGTCCATATACCTCCCCACAAAATGGCAAGGCTGAACGCCTTCTTCGCACATTGAACAACATCAGCCGCACGATGCTCCTCCATGCACACATGCCTGCTTAGTACTGGGCTGAGGCGCTCACCACCTCCCGAGTACTCCCACTTACGTGTCTTTGGGTGTCTCTGTTATCCGAACTTGACCGCCAAGGCTCGCCACAAACTCTCCCCTCGCTCCACAGCTTGTGTTTTTCTCGGCTATCCCTCTTCCCACAAGGGGTACCGCTGCCTCGACATGGCCACTCAGCGCGTCATCATCTCTCGCCATGTGGTCTTCGATGAAACTTGTTTTCCCTTCGGGCTTTACCCCTCCAGGTCCTCGCCAAGCGACCTGGATTTTTTGCTTGCAGGTACTACAGTGCCGGTGCGTCCTGCATCCTTGCCCACTGCTATTGGGCAGCCACACCAGGGATTCATTGAGGAGCTGACCGACGACCCCGCGATCTTGTTTCACAACCCCGTACTCCTGCTGCTCCACCAGCAGCCGATCCACCACCTACTGCTCCTCTAGCGGCTGCCCCGGCTCCAGCTGTTGTTCACGCCACTCCACCAGCTCGGGACATCCGGCTTGTCTACAACCGGCATCCCCGGGCGCATGGCGGGTCCTCTACAGCACCGGGACCGGCTCCTGCACCTGTCCAGCAGCCTCCTGCCCCTGTACAGCAGGCTCCTGCTCCTGTCCAGCAGCCACAGGTGCCCGCAGCTCCACCATCACCTCCTGTACAGCAGGAACGACGCATCACGCGGACCCAGTCCGGGGCCATACCGGTTATGCGGTATGTGGGTCTCTCTGCAACAACCACTCCGTCTCCGCTTCCCGTCAACTACCGTAGCAGTTTGGCGGATCCAAACTGGCGTGCGGCCATGGCTGAGTACAAGGCGCTCATCGACAACGGGACATGGCGCCTCGTGCCCCGGCCACCCGGCGCCAACGTGGTCACAGGAAAGTGGATATTCAAGCACAAGTACCACTCCGATGGTACCCTTGCCCGCCACAAGGCTCGCTGGGTGGTTCGTGGCTTCTCCCAGCGCCACGGCATCAACTACGACGAGACATTCAGCCCGGTGGTCAAACCAGCAACCATCCGGGCTGTTCTCAGCATTGCTGCCTCACGCACCTGGCCTATCCATCAGCTAGACGTCAAGAACGCTTTTCTCCATGGACATCTGGAGGAGACCGTCTACTGCCAGCAGCCCCCAGGCTTCGTCGACCCTGTTTTTCCTGACCATGTGTGTCTGTTGCAGCGCTCCCTCTACGGCCCGAAGCAGGCTCCCCGAGCCTAGTACCAGCATTTTGCAACATACATTTGCCAGCTCTGCTTGGTCACCTCGACTTCCGACACCTCCCTCTTTGTCTACAAAGACGGGACCAGTATCGCCTACTTGCTCCTCTACGTCGACGACATCGTCCTTACTGCGTCCTCGACGGCATTTCTTCAACAGTTCATTGGGCGCCTCCACTCTGAGTTTGCCATGACTGACCTGGGCGCACTCCATCACTTCCTCGGGATCTCCGTCACTCGCTCCGCGGACGGCTTGTTCTTATCCCAAATGACGATGACGCCGTTGAGCTTCTTCAACGCTACGCATGGTCGAAAGTGTCACTCTACGTCGACACCTGTTGACACTCAGGCCAAGCTATCCGCAACCGCCGGTGCTCCTGTTGCTGATCCGTCCGCGTACCGGAGCCTTGCTGGCACGCTCCAGTACTCACGCTGACTTGTCCTGACTTGGCATACGCCGTCCAACAGGTGTGCCTCTTCATGCATGATCCCCGCGAGCCGCACCTCTCGATGATCAAGCGGATCCTACGCGCTACCTGAAGGGCACTCTCTCCTTCGCCTCCACATCGGTGTCGGCCTGTTCGATCCACCGGTCGCCTACTCCGATGCCGACCGGGTCGGGTGCCCCCATTCTCGGTGCTCCACCTCCGGCTATTGTGTCTACCTCGGCGACAATCTGATTTCTTGGTTCTCCAAGCGTCAGACCACGGTCTCCCGCTCCAGTGCAGAAGCAGAGTACCGTGCTGTTGCTCATGTGGTGGTTGAGTGTTGTTTGGCTCGCCACTCCTGCAGAGCTCCACGCTTCCATTGCTTGGCGACGGTTGTCTCATCGCGACAATGTCGTAGACTGCCTACATGACAACCAACCCCGTTCATCATCGCCGCACGAAGCACATTGAGATTGACATTCACTTCGTCCCGTGAGAAGGTCGCCTTGGGACAAGTTCGGGTTCTTCATGTGCCGCCCTCTCACCAATTCATGACATCATGACCAAGGGCCTTCTGTACAAATTTTCTTCAATTGAGTCCAGATCTATGCGTCCGGGATCCTCCCGCTTAGACTGCGGGCGGGTATTAGGCAGGTCTATGTGTGATTAGCTATAATTAGCACCTGCTATGTATACTTGATTGTATTCCTTGTATACCCAGCCATATTGGCTATATATATGAAGGTCACCCCCCGTATTGGGTGTGAGGTGTGTCTCTACAGTTCATACACTTATAAGCAGTAGAGACAAAAGCCAACAAGTCACAGGAGCGACTCAAATCTGTGTTTTCAAGTTTAGAACTACAACACCTTAATGCATTACAATATAAGGTGGCCACAAGGCCCAGAACTATCAGGTTTAAGAAAAAATTAAGCATGAACAGTAACTAACCTGGAAATGATATTCTTCATTTCTGGCAGGGCTAGAATTCTGGACTTGATCTCGAAATACTACATGTTGGTCCTCCAAGCACTACAATATTAGATGCAAATTAGATTTTAATGAAGGAAACAAAATTTGGGAAAAAAAAAGGTACAGCGCATCAAAATAGTATATGGACAAAAATAATGGCAAGTGCAACATAGTCTCTTACATGTTCTCTAATTAGACTCATAATAGACGACAACTTATCCATATTATTTGAATCATCCAGTTTCAATGTACTTCCAGAAGGTTCTCGCATAGAGATATCATTGTCTGAACAAGGAGCATCCTCCAGAAAGCCATTACCACTCCCCGGGGACTTCCTTGAATCTTTCTTAGGAACTCCGGCAACTGGAGCAACAGATGACAAATAACTGCCTGCAATTCAATCCATTAAGTTATTAATGCACATAAAACTAGCCGCCAAGTGCTCTCAAACAAGAAAAATTTGGAAAGAAGTTCACAAAGGTAAGTAAGTTATTATTATTTACAAACTTGTACACAGATAGTAAGGCAAAGCTGAAAACTCCCAAACATGCCCAGTAAAGAATGATCGATTGTTCTTTCGATGTAAAAGAGTTATCCTCTGTTTCTAAGAAACCAGTGTTTTCCTAAATGGTAAATGGTAACAGTCGGTCACCTACTGTTTAGTCATTATTCAGGCTAAACGATCAATTAACAGGAAAAACGGCTATTTAAACAGGATAACGATCAATTAAACAGAAATGGTGGACAGCCGTATAGCATTTAAACGGGTTTAAACAGGCTAAACAACCGTTTAGGCGAATAGTGAAGAAAACCTACCCACAAGTTACTTTACTTTTCAAATAAAATTTCTTAAGAGGATATTGAATGAAGTGCTGTTTCCAGATTCCTAGGAGTAACATCTATTACTGGAACGTCCACCAGAGTGGTATTGAGAAGTATGCAAATTAGTGAATGAGTTATTTCAAATATACTGCGTTATTAAGCACTCCCGGTCAGCTGCCAAAAACAGATAAGCCAATAGATAAGCCAAGATGAAAACTGATCCATCGCATGAAAAATCATAGGCTGCCAAAAACATAAAACACAATGATAGTAAAGCATATACAGATCATCTTCAGATAGTTTACCGACACTTGAAAGGACGTTTTCTATAAAACTACATGAAAGCATTTTAGTGCTTCCAGGATGCTTGGTTGCTCAGGTGTATCTATTACAAGTAACTTTTTAAGTACATAGCAAAGCCTGGTGTACACAAGATGTAGAGGATATATACTCACTCTCCAAATTTTGGAGAGCTTTTTCAGCAGCTTGAACTTGAGCTTCATCTCTTGTTTTTCCGATTCCTATTCCAATTTTTTCATTACTAAACAGAACCTGGAACACAAAATAGATAAGGTGAATGTGAAATGATTAAGCAAAAATTTGGTAGTATCACTATATAAATCTAAGAGTAAAATGCACCTGGAGACCTTAAACTTTTCCTGGATTCTCACCTAGGCCCATAAGCTCTCAAGATGAGGATTTAGGTCGTTAAACCTTTTAGGTGGTTCACCCCAAAAGAAAACCAGGTGCATATCGAGCGCACTCAAAAAGTTGAAGGACCTATAATCCTCTCTTTGAGAGTTTATGTACCTATGTGCAAATCCGGGCAAAGTTAAGGACCTTGAGTGCATTTTACTCTAAACCTAAAAATGCATAACTAAGCTACCACATAAATTTAACAGCCTTGTTACATCTAGAGCAGCTGTAGACACTGAGGCTACATGCTTTTTGTCAAGTGTGAAATATTTTACCAATCACTACAAAACAAAACTTCTAGAATGAAGATGTTGATGTGCACTCAGGCGGTATGGTAACATAGCTCTTTCAATTCAAAATGGATACAATTGTTGACAAGAGAATATATACTATAGATACTGATAAGTCACAAATTCAAAATACTAACCTCTACAGAAAATAGCATACTTTTGCCATTGCTTACAGTAGATCTGAATTCCACCTGTACGAGAAAGGGTTTAGGATTACTTCAAGGCCAAATAGGAAAACAAATATAAGCTAAAACAATAAGATGCTAGAATACCTTGGAGTCACATAGCCGCCCGATTTCTTGCAACACTGTGACATATACCGAGGGGGTTATTGCTAGTGATCCCCCATTTGGCTGGATAGTCCTAACTCCTCCAGTACCTCGGATAGGCATTCCCTCGTCATCTAGACCGAAGATTCCAGTTAGTTAAACCACCAGGTCTTGATTCTTATACAGCATATGCAAGGTTGTCAGGAATAAGAATCCTAGGCAGAAATGCATTCAGGATGGCATTATTAAGATCATATGATAACTGGCCCCAAATGAGAAAGGCCATATGGTCCACCAAGTCAGGACTGGAGAATCTGGTATCTCGTAATTACATATCTATCCCTAATATTAAAGAACAAAAGGTTTCTTCATCGTTCATCGCTCACAGCTGTCTGATGGCGAACAGATCGACTAAATCTCTTCCGTGCATGTACAAGTTAGAATAGTGTGTCCAAGCACGGTATGGGGTCCAATTCTGAAACGAATTGGAATACGAAATGTTTCCATGGTCGGCTACTCTCTCCCATACCTACGAGTTAAGTGTTTGGGCATGATGCAAAGTCCAATGCCAAAACAAATTGGAACTTCGAACGCATGACACGACATTGATAAATCTCTAAACATCTCATACCCATACGAGTTAGATCAACATGGGTCCAGGCATAGTACGGAGTTCGATTCCCAGACGAATTGAAACGCATGACGCGATATAGCTAAATAAATCTCCAAGCCGCAAGTCATCTAGGTAACCATGCAACAAGCTGAACATCCGGTTGCAAAGTATGGGTATGTTTGCTAGTGAGATAATAAAAATAGGATCTGAGATCCAGACAACCTTGGATAAAAGTCTTAGTACTGATTTAAAAATGAATAACAAATCATGGGGTAATGGGGGTAAATGAAAGAGCAGCACAATTCCTTCATATGTTCAAAGCATGGCCAAGTGACAAAAGAGAACATACCATTAATAATATTAAGTAAATATGAACCAAGTGCAATGTTCTATCAAGCATCAGACAAGAAGATTTCTTCTCATGCCAAATGGCTCAAGATAAAGTTCACCATGAATAACACAGTAACATTTCTTTGATAAAGGAAAATGGCAGAAAAAAGGCCCGATCTTCTTAGCAAATAAACACAAGAATCCAATCAATGGAATTTTTTGAGCTAATAGACAAAATAAATATATCTGGAGATGCCTAATATACTCTAACATAAAAGGTAGCAGGAATTGCCAGAAAGAGAAACCAAAAGATAGCTAACCAAATTTATGAAATTGAGAGGTACCTGGTGAACGGGTTGAGGATGACATTTTCTGTCCTTCCCTTTGCTCCCACCGATATGACTGATAAGGAAAATAATTGAAAACTCATCCTCTTGAGTTTATTTCGAACATTAAGAGATTAATAACAACAATTAGTCAAGTGAACGGACTAGAGTGCTTGGGGCCCTAAACTTCGTAGAGGTGCAGATCCATTCTCAAGAAGAGCAGTGTAGTAAATAAAAAGGCATATAGTTATAAATGGCTAAAAGCAGACTGCATGAACCATATGTTGCCATTTAAACAGTGCTTGCTAATATATTCCAAAGGAAATAGGGCACTATTAGTCTGCATCCTAGATCCAAGTAACACGAAGATATAAAAATTCACCTGCCCATTTAATCTCTTCTCTACTTCAGTTCCCCTCATGCCCTCAGGTGTAGGAGCCTGATCTTTGTTGGCTGGTACAAAATTGGTATCCTGTAGAGAAATCGGAAGGTAGCATAAAGTTTCAGAAAAAATAAACTGGAGGGAGAACATATCCAGAATATTAATACCTCGCAGACTAAATAGTCACCAACATCTGGAGCATATGGAAGATCCAGTAACCCATTTTCATAGTATAGTTCAAACACTTTCCTCAGTAGATTCTCATCAAACTCTCTGCATGAAGAAGAAAAACAGGCCCAATATTGAAGAAGTAAGAAATATATAATTACAATACAGAAATTTCATAACACACATTTACCAACCTGAAAAACCCACCACGAACATTGCAAGCAACATTCCTTGCAACACATAGAACTGGAACAGCATTGGCCATCTAAAATTTATAGAAAACACACATATCATTCCACAACGGGTATATGTTCAACACAAAATACATAGTAATTAAATAATAAGTACCTCTGCCTGTGGAGCATAGTATGGAGTATATGCAGGGACAACATGAACTCTGTGTTGATCTTTATCATCCCAAACATTAAGTCGGTCATCAATTACCATGGCCATCTTTGGATGGCATCCTCTGTCTCGGAAAACATTCTGCAGGGACTTTCTGGAACCTGCCATGCAATAAAGAGAAAGGATGCAATAGATGGTTAACCCAGAAAAATTCTGGAGGAAGATCAAACCAGAGTGATAGGAAGGTTCCAAATGCACTGTTCCATCCAACTACACTGTACGCTATTTCATTTACTCCTATATATTACTACATATATTACAGCAGTTTCACTGGGAACAAGTTATTTAGGAATACAAAGGATGCTGTATAAATAAACTGGAGCTAAATACCTTACTCATAAGTGTATGCATAATGACAAGATGTTCCAATAAAAGGAGGGCATCGTAATATTAGAAAAGAAAAGCAAAAACAAAAAGAACATTTGGAATATAAAGTTTATGGCAAAAAGGTGTTGCTGGTGAGTTTGTCAGGATAAACGAAACAAAACAGATACAGGAAATCATTGCACAATAATTGAAACAAGCTCACTTGCCTGACTTTACACAATTTACACGTTCTGAGAGCTGTTGTGGACTTATTAAGTTGCCTTCTGGATCAAGAAGTCTCCACATTTCAAGAGCATAATCTCTCTCAGCCATTGTACATACATAAACCTCAAATCTTTTTCGTCCTTTTGCAGTTAGGTAACTCCTCAATTCTTCCCAAGCAGGCCTTAGCTTTACGAAAACACTGGTATCACGAATCTGAAAAGAATATATCATGTAAATGGGTAAGATGATACTAAGCATGAAAAAGGTAGAGTAATCACAGAACAGTAAGTTAAATGAAAGAATTAAATCTCTAGATATCCAAAATTCTGTCACCTTCCAAATATAAAAGAATTTATGCTGAGTGCCTCAGTCCAATAGTTTTGTATTAAATCTCGAAAAGCTTAGTAGGGTCAATAAATAATGTCCCCAAAGTAGACAAGGCTCTATTGCAGCCCACGAAAAGCCAACAACAATATCATGGAATTCATTCTACTAATTGAAACATACCTCTGGATTGATGCGAGTCAAAATTGCATTCCTGTCAGGCAGTCTGATAACTGGACGAAGAACACGCTCCTGACCACCAGACATAGGTTGAACCTCCTCTTTCTGGGTTCCAACTATTTTGCCATTGTCCGTAACTGTATCCGTGTCGATGAATTCTTTGAGGAGCTCTTTGTCCTCAATATACCGTTTGATTTCTGCAGACATCCCTGCTATTCTGATAGGATCATCTTCGACATCCATTCTGTGGGAAAGCATCTCAATCCGATCCTCGAAGGACTTCATTGTGTTAGCAACAATAAGGGTCTCATCAAGATCAAACACAATGGCAAGACAGCGCAAGTTGAGCATGCCAACGGACGCTGCATAGAGCCCAGAGCGTGCTGAGCAGCACCAAAAGCATGGCACCTTCCCTGATTTGGTCGGCATTGCCACCAGGTGCAGCTCCTCATCCCCAACTACTACCACAGCGCTCTACACAGACAAATGAGAGAACGTGTTAAACAAATCTTAATGTTCTGTGTAAAGTTCTATCAAGAGAAACAGTCCCTGAATCTAACTACATGGAACTTACAACCCATGAAAGACCCGAAATGAAATGTACAAAATGCTTCAGCATATGAAACTTGTCTCACGAAGTACAAGTACCACCTCAGTAAGTTACGTTTTCCGCTTCAACTTCAAATGAATATGGCAATGATATAAGCACATCAAGCCAAGACACCTATGATAGACCCAGAATGAAATGTGCAAAATGCTAACTCCTGATACTTCTTCGACGAATTACAAATACAGTGAATAGAAATTCCTAAGAGGTCACACTCTTAAATATGTATATTCCTTCGATTTCAAATGAGCATAGAAACTACAGTCACATGAAGACAAAACCACATATTCGCGGTTGTCCAAAAAAAATTGGGGACAAACCTTGAACTCATTGAAACAAGTAAGATACAAGCGCTGGAGGCTCGGGTTGGGAGGCGTCAGCTTGGTCTGCAGCTTGCATCGCACGGAGAAGGGCGCGATGGTCTGCAGGATGGCGAGGGGCGGGCACCTCTCGCTCGCCGGCGACAGGTGGCTGACGTGGATCTCGTTGCTCGGGAACGGGAGGCCCCCCTCGCCCCCCTGCTTCATCGGGAACACCTCCATCTCGCCGAGGCACACCTCGCCGTGGAACATCCGCATGCTGACTCCGGCGGCGGGGGCGGCGCCACCACTGCCACCGACCCCGCCTCCAAGGGCCCCCGGCGGCGGGGGTCGAGGCGCGGCCATCGCGAGTGGGGAATCGGAGTGAGAAAAGAGAGGGAGGGGGAGTGTAATTTCACACAGTGGGAAGCAGGTGCTTGCCCCGCTCGCCTCCCGCTTCGGCGGAGACGCGGAGCCGCGGGTTTTTGGTGTTTGGGGAAGGGGGGGGCGGGGCGCGGAGAAGGGGCTTGTGGCTTGCGGGAGGGGGCTCGGCTGCGTTTATATAGAACTTTGGGGCCGGGCGCCGGGGTGGATGGTTCCGATTGTTCGGTCCGGTCACCGGCTGGCTGCGGACCAGCCGACCAAGTTGAGTCCCGAACCGGGGCCGAGGCGTCAGTGAGACAATGATTCTGACTATCTTTCCGTGTCGCATCTGGCTCGGTGCGCCGCGTGGGGGGCACCGGGAGTCCCGTTTCCTGCTGATTTGGCACGTCTGGGGCATGGCTGTGCGTGTCGCGTGTGATTCGTGAGTGAGATTGGGTTCAGGCGTTCAAAGATTGATTTCAGCCGAGGTTGCCCTGAATTCTCCTGCGGGCTACGGGATCAAGTACTCTGGTTTGATGCTAAAAAGACATTAGCCACCAGGGTGAAGAGGACATCAATCAAAGATTTAAGATTGCGAAGGGCCATAACGTCGATGACGAAATATGTCATCCTTAGCATAGCAGCAAAGCACTAAAGTCAGCGGTGGACTCTATCCCCATCCCTCGTGTTCTTCTGTCCACCGCCCCAATGGCCATGCCCACTACCCCATATGATTAGCTGGTTTTCATTGCGTTCGAATTCGCTTAGCTAAGGCTGTGTTTACTTCGCGAAATGAAAATTTTTGATGTCACATCGGATGTTTTGGGATGTCGGAAGGGGTTTTCGGATACTAATAAAAAAAACTAATTACACAGCTCGCCTAAAAACTGCGAGACGAATTTATTAAGCCTAACTAATCCATCATTAGCGCATGTTAGTACTGTAGCACTTATGTCTAATCATGGACTAATTAGTCTTAAAACATTCGTCTTACGATTTTCAACAAAACTGTGTAATTAGTTTTTTTTCTTTTATATTTAATACTCCATACATGTGCTGTAAGATTCGATGTGATAGTTTAGGGTGAAATTTTTTAGGAACTAAACTAGGCCTAACATTAGCTACGTTAGTCGGAAGAAATCAGCCAATACTTTTTCCCAGTTGGGTGGCAAGTAAAATACTAGTTGATCTATCTATTAGCTGAGGATCCAAATAGAGTCTTTGCTATATTTTTAGCAATTAACTATAGTTGTACGGGAACCAAACAAGTTTAACGACGGGTAGAATTAACGATATAGAGTTTTTTTATAAAACGAAAATTTGACGATACAGTAAGCACTGTATCAGCCGAGGGTGTTCGGATTCAGGGACTAAAGTTTAGAAGATGTCACATGGAGGTGTCGCATAAGGTGTTTGCATACTAATAAAAAAGTAAATTACAGAATCCGTCGGTAATCCATGAGACGAATTTATTAAGCTTAATTAATCCATCGTTAGCGTATGGTTACTGTAGCACTACGTTGTCAAATTATAGACTAATTATGCTTAAAAAATCTGTCTTGCAAAACAGTCTCAATTTATGCATTTAGTTTCATAAATAGTCTATATTTAATACTTTATACGTATGTTCAAACATCCGATGAGACAACTAATAAAATTCTGAAGGTGAAACCAAACACCGCTGTACCACCTTGTACTCCATAGAACTTATGGGTCCGTTCAGCTCTCATTAAGAGCCGCTGCTGGCGGTTGTAGCTAGTACTGTTCTACAGAAACTCGTGTTAGAAACGACAGGGGATACGAGATTTTAATGTGGAAAACCCTTCCAATGAAGAAGGTAAAAATTATGGGCACTGGCCAGCAAATCTTCACTATATCAAGTTAGGTTACAAACATCGGGGATTTATAACTTTTCTTATCCTAAGACGACGGCTTACAGGAAGTATATATAGAGATAGAAAAACCCTAATAGGCGACGATCCGTACCGCTTCGCTTCGGCCCAATCCTCTCGGCGACGGACCTCGCTTCGCTCCGTCAGAAATTAGCTTTTATCTTATACATAACTGAATTTAGATCACAACTCAACAACTCTGTGTCGTGAGTGAGAACGCAACCTGCAACAATGGCAGCGGCTCTACCGAAGAGACCATGGCTGCGTTCGCTGGTCTGGAAAAACCAGACCAGCCGGCTGCTCCTCCTCACAGGTGCACTGTTCATCAAACAGCCGCTACAGTGTTTCTCTCTCACACAACCAGCCAGTTTCAGACCAGCGAACAGGGCCCCTATATATACCTACGTACGTCGCCAATCTTTCGTGACAGGATATGTAGCTGCCTAACTGCCCGTACAAAGGACATTTAAGCAAAAACCATACACCACGTCTGTTAGGTTATCTCGGCCCTGGCTCACCATCAGCATGTTCATTTCGGCTGGATTGGCTTATAAGCCCATAGCTGAAGTACTTCTGGCTGGTTTGATGTGAGAGAAAAACACGGTTGGCTGACTGATAAGCCAAACCAGATACAGGCCGTTACAGCCTGCATGAATCAAACAATGTATACAGGATATTTTTATATTGTTGCTGCTCGATATTTTTATATTGTTGCTGCTCCTTCAGCAGCTGTCTGATTGAATCTATTCAATCAAAATGAAAGATGCAGCTTGATCTCTAGTACCATCTTGAGTTTATTTCCTACTCTTACATGTCACAAGAATTAATTGACTGCATACCACCATAAAAAACGGCCATCTTTAATACTCCATCTACGCATCTTGGTCTCCAGGACTCCAGGAGCCCCAAGCACCATTTGTGAGTTGTAACAAACACAGCCGCATCATGCGAATACAATGGGCCCCAAACCATTATCATCCACTGACCAACGCTTAGTACCTGCTATTGACAGTTCAAGCACGCCTTCCACATGGCGCTGCCTGCCTCTGCGCTACAATTTCCTCACGCCGAACCGCCTGTCTCTGCTCTGGAAGGAGACCAGTGCCTCGAAGTAGTCGGCCTCTCCGAAGTCGGGCCACAGTGTGTCCGTGAAGAAGAGCTCCGCGTACGCCGACTGCCACAGCAGGAAGTTGCTCAGCCGCAGCTCGCCGCTGGTTCTGATGAGCAGGTCGGGGTAATCAGGGAGCTCGTTGGCATGGCTCGTCTCGAGCTCATCCGCGAACAGCGACTCGTCGATGTCCTCCGGCTTGAGCAGCTTGTCGTGCACCTTCTGGGCGAGGTTCCGGCATGCTTGCACTATGTCCCTCCGCCCGCTGTAGCTGATTGCCAGTGTCAGGTCGAGCTGCGAGTTGCTCTGTGTGGCCTCCTCGGCTTCTCTCGCGGTCTTTTGAAGAGAAACCGGCAGTCTTGAGGAGTCGCCGATCACACGTAGCCGAATTCCTTCCCTGTAAAATATGAAGCGCAAAAGCTCTTGGGATATCATCACGGGGTAGCAATTCAGAATATATCGATCGAGGACAACAAAGCTTCCGTCGTATCTACTACAGTAGCAACTTTAGTTGTGAGGTTTACTGCCAGCTCCATAGAGTGTTCGAATGCATCTGCATCTTATCAGGAATGCAAGTACAGACCAAGTGTGAGGCTGTTAACTGACGGCGCAACTGCATACCTCAGAAATTCAGCTACACTTTCGCGGATAGCTCGCTCAAACTGCCCCATCAAGAATTCCACTTCCACCTGCGAATTGGCAGAAAGAACCGTCAAGCTCGTCGGTGACAATGACAAAGAAGGCGACGGCGCCTGGGGGTGGGAAGCATACCTTGGGCCGGCTCCAGTTCTCGTGGGAGAAGGCGAAGGCGGTGAGCGCACGGACGCCCCAGGCGCGGGAGAGCCGCACCACCTCCTCCAGCGCGCGCCGCCCGGCCTCGTGCCCGGCCGCGGACGGCAGCCCGCGCGCGCGTGCCCACCGCGAGTTCCCGTCCATCACCACAGCCACGTGCCGCGGTAGCGACTCCGCTCGCAGCCCGCCCGGTAGGAGCGCAGCCTCGGCCGCCGGTGCCGGTGCCGCCGCCGAGGTCGCGCCGGCTCGCGGGCATGGCAATGGCAATAGGAGCGTGCGGCGGGAAGGGGCGAGTAGCTGACTTGTAGCAGCTGGGGAGTGGTGGGAGAACAGCATGGGAGCTCTCGATTTGGGCCTCCTGGTGGTGTCGGGTTGGGTCTTCTTGGCTCAAACTTCTCCAGCACCACAGCTCAAAAATCAACCGCGGAAGCGCTGCTATGCCTTTCCTAGTGCGCCGAACGACTTGGAGACTTCAGAAGAAAAAAAACGAGAATACAATAAACAATATAAACATAGATTAAGAACCTACAAAAACAAGCAGCGCTCTACCCGGAAAGGGAGCTGCTTCCAAGAAAGCGATGCGTCAATACCTATTTTTTAAAGACCTCCGTGCCATCTAAATTCCAAATTTTTTCATTCTTTTTTCGTCACATCAATTTTTACCATGTATTCACTGTTCAAAGATATTTACAGCAACGCACGCAAGAAGAAAGACAAAATAGTCTCTCCTTCACGCGCATAACAGCAAACACAGGATTTGGTATATATTTAGTTAAATTTGAGATTAATTTACTCCTCATCCAATGCATTTCTTTTGGTACACAAAGGGAGTACTTCTCTACCACGTGTGCACTGTTGAACGAGGTGGGGGAAAGAAGAGCTACCTTGGCTAGCTCCTGGTCGTATTTGACTTATAAGCCATGGCTTATCAGCCAACGAACAATATTTTTCTCTCACACCAAACCAGCCAACAGTACTTTCAGCCATGACTTATAAGTCAAACAAGCCCAAATGAATAGGGCGCTCATGTCTATTTGCAAATTGCAGTCCAACCTATGGCATACTGTACTTCTCATTCCCCCCTTTCCTTTCCCCAAAACTGTACTTTGCCCAGATAGAAAAGGACATCAATCACATAAATCACGCTTGAAAAATCATATGCATTTAACAGTTCACATCTAACACTACAATTGACATGGTCCTTGAAATTCCTGGAGTCTTTGAATGTGCAAATTTTACAAAGGAAAAGGCACTACAAATGATCATCTACTGGCTGGCACTAGGGAATGACAAAATATATCACATCCATGCCACAAGGAAATGAAAGGATGACAGACATCCCAGAGGATTTTTTTATGGAATATATTTAAATTTCCGACAGGAGCAAGTCGAGCAGATGACGTGGATATACGTTCTTTCATGTGAGCTTAGTGTCCTTTAATTTGAGATTCGTGTCCTTTGTCACCACTCACCAGGTCGCCAGCATGCCACAATCACCGGTGACATTTCCACTACTCCAACAGTCCCTGCAATAAATCAGCAGCTGTTAATGTGCCGTGAAAGCTTATTATCAGATTATCAGGGAAATTTTGGTTTCATGAGCGTACCACAGAGATTACAAGAAGAGGCCTCCACTAAGTCAACTGTTCCACGTATCTGTTTGGAAGTCAATGGCGAACCTGCTGACTAAATTCCATACACGGTTCACAACTCCATCTGACATAATGGAAAATGCATTTTTTGCAGCTCTTTGATGTGCTCCCAGAGTGCTGGCATCACCAAGCAGTTCTTTTAGTGTTTGCAGAAGTTCGAATTCTCCTGACACCTGAATGAAAAAAGAACACTCTGTGAAAGAATTTTCAGGCCCAATTCCCTCTGTTAAACATGAATTTTATCATGCCCAACTAATTTCAGTAAGCAGTAGGAAAAGAGGCAAGTCTAGAACCAAAAAAATAAAAAATATCACTCATCATACGACCGACCTTGACTGATTACTTTTATGGAGGAGCAACTGAGCTGGTGATCAAATTTACTATGCGATGGTGTGCTAGTCACAGAATGGTGTTTTGTTTAGGTAGCAAAATATCAGAAAAATAATTTTGTGAATTTGTCACCTGCTTGACAGCTAAAGGATTTATTTGCCACATTTCAACCAGCATATGGTAGAAGTGTCCAACGTGGGGTCCTGCATGCCAGAGTTCACTTTACAAACAACAAATATTGTGACTTTTCACAAAGAAATGTCAAACATAAAGTATGCCAATACCTTTGACTCACCAGTCACAACAGCACAACCAGCTGCAGCAGCCTCAGAAATATTATGGCCGGCTAAGCCAGGTAGAAATGAACCGCCAATAACTGCAACTGGGGTGACCCTGTAAAGCATTCTTAATTCCCCTGTTTTCCATGGTATTTTATGCCGTTAGCCAATACTCCCTCTGTCTCAGAAGGATAAGCATATTTTATACAAGAGAAGGCCAAATTTTACAAACTTTGACCAACAATTATTCAAATTATGTGCAAGTTTAGAACATAAAACTTGCATCAATAGATTTGTATTCAAAGTGCCTTTGCGATGATGCTGATTCTTTAGCAAATGACAACATACTGTGATAAGAGAAATTAAGAGTCAAAATCTATTTTGCATGACTTTTCCTTGATCAAAATATGCTTATTATTTCGGAATGGAGGGAGGAGTTCCAATATGGCATACACAATTTGTGCAGCAATATATCAACTTTCAGAAGGAGATGTTCACAAACCTAAAGTATCAACCATGTATACCCTAGTGGTTGAAGACACCACTTCCCTAGTTGACCTCAGCACAAAATTGATCTTTTGTTTCTTTAGTGCCTACAACAACATACACAAATATATGTGTTCAGATATATTATCCTACCATAATGAATAGCATCTCATACCAGAACAAAGCTGGAATCCTAAATTCAAATGCATGATAATCTCTTCATGCTGAAGAAATTCAAATTCTAAACAGTGAAGTCGGTCACCAGCAACTTACCTTTGTGTGTTCAGGTACACGTTTGGTTCCTTAGGGATTTTAAAAATCTAGATAAAAAAAATCTCATGTGTTTTATTGGATTCTGTGCATGTATGTTAAAATCCCCTAGAATCTAGTATGTTTGGATGAGATTCTAAGATTTTTTTATCCTGATTCTTAAAATCTTCTAGGATCCAAATGGAACCTTAATTGTTTTGAATTGAGTACCCGCCAAGATATGATACTATAAAATACTGGTAAGAAACAAGTAGTCAAATGACTTAAAAAGGGTAAGAAAGGCAATGCCATCGTACCAAGGAAATATTCTTGCAGTCTTCAGGATGTCTTGGCACAAGAATTAGTAGTAGAGCGGGATACATCTTGCCCAACTCATCATGAACGCGGAGGATGACTGAAAAAATAAAGCAAGAAAATCGAGATGGCTTGTGAAAACTGAAAACCATTTCCTTCATGTTGATAACGCAAGAATAATAAGTCAGGAATGTAATTCCTCCATGTCACTCCACATTGAAAAATGTAAAAATGATGAATAAATGAGATATACTTTCACAAAGGCTACTGCATTTTTCCTGATCAGAGTACAAACAGAAATACAAATAATGAAGCAGAATAATGATATGACAGAAGATCATTCATAAGAAACTACATGAATATTGTTCAGGGGAAAAAAATAAAACTATGGCAGAGGTGATTCTCTAAAACAAAGACAATTTTAGTATTAAGTTATTCCAAGCTTGAGGATATAGAAGCATCCATTGACACAGTACTCCTATATATCTTGAACAAATATTCCATTAGTATGACAATTTACGAATATACAGTATTTAACTATCTTAATTGAATGTAAGTCAAACTTTCAATCCTGACCATTATGTAATGACATCATATATCTGTCATTGAAAGTATTTTTCTTGGTATAAGATTCTGACAGCATTTTCAGCAATAAATTGTTGCGGGAGTGGTAATCAAAGTTGTTCTTGGAGAACTCGAAGGAGTCAACAAAGGTTAGGGATAGCAGGAGTTACCATTATTATGAAAATGTGAAATGCTAACAGTTTTTTGTACAGCTTACTGGAAGTGAAGTGAGTAAGTGATATAATACATTTTATTAGTCCAGGAATCAGCAAAAGTTGCAGCTCCTGAGTTCTTACCTTCTTCTTCACCTCTGTGAATAGAAGCAGCCATCCAGAGGGGCCTGTCGCTAAACTGCTGTTGTAGATCTTTTATTTCGTTGACCTGATTCTCCCCGGCATTAACATCTCCAACAGCTATGTGAATTACATGAATCCTCTAATAAATCATTTGACTTGTAAACCTGGTTATCTTTCAAGCTCCCAAGACAACCTTTAAAACTAAATCACTCATATGATCACTTAAAATCTATTCTCAGGAAAGACTAGACAAAACTTGAGTATACCATATTTTAAATCTCCAGCAAAATGTATGATCCCTGGTGGTGTATGTAGCAACTGAAAACGAACAGCCTGAATAGTACTCTGCAACGATAAGGAATGAATGATGGCAGCAGTAATGGATGAACATAAAAATAAAGTCAGCATTACCATGAGTACTTACCAATGGGACAACAAGTGATAGTTTAGAGAGCATCAGAGCAACTAATGGGAACCCTACAGGCATCGACCAGTGGTTGAAAGATTTCAATGATAGGCGAGCATTTAAAAGCGCCACTGCAATCTGCAGATAAGTAGACAATTCATAAAAGTAAGTAACTACAACCTACAGCATGAATGCATGATGCAGAAACTATGAATAGTCCAGATAAAAGTTCTGCTCTTGCAGTATGGAAAACTAAAGAGAAGGATGAACACTAGGAACTAGAAAATGAAGGATGAACACTAGGAACTAGAAAATAAGCATGATCATGAACAGTGATCTCATGCTCCAGAATTATGAGAAAGCCACTTACCCCTTTTGCTGCTGCAGACATAATGAGGTTTGGCCAGAGTTCACTTTCCAGAAGAAGTACCAAACTTGGCTTCCAGTATCCAATAAAACTGTCTATTGCATTAGGACAGTCAAGAGGAGCAAACTACACGCATAGAAAAATGAGGTTGGAAGGGAGAAATAAACATAGCATGCAAAAATTGCGCATGAAGCTGCTTCCAATGTAGATTTCCGAAATCCTTAAGGCAGCTAGTCCCAGCATCTGAACAATCTTCTACACTTTCCCTCCCAATTTTCACTCGAAGTTTACTATTACAACCTAATAGCTGCAGTTAGGTAAATACCCTGCAACATTTTTAGGGCAATAATCCTGTGAAATTTAAGTGATAGTACAACTGTACTGTATCAATGTATGGTTATCTCATTATAGACAGCAGTACTCGGGCATGGAGAAGCATCAACAGATGACCAAAACCAAACCAATTCGAATTATCAAATAATAGTACTTGCCAAGAAAACACACTGTTCATCCTCACTAAACTAAATCCAGCACAGCCACAAGGGTCTGAAGCTACGCGAGCAATCTGCAAACGCACCTGATATATGACACCATCAGGGAGTAGATCCTTGATAACTTCGCTGCATACAATCCGAATAGCGGTATTTAGGGGACGACAACGCAATATGAATTTTGAAAATGGCACTCGCCGTTGAGAACGGTAGCTTACAACGAGGAGAGAGTGGTGGTGGTGAGTAGCACGGGGAGGCCGGGATGGAGGCGGACGCAGTGGCGGACAACGGGGAGCGCGGCCATTCCCTCCCCGAGGGATACGGCATGAAACCACACGAGCGGAGAGCCCGGCCGAGGCCGCGCCGCAGACGGCCGGCCTAGCCGCTCCGGCCACCGCATCGGGTGCTCCAGCCCTTGCAGTCGCCGCCACAATAGCACCGCCGGCGCCGCCGCGCGGCTCGCTGCCCTGTACAGCTCGTATAACGCCCATCCCCCGCGCGACGCTGGTGACGCCGCGCGGGCCGGCCGCATCGAGAGTTCGAGACTGATGAGTGATGGAACGAAGCGTTGTTTTGGCGGCGGAGATAACGGAGGCCACTTCCGAGCAGACGACCGAAGAAGAGAAGGCGTAAAGAGAGCAATGCGCGTACTCAAGGACGGGAGACTACAGTAGTAAATACACTTTTTTTATCATTACAGTAGTAAATACTGGTAGTATGTTATCCGTATCAATGACTATTGGGCCCGAGCGCGAACGGCCAGTGGATGTAAAGGTGGGTGCTTAAAAGCAACCTCCTGTTAATCGGTAACTCCAAAAGTCCAAAAAAGCAACACGACCGAGAGGAACATCTCCTCCCAATCAAGTTGTTGGTGCGAAAAGTGATCAACACGTAAATATTTATAATTTTGTCGTACGTTATGATCGGGTGTGGCCTAGCATTCAATGACATAGGGTTTATACTGGTTCAGGTAACATGCCCTACGTCCAGTTTGTTGTGGGGTTATAAACGAGAGTGAATAAGACGGGGGTGTTAGAGGTCCGATCAAACTCTGGATTGAAGGGCTGAGAGTGACAGGAGCTCCTACGTGCGCTAAGTATTGGAACATATACTCTGTGTAGCTTTAGAGTTCTAGAGCAGTGAAGCTGTTCTAGTGCTCCGAATGTCTAAAGCTAGCATAAAGAGAGTCGAAATGACTCGTTCGTCGTGCGTCCTCCTTTTAGGAGGGAGCGCGTCTCTTTTTATAGATGAAGGGGATAGCCTTACAAGTTAGGAGAGAGAGAGTGTATGTTTCCTAGTCTTGTTGCCCACGCCGTCGGGTATAAGACAGTTTGCCGACGCCCACAATACTGTTGACACCCAGATACGTGTGGCAGGCTCCATCATGCTCTTTCTGGTATGGCAAATGTCAGCGCCTACCATGCTGTAGGACAAATATCGACGCCTACAACACTCTTTGTGTTCTGACATGTCTGAAAGGTCGCAGAGCCCCCTTCTGGCATGGCCTATCAGTACTATCCTACAGGTGTGTAGGGTACGGTTCTCGGTATTGCGGTTGACTTGAGCGCCTCACCTTATCTGCTCTGCCTGATTTCTTGGGTCCTCACCGAGCGGGCGTCCCCAGCCGGTCGTTCCCAGTTGGCTCCGACCGCGCCGGTCGGAGAAGAGCCGTAAGCAGTGGTTCGATGTATTCCTGGTCGGAGAAGCGGATCAGAGTCGGAAGCGAGCGTCGCTCCTCCTTGGCCAGGCCTTCCGGTCGGAGAAGCGGGTCGGAGTCAGATGCGAGCGTTGCCCCTCTTTGGCCAGGCCTTCCGGTCGGAGAAGCGGGTCGGGGTCGAAAGCGAGCGTCGCCCCTCCTTGGCCAGGCCTTTCGATCGAAGACTGGATTGCTCTTCTAGCCTGTCGTTTAGGTATCTGGACCGGCCCAGGAGTTGCACGTCGTTCGCAACATCGTTTGCTGGGTCGAGCTTTTTGCTAGGAAGCGGGCCCATTAGGGACCTCGGGTTTATGAACCCGACAGGAGCCCTCGAGCCCCCGGGCGATTCGGGTAGAATCGTCTGGGGGATTTTTCGTTTTGCCAGCGGGTGCGCGCGAGCGCACCCGGTGGGTGTAGTCCCCGAGCCCCCAGATGATTTGGGTAGAATCGTCTGGGGGATTTTTCGACTTGCCAGCGGGTGCGCGTGAGCGCACCTGGTGGGTGTAGCCCCTGAGCCTGCGTCCGACTGGTGAGTCGGTTGGAGGCTGAGTATCTTGGTACTCTTTTCTAGGGCCGCAGACTCCTGTGTTTCTACCGTTCGGGGTGTTCGTCCGTGTTTGTCCCGCCCACGACCTGCGTGGTCGGTTGATTTCCTAAGTCGGCGTTAGGCGACCTGAGCCCCTGAGCCCCGTTGGGTTTGGTAGGGGTTGGTCTAGTTCCGTACGTTACCCCGTCCGCGATTTCCGCGACGGGAGGAGCTGAGCTAACGTCGCTTGCCTCGATGACTCGAGTGACGCGCTCGGTGAGCTCACTAACATGTGCGTTCGAGCGGAATCCGGGTCCGTCATTCGTAACGGGGTCGGCATAGCCCTCATGTGGCATTACACTACTCCTTAACCCGCCTCCCGACAGATGCCCGGGTCATTCCGAAGACCGACTCAGGTGGCCCGCTAGCCTCTCCTCGATGGAGATTCTGTGGGCATGGCTCGAGGTTAAGATCGAATGAGAAGGTCGAGATTACCCCGTCTGCTTCTGAGCATACCGAGCGAGGGCCGCTGGGGCTCATCTATGTTTTCTCCCCTGGCTCTGTTTGACGCAAGGCGGCCTCGAGCCCTTTACGGGCCAACATTCGAACCCCGGTCAGTCTTTGCTCATGTTGAATGAGGCAACTACCGCTTTGTGACGCAACACGAAGCGTTGTGATGCATTTAATTGCATATGCAATGCTTTGGATGTATGGGATGAAATGAATGATTGTATGAATGAATGTATGAGAAATGATGAATGAATGATCATGCATCAGAAAATAAAGCAAGAAGGTTTGGTAAAGTTACCTTGATGACTCGAGTGACGGGTTTGAGGAGCTCTTATCGGATATGTCCGAATGGGATCCGTGTCTGTCATTCATGACGGAGTTAGCATAGCCCGCATGGGGCATCCCTCTGCTCCGTACCTGTCTCTCGGCATTCGTCTGAGCCATCCAATCAACTCAGGAAGCCCGTTGATCTCACCTTGATGGAGATCCCATCGTTGGGCCCTTCTAAGTCCTGCTTGGGAAGGCGGAGGGCCATTTGCGTGTGGTTGCGCCTTGTTTTCTGTGCCCGGCGTGTGGTAGTGGTGGGCCATGCCCAGGCCATGTCCCGTTTAACCAGACATCATTTCATTAGGCAGGGCGTGTCCTATCAGTCAGGACGCGTCCCACCGCATACCTATCCATATTAAATAGGGGAAGGGAGAGGGGTTTTCGCCCCATTCCTTCGCCTTTTTCCAACTGCTGCCTTTCCTCCTTAAATAGGGGAAGGAAGAGGGTTTTCGTCCCATTCCTTCGTCTATTCTTCAACTGCTATCTCTCCTCCTTGTTCCTTTTTGCCAAGCGTGTTTGTGCGCCATGACGGTTTCTAATAGAGAAAGGATAGCGAGGGAGAGGAGAACTCATAGATTTGTTCATGAATCTGGAGCAAGATGTCGAACTGGAGGCCATCCAACATGGACGAGGCGGTGCTGGCCGCCTTCACCGAGAAGGGGCTGCTCCCGCCGAAGGAGGTGGCGCATTGGAGGGCTCCTACGCCAGGGGAAGCCGTTCCGCGACCTTGGGCCGATAAGGTTGTCTCCTTCCTCGCCTTCCACGAGCGCGTGCTAGGATATCCCACGCACTAGTTCTTGCGTGGGCTCCTCAATGAGTAGGGCCTGGAGCTGCAGCACCTCAATCCGACTAGGGTGCTGCACGTTGCTGGTTTTGTGACCGTCTGTGAGGCCTTCCTCGGGATGGAGCCGCACATGGACTTCTTCCGGTGGATCTTCACTGGGCGAGCCTTGTCGGACAGGAAGCCGCCCAGGACCACGTCGGTTGGGGGCTTCACATTGCAAAAGAAGCCAAGGCCGCTGGGCTCCTACCCCGCGTACTCCCCCTGCGACTCCGATCAGGGGTGGCATAGGGAGTGGTTCTACATCAGGAACCCAGCGGAGGCACCATTCCCACCATTCACCGAAAAAAGGCGAAAGAGGCAGGAGAGCTGGTCATGGGGTCCCTCCAGTCGGCAGAACAAGCTGGAGGTCATCGAGGCGGAGCTCCAGAAGCTGGTGCAGCATGGCCTCGATGGGCTACGGGTGTTCCACACCTTCTTGTGCCATCGAGTCGCCCCGCTGGAGGAGAGGAGGCGATCGATGTGGATGTATTCCAGCCCAATGGATCCCGACCACGCGTCACCGGAGGAGCTGGCGAAGGACTAAGTCTGGAGTCGGCTCGACCTGGTGCTACAACTGAGGGCCCAAGAGTCCCTCGAAGGAAAGCCCGGATGTGAGACCCCACTAAATGGGCTAGAGCTAGGCCGGTCTGATGATGGGCTGGGCCGCGGGGCTACTGTAGCTTGGGTTGTCAGTTACTGTAGATGCGGAAGATACTGTAGCAGGCAGACTTAGTACCACATCGGAACTAGAGGAAGGGTTGAACCAACTTAAAAGCTTGAGCTCTGGGAGGCTATTAACTCTGGTTCGAATCTTTTGCGCGAAGCGAGGACGAAAGCATAAGAGAGTTAATTAGCAGGTGTGATCCATTCAACTTGTAGAGTGGATCTTAGCCGTCTTCCCGGGCTGGGGTGTTACACCGGACCTCTCCACGCCGGGAAGCTGTCCAATCTGATATGTTCCCCTCTCCTTATTCCGTGTCTTTTTCCCTTTTGCTCTCCTGTATTTTGACTTCAAGTCATTCGTTTCGTAGGGACTCGTCGGTTACAAATCCCGGCCGCATCTTCCGAGGGGACCGGAGGGCGCAGCTCGACAAGCCGCTGTAAAAGAGGCGGTGGTTGCCAAAAAGAAGAAGAGAGCTGAGAAGGCCCAGAGGAGGCATGAGAAGGAGAAAGAGATCGCCTGGTGGGTGCGGGCCGGTGAAAACCAAAGCGATGTGGAGGTGGAGCTCGAGTCGGAGGAGCCCATGGAGATGGGTGGCGACGTGAGCACCTCCAAGGATGATGGAGACAGGGGCGTCATCGTGACCTTGGTGGAGCGTCATACACCTACAGCCGCACCCGTCAGTGGTGGGCGGGATACGAAGAGGCACGGCGACGTTCCTGCATCAAGGAAGCGTGTCTCGAGCTCGGACGCGACCGTCGAGCGAGAGACGAAGCGGGCACGATCGTCGCGCCCTTCAGAGGCATCGTTGGCTTCGCCCCCTACTCCAAACGTGGCAGGGCACGCCGTCCAGTCAGAGGAGCATGCTCGTACCCCCGCATCTTTAGGGTCGGTGCGTGCTCGTGAACGACAACGGGGAGATGCCCCGTCGGTTGCCCCGGCGGGTGCGCCATAAGCCGGCGATCACGACAACTCGCGGGCCACTCAAGAACTGGTCGAGTCAGCACCTCCCTCGGTCGATGTGAGGGGACGCGGGTCATGACCCTTGAGCGGTCCTCGTCCGACGAGCTTGTCGCCAGCAGGTTAGGGCTTTAGGGCCCTGCCGCTTTCGTCCAGGTATGCATCTATGTTCCTTTTTTATCTCACAGTTGAGTTTTTTTAGCGTGACTGACCTGTACTTTTTTGATAGTGGCCTAGGATTGAGCATCACCCTGCCTCCCATGCGGGAGGAGTGGAGACCGGGTCAGGAGCGAGTGTCGTCTCGCCTCCGACCGAGCCGAACGTCGTCCCGTCGGAAGGCGAGCAGCCCTTATCCTCATCGACTTTATCCTTCCTTTTTTGCACCTACCCGTTTGACCCATAGGCTGCAACCTTAAGAACCTGGGCGTGGCCCGCGAGGCTCAGCTGCTCGTAACCGTAGGTCGTGGCAGGTTGTGATCGGTCGGGAGTTTAAAACAAAGTTACGTAAGGTAATTAATGAAACAAACTACCCTTTCATTTGGGTAAAAAGTATTTACTATATGATAGTAAAAAAGAGAGGTGGTATCACACCCTCGTGGAGCCCCCGAGTGACCTGGGCCGAGAGTGTTCAGGCTGGGGTGCTCGTAGGAGCAAACTTTGAATGAAAGAAAGCGGTAAGACCGAATTTTAGGGGAAGAAACGACGTAACTATTCGATGTTCTATGTGTTGGTGAGAACGTTGCCATTGTCGTCCTTCTATCGGTAGGCGCCCGGTCGGATCACCTCAGTCACCGTATAGGGACCTTCCCATGGTGGAGAGTTTATGTTTCTCCTTGGTTGATTGGATTCTCCGGAGCACGAGATCATCGACCTCAAGGATCCTCCATCTGATTTTTCTTTCATGGTACCTGCAGAGAGTTTGCTGGTAGTGAGCGAAGCGGATGATGGTCATCTCGTGAGACTCCTCGAGCAGGTCGACCATGTCCTATTGAGCCTCCATGGCTCGGTCTCGGTCGAAGGCCTTCACTCTTGGGGCGCCGTGATCGAGGTCGGAGGGCAACACTGCTTCAGCTCCGTAGGCCAGGAAGAAGGGTGTGAACCCTGTGGATCGGTTTGGGGTCGTTCTTAGGTTCCAGAGGATCGTTGGGACCTCTACAACCTATCGCCCGGTGTACTTATTGAGTCGGTCGAAGATGCATGGCTTGAGTCCTTAAAGGACCATGCCATTGGCCCGCTCGACCTAACTGTTAGTACGTGGATGTCCGACCGAGGCCCAATCGATCTTGATGTCGTATCCATCACAGAAGTCCAGGAACTTCTTCCTAGTGAAGTTAGTTCTGTGGTCAGTGATGATACAGTTAGAAACACCAAAACGGTAGATGATGTCGAGGAAGAACTTGACCATCTCTTCCGAGCGAATGTTGGTGATGGGCTTTGCTTCTATCCCCTTGGTGAATTTGTCCACCGCTATGAGTAGGTGAGTGATGCTGCCTGGGCCCTTTTTGAGAGGTGCTACCATATCAAGGCCCTAGACCGCGAAAGACTAGATGATGGGGATGGTTTGGAGCTCCTGTGATGGCAAATGAGTTTGCCAAGCGTAGAACTGGCATCCCTCACACCTGCGGACGACCTCCTCTGCCTCTCGCAGCACAGTGGGCCAGTAAAAACCTTATCAAAAGGCTTTTCTAACTAGCGACCTCGGGGCTGCGTGATGTCTGCAGATTCCGCATGGACCTCAAGGAGGAGCTATTTCCCTTAGTTGGTAGGGATGCACTTCATGAGTATTCCTGACGGACTTCGCTTGTAAAGTTTATTACTGAATGTGATGAACTTCTTGGCACATCGAGCGATCCATCACTGTCGATAGAAGATCGTCGGCAGTCCTTCGAGGGGTATCCCACGAAGGTAGATTGATCGGTAGAGGAGCATGAGATCAAGAACAAGAAGTCAACAGAGACACACGAGTTAGGCAGGTTTATGCCGTTAGTATGACGTAATACCCTGCTTCTGTGGTCTGTTGGTTTGTATTAGCTATTGTATGATATTGCGTGAGTTTGGAGGGGGGTCCCTGCCCACCTTATATAGTCCGAGGAGTAGGGTTACAAGTCGGTTAGATCTAAGAGATAACCGGAAAGTAATAACTGATTACAGGAATCTTGGGATCATACATATCCTAATAGATCTCGTAGTATCTTCAGGATATCTTCTAGATGTCTTGCGGGAGCCACCGAGTAGAGTCGTGCCCCGCAAGGCGTCGTCTTGTGGGCTGGGCCGCCCCTGGGGGCGTAGCCCATGTGGTCTGCCATGGGTATCTAGGGTCGTATCCCCCACAATCATGCTTTAGTCCTTTCAGGTGGGAGAACCTCCTCGAGGAGGTTGGCGAGTAGTGGCGCTCGCCAGTCGGCTTGACCGAGTGCTACCACGGTGACGTCGGTGGGCGATGTCATCACGGAGGCACCGAGGTCGGAGCCCCTGAGCGCCAGGTTGTCATCGGGGCGTGTCTGGATCGGACCTTCCAGGGTGCGGGCAGACGACTCGTGAAGGTCGTTGATGAAGACCCCATATGGAGATGGAACCCGCCTGGCAGCCAATTTTGCAAGAAAATTGACGGCATCATTGTCCTTTCGGGGGACATGATGTAGTTCGCTCCTATCCTCAACCTTGCGCACCTCCTGGCAGTATGCTACCATGAGGGGGCTTTTGCAAGAGGACCCCTTCATGACTTGGTCGATGACCAACTCTGAGTCATCGTGGACGTATAGACGCGTAGCACCGAGCTCGATGGCGATGCGCAGTCCGTTGATGATGGCGTAGCGCCTGAGACTTAATAGCGGTGCAGGAGATATACCTGATGTCGTGGCCCATTAGTTCGAGTGCCCACTTGGAGATCCGTCCCGCGGCGTCGCGGTTGTGGACGATGTCTCCCAGCAGGTATGAAGTGACAACCAAGACTTCGTGGTCAGTGAAGTAGTGTAGGAGCTTTCGGGTCGCCATCAGCATGGCATATAGAAGTTTCTACACCTTGGGGTACCGAACCTTGACATCGGTGAGTACCTCCCCGATAAAATATACGGGTCGTTGGACCTTAAGGTGGTGTCCCGGCTCCTCCCTTTCGACGACTAGGGCGGCGCTCACCACGTGGTTGCTTGCCACGACATAGAGGAGGAGGGGTTCTCCCCGTTCGGGAGCCACGAGGATTGGGACCGATGTCAGTGATGCTTTGAGGCTCTCTAAGGCCTGCTGTGCTTCCACAGTCTAGACGAACGCGTCTGTCTTTTTGAGAAGCTTGTAGAGAGGCATCCCCTGCTCGCCTAGCCGGGAGATGAACTGGCTCAGGGCGGTCAAACAGCCGGTGAGCCTTTGTATGCCATTGACATTGCGTATAGGGCCCATATTGGAGATGGCCATGATTTTTGGGGGTTGGCCTTGATACCGCGTTCGGACACAATATATCCAAGCAGTTTCTCCTTCGAAACCCCGAAAACACATGTTTCGGGATTCAACTTGATGTTGAACCTTTGGAGGTTCGCGAACGTCGCGGCCAAGTTCACGATTAGGTCGCAAGCTTGAGCCGTTTTGACCACTATGTCATCAATATAGATAGCAATTGTTGGTTTTGGCCGCTTGACTTGGTCAGGCTGGTCGAGTGGGTTAATTTGATCGGCGAAGCATTGCTGCATGCACCGTTGATAGGTGGCGCCAGCATTCTTTAGACCGAAAGGCATGGTTACATAGTAGTACGAACTATACGGGGTGATGAATGAAGTTACGAGCTAGTCAGACTCTTTCATCGTGATCTGGTGATAGCCTGAGTAGGCATCCAAAAAGGAGAGGATTTCGCATCCTGAGGTGGAGTTGACTATCTGGTCTATTCGTGGCAAAGGAAAATGGTCCTTCGGACATGCCTTGTTGAGGCCAGTATAATCAACACGCATTCTCCATTTCTCGGTCTTGTTTTTAACAAGAACAGGATTGGCTAGCCAGTCGGAGTGGTATACCTCCTTGATGAATTCGGCTACCAGGAGTTTGGTGACCTCCTCGCCTATCGCCCTACGCCTCTCGTCGTCAAAGCGATGCAGGCGTTGCTTGGTGGGCTATGAGCCCAGGATGAGACGTAATGCGTGCTCGGTGACCTTCCGTGGTACGCCTAGCATGTCAGAAGGTTTCCATACAAAGACATCGTGATTGGCGCATAGAAAGTTGACGAGCTCACATTCCTATTTAGCCAGGAGCTAGGTCCCAATCCGCACCGTCTTGGTTGAGTCGGTGGGGTCAATCCCCACCGCCATAGTTTCCTCGAGTGGGTGAAAGGCAGTCAAGGAGGTTGGCTTGTTGCAGTCCTAGACTACTGGGGTCGACGATTCTTCGAGCTAAGGGAGCTCAGCTGAGTTGATGATGGCAGTGGCGAGCTCGTAATGCTCGTGGTCGCACGTGTAGGCATGCGAAAAGGTGCTACCCATAGTGATGATGTCGTTCGGTCTTGACATCTTTAGCTTGAGGTAGGTGTAGTTGGGGATCGCCATGAACTTGGCGTAGCAAGGCCACCCCAAGATGGCATGGTAGGACCCTGGGAAGTCCACCACCTCGAAGGTGAGGACCTCCGAGCGGAAGTTGGCTCGGTCACCAAACATGACGGGCAGGTCGATCTGCCTGAGCGGTTATGCCTGCGTTCCTAGGATCACGCCATGGAAGGGAGAGCTCACTGGGTGGAGCTCCGACCAGGGGATGTGCATGGCGTCGAGGGTGTCGACGTAGAGGATGTTGAGGCCGCTGCCTCCGTCCATCAGCACCTTGGTGAGGTGCTTCTTGCGGACAATGGGGTCGATGATGAGCAGGTAGCGACCTAGTCTGGCGATGTGGAAAGGATGGTCCCTTTGATAAAAATGACCAAAGATTCTGACCAGCTAAGGAAGGAGGGGACGACCATTTCGGCGACGCATGCCTCTCTGTAGCGCACTTTGTGCTGGTGCTTGGAGTAGATGGCATCTGATCCCCCAAAGATCATGAGGCATTCCTTGGGATCAGGAAAGCCGTCCCCATCCTTGCCCGCCGCGCCTCCTTTATTGGCCGCTGCCTTCTTGCCCTTTCCTTCTTTTGGTCCGCTGGCCTATCGCAGAAAGCGCTAGAGGAGTTCGCAGTCCTTGTAGAGGTGCTTGACGGGGTAGGCGTGGTTGGTGCATGGACTCTCCATGAGCTTATCGAAGTGGTCGGGCTGGCCCTGCTGGGGCTGCTTGCCCGCACGATCGGCCGCGGCAACCAAAGCAGAGTTGGCCGATCGGCGCCGATCCTTCTTGTTTTTTTGCCCCTTTGCGTGGAGGGGCCCTCGTCTTAGTCCTCGCGCTTGGCCTTGCCCTTGTCCTGGCCTCCACTAAAGATCACTCCGACCGCGTCCTCCCCGAAGGCGTTGTTCACGGCGACGTCGAGCAGGTCCCGAGTGCTCTAGGGCTTTAGACAGCCGAGCTTATGAATCAAGGACTCACAGGTTGTCCCAGGGAGGAACGCGCTGATGACGTCCGCGTCAATGACATCAGGAAAGGAGTTGCATCGTTTTGAGAATCTACAGATGTAATCCCGTAGGGACTCGTTGGGCTCCTGCTGGCAGCTCTTGAGGTCCCAGGAATTCTCAAGGCGGACATACATCCCCTGGAAATTCCTGATGAAGATCCTCTTGAGATCCGTCCAGTCGTGGATGCTGTCAGGTGGGAGGAATTCAAGCCATGCACGGACATGCTCCCCACACAAATGGGGAGGTATTGAATGATGAAGTGGTCATTAACCACTCCTCCGGCTTGGCTGGCGAGCCAGAAGTCTTTGAGCCATATACCGGGATTCGTCTCCCCGGTATATTTGGCGACGTTGGTAGGTGGTCGGAAGTGCTGTGGGAACGGCGCCTTCTGGATGCGACAGCCAAAGGCCCGTGGTCCTAGTCCGTCTGGGCTGGGACTCTGGTCATCCGATCAGCAACCATGTCTGGCGTGCATTTCCCTGCTCCCCTAGATGGTCTAGCCGGGGCCTGTGCTGCCTGCTTTCACCGCCCCATGATGGACGTCATCATCACGCTGGGCTTGACACCAATTATTGATGACGCTGCGAGCGTCTTGATTCAGCCCGAGGCGTTCATGCACAGGTGGTCGGTGTGGAGTGGACGCTGGGTCATGCTGTGGTGCAGCTGTGGCCTCCTGTTCTACGCCCGGCTACTGTAGTGGTGAGCGGATGGAGCGATTTGACTGGTGCGCCCCCATTCCCCCGATGGGGAGAGAGGCCATGAGTCAGTGTCGCGATGTGGAGCTCTCCGCCTGTTGAACGGCGGCGGTTTCCACCAGCGCCCGGAGGTTCCGGTGGACCGCCTGTTCCTAGGGGTCGACAGGCTCTAGAAGGCCACGCAGAAGCATCACCACAGCGGTGATGTTCTGGCCAGCTCGAGCAAACTGTGGGGGAACATTCCCCCCGTCTATGATGTTGCGCTGGACCTGGCGGGCGTGATCCCGGGCGCCGCTCACTGGGTTATGTGTGCATGGCGCAGCGTGCTACGCCGAGCATGCTGGTGCAGGTGGTGGCTGGCTCTGCTGTATTTCTCGTAGCTCCTCACCATGCTCCTACGCACGCGCGAGGGCCTCCGCATGAGGGTCCGGAGGGGTGTGAGTCTATAGGGACTCTACTGCCACCGACGGCTATCCCGGAGCGTCCGCCATAGCGCACTCCCAGGACAGAGGGTGACTGGGTGCCACGACGTAGTCGATGCTGGAGCCGTCGCTTTCAACCTCGTCATCCATGAGGTCGTGGAAAGAGGCGGGAGCATTGCCCACCATCCCCACGAATTCGGATGTGAGAGGGGGTGGCGTCAGCATTTTTTGGAGCCCCCGTGCGTACGCATTCGCGGGAGACGCGAGGCCGTAGGGGAACCGGTTGCATGGCGGTCGTGGTGGGGACAACGGGGTCCCTCCGGAGAGTCGGCGGAAGATATTAAATAGCGAGTAAAGAACAATATGCATGTTACTCACCATGGGGTTTGAGCACAGCATGGGCTCAAAGCAAAGCGTAGGCGTCTCATCATTGAGGTCGCGGGACAAGTCCCTCCTCGTGAAGGCGAAGCACATCGAGCTGGTCGACGACGAAGTCCAGGCTTTCTAAGAGGAAGGTCTGGGACGATTCGAAGACGAGAGGTACCCACATCCCAACAGGTGGGAGTGTGGGTAACTCCAGCAAGGCAAAGCGAGTCGTATCGCTTGAGCCCGCCATGATGAAGATGGTGGAAAGGTGGGCCATCCGATGACCAAAAGCATGAACATACGGTGTCCTCCCCACGGATGGCGCCAAGTGTCAGTGCGAAAAGTTAACAACACGTAAATATTTGTAGTTTTGCCATACGTTGTGATCGGATATGGCCTAGCACTCAATGACACAGGGTTTATACTAGTTCAGACAACGTGCCCTACGTCTAGTTTGAGTCGGTCGGTGACTTTATTCCTGAGCCTAGGTGCTCGAAGTTTGCTGTGGGGTTACAAACGAGTGAGAATAAGATGGGGGTGTTAGAGGTCCGGTCGGACTCTAGACTGAAGGGCCGAGAGTGACAGGAGCTCCTACGTGCGTTAAGTATTGGAACGTATGCTCTGTGTAGCTTTAGAGTTCTAGAGCAGTAAAGCTGTTCTAGTGCTCCGAATGTCTAAAGCTAGCAGAGAGAGAGTCGGAATGACCCGTTCATCGTCCGTCCTCCTTTTAAGAGGGAGTGCATCCCCTTTTATAGATAAAGGGGACGACCTTACAGGTTAGGAGAGAGAGAGAGAGAGAGAGAGAGTGTTCCTAGTCTTGTTGCCCACGTCGTTGGGAACAAGACAGTTTGTCGGCGCCCACAATATTGTTGATGCCCAGATGCGTGTGGCAGGCTCCATCGTGCTCTTCTGGTAAGGCAAATGTCGGCACCTACCATACTGTAGGACAAATGTCGGTGCCTACAACACTATTTGTGTTCTGACATGTCTAAAAGGTCGTAGAGCACCCTTCTGGCATGGCATGTCAGTACTGTCCTGTAGGTGTGCAGGGTACAGTCCTTGATATTGCGGTTGACTTGAGCGCCTCACCTTATCTGCTCCGCCTGATTTCTTGGGTCCTCACTGAGCGAGCGTCCCCAGCCGGTCATTTCCAGTTGGCTCTGACCGCGTCAGTCGGAGAAGAGCCGTAAGCAGTGGTTCGGTGTATTCCCGGTCGGAGTCGAAAGCGAGCGTCGCCCCTCCTTGGCCAGGCCTTCCGATCGAAGAAGCAGGTCGGAGTCAGAAGCGAGCGTCGCCCCTCTTTGGCCAGGCCTTCCGGTCAGAGAAGTGGGTCAGAGTCGGAAGCGAGCGTTGCCCCTCCTTGGCCAGGCCTTCCGGTCGGAGACTGGATTGCTCTTCCGACCTGTCGTTTAGGTATTTGGGCCGGCCCAGGAGTTGCGCGCCATTCACAACGTCATTTGCTGGGCCGAGCTTTTTGCTGGGAAGCAGACCTATTAGGGACCCTGGGTTTATGAACCCGACACAAGCTATCACATGTGATTTCCTGATCACTCGTCAGCGACAACGTGTGTGACAAGTGATATGACTATACGAGAGACACCTATTCTCGATATCTTCTATGGGTGGGTGATTTGAGCCTCGAATCATAATTCTCGGTGTTGACAGAGCCAAATGGGCTGATCCTAGAACTAACTTCAATTCCATCTAATTGAGTTGAAGGGACGATATAAATACATGATATGATACGTGATGGTCAAACTTTCTTAGATTTTATTAGTTTTGTAGAAACGATAATAATACGGTGAGAGCGTCTCCCCATCCGGATGCGCTCACCTGGGCCTACGGGGCTAGCTCAGCTCCTCTGCACTGTCCATATAAAAATAAATAACGAACGCATTTCTCTTTACCCTCGCCTCGTTGCGCAATTTCTTCGCTGCAACTGCGATGCCTGCATCGACCGCCGCACTCTCCGCGACCTTCCTCAGCGTCTCATCCACGCTCCTCTCAACACCGCTCCCCGGCGCCACACTCTCCGCCTCCCCCATGCTCTCCTCCATCCTCTATCTCTACCGCATCCGAGCGTTGGCGGCCGCCTTCCTCCCTATCCATCGCGCTCACCGACCATCGCATAGGAGAGGGGGGACGTCGCTGGCCGGGCCCAAGCCAAGCGTAGGCACAGCTAGCCACTGCTAGGTCGTGCCACCATCCTTGGGCGCCGACTGGCTGGAACCGACCGTTCCCTGCTCTGCTCTTCGTCGTTCAGAAGAAGAAGGGTGAAAATACGTGTTGCAAGCGTATGCTTCATGTGTTTCAGATGTTTGATAGATATGTTGTAAGTATTTCATACGGATGTTGCAAAAGTGGATCATGATGTTTCATATGTTGCAATGGTTGTACACCTAAGTTGCAATCTTCCATTTTCAATATTTCATCTATTTTTTAGATGTATGTTGCAAGTGTGGTTATCTGGATGTTACATATGTTTTCACACATATGTTGCGAGTGTTTTATCTGGATGTTGCGTATGTTTGCAATGGTTTTCAAGTGTTTTTCATGTGTTTTTGTAAATGTTTTAGATGTATGTTTTAAGTGTTTATCTAGCTTCAGACGTATGTTTCAAACGCTACATCTAGATGTTTCAAAAGTATACGGGTGTTGCATATGTTGCAATGGGACCCACCTTCCGCCGCCACCAGCTGTAGCTGCTGGGGCGCCACCGAGCGAGCGCAGACGGCGAAGGGGGCACCCAAGCAGTCCTGCGCGCGGTCTAGCAGCGCGGGCGACATTCGAGCGGCGCGGGCACCGCGTGGACGCACGAAATGCAGGTGGGTGGGGCGTGCCGGCATGACAAGGGCGTGTCGGCGTGGGGTGCGAGTGCAGGCATGCGCGGGAAACGAAAGTCAAACCGTGGGCATCCGGATGCACAGGTCCGTCTGGACATCGTGCTACCAGTGCCGTTGTAGAAAATATTAGTAATATTTATATCTCTAAACAAGTCTATCATAAAAATAGGGAATTGCTAAAGGACACTCGTGTGTTTCTGTTGGAGTGAACATGCGATTTGTCCTCCGTCGGATGGGGCATCGACGGTGCGCACTTGTGCGTTCTGTTTTCCACCCGCTCTGTCGCTGACATGTGGGACCCACTTTACTGTTCAATTTTAGATCGTCGCGCCTACCGAGAAGTCTCCGCTCCACTCGGTCCACTCCTGTCCATTTCGCTTCCTCTCCCTTTCTCTCCCTCCTGCTTGGCGATGCCGAAGGCGATGGCGACGACGACGGCGTAGGTCTGCTCGGTCTTCTTCCCTGCTTTTTGATTCGGAGGGTGTGTCACAGCGGAGGTCAGCAGGTAGTACGGCTCCCTCTTCCCTTTATTTTGACCCATTTTGGTTGCGATTTGGTGGTGTGGATCTGGTGATTTCGATTCGATGGGCTCATGTTAGGGTTTGGTGGTGTGTGGATTCAGAGGGTTCATCGCACCGTTGGTGTGGATTAGGGTTTGTTGGATTAGCTGTCATTGTGCCTCTCTGTTGGTAGCTCGCTGGCGTTTGTGGTGAGTGTTGCGGTGGTTGGTGCGCATCCCCTTTGATTTTGCAGCGTAGATTTGGAGTTGGATGGGTTTTTGTTTGGATTGTTAGCAGGTGGTGTGGATTTATTTTATGTGTTTCTCAGTTAGATTCTGTGTACCATGTATCCAATTGAACAATGGTTGACCATTGCCTTATGTCAGTTTTTTGAAAATTTAGGGCTTCTATTGTTCTGCCAAGCTTGTAGATCTAAAGCAGAGCTTGGTCTGTCTTGTTGTGTTATGTGGGCTACCGTGCACATGGCTGTGTCTATTCTCTTGAGATGACTGTCTGTTCTTTTGAGCAATTGTAGGTTCTGGTAGGTTATGATTTCAGCCTATGTCAGGGTTTTAAAATTTGTGTTGATTCTGAGGTGGTGAGCTATTGACATGCGTTTGGGCAGTCTAGATTTCGTGATGATTGATTGATTATGTGGTCAGAGCTCCTGATGAGAAAATGGTACTTCAACATCCCTTTCCCTTGCTTGGAAATGGGTATTTGGTGGGTGACAAGATGTAAAGGGAAATCTTGTGGACCTGATCCATCAATAGTGCTAAACTACCCTGTGCAATCTGTTGTAGTACTTTGTTTTGGTTAGGTCTTGTGTTGATGCATCATTTTCACTCGCGGTGGAACATATTTGTCGCTACATGTTGCGTGTGGCATGGATTTGTTTTCGGTGTTTCTCGGTTAGATTCTGTGTACCATGTATCCAATTGAACAATGGATGGCCATTGCCTTATGTGAATTTAACTATTACCTGGTTCATTTGAGCCATCTTCTATAGTGCTTGTTGCCACTTGTTGATCCCTTCAACTGTACTGAGATCATAGTTTTCTTCTGAGGTGTCATACATATTTTCAGTCCTGTTCCTGGAAGTATAGTGAATCTATAAGATATTTGTGATATCACACACATAAACTGGGTTCTAGAATGCTGCTTGAATCTAAGTAAAGTGAGCTGCCCTTTATTGGTCATGTTCTGTGTTATTACTTTTGTTGTCATATTATGTTTCTTTAAGAAGCTTTTGGTAGGGAGTTGTCCGCTATTTCGATCAGTCTGATTGCAAATTAAGGTTTAGTTCTTTGGGGTTCAAAGGTTTAGATATGTCTGAACCCAGCAACCTGCTATGGTAGCCACTATTATATACTTGTGCCTTTATTTTAGACTAGCGTGGTTCAGGGTTCAGTGTTACCCTTGTATGCATTGTATGCTTGTGCTTGTGTTGTATACTTGTATCCATGTGCTTGAGATATCATTGTTCATACTTATTATGTGTGTCCTCTCTGAACTCTAGTTTGGAGTTAGTTAGTTTGCCATAAAATGAGAAATGTGTTGCATTTAAGTTATCTGTTAGTATTATTACCTATTGCTGATGAAAATAAGGCAAATTTTAGATTGAGTTTCACAATTTGCAATTACTGATAATGTAAATTGCACTTATAGGGCACTGCAATTATAGTTTTCAGCATATGTAGTATTGTCCCTTATATGTAGTATTGTTGTAGTTGTCTTATGTGAACCTTGTAATGTGAGGATTGGGTTGATGTTAAGTACCTGTTTGGTTGTTACTGTGTCTTTATATGGCGTTTTGTTGTTACTGTGTCTTTATTTTGCTTGTGTATGCAAAGCTGCATTATTGAAGTTGTCACTGATTTCATAATCACAGTTTGCTGGTTGTGTAGCCATGGAGGATGAAGATCATGTTTATGATAGTAACGAGGATGAGTATGAATCGAGCTCTGATGATCTGAATGAGCTAGAGGTACTAAGTTTTTATGTGAAGTTGATGCTGATTTTGGAAGCTATATTGTGAAATATTTTGTCTGATATGGATTGTTTGGTTTTTTAAGGACTCAAATACCGAAGTTGATGGGGGTTATGATGCAAGATCAATGGTGAAGACGTTCCAGCATCTGCAAGAGGCCTTTGCAGGGTTATTTGCGGAACTTAGTCTATTTTTCTCAGATTGTTTGATTCTCATCCTGTCTTTTTCAGTTTGCAAAGTTTGTTGACTCTAAAGGGAAAGCAAGTCAGCGTGGTGTCCATACACGTGCTGGAATGGTACATTCTGTCTCATGTTTGTTATTTGCTGTGCTTCAAGTGGACTGAATAGACTAAGTTGTTTAATGTGTGTGTTTGTTGCATTGGTTTTCAGAGTACCAGGTCTATGAGAGGGAGGGGTAGAGGGAGAGCGACAGGTACTGGAAGCACTTCTGAGAGAGCAGGGAGCAGGTTAAACAGCAAGTATTTTGGTGAAATTATAGCCCAATTGGATGATCGTAAGAAGGACATAGTCAGGGATCGTGGATTTGGCATCTTACTGTAGTATGATGGTTGTTCGGCACCTAAGGGATTTATTCAATGGATCAGTGATCTATTGGACTTGAACTGTAGTGATTTTCTTGTAGGAGGGAAAATAATCCCCTTATCTACATTGTCAGCCCATCTGTTCTTGGGCCTCCCAATGGAAGGTGAAGATATCAGGCAGGCTTATTCTGAATCCACAAAGAGCCAATTCCTTTCAGCAATCAAAGAGTCCTCTCTACCCCTTATCAAGGCGTTTGGCCAGAAGCTGCTTAGAGATACCTTATGTGATGATGATGTTTTCCGGTACTTCATGGTGGTTGCACTGTCAATGTTCCTTTGTGCAAATTCCAGCACCCTTCCCAGCCCTTTTTATTTGGCCCCCTTGATTGATGTTTCTAAGGAGAGGGTCATGGGGTGGAACTGGTCCAAGCTCGTATATGATTGGATTTTTTCTTCTATTTCGAACTACAAAAAGAAGAGAAGAAGCACCATTGGGGGTTGTCAATATTTCCTTGCTGTATGTCTTTTTTTCCTTGCTGCCTTCATTTATTCTATCATTTGTGTTTGATCTGGATTTGATTTTAGTGATGTTGTTTGAAATGTTTTGTAGGGTTACTATCTTGATTTTATCAACTTTGGAGAGTAATCGGTTACCCCAAAGTCTGCCAAGGATCCAGCATTGGAAGGGGTCCATGATCAAGCAATTTTCTTCTTTTGATCATGTTTGCGGTGACATTTATGGAAAGCGGCCGGTAAGTTCTTGGTAGAAGATGCTGAATATGTTGTTTCAGTTTGTGATTTGTCCAAGGTGGTGCCCTCTTTTGTCATTTATGACCACAGTAAATTATATATGTAGAACTGAGAATATGAATGGCTGCTGATGTTATTGAGATAAAGTACATACATTTATACTTGTGTTTTGTTGTGTAGTCTTATTAGTCTTGTATTGAGTTTATATATTTTTGAGATCACTGTCTGAGCTGGGATATGTTTCGTGCAGGTGAAATCAATTGATGACACATGCTATGCAGGAGAATACCTGCCGGAAGATGCTACCAAAGCATTGCTTAAACTTTTAGATAAGCATTGTCATTTTCTTCCAGCAGATGTGGGTTCCTTGTCATTTATTTTTTGCTGACTGTTCATGTAAATTCAATTTTGACATGGTTGACATTGTACTATTATCTTGTCTATACAGGACAAATTACACGTGTGTAGGCTTTACGAAGATCATCAGGCAAAGCATGGTTACTGTAGCCCTGACCTTCTTGTTGCCAAGATGTTCACGTACATGCATCGTGCATACCCTGGTGTTGGTTATGATGCACGTGCTGAGGCTCAGAATCCTGATGATGGAGTTCATCATAATGTTGCTGGTGCTCATGATGCTGCGAGGTCTGGTACTAGGGTGCCCTCTCCAGCACATGATAATATTGACTATGGTGCCTTTGCCCCGTGTCTGCCTTCTCCAGGTCGCGGTACTGTTCCATGAGATTGTTTGGATGAAAGAGTGTCTGGTGCTCCAAGTAATGCAACTGTTAGAGCAGTTGATCCATCTGGGGTTGTACAAGAGACTAAGACTGAAGAAGCATCTATGACAGAGAAGATCGAATCAGATGGTCTGTATGATGATGTTGTTGGTACTCAGTTTTGTACTTCGCAGGCAACTGAGATCATCTCCTCAAACAACTCTTCTGCTCATGGTATATTTTGTTTTTGATGAACGGTTTTTTATTATTTTAGCATTGAATTGAAATGATTCTTTATTATCTAAAATTTTTATTTTCTTTCTTTGTGATTTGTTTTTTTGTAGAATCAGGTGAAAGGAATTTGAAGAGGAAACAAAATCCATCATCTCCATCTGTTGAGATTCTTGGTTCACAAGACCCAGCAGGTCAACGTACTTGAAGTTCTTTTTTTTATTTGTTGTTGCATTGAATTAAATTCTATATTTCATTTGTTTGAGCTTGGATTGAAAGACTTGTTTATCCTTGGTTTGTGGATTTATTGATTTGCAGAGTCAGTTGCAAGGAAAGGGAAGAGGAAAAGAGACACTTCATCGCCATCAGTTAGAACTGTCTGCTCACAAGACTCAGCATCTCGTGGTACTGTTTGGATTTAAGTAACTTGTGTACTTGCTTGTACTGGTATGCTCATTTTATTGTGGAATTAGGTGCAAGGAAAGCGAAGAAGACAGTGAATGCATCTTCCCCTTTAACTGAAGTTCTCAATTCGAATGTGCCATCATCTCAAGGTATGTTAATTTTCTGTAAGACAGTTTCAGGATTAGAGTTCATTTCTTCATATTGTGGAAATATATATCTTTTGGGTATTTACTTTTATAATTTTTGGTGGTGTTGCAGGTACAAGGACCAGCAAGAGGAACAAGAACTTATCTCCATCTCCTATTCCTACTGGTGTGGCTTCGAGGACTCGGTTTGTTGCATATAAAAAGACTTCCAAGTCCCCTATTGGTCGTAAGAAAGATGGAAAGGGAAGTACATCAAATGATCCTGTTATTGTCGAGGAAGCTGCAGCGCAGACCTCTAAATCTCCAACGAAAAAGCAGGCCTCTAAGTCTCCAAGTAAAAGGCAGCAGCAAGGCAAAGCATCTAGGCCATCTGCTTCGACCCCCTTGGCTCATACTGTTGATGAAGTGGAGATAGCTAGATCAGCTACTGCACCTGCCCCGTTGGTTGATAAGGTCGATGAGGCCCCAGGTTTGTGTCGCTTTTGATAATAAATGTTTACCAAATCTATGATATATATGAAAGTGTGTGCATTTTTATGCCGTTGGTTGATAAGTCTATGCATTTTTGTACCGGTGTTGTATCTGGTGATGCTTCTGATGCAGCAAAGAAGGCGCAAGATTGTTCTAGTGCTGATTTGGTTGGAAATGCTGCTGCTGCTGTGGATGTTCAGGGTTAGTTCCTATGTTTTGGAAGTTGCATTCTTTTTATTAATAAATTGCACCTTTGTATTCATGCAATTATAGTGTTTGAACTGTGCAACCCGCCTTTATGAATTATGACCTCTGTTATTTTTGTAGTGTTTTGATTTACTTGCATTTGATTATTCATGTCCCTGACTTTAATCATCCAAATTTGTAGTTTCTACTATAAGTTTGTTTTAGCTGGATGCTATGTTGACCACATTTTTTTGTTGACTAATTAGGAAAATAGAAAGGTCCTGTTAAGAAGGCTCCGTTCTTTAATAGTCCCGGTGTTCCTCCTTTTCGAATACTTGAAGATGAGGATGATCTAGGCAATTTTGTTGAAGATCCTAGCCTGAGGCGCCCTGTTGGTTTAAATTCTTCTTCAGTCCCTCCTAAGCCAATTGAGTTGGTTCCCAGGACTGATTTATGCAAGGCTCCTGCGTCTCAGGCAGTCTTTTCCATGGTGAGAATCTTTTGTAATTTTTTCCTTGTTGAATTTTGCAGTTCAGATGAGGTGATTTGTCCCTTGTCAATGTTGAATTGTGTTGTTCAGGCGATCTCCTTTGTCCTTTGTGTTTCCATAAAAATAGAAATTGTCACTTGTCTTTTTTGAATTGTATCGTTCAGCCGAGCTCATTTGTCTATTGTGGTTCCATAGAGAAAAAATTGTCACTTGTCTTTTTTGAATTGTGTCGTTCAGGTGATATGTACTACAAGTCAGGCGTGATAATTTCTCTATTGTCCTTTGATAGTAAAAAATTGTATCTTGTCCTTGTTGAATTGTTTCATTCAGGCCACCTCATTGACTTTTTTACATTGTGCTTCTTAGCTGAGAATCAGTTTTCCCCCATTGACTTGTTATATTGTGTTGATTATTTTCTGTACTCTTTACTTGTTGGTGCTACAAGTAAGCTAATTAAATTCCAAATATTAGGTGCAGTTTAAACCATCATCTACTTCATAGGAGACCCAAGGTGTTCATATATTGCATGATGGATTTCGTGGAAATGTAAGTTGTAGTTAATGCTATTGTTCTAGTTAACTTTGCAGCCTTGTTTTGTTTTTATAGGTTTAACTCATATTTGTTCTACTTGTTCTTTTTTTAGCTTCAATCTGAGAGCACCTTCTTCTTTAACTTTGCCTCTGGATCTCAAGGTTGGACATTTGTTAATAAGATGAGTGAGATTCCACCTTCTTCAAGTGTTAATGTGAGCAATGAGGAACCTGTTGAAGCTGAAAGAAATGAGAATGTTGGAAGTGTAAGCATCTTTGTTTGAATGGAATTTATTGTTTTGCCTCAGCTTCAAATTTTAAATTTTTATGTCTGTCTTATCTTATATGTTATCTTATTTCCTGGTATTTCTTGGCGACTAATACTGTTTTTTTATCTAGGACTGTATTCGTATGGAATCTGTTCCTTTTACTAAATATTCTTACAGCGACGACGAGCCAGTTGGTCCTCTGCCTCTAGCTGCAATCACTCCTAGGAGAAAGCAATATGATTTTTATTATTAAAACAAATGGGACTGTGTATTATTTGAATGGGACTGTATATTATTTTCTGTAAATGTGTGGAACAGTTTTAATCTTTGTCTGATGGCATGTACAATGGAACTATGCATACTGTTTGTATTTTGTATGTTTGACGGTGGATTTGATCAACTACTGTGATATATTATATATGTTTGTATGTAATATGGTATTTTGCTGTCCTTTTCGAACAATTTGATGTGTTTGTTGTTTATTGGTTTGTAGGAACATGTTGCAACACCTGTTGTAACCCTTGCAGATGTTTCAGTTGTTGGCGGCTGTTCTGGAAAAGGTTTGAGAAGCAATGGTTTATCCAATGACTCTGATTCATTTTCAAGCCAAGTTCCTTGGTGCTCTTCTAGTGCAAAGCTTGCTGTTCACCGTACAAGGAGGGTTTTCATACCAAGCAAATATCAGTTGAGTCCTTTTGTGAAGCCTCACTCAAAGATTACTGTGTCCAAACTTGAAGTTGACTTGTATGGCGTTGTCTTGAGGATGGCAGATAGCAATGAGCACTCGAAGTAAGTTATGTTCACTTAATTCCTCCTATCTTTTCTGCATTGGTGATTAAATTTTGTCAATTTGCAGCTAGCAAAGATGTAATGGACATTATTTTATTCTTGTTTCAGCCTTACAGTAATTGATTATGGGCATGTGATTGTTAAGTTAAGTGTCTTTGCAAGCTCTCTTAAACCTGAAGGAAATGTGCACTACTTCGTAGTGAATGCTCTGTGCAAGTTGTTATTTCATAAGAATCACCCCAAGAATTCTTACAAACATTATTTCTTCTCGAAAGTTGGTGTAAGTATCTTTTGTTTTCATCAATCAATTCTATGTCCGGACGATATGAAATAAATATTGACTAGTCTGTTATGGTGTAGGATTATTTAATTGGGAATCATGGCCCTAATGATAGCAAGGAGAAGGAGCTACATGAAAATGCAGTCAAATGTTTTAGGGGGGCGTCCCGCGCAAGGCCATTGTCACAGAGCCAATATGCAAGTTAGCAATCTTTGTATAATTGATTGCTTATTTAGGGCTTGATTGATACTTATATTTGTCCATTGTGTATTTTCATGTCAGATGTACTTTCCAATTCTATTCCTTGATCGGTGGTACGTGGTGGTTGTTTATTTTAGTTCGAGAAAGATTGCAATCTTGGATTGTTGTACACTATGTTATGGAGGAGGCTCACCTATTGAGAAAGCTGTTCATGATGAATTCGTAAGTAGGAGCAGCACATTGGCAAATACATTGTGATTATCCTTTGCAGTTTTTTCCATGTACCCGTAATTGTTACATGTGTTGCAATTGTGCCGTCTTTTTAGGTATGGAACTTGTCTGCAATCTGGAAAGAATCTGGTCATCCTGACTCTGGGTTCCATGGATATCGTGTTTACTTTGCAGATGTGCCTCAGCAGCATGAGGAGTATGTGTAATACACTTTTTTTAAAAAAAACATGCATGATACCCTTTTTTGGTTCTCATTGTCTTGTGGCTTGTTTTTCTTGTATCTTTGTGTCAGCTTGATCAATGACAGTGGTATTTTTGCTATGAAAACCCTTGAGACTTGGGCTATCAATGTTGATATGATGGACAAGTTGAATGAAGCTGATATTTGCCACCTTCGCATCAAATATGTCAATGACATGCTTTCTAGTCCATTCAATTCTGCGGATGAAGGACAATTTAAAGTCCAGGAATTTGATGAAGTGGTAATACTAGTTGCAATGTCCATCTATCTTATTATGCCATCATGCTTTTGAAATGATTGTTATTTTAGAAATTTTTCTTTTCTGGTCTATGAAAAGTACTACAAGTCAGCATGAGCTGCATGTTTTGTCTAGACTTGTGTCATTTAGTGTGTAGGTTCATAGTATTAGTGCATGCTAATCTGTAAGTGAGGAATTGCCTGATATCACTTCTGTTGGTGCTATAGTGGTTGTAAAGATAAATCTACAGTAAAGAATCTAAACTGCGGTGGTTTTATATTATTTTAGTTGGGAGCTTGATGTGAAATGTTCTTTTTTCCATATTCGTAGTTGTTATCTTCCTCTATTTCTTGGGTTTTTTTTGTCAAATCTATTTTAGTCTACTAACCTATTATAGCAAAGACAAGTGCAAGAATTTTGCTGCAGGATATGGTGGTGCTTGTCCCAAGATCGTATGCTGAAGTGTAGTGCCATATGATGAAGTTTGTACAGGTACTGCAAATGCTAGTTTATAAATTGCAAAAACGCTTACTGTAAATTGCTAGTACTTGGTACTGTAATTGTAGTTCTCATCATTTGCAATTAGAGGTCCAGGCATAATTTAAAGTAGGTTTTCAGAATATCCTACTGATTACAAGAATGACATAAATAATTTTGTCAATACAATTGACATCAAGTCCTTCTATGTAATCATCATGATGAACTTGGTTTTGTTGGAGCTGTTGTTGTCTCCTTTCTTCTCTTTTTCTGAGGCTTCACTGGGGATCCTGTGAACAATAATTGGTTGTAAATGCATTTAAGTTCTAGGTTTTGGTTTCAAACCATTGTGTAATTTTGTAGTGCAGGGTTACCTGCTGTACTGTCCTTGTCTTTGGGTTTTTTGTTTTTCTTTCTTTCTGCAGCCGCCATCTTTCTTTGCGCAGCTGACATCTTTCTTTCTGTGGTCGCCTTCTTTCTTTCTTTAGTCGCCTTCTTCCTTTCTTCAGCTGCCTTCTTCTTTTCTTCAGCTGCCTTCTTCTTCTTCTCTTGCTCCAACCTTTTCCTCTCAAAATATTCTATTCTTGTCCTGAATCTCTTTGGGATTTCTGGCCTTCCCTTTGTCTTTATTCTTTCTGTGTCCTAAATATCTGTCTCTGATTCATCACTTTCTTCTGGATCCGCCATACTGTAGCCATCTTCCATCACTTGTTCTTATTGCCTGTTGTATCCTTCCTCATGACCTTGTTGCTGATTGTTACCATCAATTGTCTGCTGGGTGCCAAAAAGCACATCCAATTTGACATCCAGCTTGCTGAACTTGGACAAGAGGTACTCCATTGATTTCTCAGTTTTCGATCCTTTTGAATTCAGGATTGCTGACTTCCTGGACAGCACATTGAACCTCAGCAATGCACTTGTTGCAAGGGCCTCCTCTTGCTCTCTTCTAACATGCACTCTTGTGCTCTTCTTTCTCCACCTGTCCTTTATGTATTTTTCTGGAATTGTGCTTATTTCCTTCTCAATGATCACTTTTAGGATATGTGAGCAAAGAATTCCATCTTTGCTGAACTTTGCACAGATGCAGCTGAATTCTTCATTTCCCTCTATCAGATCAGTCTGAACTGAATATCTCCTGATTCTGTGCACATTGTGGATTTGGTTGCTCTTGGGCCATACCTCAAAAGTTTTTCCTTCCTCAGTCTCCTTGTAGCTTAACCTTGCTGTTGTCTTCAGCTGTACCTGGAACTTCCTGAATATGTTCCGGTTGTATAGCTCAGCAGCTTGCTGTTCAATTGTGTACCCAAAAATGAATTTTCCTTGGGTGTTTTCTGGTTGCTGTAGCTTTCTTCTAGCCTCTCGTTTTTGTTGATTGTTTCAATGACACGGTCGTATTCTCGTATGAAGCCCATCATGCTATATGTCGGCCCAACATTGTCCTTCATCCTCGAGTTCATGGACTCGCTTCTAGATGTGGTTTGGATGAATGGAAAGAAGTCATGCTTGAAGTAGACAGGAATGAACATGTGCCTCGTTTGCCACATTTTAGTCATGTACTTGTTATTCTGCAGATTCTTGTCTTCGATCATCTTCACCCACAATGTTTCAAACTCTTCAATTGTGAGGCTATTGTTTATTATATCCTCAAAATCCTCATATAGGCCTTCATGTTGTGAGAAGACCTTTGTGTTTCTGTTGTAACACTTGCTCTTGATATGGAACATGCAATTTCTGTGAGTTGCATTGCTAAATACTAGTTGAATTGCAGATTTCATCGCTTTGTCCTGGTCAGTTATTACCGTCACTGGGTGCTTCCCTCCCATCGCTTCCAAGAATGTTTCAAAGACCCACAGAAAAGTTTCTATTGTCTCATCATGCAGGAAGGCGCAGCCAAACAAACAACTTTGTGTGTGCCCCGTTATGCCCACGAATGGAGAGAAGGGAAGGTTGTATCTGTTTGTCATGAAGGTGGTGTCGAAGCTTATACATTCACCATACTCTTTGTAATACTCGATTGAGCAACCGTCTGCCCAAAACAGGTTTCTGACTCTCCTTTCTTCATCCAGGTCCAGCTTGTAGAAGAAGGATGGATCTTCAGTCTGCCTCTTTCTAAAGTAATCCAGCACCTTTGTCATGTCTGAGGCCTTAATCTCTCTGTTGATTTTTGTCCTGAAGTTGCTGATGTCCTTCTTCTTCGTCGGCAGGGCTGTGGTTCCTCCTCTGAGGTATGATAGTATGCTCACCATTTGTCTTGTCGGGATGTTGTTGTCATTTAGCGTCCTGATCAGCCCCTTCTCCATATTAGTCATGTATTTGTGCCCTGAGAAAGTGTGTCCCGGTCTCTAGGTCGTAGTTCATGGTTGTGATCCAAATCTTGATGCATTATGAACCATGGACCTCCTGCTCGTTCCTCCCTCAGTGTTATTGTACAAGGACACTCTGATTTTCCCTAGACACTGGTCTTCCTTTTGGCTGATGTCTTCTTTCCAATCTACTTATCTACCTCTACTTCTTCTTCAGTGGACTTTTGTTGATGTGCTTTGCCTGAATGGGTGTATTTCAGTTCTATTTTTATAATCTCGTTGTCTCTCTTCTTAGCTGTTGTCCTCATTGAATGTTTTACAGCAAATTTGAAGCCAGCCAGAAAAGCATAGAACCTGCAGAAAGTGTTTGGCAGCTGCTCTACTCTCAAACTTCTGTAGCGGCTGAGGTGTGTATGCGCTGTCAATGGGCCCATTATTTCCTTCTGATGCAGCAACCTGCTATGCGATGATGAATTCATCAATCTCCTCTTCTGTCAGGAATTGGTTGTCATTGGAATTGTGTTCATCTTCTGTTGCAGTTGACGCAGCCTCTGTGGTTCTTGATATTGGTGCATTGATGCTGCTGAAGCCATTTTCTGACGCTGTGAGTTCCTGATCTTGTAAATATGTTATTAGCAGTGTGTAGTTTTTCAGATCATTGGTGTTTTGCATTTGCAAACATTCACTGCGCACTGAAATAGGTGTAGAAAAGAATAATTATTTTTTCTGTTTACCTCATCAATGTGCATGTTGTTGAATATGTCAATTTGCCAATGATGATTTTCATTTTCAGGTATGTCCTGGAGAAAGCTTGGTATTTCTTCATCATAGTGACCACCAAAATCCTATGTTGTACACAGATAAGTCAATTCTTCTTTGTTTGATGGCTGTAGTGCATTACTTGTATTCAAGCAATTTTGCTGATGCATGTGTGGCAAATTGTTGTGTTTGTGGACATGTACCTGGTATGCCATCCTTGAGTCTAATATTGATGAATCTGGTTGGGGTGCTAAGGTTTCTTCAAGAGCATTCATGTCATTTGCAATTAGCATGCATGTTAACGATCCTTGTGTCGCTTCATGTACCTGTAATAATTATTTTAGAAATTACACTTGTTCTAAGCTGAGATTACACAATGTAGCACTAGTAATTTTGAACATGTTTGTTTTGTAATTATATACCTACATGGTACCCCTTTCTGTGTGATCAATGTCTTCTTGTGAGCTCATAATTTGATCAAGCATAAGCTCAGTCAAGCCCCTCTGTATGGAAATAAATTTCTGTTCTTTTAAGAACATGTATCTGTTCAGATTCTATCCATCTCAGCAATGATTTGCTCACCTTTTTCATTGTGTATGGGTTGAAAAGGTGACTTGAACTGGTTGTGCCTCCAAATATCTAGAAAGAATCTGAGTGTACTGTCATCATAGCTTCAGTGTTAATTGAGTTGGATAATGTTGCATAGTCATCGAATCTGCTTGTTGTCATGTATAACATGTTATGCTTCATTCAAAAACTAGATGTGATTAATTGTTGTTTCTGCATTTGTAGCAGATCATGGAGAAAAGTACATAATTTTGCAAATTCATATTAGGAGATGCATTCTGTATACCATGTATCCAATTGAACAAATGGATGGCCATTGCCTTATGTGAAGAGAACTAGTACCTGGTTCATCTGAGCCATCTTCTCCAGTGCTTGTTGCCACTTGTTGATCCCTTCAACTGTACTGAGATCATAGTTTTGTTGTGAGGTGTCCTCCATATTTTGAAATCTGTTTTTATCAAGAGCTGAGCTGAGTTGAGCAAGCAGAGATACTGACGTATGTGTAATTCAATCTGTTGCAGGGACAGTTTTGCAGAGCACTGATTGCAAGGATCCAAGAACTGGAGTAGCAGAGTACACTAAAACATGTGTCCAGTCTAGGGATTATCAAAGATTGTTCAAAAAGGTAATGTAACCACCATTCTACTCTTTTTATCTGCTGAATTGCAATCTAAAGAAGGAAAAATTATTTGCACAGATTGATTTCAGACCATGACTTGTTTGATGATGCCATATTGCAGGGATCTAACTCAGCAGATGGATGGATGTCTGTTGTACTAACCTTGATTGATGTTGAGGTGAGTCTTGCCTCCTTGGATCTTGAGATTTCCCACGTTCCCTCGTGCTTTGATCTGGTTTCTCCCCTTTTTGTCCTGCTGTGCCTGAGGAGAGTAGAGCTCCTCCTCACGAACAGATCGGTCGATCTGTTTCTGTGTGCGTTTGCTTCTCCACCAAGTTGGTGGGTGTTTTAATGGACTAAGTTGTTTTCTATCGGGCTGATGAGTTTGGGCTTTTTTTTGACAGGTTTATGGGCAACAACAGCAAACAACTACAACCAGAACATATCTGCCCTGTTTTTTTGGCCTTTTTGACACAGATTTGTACTAAGATTACAACAAGTACAATTGGATACATGGTACACAGAATCGTGTGTTTTTTTTGCGTGAAACACTCGAATTTTTGCCGGGTCTTTTCTGTGTGTTTTCCGTGCAGGAAACACGTGCGTGTTTTCCCCCCCCTGAAACACGCGAGTTTCAGGTAGACAAGCCTAAAAATATATTTAATAAAGTGAGAATGACACTGGTTTTAGGACGAAGCGAGAAAATATACTTCTCTAATGACATTAATTATGTATTATAAATATTAATATTATATATATATATATTTAATTAAAGTTAAAAATGTTTTACTTCTAGAGGAATCAGAATGTCACTTGTTCTGATAGGAGGGGAGAAGTTAGTGCGAATGACTTGTACTCATCGATAATCGACCATTCCCAGACTAAATTCTTGGCACTTGCGAGCTTCCTTAGCCAAGCAGGAAAACACATTTTTCGCGTGTTTATACCATCGTAGATGCACCACTACAAAACGCTCACGACAAAACATCTAGGGCCTTTACAGCTGCGTCAGTTTTGGGTCTCCTCAGTCCTCACACGTTGGCGAAAAGCTTGTAAGTTTTGGCGTCCAAGGCAATCTGCCGCACCGACGCGACGGACGCGATCACGGCGAGCCCCGAGAAGACGACGGCGATAGTCGTGTTGAGCCAGAACACGATTCCCTTCTTGGACGGCTTGAACGTGACGTTGTAGAACAGCGCTGGAACGGCGAAGTCGAGCGGCAGGAAGCCGAATGCGCCGATGAGCGAGTTCATGTCCCCGAAGAAGGGCAGCATGGCCGCGACGGTGGTGGCCAGCGCGACGGCCACCGTGCGCGACACGAGCCGCGGCACCACGTTCCGCGGCGCGTACTGCCCCAGCTTGGCGTCCGAGAAGAGGCCCTCCAGGACCTCGTTGGTGGGCTGCAGGTACACCACGCCCACCGCCGAGAGCTGCAGCAGCGTGAAGAGCTGGGTGACGAGGAGGAGCCCCTTGGGGATCACGGCCGCGCCGTCCACCATGAAGTTGCTCAGCAGGGTGCTCTGCGCCTGGTTGCCGACCGCCCAGTACCCCGAGATGGCCACGCTGAAGAAGGTCGTCACCACCACCGCGTAGCACAGGCACAGCCCCCGGAACATCTTCCCCGTCACCGGCGCCGCCACGGTTGCCTGAGCGCACACATTACATGGCAAAGTCGATGGTTACAGGAATCTATTACGACTGCGACCATCATTGTCCACAGCTAATGACTACTACTAGTAGATTATTTGATTCAGAGCTAGCTTCGGATGACCAGGGCACCTGTATCTCAGGGATGATGCCGTTGCCATACGTGGTGGCGATGATGGCGATGGCGTTGAAGACGCCGAACACACGGTTCTGGGCGTCACCTGAGATGGAGTAGTCCTTGGGCGGTGCCTTATCGGAGTTTCCTGTCATGTGCATCGTCGTACCGATCGATTACTACTGGTCACTGGATTTTTTTCCCCCCTTTGAGCTGCTGAAGTGCTGGTCCAGGAGCTAGTAGTACCTAGGTATATGGAGCCGGCTACGGCGCAGAAGCTGTAGGCGAGGCAGAGCAGGAGGGAGATGAGGTTGACGTGCCGGAGCGAATGGAAAGACGGCAGCTGCGCCAGGATCATCATGAAGACGCCGAAGATGGCTACGAACACGTACAGCTTGATCGTGCCGCCGGGGCTGGCCAGCAGGTAGATTGCCTGAAAGTGAAGTAGGAACACGCCTACGTGCTCAGGCGTATTCACGAAAAAAGTAGGAACGCATGTGATGAACCATGCTCGATCCATCTCTTTGCCATAACTTGCTGTGGGTACCAGCGGTACCTTCAGGCTCTGTCCGGCCAGGAGAGTGCACCCGATGACTGCTCCGAAACACACCAGGAACTGGATCGGTCCAATGTAGTATTTTCCCCATCCAGGACCTTTAGCATAACAAAGTTTATCACATATCAGTGAACGGGTTAGCCGAAAATCTTACATGTGTGATTTTTTTGGCAACTCATGATATTTTTTCCAACACGTATATTTGACACTGACTAGTCGTCCTATCTTATCATCTGGTAGCACGTGATGGGAAATCAGTTTTGGACATGGGGACTAAAGTTTAGTATCTAGGTTTAATAGATTCGTCTCGTAAATTAGTCTCAATCTATGCAATTAGTTTTGTAATTAGTTTACTTTTGACACTCTATGTTCTTTAGCCCTATCACATCGGATGTTTGACACTAATTTGAAGTATTAAACGTAGACTAATTACAAAACTAATTGTACAGATTGAAATTAATTTACAAGACAAATCTATTAACCTTAGTTAGGCTCATGTTTAATCTTTCTAATTAGTATCAAATACCCGATATAACATCTAGTCAACTTTAATCCGTGGATGCAAATCTCCAACGACTTCAGACCTGAACTCCGAAGTGGTACGTTCCATAGGACCCCGGCCCGGACAAAACTGTCAGCGTTGGGCCTTGTCCTATTACTGTTTTCAGAGGAACTGCGCTGGGCCTGCGCACATAACGTGCCTGTCTTGTGGAAACAGTTGAGTTTTCTCTGATGGGCACACGTCCTGGCGTTTATCTACTAGTACTCGTACTAATCAACATGAGCACTAGTAGTAGCTCGCAGATGGCCTTCTACTTTGGCTTGGCCGCATCGAGGTTCATCAATTATTGGAAGCCGCTGTGCCGACAGGAGACTCTACCTTGAGTCCTTGACCGATATGCTGTCCTAGTCGTTGACCACGTGCTTCAGCCTCTTCGTTTAGCCGTGGCTTATCGTAAACAATCGTAAATTTTTAGTTGGAATAGTATTTTTCTCTCACATAAATCAGCCAGCAGTACTTCTTCACGAACCAGCAACGAAACGAACCAGCCAACCGAACAGACTGTTTGAAGTTTAAAGTCTGAAAACCCCACTAAAACAACGGCTAACAACGTATGGCTGGACAAACTGGCATCACGGGGTTAAGTTCAAAGCAGGATGATGGGTAAGAAAGAGATGCAGTACGCGTATTAATGCCACCAAAGTGCCTATATATAGTATAATATAGTACAAGGTCATGTTTCGGTGGACTAGGGCCAGTCCTGGTTAAAAAATAACCAACTAAAAATTAGTCTGACTAGTTGTTAATAATTTAAACTTGATTGATCTTAACTATACTAACTAGTATAGTTGGGTTCTATGGACTACAACTAAGGCCTTGTTTAGATGCCATCCAAATTCTAAGTTTTTTCACTCTCTCTCCATCACATCAATTTTTAGCCGCTTGCATGGAGTATTAAATGTAGGTAAAAAAAAACTAATTACACAGTTTAGTTGAAAACCACGAGATGAATATTTTGAGCCTAGTTGGTCCACGATTGGACAATATTTACCAAATAAGACGAAAGTGGTACTATTCATCGGGTTCACTTTTTTTTATAAAGTGAACGAGGCATAATTAGAACTTTGGCTAAACTTTAGCCCATCCATTAGTCCTATTTAATCTTTGAGGGCTAAATTTTAGCCAACTAGTTATTAGTCCAAGATCCAAACAAGACCGGTGCATAATTGCAATGGGATATGGGCAGCACATAGGGGCAGATAAGCTCTTGATTCAGTGGACGCGCCATTAGGTGTTTTCAAAACGCTCAGTTGTGCAATTTTGCTACTCCTTGATGCGTCCGTCCTTCCGTCGGATGCACCCTTATTAGCACAAATATCTACGCTAAGTGCATCTACCAACTACAAATGCTAGCTGTCTGCTGACCCACACTTGGCATCTTGGACCCTCTAATTAATTCAGGCTGCCAATGCACGCGACGAGGATGATACGAGCTGTTCGGAGGATGTTTTTTTGCAGTTGAGAAGGCGACTGTGGCTGTTTTGTTACGAGAGAAAAACACTGTACCATGACTGATAAGCCGGGTTGATAACCCTGTTCGCTTGAACTTATCAGCCGTACCGTTTCAGCGAAATAACGGTGTTTTTCTCTCACAACAAATCAGCATCAGCATCAGCCGTTTTTACAGCCAACCGAACAGGGCGGATAAGTTGAAGCGAATAGGGCGATAGTGTATGGTTAGTCCAACGCAGTCGTCATCATCATACATTATTTGCCCCACCCCAGCTGCGGTTACCATTCAACGAAAAGCTCTCCTTGAGAGGTTTCAGCTCTCTACTACAATGCCGCCGCGACTCGCGAGGAGTAGGAACCGGTAAAGCGGAAAGAACTTAGTTTTTGGTAGAGTTAACTGACCTAGTATGTCCGTGGCCATGTCCCTGAAGCGGAGCTGTCGGCGGCCCTGCGCCGCGTGGTGCTCCAGGACGAGGGAGATGAGGTTGTAGGAGTAGAAGGTGACGGCCGCGCCGATGACGAGACAGATGATCCCCGCCGCCCACCCCAGCGCCGCGAACGCGAACGGCAGGCTCAGCAGCGCCGGGGCCACGATCGACGTCGTCAGGTGGTACCCGCAGTGCAGCCACGAACCTGCATGCGGCATGTATAAAGCTCAATATTTACCACCCCAAATAAACCTTCAAACTGAACATCATCCAAATTCAAAAGTCTTCATTTATGAAACAAGTACGCATAGAGAGTTTGGATGTTCTCCCGTCAAGTACGTGTGTGTGTGCTATACTGCTATCCACGTGTATACACGTGCACCATGTATAAATCATATAAAATATACATCATCTTTGAACCGATACGTTCGCCAAGTTTTCAAATGTGCACGTCACGGCTTATCAGGTCCCTTCAAGATTCAGAAAAGTAGATACCGAAGCGGCGATGTGCCTAGTCCAGGTGTCAAAAGATGCGACTTCGGGAGAAGGAGAAACTTGCTTCGTCAAGTGGATACCTCATCGTCGGCAAGCAACTCAACCTGTACATATCTGCACTTGATTCGTTCTTAATTTTCTTCTGTGAAGTGCAGCGAACATGATTAAGCCGAGCCTGACGCATATTGCCAAGCACTTGGCCAACCTCCCGGCCTATTTCTGCCACAATTGTTGCTCCTCGAGTGTGTATGCAACATGGGCGCATGATGCTTGTAAGTCAACGAGGTGATGATGGCCCGAACTAGCACACGTGACCAAGTTTTTCCAAACAAAATAAGATCAAATATAATGGTCGTCGGATCCTCCGTCAAATAAAAGTATAAAGCCCACATATTTGACTAAATCAACTGAATTTGGTTAAAGATGTTTTCTTAAATGGATGAGTGCTGTTGTGTGTTAGTTGGTCCTGTTTCAACTGCAATGACTAAATACAAATATGCGCTATTCCATGGAGCATCAAATTTCGTCACTCGTGGTGGTTTAGTAGTTGTGTGATGGGGGCCAGGCTAGTTTAGGGGACAGATAGTATGGCACGCACATGTTGGAGACTGGAGCATTCATCGCTGAGGCATCGGCGGCAGGGATCGGAGAGACACCCGCAAGTACACCTTGTTTTGTCTCTTCTTTCTCGGTTGCAAAACGGCAGGCGATACGTGCCGCCATGACCATGAGCCATGAGCGGGGGATGGACAGAGACGAAAAGTCAGGGAAGTGATAAAAAGCAAGGAGACGAACGCATCCCGGCCACTACCGTAAAGTGAAACTGTGGAAGGAAAAACTTGGACGACCAAGCCAAGGTAGATTGGCGAGAGCATTGAAACATGCATTCACTCTCCGAGATCTTTTGATCAGGAGGTGGTCTGTGGTCAGAGGAGGAACAGTAGCGTCAGCTGGCCAGGTCATTTGCCAAGCACCATTCAATCAATGAAGTTTCATCCGCTTCTCTTTTTTTTTGAAGGAAAAAATGTTGAGTCATCGTCTTCTCCATCTTTCTTCTGCCAGCAGCACGTATGATAGCTGGGGTATGCAACCGGGCCGTGAGTTCACTACTGGCTAGTTCTTGGTAATTAGGACTGTAATCATCTCCAGATGAATTAAGCAGAACAGAAGCAGAATCGCTAAGGTCGTGTTTACTGTTTAGCAATAACCACCAGTTATTCTGCTTGTTACTTGCAACAAGGGGTGAGGGGGGAAACCCAGCGGTCTTACCGTGAAGCTTGCTGGTGCTCAAGAAACACAAAGATGCATGCATGGTTGCAGGTTGGTAAGCACACATGCATGCGCTTGGCGTGCAGCACGGAAAATATGGCGAGAACGGAAGAAGCGACGCGGTAATTAATTAATTAATTAAATCACCTTTGGACTGGAGCACGAAGAGCGCGCCGGCGTCGAGCTTCTGGCCGACGGTGTCGTCGCCGGCCTCCATCTTCTTCGCCTCCTCATACTCCCGGGTCGCAGCCACAGCTCCCATCCCCATGTCGTCGTCACCCCTACCGCTGGAGCCTGGAACGAAGGGTGTCTAGCTAGCGTAGCTAGTTTTTGCCGAGCTGCGAGCTGCACGTTGGAGCTGGGCTGGCTGAGACGACCCCCGGCGGCTTTGTGTGCTGTATCGGCAAGCTGGGTTTGCGCATATCGCAGAGCTCGCGAGAGCCAGGCGGCTAGCTTGCCTAGCTATATGGACGGAGCTGGGGGCTGGTGCGAACTGTAACGAGCGCGGACGAAAGGGGCAGGCAGCTCCGTGCCGCGATCTTTGTTTTGGGGTGTGACTGGTTGAACGGCAGCGACGATAAACAAATGGTGACAACAGCTAATAGGACAATATGGCGATCGAACTGATGGCATCGATTGGAGTCTACGACAAACGGTGTCCTTTTTTTTTGAGTGAACGAAAAATGGTGTTCATTTCGGTATGGTACAAAAACTAAGCCTACTGTACAACGTCTTTGCTCTGTTTGGTTCAAGTACTTTTAATGGACGCTTGCGTTGCTCGCATCAACGTTGATGGATATGGACCAACGGAGACATATGTGGCGCATCTTGTGGCTCCGGGCTCCCCTGGTGTATTTCACCAGACCAAGTCCATGGGTGTAGTGTGCACGTGTGCATGCCCACTTGACCAATGACCACACTGCATAATACTCCCTCTATCCTAATATATAAGGTGTAACTATTTTTTATTCATGTCCCATAATATAAGACATGCTCTCACTAGACACGCGTACATTGATGCGGTAATACTAGGGTTGAGAGAGAATTACATACGTTTCTTGGTCTTTGAATCAGAGGTAGTTACGCCTCGGCACATTTGATAGGGATGGGGATTGTCATAGAAATAGGGAGATATTGTATCATAGCCATCCGTTCTTCACGTCTCATTTAATCCTAGCCATTCATTCATTTTTCTTTTCCTATCCCACACCCAATATCCCAATATCCAAACGGCCCATATATATTGGGACGGAGGGAGTAGCTGGAGATACCGAGATAGCAATGCTCATTGCTACCTGAACATGATCATCTTGTCTCTATTTTTTTTTCTCTTTTTCATTTTCAACTCCGTACCCTTTGTTTTTTTAATATGAGTCTGTTTGGCAACATGAGCTGACGAGGGACTTCACCAAAGAAACTTCAGGAGTCTAACGAGGCAGAAATGAAGTCTTCTGGCCTGTTTGGTGAAGCTCCGGCGGCTCCGGCTCTGGCACTATAGCAGCACTATGGCGGAGCCGCCGGAGCACCAAATCACAGGCTCCTACGGCTCCTCCACTCGCCCCGTTGGTTTTGGCCTAAGCGAGAGCGGGGCAGCTCCGTGCTACATGGGCAAACAAGGCTGCAAAAGTGCCCGTGTAGATGGAGCCGGAGCCGGCTGGCGTCGTGCCAAACAACCCTTACATCTCTGCAGTTTAAAAATGACTAGCTTCACTTGAGAGCCATTTCTCGCATAGTCGCACTAGTGTTTGGTAGACATTCTGTTAACCATAGAGGAGCCGGAGCTATTTTTTTTAAAACTCTGCTAAATAGCACTGAAAACCCAAGAATGTAAACAGCCTATTCGCTGGTTGGTTTCTGGGCTGATAAGCTCGGCTGGTGTTGATTTGTTGTGAGAGGAAAACACTATTGACTGGCTGATAAGCCCTAGCTGAAACCAACAAGCGAATAGGCTAAAATCAGGAATCTCAATCCCTACTTCAGTCAGCTCCTCTCTCTCTCTCTGTCTGTAATACGAATCCTACACCAAAAGCGGGTACCCGATAGGTCCACGTTACCCGCTAAACAGCTAACCGTCGGATCTGGCCAAAGCACCTTCTGTAACGTTCCATCATGGAGCGGTCGGGTCTCCGCCCGCTTGTGGTCCACTTGATAGCATGCAGGTGCCCGTTAATGACCTCGTCGCCTCCTCTCGCTCTTTCTCGAACTTCCCCTCGGCCTCGCCTGCCTGCAGTTGCGCAGGCGCCCCCCCCGGCACCACCGTCTGTCCACCTCGTCCCGAGCTCCAGCCACGTACCAAAAGGGAGTAGCCACCACCTCTCCCGCGGGCATTTCACCGCGGACGCCCATGCTCCCGAAGATGGCGGGCAGGCTCCTTGCGCAGCCTGTGCCTGCGCTCACATGGACAGGGCACCAGAGACCCAGAAGGCCAGAAGCTGACGAAGGGCATCTCCAGCCTCCGTGCCCACTCCTGCTCCTGTGTACTCCCCGTTGCCGCCCACAATCGACCTCAATACTGGTGTCAATAATTCCATGGACGATGCCCTCGACGTGTTCGATGAAATGGGCATAAGGCCATTGCATACATGAGAGATTAGCTCCAAGAATGTGTCTCATTTATTATCCAGAGCTAAAAAAACCATATGCATAGGTAAAATGTAATGATTGAAATAATTTGTCAGTGCAGAAAGTGACCAACACGTAAATATTTATAGTTTTGTCGTACGTTGTGATCGGATGTGGCCTAACACTCAATAACACAGGGTTTATACTGGTTCAGGCAACGTGCCCTACGTCCAGTTTGAGTCTATCGGTGACTTTATTCCTGAGCCCAGGTGCTCGAAGTTTACTGTGGGGTTACAAACGAGAGGGAGTAAAATGGGGGGGTGCAAGAGGTCCGGTCGGACTCTGGACCGAAGGACCGAGAGAGACGGGAGCTCCTACGTGCACTAAGTATTCGAGCGTGTGCTCTGTTGGAATCGTTTGAATCGTAGGTTGTTCAAGTCGTTCGTGAATCGACCTGAACTGATCCATCCTCCTTTTGGAGAGAGCGCATCCCCTTTTATAGATGAAGGGGTGGCCTTACAAGAGAGAGTGCGAGAGAAAGAGTGTGTATGTGCTACCTAGTCTTGTTGCCCATGCCGTCGGGTACGAGGTGATTTGTCGGCGCCCATAACATTGTTGGTGTTTGGATGCATGTGGTTGGTTCCACCGTCTTCTTTTGGTATGGCAGATGTCGGCGCCTACCATACTGTAGGATAAATGTCGGCGCCCACAACATTGTTCATGTTCTGACATGTCTGGAAGGTTGCGGTGCATCCTTCTGACATGGCCTATCAGTACTGTCCTGCAGGTGTGCAGGGTGCGGCCCTTGAAGTTGCGGTTTGACTGGAGCGCCCTGCCTGACTTGCTCTGTTTGTTTCCTAGGTTTTCACTAAGCGAGCGTCCCTGGTCCATCGTTCCCCAATCGGCTTCGGCCTCCTGGTCGAAGAAGAGCTGTAAGCAGAGGTTAGATGTACTCCTGGTTGGAGAAGTGAATCAGAGTCGGAAGCGAGAGCCGTTCCTCCTTGGCCAGGCCTTCCGGTCGAAGAGGCGGGCCGGAGTCGGAAGCAAGCGTTAGAGTCGAAGGCGAGCTGGCCAGGCCTTCTAGTTGGAGAGGCGGGCCGGAGTCAGAGGCGAGCGTCGATCCTCCTTGGCCAGGTCTTCCGGTCGGAGAGGCGGGCCGGAGTCAGAAGCGAGCACCGGAGTCGGAGGCGAGCTGGCCAGGCCTTCCAGTCGGAGAGGTAGGCCAGAGTCAGAGGCGACGCCGGAGTCGGAAACGAGCGCTGTTCCTCCTTGGCTAGGCCTTCTGGTCGGAGAGGCAGGCCAGAGTCAGAAGCGAGCATCGTTCCTCCTTAGCCATTAGCTAGGCCTTGACCTTCCGGTCGGAGAGGCGGGTCGAAGTCAGAATCGAGCATTGTCTTCTACTGCCAGGCCTTCCGTTCGGAGAATGGATCGCCCTTCTGGCCTGTCGTTTTAGGTTTTCGGGCTGGCCCAGGAGTTGCGCGTCGTTCGCAACATCGTCTGCTAGGCCAAGCTCTTTGCTAGGAAGCAGGTCTATGAGGGACCCTAGGTTTATGAACCCGATAGGAGCCCCCGAGCCCCCGGGCGATTCGGGTAGAATCGTCTGGGAGATTTTTTGTCTTGACGGCGGGTGCGCGCGAGCGCACCCTCGGGTGTAGCCCTCGAGCCTCCGGGCGATTCGGGTATAATCGTCTGGGGGGGTTTTTCATCTTGGCAGCGGGGGAATTCTTCATTTTCACAGCGGGTGCGCGTGAGCGCACCCACGGGTGTAGCCCCTGAGCCTGCGTCCGACTAGTGAGTTGGTTGGAGGCTGAGCAACTTGGTACTCTTTTTCCTGGGGCCGCAGACTGTCGTTTGGGGTGTTCACCCGTGTTTGTCCCACCCGCGACCTGCGCGGTCGGTTGATTTCCCGAGTCGTTGTTGGGCAACCTAAGCCCTCGAGCCCCATTGGGTTTTGGCAAGGGTTGGTGTAGTTACATGCGTTACCCCGTCCGTGGTCTCCATAACCGGAGGGGCTGAGCTAACGTTGCTTGCCTTAATGGCTCGAGCGACGCGCTCGGTGAGCTCGCTAACGGGCATGTTCGAGTGGAATCCGGGTCCGTCGTTCGTGATGGGGTCGGCATAGCCCTCATGTGGCATTCGACTGCTCCTTAACCCATGTCCCGGCAGATGCCTGGGTCATTCCAGAGACTGACCCAGGTGGCCCGCTGGCTTCCCTTGATGGAGATTCTGTGGGCATGGCTCGAGGTTAGGATCGAACGAGAAGGTTGAGATGGCCCTGTCTGCTTTGGGGCAGATTGGGCGAGGGCCGCTGGGGATCTGCGTTTTCTCCCTGGCTCTATTTGATGTGAGGCGGCCTCGAGCCCTTCGTGGGCTGGCCTTCGAACCCCGGTCGGTCATTGCTCATGTTGAATGAGGCAACTACCGCTTCGTGACGCAACACGGAGCGTTGTGATGCATTTAACTGCATATGCGATGCTTTGGATGTATGGGATGAATGAATGTGTGCATGGATGAATGTGTGAATGCGTGTATGAGAATGGATGAATGAATGTTTATGTATTCAGAATGGATTGGTAGAGTTACCTCGATGACTCGAGTGATAGGCTTGAGGAGTTTTTATCGGATATGTCTGAATGGGATATGCGCTCGTCGTTCGTGATGGACTCGGCGTGGCCCACATGGGTCGTCCCTCTACTCCTTACTTGTCTCTCAGCGTTCACCTAAGCCATCCGATCGACTCAGGAAGACCGTTGGTCTCTCCTGGGCGGAGATCCCGTTGTTGGGCCCTTCTAAGTCTTGCCTAGGATGGTGGAGGGCCACCTACGCGTAGTTGCGCCTTGTTTCCCGCGCCCAGCATGCGGTAGTGGTGGGCCATACCTAGGCCACGTCCCATCTAACCAGGCACCATTTTGTCCTGCAGGGTGTGTCCCATCGGTTAGGGCATGTCCCGTCATATCCCATCCGCATTGAATGGGGGAAGGGAGAGGGTTTCTCGCCCTAATCCTTCGCCTTTCCTCAACTGCTGCGCCTCCTCCTTAAATAGGGGAAGAGAGAGGGCTTTCGTCTCGTTCCTTCGCCTAATCCCCAACTGCCACCTCTCCTCCTTCCTTCTTGCCAAGAGCGTTCGTGTGTCATGGTGGTTCCTAGGAAAAGGGTAGAGCGAGGGAGAGGAGAAACTCACAGATCCGTTCGTGAATCCAGAGCACAATGTCGAGCTGGAGGTCATCTTGTGTGAGCGAGTCGATGCTGGCCACCTTCGCCGAGAAGGGGGTGCCACCGCCGAAGGAGGTGGCGCACTGGAGGGCTCCTGTAGGGGAGGATTTCCCGTGACCTCAGGCCAACGAGGTTGTCTCCTTCCTTGCCTTCCATGAGCGTGGGTTAGGATACCCCACGCACTGGTTACTGCGCGGGCTCCTTAATGAGTGGGGCCTAGAGCTGCAACACCTCAACCCGACTAGGGTGCTGCATATCGCCGGCTTTGTCACCGTTTGTGAGGCCTTCCTCGGGATGGAGCCACACCTAGACTTCTTTCGGTGGATTTTCTCTGGTCAAGCCTTGTTGGAGGGGAAGCCACTCAGGATCGCACCGGTGGGGGGCTTTGTGCTGCAGAAGAAGCATAGTGCGTCGGGCACCTACCCCGCGTACTCCCCCTATGACTCCAACTAGGGGTGACATGGGGAGTGGTTCTGCATCAGTAACCCGACGGAGGCACCATTCCCGCCGTTCACCGGTAGAAGGCTGGAGAGGCGGGACAGCTGGTCATTGGGCCCTTCCAGCTGGCAGAACAAGCTAGAGGTCATTGGGGTAGAGCTCCAGAAGCTGGTGCAGCAAGGCCTTGACGGGTTGCGGGTGTTCCACACCTTCTTCCACCATCGGGTCGCCCTGCTAGCGGAGAGGACATGGCTGATGTGGATGTACACCGGCCCGACGGACCCCGATTGCGCGTCGCCGAAGGAGTTGGTGAAGGACAAAGTCTAGAGCCAACTAGACCGGGGGCTGCAACTGAGCGTCAAAGAGACCCTTGAAGGGAAGCCCGGACCTCTTCACGCCTTGAAGTTGTCCAACCTGGTATGTTCTCCTCTCCTTATTTCATGTCCCTTTCGATCCCGCTCTCCTATAATCTTGACTTTGAGTCGTCTGTTTCGTAGGGACTCGAACGTTACAAGTCCTGGCCGTATCTTCCGAAGGGGCCGGAGGGCGTGGCCCGACAAGCTGCCCTAAAGAAGGCGGCAGATGCCAAGAAGAAGAAGAGAGCTGAGAAGGCTCGGAGGAGGCACTAGAAGGAGCAGGATATTGCTCGACGCGTGCGGGCCAGGGAGAATATGAGCGACGTCGAGGCGGAGCTTGAGTCAGAGGACCGCATGGAGATGGGTGACGACGTGATCTCCTCTGAGGATGGGGGAGGCCAGGAGGTCGTCGTGACCTCGGTGGAGCGCTGTGAGCCTGCGACCATGTCTACCAGCGGCGGGCGGGAGGCTGAGAGGCGCGGTGATGTTCCCACGCCAAGGAAGCACGTCACAAGCTCGGACATCGTCGACGAGCAGGAGGCGAAGCGGACGCTGTCTCCACGCCCTTCGGAGGCGTTGCCGGCCTTGTCCCCACCTGCTCCGGGTATGGCGGGGCAAGCCAGGCGGTCGCAGGAGCGGGCTCGCACCCATGCATCATCGGGGCTGGTGCCAGCGCGCGACCCACAATAGGGGGATGCCTCGCTAGCTGCTCTGATCGGCGTGCCTCGAGCCGAGGGTCGCGGTGACGCGTGGGCTGATCGGGAGCCCGCCAGGTTGACCCCCCCCTCGGTCGAAGTGAGGGGGCGTGGCTCATGACCTGCTAGTGGCCCTCGTCTGGCGGGCCCATTGCCAGTTGGTCGGGGCTTCAGAGCCCTGCCGCTTGCGTCCTGGTATGTTTTTCTTTGTTTCCTCTTTCGATCTTATAGTTGAGTTTTTGGAGTGCGACTGACCTGTATTTTTCGACAGTGGCCAGATACTGTCGGGGTTAAGCGTCGCCCCACCTCCTATGTGGGAGGAGTGGAGGCCCACCTTGCAGTCCATTGTGATGAGCGGCGGTGAGAGCAGGGTGGCGGTGGTGCGTCCTTCCCCTCCAGGGGTGGTGCCTTCTCGGCCGGTCGCAAGCATGGCGGCGGTAGTAGCGGAGGTGATGGCGGCGATCCTGGTGCCGATGGCGGAGGCGGGGTCAGAGGTGACCCACACGATCCCTCTAGCACTAGCAGTGGCGGAAGAGAGGGGGGAGACCGGGCTCCCTGCCTTGCCCGGTGGAGGGACGCGCAGCTCGCCCTCCTGGTCGGAGCTGTCTGGGTCAGGAGGAGATGCGGCCAGACCGGACACGGAACAACTGTCGGTGGGACATGAGGTCGAGGAGGTGGAGATCCCCTGCCCTAGCGAGGTGGGCACTAGGGTGGAGCCACCGGCCATCCTATCATCGTAGGAGCTGGCGGTGGTCCGGTCATCGGCCAGGCCTTCTGGCGGGTCAGAGGCGACCACCTACCTGGTGTGGCCCTGCCCCAGCGACCTGCAGAAGGTTTGGTTCATCCTTTAGGATGAGCAGGAGGTGCAGCTCTAGGATGTTCTTGGGGGAGAGGACTCACCATGGAGTCTGATCTCACCCAAACCAGGGTGAAGCTAGAGGAGGCCCTAGAGCAGGTCAAGGTCGTCCAGCAGGCGGTCACGATCGACCTGCTCTGGGTCATAGAGGTAAGTTTTCTATGTTCATCCTTGGCTCCTTGGTCTTCCACCAGTTTTCTCAGCACACCTGCCTCTTGCTTTGTAGGGCTTGGAGGAGATGTCGAGCCGCAAGTCCCGTTTCCTCCGGGAGGAGCATGCTCGGGAGGCCACGACATCGCGGCGGGTCGTCGAGCTCGAGCGCAACCTAGAGTCCGCTCGTCGTGAGTCTCAAGACTGGGCGAGCAAGGCGACAGAGGCGTAGGAGGCGGAGCTACTCGCGGAGGAGCGGGCGACCGCCGTCGAGTGAGGGCTTGACGCGGTGAAGGTCCGCCAGGCAGAGACCGAGGCGGCGCTGCAGAAGTCCCTGGTGATGACCAAGGCGGCGCTCTAGAGTTCTCTGGAGGTCCTAGAGTTGGAGCGGAGGGTCCGGTCGGAGGTCGACTTGGAAGTGCTCGCGCTCCAGGGCCAGGTGCTTGGGACGGAGGAGTTGAACGCCCGGTTGCGCGAGCAGGTGACTCGGCAGGAGGAAGGAGTCTCCATCCTTGAGAACACCCGCCTCGGTATGTACTTGTTCGGTTTTTGGTTGATGTCTTGGTTTGTTCCTTTAGCTTCCTTCTGAGCTTGTCCTCCTTCTTCTAGAGCTGGGCGGAAAGGTCGGGTCACTGGAGCAGGACCTAGAGACGGCCAAGGCAATGATTGGTCGGAGCGCGGAGGCACTGGCCAAGTCCCTTGAAGAGCGACATGCTCTCGAGGGGGAACTTGACCAGATGCACAATGTCACCCAGGTCGTCGTCTCAGAGGTTTTTGCGTCGGCGCTGAGCACCAGCATGCCCGCTATCTGATTGGCGGAGGTCCCAGACGATTTTCGGGCGCTCATCGCCGATGAGATGTTCTACGGGACATCGGGGGTGCTGACTTCGGTGGCGACACACCACCCAGACTTGGACTTCACCGTTGTCGTCCTTCGGTTGGTAGGCACCGGTCGGATCACCTCGGTCACTGTATAAAGTCTTTACCAAGGCGGAGAGAGGTTGTGTTTCCCCTTGGTTGATTGGGTCCCTCGAAGCACAAGATCTCCGACCTCGAGGATCCTTCCTCTAATTTTCCTCTCATGGTACCCGCGGAGAGTCTGCTGGTAGCGAGCGAAGTGGATGACGATCGTCTCGTGGGCCTCTTCGAGCAAGTCAACTATGTCTTGTTGAGCCTCCGTGGCTCGGTCGCAGTCGAAGGCCTTCACTCTTAGGGCACTGTGGTCGAGGTCGGAGGGCAGCATTGCTTTAGCTTCATCGGCCAGGAAGAAGGGTGTGAACCCTGTGGATCAATTCGGGGTTGTTCTCAGGCTCCAGAGGATCGCTGGGACATCTGCAACCCATCGCTCGATGTACTTGTTGAGTCGGTCGAAGATTCATGGCTTGAGTCCTTGGAGGACCATGCCATTAGCTCGTTCGACCTGGCCGTTAGTACTCGGATGTCCGACCGAGTCCCAGTCGATCCTGATGCCGTATCCATCACTGAAGTCTAGGAACTTCTTCTCGGTGCAGTTAGTTCCATGGTAAGTGATGATATAGTTAGGAACGCCGAACTGGTAGATGATGTCGAGGAAGAACTTGACTGCCTCCTCCGAGCGGATGTTGGTGATGGGTTTGGCCTCTATCCACTTGGTGAATTTATCGACCGCTATGAGTAGGTGAGTGAAATCGTCTGGGCCCTTTTTGAGGGGTCCTACCATGTCGAGGCCCAGACCGCGAATGGCCAGGTGATGGGGATGGTATGAAGCTCCTGTGCTGGCTAGTGCGTTTGCCGAGCGTAGAACTAGCATCCCTCACACCTGCGGACGACCTCCTCTGCATCTCATAGCGCGGGGGGCTAGTAAAAACCTTAGCGAAAGGGTTTTTCGACCAGCCACCTTAGGGCCACGTGATGTCCGTAGATTTTGGCGTGGACCTCGAGGAGGAGCTATTTCCCTTGGTCGGTAGGGACGCACTTCATGAGTACCCCCGACGGACTTCGTTTGTAGAGTTCGTTACCAATTGCCACGAATGTCTTGGCGCATCGAGCGATTCGTCGTGCTTCAGTCCTTTCTAGTGGGAGAACCTCATCGAGGAGGTAGGCGAGTAGCGGTGCTCGCCAGTTGGTTTAATCGAGTGCCACCATGGCGACGTCGGCGGGCGACGTCGTCATGGAGGCGCTGGGGTCGGAGCCCCCGAGCGTCGGGTCAGCATCGGGGTGTGTTTGGGTTGGACCTTCCAGGATGCAGGAAGACAATTCATAAAGGTCATTGATTAAGACCCCGTCCAGAGATGGAACCCACATGGCAGCCAATTTTGCGAGAAAATCGGCGGCATCGTTGTCCTTTCAGGGGACATGGTGTAGCTCGATCCCCTGGAATTTGTCCTCGAGCTTGTGCACCTCCTGGCAGTATGCTACCACGAGGAGGCTTTTGTAGGAGGACTCCTTCATGACCTGGTCGACGACCAGCTCTGAGTCGCCGCGAACATAGAGTCACGTAGTGCCGAGCTCGTTGGCGATGCATAGTCCGTTGATGAGGGCCTCGTATTCTGCGGCATTGTTTGAGGCCAAAAAGTGGAGGTGGATCGCGTAGCGGAGCCTACTCCAATCTGGGGAGATCAAAACCACTCCAGCCCCCGAGCCGAGCGCCATTATGGACCCATCGAAGTACATCGTCCAGTACTCATGGGTGACATCCGGAGTCGGTAGCTGGACCTCTGTCCACTCGGCGACAAAATCTACAAGAGCCTGAGACTTGATAATGGTATGAGGAATGTACCTGATGTCGTGGCCCATTAGTTTGAGTGCCCACTTGGAGATTCACCCCACGGCGTCGCGGTTGCGGATGATGTCTCCAAGCGGGTATGAGGTGATGGCCGAGACTTCGTGGTCGGTGAAGTAGTGCGGGAGCTTCAGGATCGCCATCAACACGGCGTATAGGAGTTTTTGAACCTGGGGGTACCAGACCTTGGGGTCGGTGAGTACCTCTCCGACGAAGTATATGGGTCGTTGGACCTTAAGGTGGTGTCCCGGCTCCTCCCTTTCGACGACTAGGGCGGCGCTCACCACGTGGTTGCTTGCCACGACGTAGAGGAGGAGGGGTTCTCCCCGTTCGGGAGCGACGAGGATCGGGGCCGACGTCAATGATGCTTTGAGGCTTTCTAGAGCCTGCTGTGCTTCCTCAGTCCAGACGAAAGTGTCTGTCTTTTTGAGAAGCCTGTAGAGAGGCATCCCCCGTTCGTCGAGCCGGGAGATGAATCAGCTCAGGGCGACCAAATAGCCGGTGAGCCTTTGTATGCCCTTGACGTTGCATGTGGGGCCCATGTTGGAGATGGCCATGATTTCTTTAGGGTTGGCCTCGATGCCGCGTTCGAACACGATGTATCCAAGCAGCTTCCCCTTTGGAACCCCGAAAACACATTTTTCAGGTTTCAATTTGATGTTGAACCTTCGGAAGTTCGTGAACATTGTGGCTAAGTTTGCGATCAGGTCACAAGCTTGAGCCATTTTGACCACTATGTCATCAACATAGACGGCGATTGTTGGTTTCGGCCGCTCGACTTGGTCAGGCTGATCGAGTGGGTCGATTTGATCAATGAAGCATTGCTGCATGCACCTTTGGTAGGTGGTGCCAGCGTTCTTTAGACCGAAAGGCATGGTTACGTAACATGACGAACCATATGGGGTGATGAATGAAGTCACAAGCTGGTCGAACTCTTTCATCATGATCTGCTAATAGTCTGAGTAGGCATCCAGAAAGGAGAGGATTTCGCATCCTGAGGTGGAGTCGACTATCTGGTCTATGCGTGGTAAAGGAAAATGGTCCTTCGGACACGCCTTGTTGAGGCCAGTATAATCAACGCACATTCTCCATTTCCTAGTCTTCTTTTTAACAAGAACAAGATTGGCAAGCCAGTCGGAGTGGTATACCTCTTTGATGAATCCGGCTGCCAGGAGTTTGACGATCTCCTCGCCTATGGCCCTGCGCCTCTCGTCGTCAAAGCGGCGCAGGCGTTGTTTGGCGGGCTTCGAGCCCGGGACGAGGCATAGTGCGTGCTCGGTGACTTCCCACGGTATGCTTGGCATGTTGGAAGGTTTCCATGCAAAGACATCATGATTGGCGCATAGAAAGTCGATGAGCTCGCATTCCTATTTGGCCAGGTGCTGGGTCCCGATCCACACTATCTTGGTTGGGTCGGTGGGGTCGATCCCCACTGCCTTGGTCTCCTCGAGTGGGCAGAAGGTAGTCGAGGAGGTTGGTTTGTTGTAGTCCAGGACAGCTGGGGTCAACAACTCCTCGAGCCACGGGAGCTCGGAAGAATTGATGACGGCAGTGGCGAGCTCGTAATGCTCGCGGTCGCACATGAAGGCATGCGAAAAGGTGCTACCTACAGTGATGACGCCGTTCGGTCTCGGCATCTTCAATTTTAGGTAGGTGTAGTTTGGGACCGCCATGAACTTGGCGTAGCATAGCCACCCCAAGATGACGTGGTAAGACCTCGGGAAGTCCACCACCTCGAAGGTGAGTACCTCTGAGTGGAAGTTAGCTCGGTCGCCAAACATGATGAGCAGGTCGATCTGCCCGAACAGGTACGCCTACATCCCCGGGATCATACCGTGGAAGGGAGAGCTCATCCGACAGAGCTCCGACCGGGGGATGCGCATGGCGTCAAGGGTGTCGACGTAGAGAATGTTGAGGCCGCTGCCTCCGTCTATTAGCACCTTGGTGAGGCGCTTCTTGTGAACGATGGGAAAAAACGATGAGCGGGTAGTGGCCCGGTCTAGCGACGTGGGATGGATGGTCCCTCTGATCAAAAGTGATCGCAGATTCTGACCAACGAAGGAAGAAGAGGACGGCCGTCTCGGCGATGCATGCCTCACGGGGGGGATTTCTTGAACTTCCTTCTCTTCCTTAATAGATGGCATAAAGAGGTCTTGAACGAAAACCCCAGGCAGAATCGCGGCGTCGAGAAGAGCCTATCTTAGACAGGTGGTCGGCAAGTTGATTTTGATCTTGTACCACGTGGTGGTACTCGATACCGTAGAACTTTCCTTCGAGTTTCCTAATCTCAGCACAATATGCATCCATCTTCTCACTGGAACAGGACCAATCTTTGTTGACTTAGTTGATGACCAGCACGGAGTCCCCGTATACAATGAGGCATTTGACGCCGAGCTCGACGGCTATACGAAGTCCGTGGAGACATGCTTCATACTCCACGATGTTGTTGGAGGCTGGAAAATGAATTTAGAGAACGTGACGGAGCTTGTCCTTAGTTGGAGTAATGAATAAAATACCAGCACCAGCACCATTGATGTTGAGGGCACCATCAAAGTACATCACCCAGTGCTTGGGGCAGGTAGCGGGCATGGGCTCTTGGATCTCGGTCCACTCAGCTACGAAGTCAGCCAGCGCCTACAACTTGATGGTAGGTCTGCTTCTGAATTCTATGGAGTAAGTGCCGAGCTCGACTACCCACTTGATGATACAGCCATTGACCTCTTTATTATGGAGAATGTCCCCCAGAGGGAACTCAGTGACCACAGCGATCTTGTAGTACTCGAAGTAATTGCAGAGCTTGCGCGACATGACTAGAATGGCGTATAACAGCTTCTGAACCTGAGGGTAACAAGTTTTGGACTCGTTAAGAACCTCACTGATGAAGTAGACTAGTTGTTGTACCTTATAGGCATGTCCAACTTCCTCATGCTCGACGACGATAGCTGTGCTAATGACACAAGAAGTGGCAGCGACGTAGATCAATAGGGTTTTGTCTGGTTAAGGCGCTATCATGATCGGGGGCTTCGTTAGAAACAACTTGAGTTGCTCGAAGGCCGCATCAGCCTCCTCCAACCAAGAGAAGCGCTCGAAGGCCTTGAGTAGTTTGAAGAACAGTAGTCCCTTTTTGCCGAGGCGTGATATAAAGCGGCTGAGAGCAGCCATGCACCATGTGAGCTTCTGTAGGTCCTTCACGTAGGTTGGCCGTTTCATATTGGTGATGGCGGAGACCTTGTCGGAGTTGGGTTCGATGCCATAGGCGCTGATGATGTAGCCCAGGAGTATGCCGGATGGAACTCCAAAGATGCACTTTGAAGGGTTCAACTTCCATCTGTTTCTTTTCAAGTTAGCGAATGTTTCTTCGAGGTCGGCGATGAGATTATCAGCGGTTTTGGATGTGACGACCACATTGTCGATGTAAGCTTCAATGTTGTGGCCTATCTGTTGGTCGAGGCACATCTGGATGACCCTTTGGTAGGTCGCCCGGCGTTTTTGAGTCCAAAGGACATGGTGGTGTAGCAATACGCATGGAAAGGTGTGATGAACGACGTTTTGATATGGTCATCCTCTTTGAGAGATATCTGGTGATAGCCGGAGTAACAGTTGAGGAAGGAGAGGAGTTCACAACCGGCAATGGAGTCTACAACCTTGTCTATTCGAGGCAGACCAAAGGGGTCTTTAGGGCAGTGTTTGTTGAGATCGGTGTAATCAACGCACATTCTCCATTCTTTATTCTTTTTTGAACAAGAACTGGATTTGCTAACCACTTAGGATGATACACTTCTTTAACAAATCTGGCAGCTAGGAGCTATTTTATTTCTACCCTAATAGCCCCCTTCTTGTATGGCACGAATCGTCAGAGTTTCTGCTTGATCAGTTTGGCGGTCGGTGAGACATTCAAGGAGTGCTCGATCTTCTCCCATGGTACCCCCAACATGTCTATAGGTTTCCAAGCAAACACGTCGGCGTTGGCACATAGGAAGGAGACGAGTGCGCTTTCCTATTTGGGGTCGAGATGAGCCCCAATCTTGACGGTCTTGGTGGGGTCGTCGAGGCCAAGGCCGACCGCCTTTGTTTCCTTGGACTTGGCGGAGGCACATGGAGGCTCCAGCGCTGGGATCTCTAGTTCATCGACGGGCACCGTCTAGGCGTCGGTGACCATGCTAGCCATCTAGATGGAGAGGTCGGTGGCTTCGGCGAGGGTGAGACTCTCTGTTTCACAGGCATAGGTGATGGAGAGGTTGGCCCATAGGGCCAGAACTCCAGTAGGTGAATGCATCTTCAATACGACATAGGCGTAGTGCGGTATGGCATGGTAGGCGGTGTTGAAGTCAGCGACGTAGAAGTTGATGTGCTCGATGCGGAAGTTGCTATGCGTGTCGAACTGTACTAGGAGGGTGATCTCTCCCAGTGGTTTGGATGCCCTGCTAGGTCCCACACCCAAGAAGGAGGAGTTAGAGGGAGTGAGGTCTTCTATTCAGAGGCCCAGCTCCTTTAGGGCTCCGGTGAAGAGGAGGTTCAAAGCGCTTCTACTGTCGACCAATACTTTTTTAAAGAGTACTTTCTTGACGGTGGCATTGAGGACGAGGGGGAAACGCCCTGTGTAAGGGATGTCCGCCCACTGGTCGGCCCTACTAAAGGTGATGGGGACCTTAGACCAGGGGCGATAGCTGGGGTTGGTGATGGCGTCTTCTATGTTGACGGCGAGCACCCAGCGGGCGGTACACTTTTGATCTCTTCTGCTCTTGGTGGCAGCGAGGCCCCTGAAGATAGTGCCAACCACCTTGTCATGATCCTGGAAGGCGTTGTTGTTGTCCCCAGGTGGTCGATGACCTCTGGCTTCATCGTCGTTGTCACCGTCCTTCTTTTTGGCCTAGAACTCCTTAGCCAAGCCAAGGCAGTCCTTCATCTTGTGCTTGCTATTCTTATGGAGGGGGCACGGGCCTTCGAGGATCTTCTTGCACTACTCGTCGTAGTTGCACTTGGCGTGTGGTTTGTCAACAGCGGCGATGATGTGGTCTGGTCGGTGGCGGCGATATTGACCAGCTTTGGACCCTTCTGGCCGATCACAGCCTCTGTCCTAATGGTGGCCACGGTTGTCATAGTGGTGGTCACTGTGGCATCATTCATTGGGGCGCTCGTCGCTGCGGCAAGCTGGGCGGTGAGTGCCCGCATCCGCCAACACGACAAAGAACTTAGGCCTCTTCGGCATCGGCGTACTGATCAGCGGTTGTGATCATCTCGCCAATCCCCTTTGGCGGCTTGCGATTGAGTTTGGAGCGAAGGTCATGGTGATGGAGTCCTCGGACGAAGGCGGCGATGACTTCTGCTTCTGTGATGTTGGAAATAGAATTCCTCATCTCGGAAAATCGCCTAATGTAGCTACAAAGGAGCTTGGATGGTTTCTGGTAGATGCGATTCAGATCGTGCGGCGCGCACAACGGTGGCATAAGCTTGAAGCCACTATGTGGGGTTCATCCTCCCCTCGTAGGGCTCGACCTTGGTGATTTTAAAACCATAGGGGCACTAGAGTGTTCGGAGTGTCCTCGTGAATGCTCGGGGCCCTTCGGGGTCATCACCATCGTGATTGGCGGTATTGCTGACGTTAAGTGGCTAGAGGGCAGCGTCAGGATTGCTGAATTCTTGCTTGTATTCTTGACGCCGGTGTACTTCTTCTTCATGGTGAGAGAAATGGCGCCCATCGATATGACGCCACACATCCTAGAGATTGTTGTGCGCTCAGACATCCTGGTCAACTTCTTTGTCGTGTTGGCGAGGGTAGTCGATGCAGTTTCGCCAAGCTCCCTCTTAGAGGGGTTGTCCATCATCACGTTGTTGGTCGGCGAAATGGCTTTGACTGGGGAGGCGATTGGATCTTGGCGCGGTGGATCGACGAATCAAGCTTGTCGAGTAGGAAGGTCTCTGATCTTGGTGGATCTCGTTGACCTAGCAGTGCACCGCTTTAAGCATGGCGGTGACCTTGGCGACTTCTGGCGTTTGCTCGAGCCAAGTGAGCTCATTAGCAGCCACGGCCAAGTTGGTGCTTGGAGTCTTGTAGACATCGTGGCCGTCGACACAGATGAATTCGTCATCGAGGTTGTGGCAGAGTGGGCGTGGCCTCCCTTGCGAGTCGAGCTGTTCTTCGTTGCTAGCAGCCTTGGCTAGCACAATGGCGGACTCATTTGCTTGGTGCTGCGCATGGTTGGCGTTTCTATTGACACGAGCGGTGTGGTCCTCGTCGGTTTCCCCATACCATGGGGGGCTATCGATGCTGATATTGATAATCCTGCCTCCTCGGAAGGGTGGGAAAGGAGGTCGAACGGCGGCAGTTTTGATGACAGTCTCCGTAGAGCCCTGGGACTCGGAGTCTGGGCTTTCATCTAGGATGATTTGGAGTGATGCTTTAGGACATCGGCCGATTTGCAACATATTGACGGTTGGCGAGAGCTGGTCGGTGATCTAATCGGCGAGAGGATAGATGTCTCGCACCTGGTCGGCGACTTTGCCCTTAGGGCATCTTTGTAGGAGGCGGTGATGCTGGTGAGGCCAAAGGGTAGGGCCGTAACCCTTGGAGTTTCCTGATCGTCCTCCGATGGATCAGAATCGGAGGGTGGTTGGCGCTGAACCAGAGTGGTCAGAGCCGATTCCACGATGGAGAGGCAGTCGGCGAGCTTCTGGCCAACCTAATCGATGGATGCAATTAGATCGTCGTTGTTGATCTGCTTGGCTATCATGAGCAGAAGATATCAATCTCATCTCATGCGTCGAAGGCGCTGGCTCACCGGCATGTCCTCCTCCAGAATCTCCTCCACCACACGTTTGTCTCGGTTATCCTCGCCGGCCATGAAGTTTGGTTGGATCTACAAGAAGGGGGAAGAAGGCCGCTACAGAGTTTGTGAGGGTGGAGAAGTGCAAAGGAACAGGAGCAGTTGTGAGGATAGATGTGTTCGAGTCTAGAGCTCTCGGCCGGTATTTGAAGCCACGAAGCAAGGTGGTGGATGTCTCGGGACATGCAAAAGGCAACCGCAATAATGCCGAAGAGAATGCGGCTAAGAATAGATTGAGGGTTTTTTCTTAATAAAGGCCATGTTTTTAGACTTAATCGGATTAAAGTTAGAAGTCTGAAACTGACTATTTGCAAATCGGCTCTTTAGCTGAGACAAGAAATACAATAAGGCGACAAACAATATGGTTATCACTGGTGCTACACAAGATACATGTTGATACACAGATTACAAGTCTAGAACATCCTGGAATGCTTCCAATGCTTCTAGCCGAATAGTGTCGACTTCCGTGATTTGTTGCTTATCCTCTTTGGCTGATCCAGGAATATCATCAAGGCTGCTACAGATGGCCCTGCCTTCTCTGACCTTGGCCAATAGTTCTTGTTTCTTCTACTTAATGGCATCGAGTATTTGAGCCAGATTGGACTTGTGGCGATCAACGACAACCTTCACACTCTCCAGTTCCTTCTCAAGCTCTACACACCTAGCTTCCAGTTGGGTCAGCTTTGGATTGATCCTGAGAGAAGAGTTCTTCAAATCATCGATCAGCTATGTCAACTCTTTGGCCTCTTGCCTGTCGGAGTTCTTCTTGGCCAATAAAGCTTCACGGTTAGACAGGTTCCTCTAGGCCTTTTTCACCTTTGGGGCTTGATCTTCGATGATAGACAAAGATGACAAGGCCTTGGTAAGAACCGAGGATGAATTATCCTTAAAGGCCAAGGAGACTCTCTGCATTGAATCTGCATCTAGGACCAAATTGGCTATATTCTTCTCAAGCAATGGCAATATATCCCTTAGCCGATTTCTAGCCTCTTATGATAAAGCTTCCTTAGAAGAGGTGGCTGATGAACTGATTTCGTCTTCATCTAGATACTCTTCAAGGTTGAATGAGTAACTCGGAGCTGGAAGATTAAGTACCTATATAGGTAAATCTTGCTAAGAGGATTGAATCAGTTGATAATAAGATAAAAGATGAAGCAAGTATAGTACCTTTTCTGGGATAACTTCTATCTGAGAAGAAGGAATGGCTGATGATGCACCAATGGTATCTGGTTGAATCGGCTCTAAACTCTCAACATTGGTATCTACAAATATCAAGGAAGATTTTTAGTTCATGATTGTTGCAGAAGGATAAAATGAATATATGATTTTCTTACCATCAGTTGTGTGCTGAACTAGGGAATCGACAGTTTGGACGTCGACAACAACACGATCATCTTCAATGCCAACAGGATCATTTTCAATAAGGAGACTGTCAGACCCCTTCTCTTACATGGATGTTTCCTCAGGAAGTATCTGGCGTAATAAATAGTCAGATGGAGGGTGAAAATTGAATAAAATTAGAGGTTTTGAGAAAATACCTTGGCAGCATCAGGGGGTGAAATGGAAGGACTCACATCTTCTACTGTCTTGGAAGCATCGGTTGTTTCAACCGAAATTGGCTCCTTCTGAGGATCGGCTGATGAAGGTCTAGTTGATGCTTACTTGAACACCTAGGACAACAGTTCCGCACCCAGAGCAGGTTGAGACGCAATGGTTGATAACTGTAAAGAAAGGAACGAGATTAGAAGTTGAATATCACTTTGAGAAGAGGAGTAATTGTTTTACCTGGGCAGTCGATGGTCTCATTCTGCGAAGTCTTTTCCTAGTAATGGTTTTCTAGGTTGTCCCTTGGGCCGCCTTGCGCTTTGAAAATTGATACGTTACAATTGTGGAGGCAGCATGAGTTTTCATCAACTTCTTCAGTGGAGGTGCAGCTGATCCTATTCTTGAAACTGGACATGGTGGCTGATAATCTATAGGATGCCCCTTCCTATCCAAGCTTGGGAGATCGAATTCAGTGTCCTGAAAAGGTCTGTTAGAATAGTTGGCAGGGGAATTCATCAGATAATTTTTCTGAAAAGGGAATGGTAAGTTACCTCACTGTTAGAAACAAACTCTCCATCTAGAGCTATGCATTTAGGATGGACCGGTTGAAAGGTCCTTGTTTGGTTTTGGTAATTGAGTGACAACCTAGGTGGACTAATTGTGTTTATGTGAGATACACAGGTAATTAGTCCATAGACACATGTGTGTGAGCAACATATGACATGAAGGTGAAAATGGCTTAGAGATGTTGCAAAGCTCACACATGTGATGATGAAGGAGCTTAATGCACATGAGACATGACATTGAGTCATGTGATCAAGGTGGAGAAGATCAAGACAAGACTTGGCTTGATGGACCGGTTGCAAGCGTGAAGGGCAAGTCGGAGGCTTTGGAGTGATGGACCGCGTGGCGGTGAAGCTTAAGCAAGACTTGACGCCGATGGACGATGGCAACGGTGAAGAGCAAGTGAAGTCAAGATCGATGAACCAATATGATCATGTGATGATATGAAGTGGATCATATCATTGTTGATCGTGTTGGTGCATGTGTTGCATCGACGTTGGAGGAGATGGAATGGAATGCGCAAGGCAAAGGTATAACCTAGGGCATTTCATTTCACCGGTCATAGGTGTGTAGAGAAGTTGATGACCGGGTTTAGGATAGATGGCCATACTATCAAGAGGAGCAAACTTATTTGTATATCGGTCATCTAGTGCCACTCGAGTGATCTAACTTTGCATCGTCGCTAGGATCGAGTGGCGTGGCAAGTTGAGTGGCTAACATCCTTTGGGAAATGATTGTGAAAAGCTAACACACATACACATGGTGGTGTACACTTGGTGGTGTTGGCACATTTACAAAAGGAGGCGGTGTTTGCAGGGTTGAGATGGGTTTGGGTCCCTCTCTATTGCTTTCGGGAAAATGGAATGCCTATTTTCTATTACGCCGGATGCAAATTCTTGTGGTTGGCACATTGGAGCAAGGGTGAAGAAGTTAGAAGTGAAAACGAGTTGATCGCGAAGATGCTAGCGTCAGTCCACTGACCGGACGCTGGGTCATGCAGCGACCAGACGCTGAAAGGCTGCATCCGGTCAAACTGATGGTTCTGCTCTGTACCGAGGGTATTGCACCGGACACTGGTCTGTGTCCGGTCAAGGTGGACCGGACGCGTCCGGTCGAGAAAATATGCCTCGGGGAGCTTACTGGAAATGACGGAACGCTGGGGCTTCAGCGTCCGGTCAGTTTTACCGCTGCATCCGGTCAGGTCAAGTGATCGTTGGGATCGGGACGCGTGGCCGTCTGCGGACGACCGAACGCTGAGGTCCAGCATCCGGTCAACTCGACTGGAGCGTCCAGTCAGCCCGACTTTTGCCCAGTGAAGGGGTAACAGCTAGTTTAGCCCTTGGGGCTATAAATAGAAGTGGCCCTCGGCCATGGCTAGTGTGGAGCACCTAAGGGGACTTAGTGTCCATGCTTGTGAGCCCTCCGTCACACATATACTTGATAGTGATCATTCGATTGTGTGAGTGAGCGATTCTAGTGCGATTGCATCGTGAGGTTGCATCGAGTGGCACTAGGTGGTCGTGTTGCAAGCCAGTGATGCTTGTTACTCTTGGAGGTTGCCACCTCCTAGACGGCTTGGTGGTGGTCTCCGTCGAAGCCCGCAAGAAGCTTGTGCGGGGCTCCGGAGAAGAGCTTTGTGAGGGGCATTGTGCTCGCCCCGCGGGAGCCGCGAAGAGCAACTTTAGTAAAGCGTGCCATTGAGCTACCCTCACTCAAGGGGTAGGTTCTTGCGGCGCCCGACGTGCGGGCTTAGCGGGTGATGCTAATTAGCCGCCGAACCACCAAGTGAGCGGTCGACACAACGGGGACTAGCGTGTTGGCAAACACGTGAACCTCGGGAGAAAAATCATCGTGTCAACCTTGTTCTTCCCGTTCATTTGCTTCCCATTACACAAGCATGCATTTACTTTCATATATATTAAGCTTGTGTAGTTGCTCTTGTAATTAGATAGCCTGTGTAGCTTGCTAATTACCTTCTTGCTTGTGTAGCATAGAAGTAGCTCCCTTGCGTGGCTAATTTGGTTTTAGTAACCTTGTTAGTCACATTGCTTAGTTTGTGTAGCTAAGTACTTGCGCTCTCTAATTAGGCATTGGTTGCCTTGTTATTGAGCATTGCTATTATGCATAGTTAGCTTTGTGCTTTTGCTTACTAGCATGTGTAGGAGCTCTCTTGTTGCTTAAAATACTAGTGGCATAGGTTTGTGTAACCTTGCTCTTAGAATTGTTTAGGAGAGCTCTAACTAGCCCGTCACCTTTGTTGCATAATTGGTATCTTAGCAAGGTGCTAGTGAACATATATAGAGGGGTGTAGTCTTGGTTAGACCGATTGTTTTAATTCCGCATTTGTATCGGTTAGCCGACGCGATTAATTTTAGAAAAGACTATTCACCCCCCCTCTAGTCCGCCATCTCGACCTTTCACCGGTCCACAGAAGAGATGGGAGTGCCATTCTTGCCACCAAGAGTCAAAAAGGTTAGAAGAGAAGTTGACTCTTGTCTATTCATGCAAGCAAGAGGAAGGAAGATCTGATCCTAGTTAGAAGACTCTGGAAGATTCCAGCACTTCACTAATACCCTCTCTTGGCTTCAACATATCCATGAAGAATAGTTGAGGAGGCAGTTGACCAAGACCAAACTAACGAGCTACAAAAGAAGAGTTGTAAAACTCATAGGTTGGAAGGTTGCCTGGAAGAAAGAAACCTGTAGACATTTTGCTGCGGCCATGACGAAATTCGGCTGGAAGAACACAGGGCTTGATGAACACAGGGCTTGATGAAGGAATTAAAGATTACAGCCACCGTTTCATCTGAACAGCCTGATTCAAATCAAAATTTGAATAGGAAGATCAGCTCATTGTTCTCATCCTCATCATAGGGTAGCCAAGTCAGGATATCTGTATCAAACCCTCTATAATTTTTTTGAAAAGATGGCCAACATCGACAGCAATTGTTATGGCTGATGCAGCTTCACCATAGCTCATGCACTGATGGGTCCTCCCTTCCTCGCCTCTATATTCCTCATCAAAGTTGGAGGAAGGAAAGCTTAGGTTTTTGAGATCATGTCTTACAATCTTATGCGTATACAGGTTCAGCCATAGCTGTATCAACCACCAAAGGCCACTGATAGTATGCACTAGTTCATTCTTCAATAACTAGGCTGCTACCTAGTGCATTAGATGATAAGCAGCTCCTAACAGATACTTTCCAAGAGGAATACCAGCGCCTACTACCAGATGCTCTGCCATAAGTTTGTGATTGTAAGTCAAATCATAAGATGGCCCACAGAAGATGAATCTCTCTAGCCACATGTTCAGAAAGACCACATATTCTCTTTCACTAACAATTGATCTGTCTCCGATGTGGTTCAGAATGTAGCTTGCCCGTCCTGTGCAGTCTAATATTTTGGCTAATTTCTTGGATCCAGCACTTAAGAAGTCATAAGGCTGCATCGATCCTGTTATTCTAAAGCCGATCAATATATGAACATCGGCCAAAGTGATGGTCATTGGTCCATTATAAAAAACTAAAGCATATAGGGTGTTAGACCAGAAATAAGATGCAGAAATCAGGAGTGAATCATTCCTCTCCATCCTAGACAACGAGAGTGTCAAGCATTGATTGAAATCATAAAGCTCCCAATCTCCAGCCTTTTTCTCCGATACCCTACGAAACCAGTCTCTCCATCCCCTAGGCATTTCGGACCAGTTTCTGAAGGGAGTTTTGGTATTCCAGGAAGACAAATCCACTATAGATTGTTTGAAGGGGATTTGGTTGGTTTCTTGACGGATAAAATTAGATGGATCAGGGTCACCCATAGGCCCAAGAAAATAGACATTAGGGGCAACAGTCGATGGAATCAAGATTTTGTTCCTCATTTCCTAGAAATCAGATAAAATAAATTTGAGAAGAAGGGAAATGCAGGGTAGCGGCCGATACTTGGAGAGTGGGAACTTGAAAGCATACCTCGAGGACGTTGTCGCTAGTCGCCATTATAGCCGAAATAGATTTGAATCTGAGGAAGATCGCTTAAGTAAAAGCTTGATAGGACAGAGGATTTGCTAGGGTTGAGGCTTTGGCGATGGCGGCATTGGCTATTAAGATTTGCTCAAGAAAGAAGGGGAAAGCAAATGGGCCAAGTGAGTTGGAAAAGGTATTGTTAGGATATTATATAAGGCTCGGACTGAGAAATCAGGAGTCACGCGTATATCTCGGAATAAAATGGTTGCGACGTGGTAAACAGGTGAATAGAAATTTTGGAATAAAATCATTTTTATCCCAAAATTGAGGGGCATGTGTTTACACCAAAATTTGGGAAGAAGAACGTGGGAACTCGAAGCTTCTGAGATTATGTCAATCAAGGAATCGGTTGCATAAGGATCGACATCAGCTGATTCAGATGTGGCACTAGAATCGGATCTCTTCGAATGACATCAGCAGATAACGATAATGAGCTACGGTTGGTGTCAGGAAATACATGTTAGACTCTACAAAAAGGAAAAGATTAGGGTCTGAGTTATCCTAAGTTAGGAATGTTTTCTTTTATACCGAAGATTGTTATGAGTCGTACTTGAGTAGGATTCATGCTTAGGCTCCGGGTATAAATATTGGACCCCGCCTATTGTAAAAAGGACATCTAATCAATCAATACAAGTTTCTTTTTTCGGCTTTACACCAACCCTTAGGAGTAGGAGTAGTGTAGATCTCGACGAGTTCTTCAACAAGCAGGGCTGCATCAGTCCGGCCGACCTCCGGCTTGTCTGTAAGTACCGTCATGGCTTATACTTCTGTTTGTACGGCTGCATCGGTTAAGTTCGACCTCCACTGCGAACTCTAGTATAAGCTAGTTACCGACTCTTATCTAGTTCAAGTACGGCTGCATCAGTTAAGTTTGACCTCCACTGCTCGAATTAGATTAAGATCAAGTTATCGGCTCTACCTAAGGGTGGCGTCCTTCAGGGTAGACTCATTAAGTTATCGATCTTGCTGATATTCTTATTGTCATTAGTTTTTAGCAACATCAACCTGCCCGGTCGAGATCGATCTAGATCAGCTTTACATCCTTTTAGTCTGTTGTTTGCTTTGTTACAATATGATGTTTCTTACTTTGAGTGACGGGTTATGTTTCATTGTTGTTCTATTTCGATCTTGATCATGCATAGTGCATGGTTAAGGCATGTCCAATCTTGAGGAGGTTTGCTGGCTAGTTAAATCTGGTCTATAGTTCGCTGTTATGGCTGCAACGATCCAGTCGATCCCCACCGATGGCACTTTAGATCGGAGGATGCTAGTTGGTAGATTTGTTCTCGATCAGGCATGACCTTAACTGTTTGCTATGCCCGCATCAGCTAAATAGCCGATCGCCTATGCTTTAACGCCTACAATGTGTCTCCATGATTCTATTAGATGTGAATAGATCTGTTTACTTTAAATGTTTGATTTGTTGTTTTATCATGACTGCCATCGATTTGGTCAAACCCTACTGTTAGAGATAACATGTTAAGTCTGATGAGTTCATAGGTTTGTCCATGTTAAATAGTCGATTGTTTACATGTTGTAGTCCTTTTTCCACTTGAATTGGCTATTTTAGTCGATTCGCTTGAGCTTTCACACATATAGCATGTCCTTCAGAAAACCTGTCAATGTATAGATGGTTTACGGATTCTTCGGTGTTAGTTTGTTATTATCATCATAGCTGCCATCGACCCGGTCGAACCTCACTATTGATGGTAACATATTAGATTCAGAGTATTTGTAGATCCATTCGTACTAAACAGTCGATTTGTTCGCATGTTATATCATTTCTCGTTAAATTTATCGGCTCAATGCTTTACACTGGTAATACCGACCTAGCTGAAGATTTTGCTTATATCCACGTGCATTATACCTGTCAACATAAAATCAATCGCGATCTATGAGCTTTATAGCCCGTAACAGCCGATTTCTATGCGTATCGGCTATTTAGTCGATTTTCTCATCTGGCTGCTCCCGATGCAGAACATTTGGAACTGTCTGGGCAAAACCAGCATATTCCACCTTAAATTACTGATAAACTTTCTCTCCTTGTCAATTGTAGGTCAAATTGATTAGCACGCCTCGGTAGGAATTCGTAGGATCAGTTAGCCCGGCGTTGAAGCCAAGCGGATCTCCAGCCTTGCTCCATCAAGCAGATCCTTCTGGCTTGCTGTGTGCCCGGCGCATTGACACATTTTTGCGTCGACAGTTATGTAAGACGCTACTCCAAAATGACAGATTATCCTTTGCCATACGAAGCTAATTAGGGTGCCCAACATGATCTTCACCACTGCCTTGGCCTCGATCCACTTGTTGAAGTATTATCGGGCTACTGCAGTGAAATGTAAATTCCCGGTGCTATTGGCAGTGGCCCTACTATGTCGACCCCCCATCTCTATAATGGCCATGTTGGAAAAATTGACTTGGTTGGGTTAGCTGGAGCTTTTTGCTTTTTGGCAAACATCTGGTAGCCCTCGCAGCTGCGAACTAGCTCCTTCACGTCTTCTGCTCCTATTGGCCAATAGAATCCTTGCCTCATCGCTCTATGGGTGATTTCATGCGGTCCCCTATGGGCCCTGCACATTCTGGCATGCATTTCGCATAGCAATTGGATTCCCCGCTCTTTGCTTATGCATTTCAGCAATGGTGCTAGGATTCCGCTTTTATACAGCTCTCCTGCTATGATAGAGTATTGTTTCATTCTAGAGTCCATTCTATCTGTTTTGTGTTTGCTCTACGACTCATAGGTTCCATTGAGGTATGCGAAAATGGGTGATCTCCAGTCCTCGCTTTTGATAGCATGTACGCTGCAAGGCCTTTCTTCCTCTTCTCATATGGCTTTGACTGACAACTCTTGATAGAATACATCTACTAATAATGACACTCTTTGTGCGGCTACTTTCGCTAGCTCGTCTACCTCAGCGTTCTCGCTTCTTGGAATGTGACGAAAGGTGAATCCGGCGAAATGTTTTTCCATCCTCCTTACTGCTGCCAAGTACTTGACCAACTCAGGTTCTTTCACAGAGAACTCTTTCTCAACATGTCCCACCACCACCTGAGAGTATGATCTGACTATGCATCTCCGAACTCCCAGGGCTCTGAGCTTTCACAAACCTAGGACCACCGCCTCGTATTCGTTTATGTTGTTTATGGTGAGGAACTCTAGCCTGGCCGTGTACCGTAGTTTTGGATCTTTCGGTGGTGTTAGTATCGCTGCTATACCCACGCCAGCAATACCCCAAGTGCCATCACAGTGTATGGTCCAAGTTGGCTCTTTGAATTGTAAGGTGGAGTCAAAAGCTACTGGGGTCTAATCTGTGATGAAGTCAGCGAGCACTTGTGACTTGATTGCTAATCTGTGTTCGAAGTCGACCACAAACTAGTTCAATTCAATGGCCCATTTTCCTATTCTTCCAATGGCTTTGTTGTTGCGAAACTATGCTTCCAGTGGCTGTGCTAAGAACACTTTGATGCGATGAGCTTGGAAATAATGCTTTAGCTTCATTGATGCCATAACCACTATGTATGCTATCTTCTCTAGTTCGAAATAGTTAAGCTTTGCTCCCGACAGAGCCTTTGATACCAAATATATTGAGAACTGCTTCATCTTGTTTTCATGCTCCTTCTCTTCGACTAACACTATGCTGATAGTTGTCAGAGATGCTACCAAAGATAACAACAATGTTGCTAATGGAGAAGGCTTAGATAATGTTGTTAGTTTGGTCAAGTAAGTTTTAAGCTCATCGAAAGCTTGTTGCTGCTCAGGGCCCCATTCAAAATGAAATGAGCTTCGAAGTGTTCTGAAGAAGGGTAAGCCCTTTTCGACTGATCTCACGATGAATCTATTTAGAGCTGCTAGCCTGCTAGTTAGCTTCTGCACTTGTTTTTTTTTGCTATTGGGAGGCTTCATATTTACTACTGCTGCTATTTTCTCAGGATTTGCTTCGATGCCTCTCGCTGACACTAGACAACCGAGCAGTTTGCCTTTCTTGATGCCGAATATACATTCGTTTGGGTTCAACTTGAGGCAACTCGTTCATAGGTTCTTGAATGTTTCTTGGAGATCCTGAATATGAGTCTCCTTGTTGTTGCTCTTGATGACAATGTCATCGATGTATGCTACCAGGTTTTTACCTTTCTGTTTGTCAAAGACTCCATCGGCCATTCTAGAAAAGGTAGGGCCTGCATTTCGCAGTCCCTCGGGCATCCACCGGTCACAATAAGTTCCTCTTGGAGTGATGAAGCGTGTTCTCTCTTTGTCATCTGGGTTCAACCAGATTTGGTGATACCTTGAGAAGCAATCTAACAGACTCATTACTTCGCACCCAACGGCGATGTCGACCAACTTGTCAATTCTTGGGAGCGGATATGGATCTTTTCGGCAACACTAGTTTAGATCAGTGAAATCTACACACATTCACCATTTTCTATTCTTATTTCTGACCATTACAACATAGCCATTCAGGTACTATATTGGTCTGATGACACCAGCATCAAGTAGCCTTTGGACTTCGGCTTTTGCTGCTTCTACTCTTTCTATGGACATTTTCCTCAATTTCTGCTTCCGCGGTTTTGCTCCTTTCACGACGTTCAAGTTGTGTTGCGCTTGTTCACGACTGACACCCTGCAAGTCATTTGCGGACCAAGCGAATACATCCTGATTCTCATGAAGGAAAGCCACTGGAATGTTCTTTTTGTCTTCTGCAAGGTCTGAGCCCACATGTACGCACTTTAGAGGTACTAGGGTAGACAAGGGTGTTTTTAGGGTGTCTTCGGCTGCCTCTGCCCTTGGCTCTTCTATCTTTTTACTATCGGCTTCTTTGTTAAACGACTTCTTCGCTACTTCATTTATCAAGCTGTAACTAGAGATCGGTTTGCCTTCTATTCACCTTGAGGCGGCTTGATCTCCGTGCACCGTGATTATCCTGAACGGGGAAGGCATCTTCATGCACAAGTAGCTTTGTTTTATCACCATTTCGAACTTGCTGAGGACTCCCCTACAGAAGATGGTGGTGTATGGGTAATCCATGTTGACTATGTCGAAGGTTATCATCTCTGTGTGGACCTTCTCGCCTTCTACGAAAGATACCAGGATTGTCTTTTTCCCTAAGGCATCTATGTTTTTTCTGCCAAAACCAAACAATGAATTGCCAGCTGGTTCTAGTGTTCTTCTGTCGAGGTTCATCTGCTCAAAAGGTTTGATGAACAGAATATCGGCGGAGCTCCCATTGTCTATGAGGATGTTGTGTACTGTGAATCCAGCTATGTTTGCCATCGCTACAAAAGCGTCTGTATGTGGAAAATCTCGCACTTGGAAGTCATTTTTGTCGAAGGTGATCATTACCATGGAACAAGCTGGCCTATTGAGCGGTACCCTTGGTGAGATGGTGTGTACTCTTCTTTCATAGTCTCTTCTTGCTCTCTTGTTTTCATGTTCTTGGTTCGACCCGCCCGTGATCGTGAAAATGTGGCATTGGGACAGTAAGCTATTGTTTATGACCTGGTGCTCCTGGGCACCTTCTTGCTTTGTGGTCCGAGGTTGGCATGATTGTTGTTGTTCTTGAAGAACTGGCGAGGACACGACTGTTGAATGCCCTGGAAATTGTGCGAAATGCTAATGCATTAGAAATGCTGGTTGCTGCCAGATGTATGGATTATGGTTATGCCTGTGCGAAAAGCTAGGGTACTAGAGGGCATTGGTACTTGTCGTCATGTAGGGGCTGGTGTAACCTTGATTGTTTACCATTTCACGGTTAGTGTTGTGGAACACGTGATTAGATGTTTTGCTGCTTTTGGCGGCCTCGTCTTTCTCTTTGAGCTCTCTAGCCATTTTGTTGTATTTGCAATCTTTTGTGAAATGACTAGCGTTTTCGCCGCGCATGGCACAATAGGGTATCCTTTAGCTTCTTCCCCTTCCTCTGCCTTCGCATCCACCATGGGGACCTTGTCCCCCTGCCCGCCACGTGGAGCCTGATCGAAACTCCGGTGCTGGTGGTTTGGTGGCGGAACAGGGAAACTTTGCTCTGCTGGATTATGCTCTGGTTGTTCTTGTAAATTGTTGACCGCGTGAAATGGTCTCATGTTTCGCTGCCCTGGGGTTGGCGGTGGTCTAGGGGCTCTTCCTACTTGCCTCCACAAGTTATGTGTTGCCTTTCTCTTTTTTAGGTCATCGTCAGACCTGGCATACTGCCTCATTACCTCGAACAATTCTTTGACAGATGTGGGGTAATTTTAGGCAAAATGTGCAGCACACTAGCCAATGGCTAACCCTTCGACTGCTGCTGCTATGACTGTTTCCTCTGGTGCATTCGACACTTATGCTTTCATTTGGATAAGTCTCACTAAGTAATCGGACAGGGACTCGTCATCTTGCTGTATAGAGTTGAGCAGGTCCCTTGTGGTTTTCGTTCCTGGGTGATATCCCTGGAAAGTGGATAAGAGTTTCGCTTTGACCTGACTCCATGAATGGATAGAAAGGGGCTTCAATGATGTGTACCAATCATGGGCAACATCTTTGAGCGCCATGATTAGAGACCTGGCAAGAGGCTATGTAACACCCCTGGTGTTACGAGCTTGTTCAGCACCACGATTAAGGCATAAGAGAAATTAGCAAAACAAGTTCTCGGGTTTTGAAATTTAAAGCGCACATGAAATGATAAGCGAATCTTACGTGACTCACTTTTGTGGTTGAGAGAAATCAAATAAATATCTAAGTTAATTGACTTAGTATGTGAAAGTGCTAATGAAAATCCTAACAAGAAAAATAGAATAAGTAGTTTTAATTGTTTGACACAAAAAACAAATTTTATAAACAAAGATGAAATATAACTTGTGTATAGTGCCTAAGTAAAGTTCAAAGAGCAAGTTATGAAGATGAACATGCAACTTTAATTTTGGAGAATAAATATTGTTAGTTAGTGATCTTGGAGCTCAAAAATCAAATTTGAAATTAAAATAAGCCCTTTTCGTTTAGGCGGCAAGCACTTGAACTTATGTTTAAAGTATTATTTATGGTGAATTATATTGAGCAAAATAATTAAATAGTGCTTAAATATTTTGTTCCTATGGTTTAGTATAAAGTATGGACTATTGCATGAAGTACTTGTTGGTTGAAGTTAATAAAGTTTAGACCTTTTAAAAAATGGTGGCAAAAGTGCTAATGGTTGTTTAGTTCAAACTGAATTCTTGCCTCTTCTAAGTCTAAAAAGGAAGGAGACAATGCCGTTTTGGCATTTAAATTCTAACTAAATTGTTTAAACACTAGCTTCATGTTCTTGTACTGTTGGTTGCCTCTAAGTGAGTACTTGAGCATGGTATAGGTAGTGGTGTTGGGTGTCATGTTGCCCTATTAAAAATTGCCCAAACTTTATTAAAACATGTTGAAACCATGTTGTTGGCGCTTTGTTCGCGAACTGGCATTCAGCGTGGCGAGCTCATGTAGGCATTCTTTTATCACCTTCTGTAGTTGCTTCCTGCTCATGGCGATTGCTCCGCTTGATAGCTAGTATTGTTGGCTTTAGGTTAAGGGAATTAGTTGAACCTCAATCGTGATCGTTAGTAGCTTTTGCTTTGCTTTAAAATGCGTGCACGTCAAAAGTTGCTACCTCTTGGTCCGAGTTCACGGTCACCGCGCACGTGGGCGCTGTTGATGCCGGGCTCAGGCCGTGGCTGGGCTGCTGCCGCTGGCCAGTTCACGTGCCCAGGTGATGTCGCGCAGCGCCTACGGCGTGGCGTTGGCTGGTCCCGGCTGGCTGTGGCCTGGCTCCCGCTGCTACATATGTGTCATGCTCGGGTGGCTGGCCACGATGCCGCGCGCAGGGTAAGCCTTGACTGCGGTGGTCGTTGCTCGGCCAATGTGGCGCTCGCCTCACCGTTCGATCAACTTACCATGTCGAACCCCCCAAGCGTGTTCCACTGCTCGTCACGCCTGGGCCGATGACCCCGATCACAATGCCGATGGGATGCCTCCCTGCCTCGCCTTGCCCCGCTAGCCGACGCTGGTGAGCCCTGCTCAGGTCTGGCCGCTCCAATTCAAGCGCATCATGCCAAGCCCTTCCCTGTCTCGTCACCTGTGCGTATGTGCTCGTATTGCAGCTATCGATCAGAGCCGTCCATCTTAATCCGCTCGTGCTCACTCGTGTGCCTCTCCACGACATGACCACGACAAGAGCACCGCGCTCTCCGCCCATCGATTCGCTTAGCTCAGGGCTTCACAGTTTGATTCCTCGCATCAGTACATAGCATAGGGAGTCAACTAGTCAGGCAACCCCTATCAAGGCCCTGCCGTGCCCCGGCAAGGACAAGCTCGGATTTTCGTGACCGCCGGTCATCTTGCCGCCGTAGTATGGCACGTTTTGGGATAAGTCTATAAGCTTGGTGTCTGTTCAATTCAAGTCGGCTTTAGACTCATCTTAACCCCCTAGTGTCAGTGCTCGCCCTAGCTCCACTGAAGATCCCACCAGAAGTGAGCTGACGCGACCATGCCCACCTCGGTATGTTGTCGCCTCCGCCGCTTGCACGTGACCAGTGCCACACATGGATTCTCCATCCTCATCAACGCATCGGCTGCTCTAGTTGTATGACACTGGCGCTCGCGCACCTCTTCTACTCTTTCTCCGTCCTCCTCGCTCACCGGAATGGCCGCGCCATCACCACGAACTGCCGTATGTCGCTGTAGCGTATCCTAGGGCACCTCCCAGTATCCTACCGCTACCATCATCGCCGTCCAAACCGTATATGGTGGTCGGTCCCTTAGCTTGGTTAGAACGGGTCCCTTTTGCTCGGTGCGATGCGCAGATGCGCTCGCGTAGCGGGCCAATTGGGCCGACCTGCTGGCGCGCGGCCACGTTCCGTGCTGGGCCGAGGAACTGCTAGGCTGAATTAGTTGCCGCCGGCCTTTTACTTTTTCTAAGCATTTTCTAATTTAGTTTCTAAGGCAAACTTGTAAATTCAATATAAATTTGTGTAGTTGACCAAAAATTGTGAAACTAATTTTGTTAGGATCCTAAAATCATGATCTATCTGCTAGTATATCTTGTTCACCTAGTTCCATATATTTTTAAGAGCTCGCTAATTAATTTGAGATGCTTAATATTGTTAGGATATATACTTGTAGGAATTTTGTAATAAATTGGTGATAGTGTTGGCTCTAAAAAATTCATAGTAAATTCCTAATATTATTAGGTGCTCACTATAATTTTTATAGCTCCATAATAATTAGTTTGCTGGAATAGCTATTGAGCCCTAGCTCGAATATATATTAAATTAATAAAATGAAATAAAGAAACACCTAGGGATTTTATAACTAAAACACTTGTGGGAAAATAGTGCCTTGTTCGACAACGTGGATACATGGCCTAGTACGTTAGTCATTAGAGCTAGCTCGTTAGCTTGAGAGGCGTAATCGTGTGATAAGAGTTGCAGTTGACATTAATTATTTACGTCTCTGCATTGCATCCACGTATGTCATAATAGAAAACATGATGAGCATGGAGTCGACCGAAGTAGCGGAAAAGACGGTGCCTGATGATTGTGTCGCCATGATGGAATGCTAGCTTTTGGTTATATCTTATCCAGGCAAGCCCCCATGCATAGCCCCTATTATTCTGCACTTTATTTTATGCTTTTGCATTAAGTTTTAAGAAGTTGAATGAAAACCACTTACATATATATATTCTTATCCTATGAGTCTTACTAGAATGACAGGATCGTGTAGATTGCTATGCTATAGGATTCTGGTAGAAGTCGAGTGATTACTTGGCACTCACGAGAGATAGGAAAAGATATTATTGTTACTATTATTATCACATAGAATATGAATGGATAATAATTGGGGACCGGACGGAACTGTACTTTGGATTTGAAATTGGATTGTGTTGGGCAATCGAGCGAGGCTCTGGTTGCACTCGTTCCATCTGTGTCAATTGAGGACCGTCCGTTGCTGTGGATGGTAGTCAGGTCACAGACTTATTATCCTGAGCACATACTTGCTTATAGGAGCGGAAAGACTTATTACTCTCTTGTCATGGGTTCTGGCCCTTTCTGGACCGACTTTTAGGGGTGGGTATTAGGTGGAGGTCTAAGCACCATACTAAGACTAGGTCTTAGGTGTTGGGGGCTTGGAATCCAAGTTTAGATGGGAACCTAGACCCTTTGACAGGAGTGGAATGAGTTGGTTTCGTTTGTGCCTAGGGTATAAGCGGGGCGTGTGTTTCGTAGTACCCAGCTAGGATAAATTGATTCGCGAATCGCCGTTTCTGTGAGATGATATGACATGGCTATGGTCTAGCACCGTAGTAAGAATAGGAATATGAAAGCTGGTAAAATGGTTCTGATTGCTTACCACCTGCTTGAAAGTAGCATAGGTGCTTACATAGAATGGTTAGTTAATGAACTAATGATGACTGCTAATAAAATTGAATATAAGGACGTAGGTTTAGTAATGCTTCCTGCAGATGCAATAACCCACAAGCCAGATAGCCTTGCTGAGTACAATCGAGTACTCAGTATTTTATTTTCCTTCTATCGGGTAAGTCTTGCTAAATATAATCGAGTACTCAGGGTTTTATTCCTCCTGTTGCAGGTGACAGGTAGATGCTGGTAGAGCTGACCTTGTGTGTGGAAACCTCTTGGTGGGCTCAGCGAGGGTTTTCTTACGTTGCGAAGATAGAGTTTTAATTACAACCTTCACGAATAAAGTTTTGGAAAGAAAAGCTTATGATTTGTTATCCTCACATGTATATAATTATGTCTCATGCTTAACGTTCAATAGCTTACAAGTAAACTTAATTTCCGCTGAAACTCTGATCACGTGTTTTATTCCACTGTCGTAATTATCTTGTTTATCATTCTGATGTTGTAATAAAGTGATGTAAAGAAATAGCTAAGAATATTATAAGCTTTATCCTCTCATTTATCATCCTGACAAAAATATGGATTTCTGAGTTCTCCCTTTGGGTGTGCTCGATGGAACAGCGTGGTTTAGTGCACTCTCTTAGGTACTTAGGGTCTAATGGAAGACAAGTACTCTATAGAGGGCATTAGATGAGGCGGTTCAGCCACAGTCTACGCGTCTCCTCCAGCTGAGGCGATGGCTGTTTCATAGTCTGTCATGAATTTTCTTAGGTTTGTCTTTTCATTAAAAACTAGGATGCGTGGCTTGTAGCCCAGGGGCCATGGGTGCAACTCAAGCTCCTTCGACAAAGGCAAGGTGGCCTCGAATGCTTCTTCATCTTCGTTTAACAGGATAGGGTCTGGTATTATGTTTCTACCTTGATCGGCGCCACCGCCAGCTACTGCTCTGTGCAGATCCTGGATTTCCTGTGCTAACCTTTTTCTCTCGATCTCCGCTTGCCTAATTGCTCACTGTGTTTGCTCTGCTCTGTTTCATGCTGCGGCCTACCTCAGCAGCTGCTCCTTTTCGTGCTGCATCCTAATGATATCTTGCTGATACTGGTCTAACTTCTTCAGATCTCTTGCCTGCTTGGTTATTTCACCATCTTCGTCTTCTTTCTAGTACTTCGTTTCCGTCTTGATCGACCTAGACTTCCTGAACCACCCCTTCACGCGTTTTCTCCCGCTCGAGAGGAGGTGCCATGTTGTCTGTTACCACCTATGGGGCTAGTGGTTCCGCCGCTGTCGTGCCATCTCACGCAGCTGCCTCGACAGCTACAAAAGCTGTCACCTTGGATGCTTTCGCCTTGTCCACCGGTAGTTTCGACGCTTTGTTCTTTGGTGGCATGATAAGCTCGAGCAACAACCACGGTGGGTGCTAATGTTGTTCGAGGCCCAAACCTTCGAACACCAGGTTGCCGCACAAGCGAACTCTTGAGACGGGATAAGACAAAAAGATAAACACAAGAGGAACAAGACGGTGGATTTCATTCAACTCGTGTTCTTATTTTTTACACTCCCCTCATGGGGGGCTATTTATACACGTCCATAGGCTTTTTGCGGGACAAAAATGCCCCTTCACCTACTACATATTCGAAGAATATTCCTCGATGCTCGGGGCCTGCTCGCCAATCGAAGTCCCCACCGATCCTAGGTACCACCGGTCTGCTAGAGATGACCGGACCTGCCTCATGTCTCCTCTCGATCGACCAGGCGGTCCCCACTGGGTAGAGGCTGTCAGCTCGACGAGGGCGGCGGACTCCGTCTAAGGCGTAACCTGCAAAATCGGTTAGATGGATTGCATACAACTATTCGCCTGTGCGAATAGTTCAAACCATTTCAACGATCGGTCGCACTCGACTGGGCCGAGCCGCCCCTTTGTCAAGGTGAATAGCTTGTTCCATGCCCCTGGCTGGACATGCTCACCTGGACCAAACCTCTCCTTTTGTCATAGCGAATGGGCCTTGCGTCGCTCGGCGGTGCCACCACTCCTTTTGCCTAAGCAAAAAGGCCGGATCAGCTACGGACAATGGGCGATATTGTGATAAGGCATAGTCACTTCCGCTGTCGCCCCTCTATTCATGTTTTCCGTCATTTCGCCTGAACGAAATATCGGACGCGTCTTTGCTCTCAAACATGGGGCAGCATTTGGGACCCAACAGGGGTGCTGAAGGCTCTAGTTTGCTTTTGGTGAATTGATGAAACCTTAAGTGCTAACCTAGTTTATCAAAGTGATCATGAGATAGGTTGCACTATTCTAAGTGGTGGAGCAATGGTGAAGATCATGATGATGGTGTGACCATGGTGATGATCAAGTGCTTGGACATGGAAATGAAGAAAGAGAAAAAATGCTCAAGGAAAAGGTGATTTTTGATAGGATCTTTTTGGTTTGATGATCGAGACACTTAGCAAGTATGATCACATTTAGGATCGATAGCCGTACTATTAAGAGGGGTGAAACTCGTATTGAAATGCGGTTATCAAAGTGCCACTAGATGCTCTAACACATTGCATATGCATTTAGATCTAGTGGCATGCTAACACCCTTGAAAATGTTTGTGAAAATATGCTAACACACATGCAGAAGGTGAAACACTTGGTGGTTAGCATATTTGCGCAAAGGTGGAGAAGTTTGTGAAGTGAAGGAGACTTCCCGACGTGACCGGATGCTGCCTAGGTGGTGACCGGACTTGGAGGCATACGTCCGGTCAGTAGTACGCAGTGTTGGACGCTCTCTGGCTGTGTCTGAACGCTAAATAGTGATTGTGACCTGACACGACTGAGGTACGTCCGGTCAGGCACTGACGTACGCTGACACAAGCAACAGAGCAAGGTAGAATTGATCTAACTCACCGGCGCGTCCGGTCACGAGCGATCTGACGTGTTCGGTCACGATTTTTCACCTCTGGATGCTTACTGGAACCGACCTGACGATGGGTCACCGCGGGCACCTACGCGTCCGGTCGATGGTTGGTTGGCGCAGGTGAACGCTGAGCTAACTTGGCACCGGTGCGTCTGGTCTTCGGGATGACACGTCCAGTCGCAACTTAACTGCGCCGACATTTGAGTTGACCGTTGGGATCTCGCGGTGGACGTTGAACATGGGGGACACGTGGACGGCTGGCAACGACCGAACGCTGGGGCTGCACGTCCGGTTAGCGCGACCAACGTGTCTGGTTGCCCCGAGTAGTGTGCAGTGAGGAGCCCAACGGCTCTATTCGTGGGGGCTCTCTATTTAAGCCCCATGGCCAGCTCAAGCTCACTCTCTTGGCCATTTGCATTGACATAGCAACTTTGTGAGCTTAGCCAAAGCCCTCCCACTCATCTCCATCATTGATTCATCATCTTTGTGAGATTGAGAGTGAATCTAAGTGCATTGCTTGAGTGATTGCATCTAGAGGCACTTGGTGTTCATGTTTCGCTGCGGGATTCGTTTGTTACTTTTGGTGATTGTCGTCACCTAGACGGCTTGGTGCAGCGAGGATCGTCGAGTGGAGGTTGGCGATTGTCTCCGGCTCCGATCGTGGTGATTGTGAGGGGTTCTTGACCTTTCCCCAGCGGAGAGCCAAAAGGTACTCTAGTAGATTGCTCGTGGCTTGTGTGATTCTCATCTTGAGTTGGTTGTGCGGCACCCGATTGCGGGTTTGACGTGTGATGCCAATTAGCGTATAAACCTCCAAGTGAGCGAATCGCCACAACGGGGACTAGCTTGCTGGTAAGCAAGTGAACCTCGATAAAAAAAATTGTATCACCTTGTCCGAGTATTTCATTGGTTATCTTGTGATTCATTGATTGGCTCCATCTTGTGATTCGCTCATACCTTGACATGTAAATACGAGAGATCTTTTCTCGTAAGACTATATATGAAGGTTTCTTAATAAGCGCCTTGAATTATGCAAACTTAATCAGCATATTAGCATGCTAACATAATATGTACCATAACACTAAATTAGCAATTATGCTTACCTTTGTAAATTTATAGATTGTTCAACGCGTATTACTAATAATATCTGGGACATGTACAAAACACTAGGTTCAACACCTTGTTCATTGTTATGAATATATGAGCATCTCTAAAGAGACTGAGTCATTAGATCCTAGCATCAACAAAATCACAGCAGTTGCCTTAGCACTTTTATCGCCCTGTTCGCTTCTCTTATAATCGGTCTTTTTCAGCTTGTTTTTTCCAGCCGGAACAGTGTTTTTCTCTCACAATAAATCAGCCGGAACAATATTTCGGCTTGTTTTTTCAGCGAAGCAAACGGGGCCTATGTGATGGCCATGACCAGAGGGAGGTTGGGGCTGAGGGGGCCTGGGCGCCGGGCACCGCCAACATGCTGATGCCCCACAATGCTCCCTCATCAATTAGCTAGTTAATAATTCAATTAACAAGGTAAGACAATTAGTGTTTTAATCACATCTATATTATTTAGGATTTTCTTTCTCATATCTTTTGTTTATATTAGATAAATGCCCCGTGCGTTGCACTGAAAACATGTATTTTTGTTGACACTTATGTCCAAAGATTTAATAATAATCATATCAGACGCGGACGCGTGATCCGGTTTTCGATGACTTTTGTAAAGAATTTCGATTCACTTTGGCCTCCTTTTTCTTTTGAGGAATTGGCCAACCTAATTTTTTAATAGACACACAGAGATAATTAATTAGAACAGTTTCCATTATATTCGGAAGCATTCGTATACTACTCGATATCACGTGTAGATTTCGTGCATAGAGTGAACGTTATTATTTACCTTCATTGATCAGGTTTGTTAATTTCTTCAATGGTGTTAAACAATCCTTTCACGAAAGGTTGGCCTGGTGTAGTGGTGAGAGTTGTCTCACTGAGTCACCAAGTCGTAGGTTCGAAGCATTCTCTTCACAGATTTTATGGGGGAAGACTTGTCTTGGTTTTTTCTTTTCTCAGACCTCACTCATATGGGAGTCTCCGGCACAGAATCTTGCTTTTTTCTTTTTGGTGTTGAACAATCCTGTCCCTGATTTTTAATAGGCTTCATTTCATAGCTCTGTGCAGCCACAAGCAAACGCCGAGTCATCATCGTCTTGTCGCTGGCGTCGATCTCAGGCAACGAGTCGGTATAGATGAAGTGGAGCAGGGCCTTTAAAACGCTCGGCTCAATGTCATGGATCCTCACGCGGCTCGTTGCTGCCACATCCTCCTTGTCTGGCCCACCGGCCACCGAAGAGCTCCGCCTGGATCACCGACGACCGTGTGAAGCGAGCACGCTCCTGTGCGCGGCAAACGCCTACCCGCCCAACTCGAGCGTCACCTCCGCCCCAACCCCGCCGTCGAGGAGGTCGCCGAGGTGCCGGCGTAGGCGAGCTTGATGCACCAGGCCTACTACCCTCCGACGGTGAACGTGGTTGACTAGACGTGCCAGCCGGTGGCGTCAGGTTCCTTGGTTTGGGAGTAGTATGTAGTCCGCGACATTGAGCACGTGTCAACCGGTCACCGTCTCGCCCGACAGGGTCGACGTGCTGCCGTAGACGTTGGCGATGGGCACGGGAGGCTGAGCGCTCGGCGTTCCGGCGTGCCCGATGGGTTGCCGCTGACCGGCCATGTGGTGCGCGCAAGTTGTACAGCAGCGTTGCGACACGTCACACGAGTGTAGACGGCTGGACGGGCAGGCAATTTATGTACGTAATTGATTGAACAACGAGTCTGCGAGTCGTATTCGTATTCTTCTATCTGGAGTTCGGAGGCGCGCGCACGAAGGTAGCGTGAACGAAACCTGTCGGTACTTTTTAGGTGTAAGAAGATTATTATTGTGATATTTTTTGTCTAAGAATTATATTAATCGAGTGGAGTTTGTTTCCTTTTTCTTTGTAACATTTATTTTTTAGCTTTTATGTATATCATAAAATAAGCTTTTATCTAGATATTATCTATGCTATTGTCGTATATGTATTTTATCATGTATGATTGGTGTTGGCTTAAATAGCCCCCTATGTTCAAATCCTTGGCTCCGCCTTTGGCCATAACACTAACACAATGACACTTTGCAAAAAAAAAAAAACCACACAATGACACTTGAAATATGGTAAAGTCGACCTACGTGTACAAAAAATGTGCTCATATTTGAAAATAAAATTCAAAACCGGTAAAATATGTGCTAAAATACTAAAGCTAATTCGTATCGTTGATGATATGGAACAAATAAGGACAATAATCCATATAAATCCGCTAATGCTATAATTAGGGCATCTGTCTGGCGTGTGCATCCAGACATTTCTAGGCCTGCTCAGCGAATCGGGCCCAACAACAATCAGCCTACTTCCCTCTATCCCCAAAGGTTTTGCTTTACAGAGAACGACAAAAAAAAAAGACTTCATCGTTGGAAGATTATTGAGAACTCAAGTTCATTAGGGACTTGTTGTAAAAAAAAAAAGAGTTTGAGGGGGTATTTTTTTTATCATCATAACCACGTAAAGTGCGTGGAGGTGATGCCGAACCCACCCATGAACCTTATCGTGCATTCGTGCGTCGTGCCAGTGCCTAGTGGCGAAGCAACAAGAGCAGCCAAGTGCCAAACAGCGACCGAGTACGACCTCGCAGTCACGCACGCACCACTCGTCACTTGACCCCGCGCCTGACCCGGAAAACCACACCGGTCACACCTGACCTGACCCTATCCGATTTCAAACGCACGCCGCACAAAGCCCGCAACGTCCTCTGACGCCGCGGGCCCCGCTCGCCCCGTGTCCGCAGAATCTCCGCATCAGCCTCCGCACGCACGGATTTGTACGCGTCCAGGAGGAGTCCAGCTCACTGCCTCCGCTCGCCCCTCCACACCCACACTTCCCCTAAAACCCTCACCACCGCCACTCCCCGCTCCCCAGCACCATTCCCCAAGCGCCGCCGCTCGCCGGCGGCGGTGCCCCGCCCCCGCGATGTCGTCGACCTCCGGCGCTCTGCCGCAGCCTCGCCGCGGGCGTCCCGGGCCCTGGCCCCCGGCGCCGCCCCCGCAGCCACAGGCGCAGCCCCTCTCCTGGGCTAAGCGCACGGGCTTCCAGTCCCGCGTCTCCGGCGAGTCACTGCCTTCGGCTTCCGCCCCCAACTCCGGTCAGGTCCCCCTCCCTCGACCCGCTGAGCGCCCTTCCGATCTAGAGTCGGGCCCGCCGGCCCGGCCCAGCTCCACCCTCCCTGCCCCTCCTGCCGCCGCGGGAAATGGCGAGCGGCAGCATCCCCCGGCGCCGCCTCCTCAGGCGAGGACGAGGAGGAGGGACTCCGAAGGCGGAAGGCCGAACGGGCAGGCGGCCGCGCCTCCGCTTCCGCGGCTACAGGAGGAGGAGGAGGAGGAGGCGCCAGAGCGGCCGGCTCATGTGAAGTACGAGCTCCGTGACACTCCTGGAATGCGTAAGTGCCCGACGGAGGAAGAGAAATGTGCACGGGTGATGTGTGGTATGGGGTAATGATGTGCGGTGCATTAATTTGATCGGTTTTAAGCTACGTTGCAGTTCCTCTGGTGGTATACGGATTCCAGCATTACATTTCCATGGTTGGTTCAATCATCCTGATCCCTCTCGTGATGGTTCCTGCTATGGGCGGCTCGGCTGTGAGTCTGGAATCGAATTTGTTGTATCTTGTGCACTATCACTGATTTATTTGGTTTGTTACTGAAGAGGTTATATTTGGTCCTGTTTGGGTCAGGATGACATGGCGGCAGTGGTGTCCACAGTGTTGCTCGTCACCGGGATGACTACATTGCTGCACATGTTTGTTGGAACGAGACTGCCACTTGTGCAGGGTCCATCCTTTGTATACCTGGCTCCTGCGCTCGCGATCATCAACTCCCCAGAATTCTTTGGGCTCAATGATAATGTATGTATGCATAAATTTCATGTGCCTTATGTTGTTGCATGCCTAGAACATGGCAAATGTTGCAGTCATGCAAGGCTTGCTTGTTTTCTGTTCTCTATTAGCAGTCCTGACTGAGCTTAACAACTTGCATTTCATTGCAGAATTTTAAACACATAATGAAGCACCTGCAGGGAGCTATAATAATTGGAGGTGCATTCCAAGTGGGCTTGGGATATACAGGCCTCATGTCACTATTTCTTAGGTTTACCTCCTTTTCTTTTGATAAAATATAAACCCGTTTTCTTGTCCCTCTAGGTGTGCAAATGATTATTTAATGCAAAAACATGATTGGCCTTATTAGTGAATGAATAAAAATAATAGTTTTGGTGGCATACACTCTTAGGAAATATAAGATTTGATCTGAAGTTTTGTTCTGATTTCTGAATGCCAAATATTTGAAGTATATAACAACTTTTGCATGGGCTTGGAACCATCTATCACATGGCCATATAGTATGAACAATGCAGAGACATATTGTTTAATGTTGATGACTTAAATGGGTTGGCCACTTTGTGTTGGTTTCTAAGTGTAAACTGTTTATTTCCCAGCCATAAACATCCTTTCATGTTTCTGTAACTGATGAATACAATTACTCATGCACCTCGTCTTTTTGTTGTACAATTCACCATATTATAGTGACAAGTAGTTATACTCAGGTGATATATACCTTATTTGTGTGTTTTGTCTTCATCTGCTTATTTCAGGTTGATAAATCCAGTTGTTGTCTCACCAACAATTGCAGCTGTTGGGCTTTCATTTTTCAGTTATGGTTTCACAAAAATAGGGACATGTATAGAGATGGGAATTTTGCAGTTGTTGATGGTGGTTATTTTTGCACTTGTGAGTACGCAGGAAATCACTTTTTAGACACAATGTGATATAATGCGAATAGCATTTTTTTTGTCCTTTTTCTGATCATTTATCTATTTAACTTGTGGCAGTACCTCCGGAAAATAAAGTTATTTGGGTACAGAGTGTTTCTTATTTATGCGGTAAGATTTTCGCTTATGAAGTTATGATGTTGATTGAATGTGTGGATCTGTGCTGCATGCTGGTTGGTATGGGAGGCTAATTTCTGGACTACTGATGTTGCCTCTTTAGGTTCCTCTTGGAATAGGAATCACATGGGCTGTTGCTTTTGTTCTCACAGCAACTGGAGTTTATAGCTACAAAGGTTGTGATGCAAATATTCCTGCCTCAAACAATATATCAGCCTTTTGTCGGAAGCATGTATTGAGGATGAAATCTTGCCGTGTAGACACTTCGCATGCCTTAAGATCTTCACCCTGGTTCAGATTTCCCTATCCATTGCAATGGGGAACTCCAGTTTTTAGCTGGAAAATGGGCCTTGTGATGTGTGTTGTATCAGTTATTGCTTCTGTTGATTCAGTAAGTTGATGATTCCTCTGAAGTTTGGTTCTAACTACAATCCTTTCCATGGTGTCTTTACCTTTCATAATAAATCTGCAATGCATTATTTGGATTAGATCTGCCCCAGTAGCACATTACCTACATCTGTAAACTCCTCGATAATGATCAACTTGACATAGGCTTTCTTCTTGAGCACTTATTTTGCTCTGCTAATGGTTCCTGGAAATTAGCTAGCTTAGTAAAGTCAGTGTCTTCTTTTTATTATTATATTAAAAATCCAGAAGCAACCGTCTGACTCCAGTATACTTATGATTCAAGTTTGTCTCTCCTAACAATATGTTTGTGCCTTTTCTACTTAAGGTCGGTTCCTACCATGCATCATCTTTGTTTGTGGCTACCCGGCCACCAACGTCTGGAGTTGTTAGCAGAGGTATTGGTGTTGAGGGTGTATCTACAGTCTTGGCTGGTCTTTGGGGTACAGGAGTTGGTTCTGCAACAATAACAGAGAATGTACACACAATTGCTGTGACTAAAATGGGTAGCCGAAGAGCAGTTGGATTTGGTGCTATTTTACTTGTACTGCTTTCTATTATTGGTAAGAAACTTATTTTACATTTTCATTTCGGTGAAAAGTTTCTCATGCTGTGAGCAAAGATAATCAAAGCATAACAGACATACTTCTTGCTTATTATCACTGTTATTATGACCCCTTTGTAGGAAAAGTCGGTGCCTTCATTGCTTCTATTCCTGATGTTATGGTTGCTGCTCTCCTTTGCTTCATGTGGGCTATGCTCTGTGCTCTTGGCTTGTCCAATCTTCGTTACAGTGCTACTGGAAGCTCCAGGAACAGTATTATAGTTGGGCTGGCTTTATTCTTGTCCCTATCAGTTCCTTCATACTTCCAGCAGTACGGTGTACATCCTAGCGTAAACTCATCAGTGCCAACTTACTTTCAAGCATACATTGTTGCATCTCATGGACCTGTTCACACTGGATCTGGCGGGGTATGTACTCAAACTTCCAATATTTTTTTTCATCAGAATCCTTTATCCCATTCTGCTTTTTATTTGTGCATAATATAGTTTAAAAGGTGGGTATTATTGCCTAAAATCCAGGCAAATAAAAAACTGTAACCTAGGAGCCTCTGATTTGTTTGCCTGCCACAGGCTTCCACCCTATTGTTTCCCGTGCAGTAACTGCACGTGCAGTTATGCCACTGCCATGTGGGCCCTGTCACCACCCCCAGTGTCTCTCTCTTCCCCATCCCCTTTCTGGTGCTAACTTCTAATTTCCCCTCCCACCAGCCAGCCTTTGTGGCCGACCTTCAACTGCACAACTCGTCACTGGCTTACTAGGAAGGCAAACCGCCTAAGCTTGTTCCTGTGCTGAAATTATCGACCAGCACCCAGCTGGCATCGATAAGAATGAAGTATCATTTTTTTTAGCGGAAATACAGCAGGGGAGGCCCCCACTGTAAACATTTTATTAAACAAAAAGAACACTAACAACTCTATACAAGAAGAAACAAAAAGGGAAGCATGCCCGAGGAGGGCAGCAGAGCTAAACTAGAGCAGCTGTACAAGAAAGGAAGACAGAGCGCTTAACAGAACTGAATCTATGGGTCTGTAGTCTAACTTCTTCATAGAAGGAGCTTTTCCAAGAATCAAAGGACGGCCGGCCTCTGTCAAATATAAAGTTGTTTCTCTGCTTCCAAATCTGCCAAGTGGCGTTGATGAAGGTCTCTATAAAAAAAGGGGTTGTTATGTTGGACCTTGGCTTGCTGCATCATCTGGAAGAAATCCATTGTGAAGTCCCAATTTATACCAAGGTGTTGCCAGCAGGCTTGGCTAAAAGGGTAGCTAAAGAACAAATGGAATGCAGTTTCTTCAATGTTGTTGCTGCAGACAACACAATTGTAGTTGTTTCCCTGAAGCTTGTTCTTTTTCCTTCTCAGAATGTTCCTTGTGTTCAGTCTATCCATCAAGAGGAGCCACGAAAAGACTAAGTTTGTTACAGCATTTGGAGTTCCAAACCCAGGGAAAAGGGGATGGGGGCTGTATATTCTTGTAAGGAAAGTTGTAGCACTTTGATGAGGAGTAGTTCATGCTTCCCCAAATGTATTCCCAGGAGTCCTTTGAATTCTGATCGACCTGCAGATCTTGAATTAAGTCTTGGAGACTTTGGAATTCTTGGAAGGCCTGCTCTGATAAGGGCAAGTGAAATTGGGTCTCCAGAGTGTTGAATGAAGTATCATAGATAATACATAGATTGTTGGAGGGGTCTGACTACATAATGTTCAGCTATAAACAACCCAATTGAACGCTATAAATAGTAGTGTAGCTCGTAAAGAGAATTGAATTTTGGGGGCTTTATTGCTGCACAAATGGAATAGTTTTGGGATTTTCTATTGTTCAAATTAAAAACTGGACGATGAAAAGAAAAGATAGCATATGAAGACACAATTGAAGGAATTATACACTTGGCAGTTCAAGCTTTGCGCTTCAACTGAAAATAGTCAAGTATGACAGTTGTAGTAGTAGTAAGAAATCTGATGCTTGATGTACTAGAGTACATATGTGGTTGTTTAAGCTTGAAGGATGGTGAATTTTATTACTGTCCATTTTCATGGATCTTCATGCTCCTTTGGTCAAGTGGTTTCAACGACATTCTTCAGTTTACTTTGCCTTTTCCTTTTAGTTTCAACTCCTGACAATGTTGTGCTAAAAAAAATATAACATCATCTTGATTTTTATGATTATTCCTTGAGATTTGAATGCCTAAATTATTGACTTGTACTTTCAATCCAACCTATTAGAGGGCCTAGGACACTATTATACCTTACTTTTTTTGTAAGAAAAGAGTTACAATCCTACATAGAGCATGTAACGTCCTGTCATCATGTAATTTTGACAGCCTTGGTTATATCCAAGCATTTCACTGCAATTTCGTTATCTGCTTGCGTTTCAGGTGAACTATGTCCTCAACACGATACTTTCACTCAACATGGTCATTGCATTTCTGGTTGCTCTGATACTTGACAACACAGTCCCTGGTGGTCGTCAAGAGCGGGGGTTGTATGTATGGTCAGAAGCAGAGGCGGCGAAGAGAGAATCGGCTTTCATCAAAGACTATGAACTTCCTTTCAAGATTGGACGCCCGTTCAGGTGGGTGAAGTGTGTTGGCCTATAACACAATTTTGGGTAGTTTGTAGCTATGGAGAAGTATGAACATCTCAAGCTTTCATGAATCATGACTGACCGTTTCTTTGACAAGCTGGTGTATATCCTATATTACTCCTTAGGTTAGTTAGCATGTCCTGATCCTAATGTATCTAATTTTCAGATACTTTGAGACTGCTGTATATCATCGCTGACGGTCCTGTTATTTAGCTGGTTTTAGGGATATCAATTTGTTGTACAGGCCCAGTTTTTTTTTTAAAAAAAAAATCTGAGCTACACCTGAACTACTTCTGGTTTTGTGTTAACTTAGGTACACTGGAATTTATCCAGTTGGTTTGTAGTCAGCCCTGTTCGTTTCTCTTATAATCTGTACTTTTCAGCTGTTTTTTCAGCCGGAACAGTATTTTTCTCTCACAACAAATCAGCCGGAACAGTGTTTCGGCTTGTTTTTTCAGCGAAGCGAACGGGGCCATTAGTCATTCCAGAACCACACTTTCGTAAAGTGCAGTCTACTGAGAATTCAAATTGCCGTGCTGAATTTGCATCTCTAATAAGTGGATGTTTAAGGTCGGCTTCGTAAATTATCATTGTCACCTTTGAGTCTGTGACGTGTCAAGGGATGCAAGTTCCACGTGTTTTGGATTAGTTTTGGGTCATCGATTCAAGATTTGCAAAAATAAACTAAATGGCAATACCATATGATTTTTTTGACAAAATACCATATAATTAATTTAAGGGGGTAATGAACTAAGCTAGTTGGTTAAAAAAACATTAGGGCTTGGCATGGCTTCATCTTGCTCCGTATAAGAAAAACTGAGGTGGTAGGTATTTTTGCTGTTTCATTTACATGGGCCTCTTCATCGATATCAACGTATAGGTTGGATTAGCCTTAGCCAGCACCCAGCAGGACGCTTGTGCTGTGGGCCTGTGGCTTCAGGCCTGTGGGTCACGTACTCGCATCGCATGTCAATGATGGCGCCGCTGCCACAGAGCTTGAAGTGTATGTACTCCAGGACGTCCCGCTTTATCTGAGAGATCAAAGCGTTGGCCTGTTGGCCGACTGGCCGGAACCCACCGTGGCTGTACTGAATTGGTGGACTACGCCGATGACAAGAACCCACCACGGAAGCAACAGGCTGTACCGAATTGGTGGACTACGTCGATGACAAGGCTGGCACGAGCATTCGCGCGGGATGGCCGGGCACGCACGGGTGAATGGGTAATCCTCCAATAACGATCCACCTAACCACCTTGATGCCAAAGCCAAACGCACACGTCGCACGGCAGGGCGGACCGCTGTATTTGAACTTAAGCTACAGTCCCCAGCCTAAAAAAATCCTGACTCTAGCGTGCGATCCACTTTTATGCGAATGCCAAACGCGCGTCGCGGCAGGGCGGACCGCTCAAACTAGCATCCTCTTGCGAATGCCAGCGGAGCGCAAGCAGTCAAACGGGCATGGAAGCTGGCGAGCGGCACGCTGGCCGGCACCCGCACGCGCCACGCACGGATCGGAATTGTGCGTGACAAGCGGATGATGACTTTGAGGCAGGGCGGTGGTCGCGATGATGACGGCTGGGGGTGGCTGGCCTTGGTGGCGGCAGGGCAGCACGCTTGCCGCTCCCAACATCATCATGTGTGTATGGGCTGGACAAAAAGGTTAGTGAGGCTGCTCCAGGACGCAAGCAGCGTACTCGCATCATGAGCGACACTGGAGTGCAGCAAAACTGGAGACCAATTCGGCCAAAGGTGTTGAAACTAGTCACTGGGGGCAGATTTATCATTGCTGATCTTAAATTGCCTTTCCACAACCTTTGCAGACATACCACCAGACCACAGTCACACTCACGGTGCTGTCCTGTCTGTAAACAAAAGCTATAGCTGCTTAACTACTGCTCAACATACTCCTGCTTCTATGCTATAGACTGCTATCCCAAACTACAGGCAAAGAAATCAACATAAGACGTATGGCGTACTTAAAAACTTACAACATCCACTTATTAGAGATGGTGCAATCGATACCACACTGGATGAACAGATCTGCATCTGGAAGAGGCATCCCCCTGTTCAGATCCTGAAGTCCTGGAATTCCAGTCCCAACTGCAAAATCTGGTGTTGGCATGCTGATACACCTACCAGAAGCAGGCACCGAGAGAAGTGGAGAGGCCTGAAGATCAATTCCCTGCCTTGATGGGAATCCAGAACCATCACTGGGAACCGATGGAACTGATGTCGCGGTCGCGGCACCACAAGAAGCAGCAGGGTTGCTCAAAATGCTCGTGGCATGGCGAGCCGCTGCTCCCAGACTAAACCCTGAACCACAGGCAGTACCTGAGAACATTTTCTCATCCGCTGGAAACGAGTCTATGGGCAACCGGAATAGACCGGGAGTGCCGACGGGGATCTTCATGTAATCCTCGATCTCCTTGCGGTAATCGTCTCCTGGCGCGGGGAGTGCCAGCATCTCCTCACGAGGAGGGCTCGAGCTGCTTGATTTCTCTACATGGGAAGTGGCAGCGTTGTCCAGCAGCGAATCCTCCCTGTCCCTTTCATGGTAATCCTCTGGTGCCGGGAGCGCCAGCATCTCCTGAAGTGCTGGACTTGAACCGCTGAGCTTTTCACCATACGAGTCTTCGTCGTCATCGTTGGCCGGCAGGTCGTCGTACTCTCTGTGCTCATCTCCGGGCGCCGGGAGCGCCAGGGTCACCTGGCTGGGAGGAACTGGCTTGCTCAGCCTGGCGCTCAGGGATATCCTGGCGCGTTGAAGCGCCTGCAGGACACTCTCTATGTGTGCAATGCTGCATGACGGCGGTGGATACGACGACTGTGTGTCAAGCTGGCTGTCTGTGCAGTCATGGAACTGTGACGAGCTCCAGTCGGTGACCTTGCTGTTGAGGGTGTCACTCGATGGGCTCCCATCTGATGGTGCTCTGATGACGGCGTCGTGCTTAGGAGACCGAGCATTGGTACTGTAGCCTGAATCGCCGTCAGATATTTGGCCTCCGCGGTCTTGATCTTGCCTTGTGACAGTGCTGCTGTTGGAGCTTTCTTGTGCTGAAATGGAAAACGTCTGCGCACAACCATGATCGGGCTCTTCGTTTGCTTCACGCCGCTGGGCACCGTTTTGGAGCGATTCTGAAAGGGAACCGTTCGGCAGACGTTCAGCAGACGGGTTGTTGGTGATGGGGAGTTTTGTCACATTTGATTTAGCGGCTGCATCTTTCTGATATGACTTATTCTTTAACTCGACGCCACCCTGAAATTTGTAAAACAAAAGTACATGGGTAAAGTGAACAAGACTGTAAGCTTTTTATCTAATCAAATGCCCAATTATAAACAATTGCACCAGAGGTTACACTCATGATACTAGACTCTGCAGTATTATTCAGAAATGAAAGAATCAGTGCCTTCACACAATGTGCACGTTTTACAACGATGCACATATACAGTGTACTGTAGTAGCAACCAAGAACAAAAGAACATCATAATTCGCCAGTACAAAATTAAATTTTCAGTTGCTTACCTTGTTTGCATTCCTGTTCTCGTTGTACTGCTTCTCCCACTCCCTCTGAGCTTTCTCCTCTTCCTCGTACTGCCCTATCAGCTCGGCCTGCCTCTCTAGCACCCTCTCCATCTCCCCATCCTCCTCGTACCTGATCACGTACTGGCCGCCACCACCACCGGTCCCTGAACTCCGCTCATCGCCACCCACCTCGCCGTCCATGTCAGCTTGGCCATCGTCCGTAATATCCGACCCGTCTTGCCGACATTTCTGACTCCCCCCGCCCCCGCCGTCATCTTGCGTTGCCACCGACCTGATGACATCGCTGAACACAGAAACGAACGTTGTAAGAAGACACAGCAAGGATGGAATTTGAACATCGACTCTGGTGTAAGGCCGCACCTCAGCTCCACCCGCCTCTTGTTCTTGCGGCACGACTGCCCCACTCGGTACTTGGGCGAGGGATCGGAGGAGAGCAAGTAGAAGTAGCTCCGCCTGTGCTTCTGCTTGAGCTGCCTGGCCTTGCGCGGGCTCACGCTGCGGCCTTTCCACGAAAGCCCGCCGGGCTGGGCCGTCCCGGACAGCGCGTCCTCCGCCTCGCCCTTGGCTGCCGATGGCTCCTCCTCCTCTCCCTCCTCCCCGGTGGCGCCGGCCGTGTCACCGCGCCTCTTGCCGTCGTCCTCCTCGCCGCTGTCGTGGCCAGAGTCGTCCGCCACGTCCGAGAGGTGGCCGCCAAAGCCCTGGGACTCCAGGACGGCGAGCACCTCGGCGGCCGCCCGCTCCGCCTGCCGCCTCTGCGCCGTCACCGCCCGGACCTGCTCCTCCAGCTCCGCGACCTGAAAGCGACGCACACAACACAATCAATGCCATCGACGTCAGAGGCGGTCCGCGCACGAGCGACGGCGTGGCGAGAGCGAGACGTCGCCCCAGTACGACACGTACCCTCTTGGCGAGCTCGTCCGCGCGCTCCTTGGCGGCGCGGGACACGGACCGCTCTGAGAGCAGCCGCGCGCGGAGGAAGTCGACGGTCATGGCCGTGGAGTCCGCCATCTGCCCCGCGCGCGGCCGGCGTGCGCTAGCCCGCCACCGCACTGTTTGCCGCGCGCACGCAGGGCCAGCCCACACACTACACTAGTGAAGCAACTGAACTAGTCCCCAGGGGACGCCGGCACGGCGTGGGCTTGTGCGGCGGCAGCGCCCCTGTCTGCCCATTTGCATTGAAAAAAAAGGAACCGCTCGGTTTCCTGGGATGGGAGGAGCACGCGACGCAACAGGCCACCGACGCGCGGTAGTTACACTCGCCCCGGGTTGACACATGCACGCCGGTCGCACGCACGAGGACCATCGGCAACCGACTGACTGAGACGGAAGACGCCCCCCGCGACGGTACGTCGCGCTGCGCCGTCGGTTTCCAAGCGCGATGCCTCACCTACTCGACGCGGGTCCAGTAGGCGTCTTACGGGCTGTACGCCTGTACCCCAGCAGTTGTTTAGGTACGTGCTGAATCTGTCCAGACACCAACGTGAGATCCGCCCGCTCTGCTCCTCCACCGTGGGCTCTGCTTGGACGGACGGGCACGCATGGTACAGCTCGCCGTGTTTGCGCAACGCGACGCGAGGCCAGCCGAAGCCAACGCCCCAGGCTACTGGGATGGGACGGCCGTGGCAGGGGAATGATCTGCGAGTCGGATGGCACATGAGCGGCTGGTTGCCCATCCAACTCCGGTTGGAATCTTTTGTTTGACTGCCTCTGCCTGCCAGTCAGTGCCTCGCTTACTTCTAGTTCTAGACTAGAGATTACCGATAGTTCTAGACTAGAGATTACCGCGTCAATACTTCGGTAAACATCGCGGCTTCCAAAAGACTTCGATCGGGTTATTCAAATGAAGGTCAGCTCGTCGAACATAGAAAAACGTCTCCAGTAGTAAAACAGACACGTTCCATGCACACGCATGGAAGACCCTGCAGGAAGCCATACGGACAAACAAAAACCGGGGCTGGGAGTTATTCGGGCAATGTACTAGCCTGGCTGCCTGGGCAATTGATGATAAAAAGAAGCCAATTAACAGACTCATATAAAATGCAAAAGCGCTACTAATTTCAAATCAGCATTTGTGGCACGAGAAATCGTCATATAGTACATAACAGTTGGAAACATCCAAACGTCAGGAAATTTAGTCTTCCCCACTAGTTACCACAATACATTCATGCTAATCACCGCAGCCAATCCATGCTCACGGGACATCTCATGTTGTTCGGTTGCGATGATGAGTTCGTGGGCCCAACAACATGATGACAAGATTAGTCACCGCTGGCACAACCCCTGCAGCCGCAGTGGACACATTCTATCACCTGCTCCTCCCTCAGATGCTTGGGGACCCGGCAGACGCAAGTCGTTGCAAAGTTGTGGTCACGTGTCTGTATGCACCGAAGGCAGCAAAGGCGCTCGTAACCTGGCTGCAAGAGGGCGAAATGTAGCAGTAAGAAATCAGGATACCAGATTAAGCACAGATGAAAATATATTTCACAGCAGGCATTGCACAGGCACAAACTTGAGGAACATAACCGAATCAAAGCAAAACATTGAAACAGAACAAAGAAGCATCAAGGGACTACCCCCAACCTTTTTTTAACATAGAATCTTCAAGTGACAAAATGGATCTGTTGTAATTTCTTGTAGTCTACGAAGTTAACAATACAATATTTGCCTCAATCACATATAATTCGCTCCAAATGCACTTAGCATATAAATTCATCTTGAACACATGAGAAAGGCCAGATCACTCATTAACAAGGTTGAGATGCAACATAAAACTTTTGAAGTGGCTTTTCATGATCTTCATGGTGCAAATTTGACAAGTATTTTTCTATGAGTATCTATAATATCTAACAAATGTATGAGATAATGCAGGAGATTCTCATACAAATTTATACATGATTTTGATGTTCCCAACTAATTTTTGAAAGCTGGTGGTGTTTCAAAAGTTTTACTGGATTTTTGTCAAAGCAAAGTATTTGGGAGTTGGGACCCGAGGGATTACTTATCTTCAGTTGAACATTTCAAGACACCACTATTCAAATTAAGGGGAACCAAAAGAACATATTGGATGGCTGATAAATTCATTTCAGTCAACTAAATAGACCAGATCCAGCTACTGGTAACATTAGAAATCTCCTATTCAGAACATAAACAAAAACCAATGGACTGGACCGCAGCATGCATGACAGTCAATGGGGTGGACAGTAATGGTTCCAAGTTTCAGTTAGTGGCTCATTCTGGTGCACAGAAAAGCTATACTATGCATCAGTAGCTACTGAAATCTACCATGTAAGCTATATAAATCTCACAACTTTAGAAAAACGAAGTGTCATAGAGTAAGATATCTATAACGCAATTTGCACATACAATGTCTACACAATATTTCCACTAAACAAATCTACCCACTTATAGCAGAATATATGGAATATTAATATGCCTCCCTCCCTCCCACCCTCACCCCAAAAAGAACAGGATGTTGTGGAGAAAAAAATCAAACAAACTGAGCAGTAGACCATGTACAACAAATATGGAACGAAGGATACTTGCCTTTTTCCACTTTGCAATCAGGTTACGGTCTGCATAACCCTGGTCCAGGCAAAACTCATAAAGCTCCTGTGATATCTCCTTCCTTCTGTAGTAAAGATCATATATGTAGCGGCTCCTTTGATGAGAAATACGGAAAATAGGCCAGAGAGCTTCACACTTTCTCTTCCCATCATGTGGATCATTTTCAGCTGCATGAGGACAAAGCATTAGTAACAACCCTGTGCTAGCAAATAACAATTGACATCAGTAGTGAGTGCCTCAAATGAATAACCATCTGTGCATACCTTCTCTCATTTTGGCATCCAACTCACGGATTGTTGGTTCAATAAGCTCCCATCCTTCAGGATACTTGACACGGCTTGTTTTTATCTTAGGCATGCTGCCTCAATGAATGTCCTGGGAACATGTAAATGGAGTAACAAAAAGGGTGAACATAATACTTACGTAAACATAATACTCAATAAATCTAATGCAGCAGAACATGGATTCACTCATTTACATCATAAACGGAGCTTAGAAGTTCCAGTGTTAATTAAAGTCAAATGCAATTGCACTGATGACAGTATGCTATTGCTACCCAGTACCTCTCAAGTATATGAAACGGAGGGGCTTTACATAAGGAAACAGTACTAATGCTATATAAGACAAGGAAACAACCATAATGACACCGCTCTAGGGGTCGATGCACCGCCATAGCATAATGCCAATTACGCATGCTCAGCTCTAATTGACAAATAACAATCACAACCTGAAGGTCGAGGCTCCAAATCGTAAAAGTCGCTGACGTCACAATCTAGGAGAGTACCGAAACCCTAAGCACGTCCTCGATGCGGGGCCTGGGGGTTCAGTTGAACCCCGGAAATTTATGGAATGGAAACCAAACAAATCGGCAACAAAGTGGAAGATGTACCGATGCAGTGGTCGGTGTGCTGCATCCATCCCAGCAAAAGAAAGATTTCGCAGAACAGAAACGCGATCTTAGAGACATGCATCGAAGCGGGCTAGGGTTTCTTACCAACGGAAGGGGAACTCAGCCCAAGTCCGGGCAGATCTCCAATCCACAGCAGACCACAATACGCTAGGACGTGGGTGGCGACGAGGAGGGAGAGGCAGGGCACGCGCCGAGGTTTTTTTTTTTGTCTCGCTTTTGCGGAACGGAGGCGGAAGAAGGCGGTGTCTGTGATCGGCCTAGATGACGGTCGGGTCAGGGAAAGGGGAAGAAGATTGGGAAAAGGCGGTGTCTTTTTTTATTTAGCAAGGGAAAAAGGTGGTGTCTGTGTTCCAATTCCAACCCATTCCAGTAAGGAAAAAATTTACTTAACCTCTACTTCACCTCCAACTATGAAACCGTCTATTTTACCCCCTAAATTTTCCAAAACCGTCTATTTTACCCTGGGACGGTTTTTGACAACGGTGCTACAGTAACGATGGGTTTGTTACAAAATTACATAAAAATTTGGATTTTCTAATTAATCTAAAGCTACAAAAAAAATTGTACTAAATTATACCGTATTATATATTCACTGTGTAGATCTACTCATGTGGAGTCCAATAAAATTAGATTTTTTATTTTATGATTTACTATGATTTTTAAAAAAATCACCGAAAATAAATAAAAAAGGAAATTCAAAGCGTCGGCACTGTAGCAAACCCATCGTCACTGTAGCACCGCTGTTAAGGTAAAATAGACGGTTTTGGAAAGTTTAAGGGGTAAAACAGATGGTTTTATAATTAAGGGTGAAGTAGATCATGTATGAAAGATGGGGTTAAATAGACTTTTTTTATTCCAGTAATGAAGTTTGGGCCGCCGTGGTACAAAGAAGCCGACTCTGATACTGGACTTCTGGACCTGCTTTGTGGGCCTTTCTGAGTTTCTGGTCCAAACGTTTGCCAATACGCCGCCGGCCTTCCAGGTACCCAACCCTTAGCTCCTCGAGGCTTCGAATCGTTGTGGGGCGTGACCTTCCTCTTGCGCGACTTGCCAAACAAATCCATCGGAATCAGGATCCGGATATAACCGCCGATTTCAATGGAAGCTTCCTACCGTAACAGCTGATCCCTTCCAAACCGGTCAGCGCAGTAACCAAACATCCGGACGCGCATACCGTCGCCACGCGCTCGCCGCTGGGTTCACCGCCGCGCGGTCGACGCCGCAGAGGCAAAAGGCACGCCGGGAGCGCAGGGAGGCGCCGCAGACGCAGAAGGCTCGATGTGGTTGGAGGAGGTGAGGGGGAGGGAGCGGGGGGAGCTGCGCGCGCGGCAGTTCGAGGCCAACTCCCGGGCGCGCCGCGCGGCCTCGCTCGCGCTCTCCAACCGCAAGGAGTTCGCCACCCCGCACCACGGCGCCGTCAACTCGCTCCAGGTCCCCCTTCTTCTTCCTTTTCTTCCCCTTGCCGCTATTAGATTCTTAACTACTGCAACCACTGCCTCAAACGAAACTGATTTATCTGCTAATCTCATCGAGAAGCACATCAATTCACATTTACCATCGAATCACGGGGTCCTTGTTATGCAATGTGTGAGTCGCGTTCGCTGGTGTTTATAATCTGACCATATGGTCAGGTTGATTTGACAGAGGGGAGGTACCTCCTCTCCGGGGCATCGGATGGGTCGGCCGCTGTGTTCGATGTGTGGAACGCGACGGAATACGAAGCCGGGTTCATAGCGAAGCACAGGAACATACTGCTTGTGGACAAGCAACACCAGAATGGCCACAGGTTCGCCGTCTCGGCGGCCGTTTGGTATCCTGTGGATACTGGGTTGTTTGTCACAGCATCCTTTGACCAGTATGTCAAAGTTTGGGATACCAATTCGACTCAAGTATGTGCCTGCATTCTCAGTTACCCATCTTTCTCTGTTTCCTTCCCCTGTTTCGTGATCCTGGATGTTCTGATTTTTGTGTGCACTGTTTTGTTTTCTCAGGTTGTCATGGAATTTAAGATGCCTGGAAAAGTGTACACTGCAGCCATGTCTCCAGTCGCACAACGCACATGCTCATCGCTACTGGGACCGCAGATGTTCAGGTCCGTCTGTGTGACATTGCTTCTGGAGCCTTTACCCACACGTTGTCAGGTCATCGTGGTTAGTTTCTTTGTGCTAATGCAGTGATGAAAATATGCTTGTTTTTCTTGTATGGTACCTTCTTATCTCCGCCCGTCATCTTAGATGGTATCATGTCTTTGGAGTGGTCTGCCTCAAGTGAGTGGATTTTGATGAGTGGTGGCTGTGATGGGGCAATACGTTTTTGGGACATTAGACGAGCTGGATGCTTTCGGGTTCTGGATCAATCATGGTCTCAACTTGGAAAGAGGCCTCCTCTTGTTAAAAGTGCTGTGGAGAATGTAAGTTCACTGTCCCTATTATTATTACCATTGTTTTGTATTTGTAATTATTTTTCGAGAGTATTTGGTCAGAGAAAGCTACTCCCTCCATTCCAAATTGTAAGTCGTTCTAGCTTTTCTAGATACATAGCTTTTACTATGTATCTAGACATAATCTGTACCTAGAAAAGCCAAAACAACTTACAATTTAGAACAAAGGGACTACTAAAGAGCTGCTTACCATCTTCTGGCGACAATTCTAGAGCTATTAACCTTCAAGTAGTTTACAAATCTCTCTGTTATATTGGGGCTCAATAGCATTGAAGTTTCAGCATATGTAGATAGCCTTAGCGCTCTAATATTGCTATATTCTGTACTGCACTTGAGATAAATTGAATAATTGATACTCCCTCCTTCCCAAAATGAATGCAACTCTCACTTTTCGAGTTGTCAAACAGTTTTAAGTTTGAACAAATCTGTACAAAAATTACTGACATTTTTGGTACCTAATTAGTATCATTAGATTAGATTAAACATGGAATATATTTTCATAGTATTACCTATTTGAAGTCATAAATGTAAATAATATTTTCTATAAACATAGTCAAACTTAAGGAAGTTTGGCTTAATCCAAACCCAGAACTGCATCCTTTTTGGGCCGAGCTAAAGCAGGATTACCTTTTAAACATGGAATCATATACTTTTTTACTAAAGCAGGATCACACAGATTCCTTAGGACCTTCACCTTCCACAAGGAACTCAGCTCAGAAAAGGGCAGGCATTTCTAAGAAGAGCTCACCGGCTTTGTGCAAAATTCAAAACCTAACACATGGACAGATGCAACAGAGATTGCATCCAGGTTTGTCATCCAGTCAAAACCGTGCTACAGCTCATTATGGTGCTGTTACTGGATTACGAACAACTACAGATGGGATGTACCTTCTTAGCTCAGGTAAGTGAATTTGAGTTATACTATTTTGAACACATTGCTGCTTGTTGCATACTTTCAGTAGTAAAACTGTTACTAAGACAGGTACTATCCCTTCTCTGTAGGATCTGATTCTCGTTTAAAACTCTGGGATATCGATTCAGGCTGCAATACTCTGGTCAATTTTGAAGCTATGCGATTGCAGACAGGCAAGCCATTACAATTAGCTGTCACTGAGGATCCTTCACTTGTATTTGTTCCATGTATGGCAAGCATCAAGGTGCGTTCCTGACTTCCTGTTTTCTAGTTTGCCAGTTTGCTGAAGCATTCTTGAGGTTCACATTTCACCGTTGTATTATATGCTTAGGCATACAATTTATGGTCTGGTACAACATTTCAAACATTCCGAGGGCACTATGAACTTGTGAATTGCTGCTACTATAGTGAACGGGACCAAGTAAGTTTGCGTGTTTACTGTCAATGTGTTGAGGATTTCAATAGGACTCCATTTCTAAGTGTTCAGGAATTCAGGAACTTTATACTGGCGGCAACGACAGGCAAATTCTTGTGTGGTCTCCATCAACTCCAGCTTTTACTGAAATGGTATATCATCTATCCGTTATTTCCCTGCAAACCCTTTTTGTTTGGTTGCCTGGCTAACCCTATTGTCTCACAGTTGTGAGCGAGAATATGGCATAGGTTTTAGACAAATTACTTGAATCTTGACACTAGTAAAACTCTTACAGGAAGATGATGACAAGACCCTTTCAGGAGCTGATGAGGATAACTGGAGCGACTAAGAAACATGTACCTTCTTCCCTGGAACCGGGAGGACTACTTGTATATACTGACATTGATGTTAGTGATGTTAACAAATAACATGTCGAGGTTGTTAGCTCTTGTTAGCAGCCCCTAAATGCTGATATTGGCTTGGTATATTTTCAAAAATATTGTACATTACCATGTGAAATTTTGACAGATCATTGAATAATTTGTAGATTTACCTCATGAGGATAGAGGGATGTTGGAGCCTCACTAAAATGTTATTTGGCCCTGGAGCCTTGTTTTCTTCACTTCGTAGATGGTTGTGTATTAATGCTTTACCCAAAAGTAAGAAAATTCCTTTGAGCAAATAGGCAGAAGTGTAGCCTTACTATGTTTGATTCAGCTTCTGAAAAGTGATTCTATTGCCAAAAAGTAGAAAGTCAACGAAACGGTCTTTTCCAGAAGCAGCTATTTTCGCGTAGTACAAACTTTGCAGCATTTTAGACCCTGCTTTTGGTTTTCAGCTTTTGTCTTTTCCAAATGCATGGAAATAGAGAATCGTTTTACAACTGTTTCAGGGGAGATAAAGAGATGGGTGGGTTTTATAGTTAGTTTTAGAGTGGGTTTTATAGTTAGCTTAACCAAACAGACTATAACATTTTTTTCCAGCTCATAGCTCACAACAGATTTTTCACAGAGACTCTAAAATTGCTTGGTCTAAAATTGCTGAAAAATTACCCTTCTATAATTATATTGGTAATAATCTAGCAAAGGGGGGTTATTTAGAGTAGGCTCCACGGACAATGGGGATGGAATAGCTGTTGGATGATCAAGACATCACGGCTCCACGGACAATTTTGTTTTTTGTACGCCATATGTCTACTTTTTTTTTTTTTTTTTTTTAAACATTTTAGATAGTTTTGGTAGATGAAAAGTAGATTGTGAGAGCAGACATTCCTTTAGAAGGGTAGAATCCAAATACAGCGTTGAACAAGTAGGCGTAACGGTTGTTGCATAAGACCATAAGTTCAGAAGGCTAAGCTCAGAAAAAGTAGCTTGCAAAGCAAAACCGGATCTATTAGAGAGTAAACGCTAAGTTCAGAAGGCTAAGCCCAGAAAAAGTAGCTTGCAAAGCAAAACCGGATCTATTAGAGAGTAAACGCTAAGCTCAGAAGATTGTAACTTTGTTCCGAAATGAAACCGAGTGTAGAATAGTGTCAGCGCCCATGAATCACATGATCACATTACGAAACCCAGTAGAATAGCGTGTCAGCGTCCATGAACCACATCAGGAAACCAGAATCTCGAGCACCATGGCATTTATTAAATCCTCCCGAATGCATCGGGAAATCATGTTCTGTTCACATCCTCACGGGAACAGTTACACAGAAGATTTGAACACCAACGGGCTTATTCCAAAGCTCAGGTTCGCATGCACTGATACTACCGCAACTATCAGAACCAGACTTTCATACCAATGTATTCAGAACCTGAGGGCTTCAATTCTAAGATGCAAAGGTCTATTGCATCGGCTATCTTCTATAGTTATGCACAGCTAAGCTAACCACCCTCGGTGATCCGGTCAAAAGTAGCACAAAAGAATAGAGTAGAACCTACCACCATCTGTTACAAGCCTCTGTTTCTCGAGGAGCATTCCAGATTGCGCTCTTCTTCAGATCCTCTGGCATCGTATGATGCCTGCAGCACCTCCATAGCACAGCCATCTCTCGCTACCCTTGTTCATGTTCCATCGCACTTGATGTAAAGCGACAGAATTCGGAGGGATGACTTTAAGGTCTTTAGGGGATTCACCACCCTTGCTGTTCCATGTTCCATCATTCTCTTCCTTTGTAGGACTGGCTAAAATTATTGCACCCGCTCCTTCTTCTTCACTGTGTCCATTGTCTTGATCATCGCCAAATTCTGTGTTTACCATGCCTGCTGCTTGTTCTTCACTGTATCCATCATCTCGATCACCGTCAAGTTCTTGATTTACAGCGTCACTGTTTCCTGTGGGGGAGTTGGTCTGACATATCAGCAGGCCAGTGACATCGCTTGTAGCGAGCGCCTGAACTATATTTTGGCATGGTTTTGAACCCTTTTTGGTCACCACAGGAACATTTGGTAATGGAGATGTTTGCAGCCTGCTGCCAATCTTAATATTTTCTCCCTCCTCTGATAATGATCCAGAGAGGAAATAAGGAACACGGTTACGCCCAGGTTCTTTATCCCAGAATCTTGAATTAAGCTACAGCAAGTTAAATATTTGCTTAGAACACTGCAACTCAGAACGACAAGAATGTTGTTCATGATATCAACTAGAAAGTTCACCTGAAAGTACACAGCAGTACCATCTGCCCCGCAGTAAGCCGCACAACCTGGACATCAGCAAACAAATATTATGAAATTAAAGACCACTACAAGCATTTGACACCTTGAGGCAAAGCAGAAGTTACTGCATAATCAGGAAACGATCTAGGACTGATACTAAAAGAAGATAAGTTGCCACTGTTTTGGAAAGCGCCTGGAGGCAGTGTATATTAATAAACTGGTAGGGGTCGATCAGGAAAATCACAAAGCTGCATCCACCTTTATGTCTGGTAGTGATGTCAGTTAAGATAGATACTTTCTGGTGTGATGATTTTTCTCATGTAAGCTACTGATCCCAGCTCTTTTTTTTTCCTGTTTCATACAACACCTTTCAGACTTGTAAAAAAATTTCTCTGCTGTCATAGTGATCCAAGTTACAGGGTGGATCATCCAATAAATTTTCCAAAAAATCTACAGACAGTTGACTCCACTATCATCCATTGAACTATGTATCAACTATCAAATTGCAAACTAATAATTTCATGAGAAACAAAAACCAGTAATTACTACTAGCAAAGTTCTGCTGGAAGATCCGCTTAAATTTCTATTAGCAACAAGTCCATCTTTGAAATTTAGATCAAACACATGTGATATCGATATTTTAAGTCATTGTTTATTTACATGGTAATCTCTCCCTCATTGGATTTTAGACTCCAAAGTCACTGCTGCTACATAGGAACTTTGCTACCCGGTAGTCAGTACCATTGGGCAGGATATGGACAGTGGCTATGAGAATGATACTGAAACACACCTGTAGGTTCTGAGGCATGGACACTCCAAATCAAATATTCTGACAACTGATAAGTTACAACACCCTGAGTTTTTGTTCCGGCAAATGGTCTTCCAGTGGCTGGAACATCATTTGCAATCCGAGGCAAGCTTAGAAACTTCAATGTACCATCTTCCAGTGAGATAACGATTCCCCTGAAAACAATCAGTCATAAATATAACATTAGCTTCACAATTCTAGTAATAACGACAGGGTAAAAAATCAGTAGCCTGTACATATAAACAGAAATGTGACAAGATGTGGGTAAACAACTTTTAATATGCCATTCTTTAATGTTGCTTCCGAATTCTGACCAAATGCCATATGCCTCATATGGACTCCCTATGTCTAATAAATTGTTTCTCCAGATGAAAAGTGCTTGCTGGCCAATTCAAATCCACAATGAATAAGATAAACCAAGAAGAGTAGGCTAAGTACCTTCTATGTTTTTTTCAAGCAAACTATAATATCGATACCTAAGTAAGAAATACAAAAGAGGATTTGTTCCATTCACATGCTATCTGTCCTACGGCATTGAATACAAAGATGCCCTACTACATCAAACAATAAAACATGCTAACTAGGTTATCAGATGCTTGCATGAGATAGAAGATCCACATAGGAATAAAAGTTAGGTGATGATTCACCTAGATTCCAGAATACACACGAAGGGAAAAAAATACAAACAATGAACTTTATGTTATCACATTATATTTTGTCTATGGACAACAATTAGTGATCTTGTGGTCTGTGAGTTCGGTCAACAGCCTTGGAAGAATTTTAAGTTCCTGTCCAACAAAGGGAGCAAGTATTGGATGATACGTACTATAAGGTACATGGGCGTGCAAAAGGATGTTTAAAAACATGTAAACAATGCAAGCTCAAAAGGTTATAATACATTGAGAAGCGTCAAGAAAAACTAGTTATCTAGACCGAGATGCTTTAGCATGCTAACAGGAAGAGCATGACCCATATAGTGCAAACATCATGACACAAATAAATCCATTTTGCAATCTATTTCAACTGCATTTTAGTTTTCAACAATGACCCGCATTTAACTAAGCAGAAAAACAACCTAAATGCGATCAGTGCCTACAGAGAACAAAGACAAATAAAACTGTCTATACAAGAAGCAAAGCAAATTTTGTACCAAATTGTTTTATTTACTGATGTACTCTGTATTGGAACTAAGTATTACCTTCCATCCTTTAGCCAATGAAGACTTAATACAGCCTTTGGAGCAGTAGTTAGCTCCCAAAGAGGACGGTATGGATCTCTGCAAAAGTGATTCATGTGTCATGAAAAATTAGTAATCAAATATCACAGTTCAGTGAAATAAGAAAGGACATTCACAAATTCGTGCCTAAGCACACAAATGTCGTAGAGCAAGAGAGAGAGATCAAAACTGAAACGAAGGTACTGAACCAAACACTTAAATTATTGTGAAAAGATGATGAAAAAACTAGATGGGTGGCAAGGAAGTGCCTTAACCATTGGGGGTAGACCAATTTTGCTCAACTCCAGTTTGAAAAGTTTGCCAACTTATCCTATTTCCATGCATTTATTACTTCCTAAAAGACTACAACCATCATTTAAAGAATGGATAAAACAAGAAAAAGATTTGGGGAAAAATGGTTTAGAAATCACTTGTTAAAGGGGCCACCATAATCAGACCTAAAAAGAAAGGTGGTCTGGGTGTGCATGATCTGAGGAGAATGAATATCAGCTTGTTGTGTAAATGGTGGTGGAAGTTAGAAACTAAAGGTGGAATTTGGCAAGAAATTGTCAAACAGAAATATATTAAAACAAATTGTTTGTCACGTTTGAAATATAGCCCCCATAATTTCCCCTTGTGGAATGATCTGCTGAAAGTGAGTGATTGTTTACTTAAAAGGTAGAAATAGGGTGTTAGGAAATGGAAAATCCACTGATTTCTGGTCAGATGTGTGGTGTGGAAATGTTTCCCTGAAGGACAAGTTCCCAAGAATTTGTAATGATCAAATTTGTTCAGTACATTAAGTATATGGAAAGAACTGGCATCTATCAGTTAGAAGATGGCTTCATGAAAGAGCTCCAAACCCAACTTAGAAGATTACATGATATGTTCAGATGTGCTTTCAATAATGAAAGATCAAGCCAAGTGGACTTGGGGAAAAGGGCAGGTTTTCTGTGAAATATGTGTATAGACACCTGTGCAGATCTGAGTATGGTACAAGCTACAAAGCCATTTGGAAAGCCAAGATACCTCTCAAGATCAAAAATTTTATGTGGTTAGCTATGCAGGATGCCATCTTAACAAAAGATAACCGGTCACTGTGTCATTGGCAAGGACACGAAGCTTGTGCCTTCTGCACTGAAAAAAAAACATAAATCATCTCTTCTTTGGTTGTGCGTTGGCACATTTTGTTTGGAGCCTAAGTCACCCACGTCTTGGGGTTTTCTTGTAGGCCTGTCTGCCGTGCAGTAAACATTTTCATGTGGTTAGCCTTACGGCTGTATGTTGGGTACAGCGGTGAAGCTGTAGCAAACTAGAGGGGGGTGCGCCTGTCTTGTAGATGCGAAGACATGAGCTGCAACCATGGTGAAAATTTGATCCTACTCACTGGTATTCCATTTTTTTCTTGGGTGCATCCGCACCCACAGCAATGCATATCGCCACTGGTTGGGCACTATGGAAAAAAGCAAGAAACAATGTATGCTTTGAAGGAAAAGGTGTAGATCACCTACTGAGATGGTTCGCATGGTCTGTTCTTCCTTATCTTATTGGACAGGTTTACAGAAACCAGGCCATGCTGCTTAGTTGGAGCAAGGGGAGGAAGCTTTGAAGGTGGCTGCTCTTCACTACCATCAGCAAGAACACGTGGAAAGAAGACTGGAGATTCAGGAGGGCATGGTGAACTGAAGTGAAGCGGGAGATGTGAATCTTAGTTGGATCTAGTACAGCCTGTGTGCGGAAGCTGTGTCCATTTGGGCATGTAACTAGTAGTCGCTCAGTGATGCTTAAAGTTTGCATTATTTGTCATCGTTTGGTTCAGGCGAAGATCATTCTGTCATGTGTCTTTTTTTTTGAAAACGCAGGAGAGCTGCTTTTCATTGTATTAAAGATGCCATTAGTGCTACGCATGCTGGGCCCTGGGTGGTCAGATGCGTTGGTGTGTTTTTGAAAGGTTTCGGTTTCGTGGTCAAAACTCTGAACGCTTTTGTAATTTCGTTGCTGTGAGGTAATGAAATTCCAGCTTCCCGTTGTAGAAAAAAACAGTTAAATTATTGATCAAAGTCCATTTTTGGCCACTGGAATGTTGTCGATGTCTGGTATTGGCACTCGAACTCAGAAAACAATAAAATTGACCACCAAACTGCCAAAATGACTTACTTCTGACTGCTTGTACCATTTCAAGGTGTTCAAATGTGGTTTTTATCTGACATGGCACTGTTTGTCATTGGTTTTGACATGTCACTTTTGGCTCATGGTGGGGTCAGGTTTAAGGAGAGGGAGGGAGGGAGGGAGGGAGGGAGAAGAAGAGAGAAGAGGGCATGGCACGCCAAGGCAGAGCAATTGAAAAATTATACAGATTTCAGCATGCGGGACACCGGTACCCATCCTCAACTCAAGCAGGCTGCCATGCTGGCTGAATAATGTGCCGACTAGCACAACGTGGCTAGTGGGAAAAAGGAGACGTGGGGGAAGAACATGCTGGCATTGAGCTGCATGCTATTTATAGTTCCGGGGTAGTAGTTGTCTGGTTTCTGAGTTCAAGGATTTCCTACTTTCTATTTCCTATAAAGGTTATGCTAACAAGAATAAGTCCATTCATAGCGTGGCCAAACTCATGAGGTTGTTTATCAAGCATAAATTCAATCTAACGCATAACATCGGTAGGTTATCTCCGCCTATGGTGGGGCGCCTTTGCTGTCCCAGCATAGCAGGTCCCAAGCCCTGATAAAGGAGGGTTGTGTTAGGCGCGGCGAGCCAATGTAAAAACTTAGCCACTTTAATGGAGATGAAACCCAAAACAATCCCGTTGGGGCGTAACCCTCTTAGCGACACGCCATGTCGGAACCCGGGTATGGTGTTAAATGAGCAAGGGCCGGGTCGTCACCCCCGTGACGCGCCGTGTCGCGATCTGGACACGGTGTCAAGTGAGCAAGGATCGGGTCGTCGCATCCTTAGTGGCGCGCCACATCGGCGGCCGGGTGTGGTGCAAAATGAGCAAGGGTCTTCACACCTACCTCGGCGGGTGCGAAGGGTAAGCAAGCTAGTCGAGCCAACTAGGATCCGTTTAGGTAGCTAGAATGTAAGGTCCCTTACAGGTAAGTTAAGAGAGTTAGTGGACACAACGGTTAGGAGGCGTGTAAATATCTTATGCGTCCAAGAGACTAAATGGAAGGGGCAGAAGGCGAAGGATGTGGACAATATCAGCTTCAAGTTTTGGTACACAGGGACAACTTCAAATAAAAATGGAGTAGCAGTTTTGATTGATAAGAGCCTCAAGGATGGTGTGGTGGAGGTGAGAAGGCAAGGGGATAGGATCATCTTAATTAAACTTGTCATTAGTGACATGGCATTAAACGTAATTAGTGCGTATGCCCCCCAAGTAGGCCATGATGAGAGTGCTAACCGGCTTTTCTGAGAAGACTTAGATCGCTTCGTTAGAGCTGTCCCTAGTAGCGAGAAGCTCTTTATAGGAGGTGATCTTAATAGCCATGTAGGTACTTCAAGTGCAGGTTTCGAGGCGGTTCATGGGGGTTCCGGATATGGTAGTAGGAACCAGGAGGGAGAGGAAGTCTTAGACTTCGCCATAGCTTTTGATCTGATGATAGCTAACACTTTCTTCCGTAAGAGACAGTCCCATTTAGTGATCTTTAGTAGCGGCCAGTACTCTAGTCAAATCGACTTTGCCCTTACAAGGAGGGATAAACGAACATGCGTGGACTGTAAGGTGATACCTAGAGAATGTGTGGTCGCTCAACAGAAGCTGGTGGTGGCTGACTTCCGCTTTCTAGTGGAAGCTCGTGGGAACAAACAAGCTAGGATTGCTAGAACGAAGTGGTGGAAATTAGAAGGAGAGGCATCAAATGTCTTTAAGGAAAAGGTCATTGAAGAGGGCCCTTGGAATGATGAAGGCGATGCAAATAGCATGTGAGAGAAGATGGCAACATGCGTTCGGAAGGTTGCTTCAGAGATGCTTGGAGTGACCAAAGGGGGCGGATATGACTCGAAAAACACTTGGTGGTGGAATGAAGATGTGCAAAAGGCTATTAGGGAAAAGAAGTGCTATAAGTGCTTATATCATGACAGGTGTGCAAACAACATAGAGAAGTACAAGGTGGCAAAGAAGACTGCAAAACGAGCGGTGAGTGAGGCAAAGGGGCGGGCCTATGAGGACCTTTACCGACGTTTGAGTATGAAGGAAGAAGAAAAGGACATTTATAGGATGGCTAGGGCTCGCGATAGGAAGACGAGGGACTTCAACCAAGTCAAGTGCATAAAGGATGAGAGAGTAGCTCTTGGTGAAGGAGGATGAGATCAGACATAGATGGCAAAAGTATTTTGATAAATTGTTCAATGGTGAGAACAAGAACACCACCGTTCAGCTGGACGACTTGTTTGATGACACTAACAGGCGCTTTGTGCGGAGAATTCAAGAATCGGAGGTCAGAGAAGCCTTGAAAAGGATGAAAATGGGCAAAGCGATGGACCCTGATGGTATCCCAATCAAGGTGTGGAGATGTCTCAGGGATATAGTTATAGTATGGCTAACCAAGATGTTTAACAATATCTTTCGATCGAACAAGATGCCTGAGGAGTGGAGAAGAAGCATATTGGTACCAATATACAAGAACAAGGGAGATATCCAAAGTTGTACTAATTATCGATGAATTAAGTTGATGAGCCACACTATGAAGTTATGGGAGAGTCATCGAGCAGCGCCTGCGAGGAACGACGCAGATATCAATAAATCAATTTGGTTTCATGCCCGGAAGGTCAACCACAGAAGCAATCTTCTTAATAAGACAGGTTATGGAGCGGTTTAGAGAGCAGAAGAAGGACATCCACTTGGTTTTCATTGACTTGGAGAAGGTTTATGACAAGATACCAAGAAATGTTATGTGGTGGTCTTTGGACAAACATAAAGTCCCATCAAAGTACGTGACCCTCATCAAAAACATGTACAACAATATTGTGACTAGTGTTTGAACAAACGATGATAACACAGATTACTTCCCGATTAAAATTGGACTTCATCAAGGGTCAGCCTTAAACCCGTATCTCTGTCTTGTTAATGGATGAGGTTACCAGGAACATACAAGGGGATATCCCTTGGTGTATGTTGTTCGCTGATGATATAGTGTTAGTGGACGAAAGTCAGGCGGGAGTAAATAGGAAACTAGAGTTATGGCGGGAGACCCTTAAGTCTAACGGTTTTAGATTGAACAGAACTAAAACCGAATACATAAGATGCGACTTTGGCGGAGTTGTACAGGAGGAGAAAGATGTGAGTTTGGAAGGTCAAGTAGTGTCTAAGAAGGATACCTTTCGGTATCTGGGATCGATGTTTCAGAGGGATGGAGATATTGATGCGGGCATTAGCCATAGAATCAAAGCAGTGTGGATTAAGTGACGATAAGCTTCTGGCATTCTCCGTGACAAGAGGGTACCACAAAAGTTAAAAGGCAAGTTCTATAGAACGGCGATTAGACCGGCTATGTTGTATGGAGCAGAATGTTGGCCTACAAAGATTCGACATGTTCAACAACTGAGTGTTGTAGAAATGCGTATGTTGCGATGGATTTGCGGTCACGCAAGAATGGACCGAGTTCAGAACGATAATATACGTGATCGCCTAGAGGTAGCACCAATTGAAGAAAAGCTTGTCCAACATCGGTTAAGATGGTTTGGCCATGTCCAAAGGAGACCTCCAGAGGCACTAGTGCATTGTGGAGTCCTAAGTCAAGCTAATAATACGAAGAGAGGTAGAGGAAGACCGAAATTGATATGGAGGGAGACAATAAAAAGATATTTGAAAGCTTGAGATATAACTAGAGATCTATGTTTGAATAGGAGTACTTGGAAAGCAGTTATTGAAGTGACTGAACCGTAACTTGAGGCTCTTAGTGGATTTCAACTCTAACCTACCCCAACTTGCTTGGGACTAAAAGGCTATGTTGTTGTTGTTGTTGCATAACATCGGTAGGTTATACATTATACCTGGAAAAAAATGGTATCACATTGTTGAAGGAAGGATTGAGAAATGTCAAGGTTATTCAATAAGTTTTTCTTCCTAAAGGTCCCCCGTTACTTCCACTTCCAACACAGGCAAACAGTAACAGGACTGTACAGCTTCAGTGCATATACTGCTTTTGTAGAAGCTTTGGTTGACACACAAGCAAACTTTATCTGTATCAATTACACCAAATTCTGCCCCTAGAGTGGGCTCTGACCATAATCCTCTCATTGTTGATACCGGTGCTAACCTTCATCCAAGCCAACACTATTTCAGATTTTAATCACAGTGGTTTTCATGAATGGGTAGTTTCTAAGTGGCCTACGAGATACAAACATGACCCCCTGGACCATTGGCATATACTATCTGGAATGCTAAGAAGAGCAATTAAGGGCTGGGGGCAGAACACTGACAGTCAACAAAGGAAAGCTAAAGAAGACATCATTAGAAGAATTGGTTTTCTTGATGAGCAAAGTGACAATAGAAGCCTGTCCCTGACAGAGTGGGAAGAGAGGTATGGTTTGGATAGAGACCTTCAGCAAATTCTGACTGATGAAGAGTTACAATGGAAGAGACGAGGAGGTGAAAAGTGGCTACTCCAAGGAGATTCTAATTCCAGCTACTTTCACAAGTGTGCCAATGGAAGAAAGAGGAAAATGCAAGTATCTATGTTGGAGATAGACGGGCAAGAGATAATAGATCCTATCAGTCTCAAGAATCACATAACTGGCTACTACAAGCAATTGTTTGGGAAAGCTGAGACTGCTGATATGCACTTGGACCGAGATATGTGGTCTGCTGATCAACAAATACTTCCAAGCGAGAATGATTTTTTAACTAGAGCTTTTACCCTTGAAGAGGTGGACAATACCATGAAGGAAATGAAGAATAACACAGCGCCAGGTCCCGATGGCTTCACTGTGGAATTCTTCAAAGCCTTCTGGTCACAAATTAGAGAACTTATTAAAGAGCTACTGGATAACCTGCACGATGGGAACCTTGATCTGTGGAGACTTAACTATGGTGTCATTATTCTGATTCCCAAAGTAAAACCTGCTATCAATGTTAAACAGTTCAGGCCCATCTGCTTACTCAATGTGATTTATAAGATCATTACTAAGACACTGACAATCAGGCTGACTGCTGTTGTTGACAGAGTGATTAGTCCATTTCAGACAGCATTTCTCCGGCAGGAACATCTTAGAGGGTGTGGTCATTCTTCAAGAGATACTTCATGAATTAAGATCTACCAAAACTGCTGGAGTTATTCTCAAATTAGACTTTGAGAAGGCCTATGACAAGGTGAGTTGGGAATTTTTAGAGGAAACTCTACAGAGAAAAAGTTTTTCTGACACCTGGATTAGCTGGATCAACAAGGCTGTTAGAGGTGGCAAAGTCTGTATAGATCTCAATGGAGAAAGAGGTGAGTTTTTTAGAAGTTTCAAAGGTCTCAGACAAGGGGACCCATTGTCACCATTGCTTTTTAACCTGGTGGCTGATGCCCTTTCAGCTATGCTAACTAGAGCTAGTAGTGCTGGAGTTATACAGGGTCTGATTCCACACCTAGTTGAGGGAGGTATCACTCACTTACAATAGGCTGATGACACTGATTTTGCTTCAGTTTTCTATTGAAAATCTGAGAACAACCAGATTGATCTTGTCCTGTTATGAAGCCATGTCAGGCATGAAGATTATAATTTGGAAAAGAGTGAGGTTTTTACTGTAGGCCTATCAGATGAGGATCAATTATTGGCTGCTGATATTTTGGGCTGCAAGATTGGGACTTTCCCCATGAAATATCTAGGAATGCCTGTTAGTAATTGTAAGATCACTAAAGCCCAATTGAAATATGTTAGTGATAAAACTGAGAAGAGATAGGGTACTTGGCAGTGTGACTACTTGTCATCTGGAGGTAAATCTACTTTGATTGATTCCTGTTTATCCAGTATCCCTTTGTATACCATGGGGGTGTACCAGCTTTATGAGGGCAACTTCCAAGCTTTGGACTCTATCAGATCCAGATTCTACTGGCAAGGCACAGGGAAGAAGAGAAAATATCACATGATTAAGTGGGAGGCCCTAAACAGACCTAAAGAGTTTGGAGGGTTGGGTTTCTTAGATGTGAGAGTTATGAATACCTGCTTACTGGTCAAATGGAGAAGAGTCTCTGCTGCTCTATATTAAGGAAGAAATACTTGGGTCAGAAGAGTATTTTCCAAATTAAGAAGGAAAGGTTCTCAGTTTTGGAGATCTCTGTTGGACCTGAGACAGTGGTATCAAAAGGGTAGAGCTATTGAGGTTAGATCAGGCCAACAAACCAGATTCTGGCTGGACTGCTGGCTTGGTGACTGCCCACTGAAGATCAGTTTCCATAACCTGTTTATGATCTCCTGCAATCCAGACATTGTGGTGGCAAATGCATATGTGAACGGTCAGTGGCGTATTACCTTCAGAAGACAGCTAAATGAGAGTCTAAGTCAGGAGTGGATTGCCTTACAGAATCTACTTGGAGATGTCAGTCTCTCTGAAGGACCTGACAAAGTTATCTGGGTTTTAGAGATATCTCATAAATATTCCACAAAATCTCTATATAATGCAATGACCTCCGGTGGTGTGATTGACACTAGAATGATGATGATCTGGAAATGTCCCATCCCTTTGAAAGTCAAGATATTTGTTTGGATGGCTGTACATGACAGGATCCAATGTGGAGTCCAACTAAAAAAGAAAAAATGGTCAGGGCCCGACAAATGTCTGGTCTGTGACAAATATGAATCTACTGACCATATCCTCTTCCAATGTCCAATGGCCGTCTTTCTGTGGTCATTCCTGAGGGACTGTCTTGGCTAGCAGATGTCGCCAACTAGTTGCTCTTCCTTATTCTTAGAGATCTTGGAGAGATGTCGAGGTAAGAAGCAGCAGCCAACTCTGTTTATATGTGCAGGAGCTCTATGGTCAATCTGGAAGACTAGGAATGAAGTGGTGTTCAACAAGAAGGTCCTGTCGTCGCCGGTGGCGCTTGTCTACAAAACGCTGATGCTGTCCAAGACCTGGCGTCCCCTTCTAAAACCAAAGCTGAAGCCCATGGCGGAGGAAATGATCAATCTGATTTCGGATAATGCTGCGTCGGCGATGTAGCCTGCTCTTAATCCTGTAACCCCATGGGGGTAGTGCTTACGCTGTTGCTTGCTCTTTTGGTTTTAGTCTGGTACCTGTTGAGGTAGTCGTTGGTATCCTGAGTTGTCAGATAGAGATAAACTCTAGTTCTGGTTGAGGTAGTCGGTCTTCTTTTAAGCTCATCATTGTAAGCTGGTGTTCCCAGCGCTGGACTAGGGTGTTCGATAGGCTTTCTAATAAAGCTGGGTGAATACCTTTGGTCTAAAAAAAATTACACCAAATTCTTATAAACAGCATACTTCTTTTGAGAATAGCATATTATATAGATTGGATGTATTTTTACTTGTTCACCTCAACACCTCAAAAAGGACGAATGAAAATGGACATGGGTCTTAAATATGTACTGAAATGTTTTTATTCATAGAATCAGAGGCACTAGTATGACAATGATGAAATTTAGTAGATATCTAGTCCATGAAATTTTAACAAAAAGATGAGTTGAGATAAGCCTCCGAGGATATGTTACACATACCTTAAATCCCAGAACTTTAGACCATCCTCTACAGCAGTGACAAAGGTATTTGTGCTTTCTTCACTGTTAAATGGATTCAAGTTTAGGGCTGGCATCACTTTTAAGTGGTGGAGAAGAACAATACTGCACAGTACCTTATATATGGTGCCCAAGAGAGAGCTCTAATGGGAACAGAATCAGCAGTGACACACATAAAAGGTTTTGAATCTGGACATTCAGTGGAAAAAATGGTTAATTTTAATCAAAATAAAATGATAAATATGCAGTACACGAATTCAAAAGCTTTACAATAAAAAAAGGAAAAGTGACTAATCATGTTTTCCAAATATCAGTCACAGAGAGGCTTTGAAAGGAAAGGTATCTATTACCTTGTGTTGGCAAATGTATCGAGAAGTTCCATAAAGCAACCTAAAACATCAAATATAACATTAAAGCAACCTGAAACATCAAATACAACATTAAAGCAACCAGAAACATCAAATGCAACATTAAACTTTTAGACTAGCAACTTCAAATAAAAGTTGAAAGGCTTGGGGTTTGAGTTAAGGAAACTATTCTCTTCAAGAGGAAAATATACCGTTCCATCATGACAACCCGCCAATATCATATCATGAGGAGGAGAAGGTGACCAATCAACTGTCAAGGGAATGCTGTTTACCATTATAAAGAGGTCATGACTTCAAAAAGAATATTCATGCTGAGGAATATAGCAGAAAGTAAAAAACCTAAATCTAGCTCTATAAGCAAAAGTATCAATCACATGCTAAAACTTTGAAGTCACAGTACCTTTGCCTGTTCCTGCACTTCACTTTGACACACCTAAATACAGGTTGTAGCTTTAGAAAACGAGGGTCAGAACCCTCCACCTTAGAGGGGGAATATATTTTCTGGATCATGCATGGTGATGGAACTTCCCACCTGTGTACAAACAATGAAGTATGTGAGTGATTATTTATTAAAAAGAAGTTCTAGCATAGCAATGGGTTGCCCAACTTACACTTCAAGAGTTCCATTCCCCAACAATACTGCAAGGAAACCCAGTCGTGATTTCTGTTCAGGTTGACTTAGTAAAGGAGGCTTCCATTTGATGTCCCAAGCGACTTTGCCGTTGTGAGCTAAACACAAGACAACTCTTGGTTGAGCAATGTCCCTTGTAATTGAAGATGAGTTTGAGTTTACACAACTAAACATATTGTCATCTTCCCTTGATTCCTTGAGTGGCACAAGTTCTGCAGCTTCCGTTTCATCAATGACCCTATCACTGTTCTTGAAACTAGGTGCAACTTGATTTTCTCGTGCATTTTCATTACAATGAGAAGTATAATTGGCAGTGTTGCTTTCATTAACTTCCATGCCATCGCAACCAACAATTGCATTCTTAGACTGATTCAAACTAGCCCCATGAGCCATGTGATCACTTTTAGATGACCCTTTAGTCATTGATGTGGATAATCCCTCCATTTTATGTGTTTCACCACCAACAGATGTGCCACTACTCTCATTTGAAGCAGGTATCCTTTGAAGTTGCCCCCTAGCCTTTCTGGGGCCTGGTCCTTCCATACAGTTTTCAACCAAGACCACAGGATCGCCTGACTTCGGAATTGTCTGCAGTTTTTGTTCTTTGACATTAAAATCAGTAAAATGCCTGTGCTCAGTTGAAACAGGCTTCTTTCTAGATCCCTCTTTTCCTATTTTGGTATTTGATTCTTCCTTACAATTTGCATTGTATAAGCCATGTGCTGGTGATGCATCATCAGACAACAAAACACCTGAATGAACACTGCATTTCTCAATATCACACCCACATGAACCAAGGCTACTTGCTATAAATTTGCCACCACTCTTGTTCAAAGATGTGGGATTGTTTGGACTAGTCAGTACAGAGGTTGTCATTGGGAGGCTGGCACCAGAAGCCACAAAACGACCAGTTCCAGCAGAAAGTGGTATCGTTTTAGGCCTTCCTCTTCCCCTCCTGCCACTTGACTCTCTTTTATTACTTGATTTAGGTGAAATGTGGATAGGCAGAGCACCTTTACAAGCATTACCCTCAACTGCAACGATGCTAAAACTAGAGTCAGACTCTGTGCAAGCAGTGTGATCCATGCTGCACCCAAATAAAACAGGCTGACCAGTTGTATCTTTCCCCAGTTCAATCATAGTGTCCGAATACTTTTGAGGCCTCACCCGTGTTCTCTTAGGTTGGTTACGGGTTGCAGTTGCTGGAGATGGTTCGGTACACACGCTTTCTTTTACTGGCAATGCTGCATCAACTGGAACAATACTTAAATTAGCATTAAACTCTGTGCAAACAGTGTGGTCCAAACTACAGCCAAATGAAACAGGCTGACAATTTGTCTCTTGCCCTAATTCAGCATCAGTGCATGAAACAGATCCACCATTGATTGGAACTGGATACTTTCGAGGTCTCCCCCGTGGTTTCTTAGGTTTTGTACAGATTGCAGTTGTTGGAACAGATCCACCATTGATTGGAACTGGATACTTTCGAGGTCTCCCCCGTGGCTTCTTAGGTTTTGTACAGATTGCAGTTGTTGGAGATGAGGTCAGTTTGTCAATAAGCGGCAATGCTGCATCAACTGCAACAATACTTAAATTAGCATTAAACTCTGTGCAAGCAGTGTCGTCCAAACTGCAACCAAATGAAGCAGGCTGACAAGTTGTCCCTTTCCCTAATTCAACATCAGCGTCTGAAACAGATCCATTGTTCATTGGAATTGGATATTTTCGAGGCCTCCCCCGTGGTCTCTTAGGTTTTGTACAGATTGCAGTTGTTGGAGGTGGGGCTGTACACACATCTTCCAATACAGTACCAGATGAGCCTGTCAGTTTGTCACTTGGATTTTTCTTAGGTCGCCCTCTACCTCTTTTATTCGGAGTTGATTGCACAGACTTCGCAGTTGGCATGACATAAGCCAATGGAAGGTCATCTGGAAAAACACTTGAAGTAGAAAGGGGATCAAAAAGAATGATATCCTGACTTTCACCGTTTTGGGATGAATCTTCAAATTTTGCAACTGGCAACGGATTCTTTCTTGGTCTGCCCCTTGGTCTTTTTGGAACAGGTTCCAACTGATCACTGTAAGGTCTCTTTCTTGGCCTCCCCCTTGGTCCTTTTGGAACAGGTTCCAGCTTATCACTACAAGGTATTTTTCTAGGCCTTCCTCTTCGATTACTATTATTGCATACATTCATTGACCGGTGAGAATGTGCGTCTTCAAATGGTGCTAACAGACACCAAACTTGAATGATACCTCTCCCGGTTAAGGGCATGCCAAGTTTATGGTAAGAAGAACCAGGAGGGTGCGCAGAAACAGCAAGATACTGCAAAGGATAGAATATATGAGTACATGACATAGGATCATGAGCGCCAATTAACCTTTTGTGTTACTTGTAAGTTCACAGTACTCTTGCAATAAGGACTAAAATGAAAACAAGCTATTAGCATAACTGTTATGGACAAAAAATATAGGTGCAACCATATAATCATCCAGAGGACAAAGATAGAGTCAAGAAAACAGCTGCATAAGGTTTACAGATACATGCCACCCAAAAGCTGGCACTTCAGTAATTTAAAAACCCAATGGGTAGTAAAATGCACATTTATCACGTGCAACATAGGATTTTCTGGTGGCATGATAAGCAGTTAAAGAGGAGTGAGTCGAGTATCTTATTTAAGAAATCACTTGGGTGAGAAATCCAATACTAGGAAACCATATAGACTTAAATTGTCGTGTACCACATGAAGGATTTGTACAAAATATATACAGCAAGTAAATCATTTCAGGAACCTAGGAAATGACAATACTTTCTCCAGTCATAAATAAGTGATGTTTTGAGGTAACTGAAAACAACAATCCCAAACTTTGACTACAATTAATGCGTTGAGTTTGACTGATTGCAAGTGATACGAGTACATTTGTCTTGGACAATAGTTTAATAAAATTATACCTTTGATACATTGAAAGATATATATTACGATAAAAAGTAGTACCGGAAGTTTAGAATAGTTGACTTCAGACAATCACAAAACGCTACATATTTGTGACTGGACGGAGTAGGGTTGTTTCTATAAATGTTCTTCTTGTAGCATGGCAGTCTTGGATATAACAATATTTTTTTGAACGCAACTGGCAGGAGCTCTGCCTTTCAGTTAAGTTAGAGAAGAGTTGGTCCAGGTTATTTGGATATAACAATATGATACTATGCATTAGGAGCAGCCTCAATGTGTCATTGACCAGTGAGCCCACGACTTACCGGCCATGTCACTGACAGGTGGTATTTTTCTGAATGACAAACTTCAGGGTGGCATCCAGCTAAATTATCCCTCAATACTTGGATAATTAAATGGTGTGTTTTAGACAAGTTTACAATTTCACAGTACTTAATGTCTTCACTACAAAGTTCATGGTTATAAAGGCCACAACCTCACAGTTTATAGAAGAGTCAGGCTTGTCGCACAACCTAGGGCACCAGTCCAAGGCCCAGACATTCCCCCCCGCATATAGAATAAAATCAAAGCTGCAATAATTAAAGACACTTGGTCAAAGTTCAATCACGATAGTAATATAATTTTACATGGATAATCAAGTATCAGAAAAATAAATTGAAGAGGGCAGAAGACTGATTTTAACAGCATATTTATTCTCAAGTTCATCACACTCTCAAATTTATACTTAACAAAGATTATTGTGCAAACCAATAAATAATTAGAACTATTATCTTCCGGATATTTAAGAATTTGGCACTCTTGAAGAGATGAATAGTTTCATGATTCAGCTACCCACAAGTTAGAATATAGATCATAAGGCACATTGCAGGACTCAACAAGATTATTGTTCTGAACCAAGGGAGCCTTTGGCATACTTTTCTAGAAAAGACTTTCAGCATGAAACGGTTATTATAACAATTTTTCTAATTGGTGGTCCATGTATAACAACCTTGGATATAAATAAGAAATGTTAAGATAATATAACAGCTCGGGCTATTAAACACATGCTCCACAACAAAGACTACTTTCCCCCATGCAGGGGGAGAGGAGGGATTGTGCACCTGACTGTATTATCCTTCCGGTCTTCTGGAGGTGTGACCTGTAATGATTTCCACAGTTACAAACCCAAGGGGAAAGAGTATCAGAGAGGAATCCTATTGAGCTGAAAAATAATGCATAACTCTCCTAAAAAAATGCAAAGACGGGGCTCAGAAACTAAAACACTACTAAGTTTACTTTCACTGACCTGGGGAACAGAAGCAGATGAAAACTGTGGTAAGGTTACACTGTGCATGTCATCTCTAGATGAAGTTGACTCAGTGCCATTAGTGAAAGTTACACTTTTTGGCTCATAAGAGAAGTGCCTCCATTCTCTGAAGACAAAGATCAAATGAGCAGAAAATTATATTTGCAGATAAGAAAATACAAAAACATATATCTGAAAAAGAGGCCATTTAGAAAGAAAGGAGAAATCAAATGTAACTCCTGCATCTTTTCAAATTTTGGGGAGCTTGTGGATATTCGAGGAACGAACAGGTAGACCTTTAACTAAACCAATAAATCATGAATATTATCGCGATCTGATAACTAGCACTCAAGTGGACAACATATACTCCGAAGCTACAAGAGTTAAACAAATTCTCCCACATGTGTATGATATATTCCATGTAATACACTCCATGAAAATCGAGCACATGTTTCTATATAGGATCACGTCTACGATCACCCATCAGGCTGGCACAGGAAATTTGCTAATTCCATCTTGGTGACTGAGTGCGAGAGCAGAGGAAACCAGGAGACAGATTTTTACCTGAGGAACGTTATTGAGGAGGAGAGCCGCTCAACTTCCGCCTCAGGGAAGTCTGGTTCGGGCTCTTTGTCGACGAGCTCCGAGATGGCGCGCACAGTTCTCAAGAACCCATCTGCTGATTCATCGAACAGGCACATCTCAACGCCGTCTTTAATATCTTCTCCGGCTGCCGGCGGGGCCGCGGCCATCACCAGCGAGGGGGGCTAAGCGGGAGGCCTGGGGAGTCCGGCTGGTAGCCGCTGAGGCGGTGGCGGAGGCGACAGAGACGGGGATGCTTTCGGCGGCACCGAATGAGCTAACGAAGCTTAGGGTGGTTCCGATGGAGGGACTAGGGAGGAAGAGGGCGTTGCGTCGACGAGGCGGCCACGGGCACCGCGCAGGCAACGGCCGTCCCTGGAAGGTGGGCGTGGAGACGAGAGGAAGCAGATCCGGCCCTAGGTGCGGAGGGCTGACCTGTCAACGGGAAGAGCAGGCGCGCTCAGGAGAGGGAGCCACGGTGCCACAGCCACGCGCGGAGGTGGGAGGAGGGAGCCGCGGGGACCGGCGGGCGGCGGACACGCGCGGAGAGGGAGCTACGGGACGGCGGCGGGTACTCGAACGGAAGAACACCGCACGCGGAAGGAAAAACGGGAAGTGGAGTTGGGCTTTATGATATGGGCCGGATTGTAAGGCGGTCGTCCGGCTCGCCCGCGTCTCCGGTGCGCCCGGGGGTGCTCCCCTCCGCCGAGCTCCACCTCTACGGCGCCGGCTTCGCTCTGCAGAGTCGGCGGCGGCGCCCGCGGGTCCAGCGGCGCGGGCGAATTGCGGACGCGGGCGGGGGTCAGCGAGGGCGTGGCCCCCAGCAGCGCGGCAACAGGGCGCCCCGCGCGATCTGCAGCGACGCCGCCGCCGCGACGGGGGGTCACGTGTGCGCGGTGGCCGCACTGCGGATCGAGCGATTGTTACCCCGACGCCGCGACGCGCCCCGGTTGGTTCGCGCGGGGTGGCGGCTAGGAGCGGCGCTGGCTGCCTGCTATGCTCGGCCTCCTGGTTCATGCGGCTGGGTCTCGCGCTGGCTGGGTCCTGTGACTGACTCCAACAAAGTAGGCATCGCGTGACGCATACCCAACATAGGTTGTTTGCCGTGTTCTATCCGCATCAAACGAGCTTCAACGGAGTAGGCAAACTAGCGACGCATTTTGGATGAGAGCGAACACGGAACGCAAATAAGCGTCCTCTCTCCGTCCTTCTGCGTCTCCACGCGCTGGCCTCCCGTCATCCTCTACTCTGCGCTCGGCCCCAATCTCTCCTGCCGCTGCATCCGCCACCGCGCGGCCACTATCGTGGCCGTGCCCGGTGAGGCTGCGAGCTGCGGCTGCGCGCTGCCCCCCATGAGCGCCTCCTCTTCCACCGCCATGACCGCGCGCACCCGGCTCCGGTGAGGCCTCGGGGCCGCCCGCATCCGTCCCATCGCCTCGCCGCGCCTGCGAGCTCCGGCGCCCTTCATCCCACGGCGTGACACCGGCGACTCCTACTGCCAAGGACAAGAAGAAAGAAGAACAGGTGCTATTCACGCCGGCGGCGGCAACCCCGTCCTTGTAGACCGCGCACTCATCCCCCTCGCCTTCCTGGCCGACTACGACGACGGCGAATGGGAGCGCCTCGACGGCGGATCTGGCGGTCGGGGCCTTGTTCTTGAGGAACATCCCCCCCCCGCCACGAGCACCTCGTACGCCGCCGCCTCCTCCCTGTGGTGAGAGGTGTACACAAACCCCTCCTCAGCGTCAACGGGCGGCGGGAGCACGTCGGCGAGCACCTCCCACTCGGGGTCTAGGGCTTCCCCGGCGGCGACGGGAGCGGCCCGACGCGGCGTTCCGGGGTTCTCGTTTGCGTCGGTTGTTGGAAAAGCAAAGTTTTGGGTCCGTGACCTTTTCGCTGTACACTACCCAAATCATGGAATGCCTCTCGATTTTAGGTGCGGGCCGTTGGAGACAGTCTAAGCAGGGCGGGTGTGCTACAAATAGAATTGATCTATGGCCTAATGTCATGATTATGGCCCATCACAATCCACTCGGGAGACAGACATGTATGCGTGTAAGGAAGAATAATAAGAGACATCAATCAAACAATTTTTTCTCAAAAAAATCAAACAAACAAAAAAGGCAATGTGATAAAAACATCGATATAATAAAATTCTAAAAGAGAGAGAGAATTCGAATTCGTAACTTTACTTTTGAAACAATAAGGGCCCGTTCGTTTATGACAGTATGGCCAGGAATAATTCCGGCTATGTATAAATTTACTAATGATTCCGGCCAAGAATTTTTCCTGGGGCTCATTCCAGCAGAAGCGAATGAGGCCTAAATAAAAATATAAAGCGATAAATAAAGAGCAGTTGGGTTAATAAAACTGAGAAAATTGAATCAAAAATAAAATTTTTGGAAGCTCCATTGCAGGATTCAAACATAACCATTATGTATTGAAATTGGAGATAGAAACTTTTTTCTTTATAAAATTGTTGCCTCGGGGATTTGAAACCTGGTGTGGGAGTCATGTGCACACAACTAAATTGTCACAACAAAGATAAGATACGCAATGTTTGTGCTATATATCACTATATGCACACAACTTATCAAGGAGCAGTGTACCAAAAGGATTTTTGGAACCATGGAGGATCTAATGGGCTAAACAATGAATTGGACCGCATCTTCTTTGTATATATAGGTTGACAATGACTGGGCCTTGTAGACTAGAGGCCCGGGCTTTCCGGGGCCTAGGTCTGCCAGTGTTATCAATTTTGTACATCTGCAAGATAAAAAAAAATAGTCCTATATTGGAGCTCCATCTATACCTGATACCTACTTATACTTACTTGATACTAAAGAGAGAAAATTTTAGCCTAATTTTTTGTCTGCCCTTCCCAATGGTACACGCTTTTATCACGGGTTCTATTACCGTGCGCCGCTCGGGTCCGTTCTTCGTCCGTCCTTGTCCATACCAGAGTCCCAACCAAACTATCATACGTAAATACATATATCTCGTGCATACCTTCTGCTCCTGACGCTCCCTTTTAAAAATATTAGTCTGTCTACTACACAAACATGTGTATTATATAGTTTCAACACATGAATTTTTTTTGCATTATAGGATTAAGATCCAACAGCTTCCACCCTTCTTCTACCTCCAGTCTCCAGCCTTCTTCTACCTCCAGACAATCACAAATCACAAGATCACATATCACAAGAAATAATTTTTTCCATGAAAAGACAAATCACATATCGCAGAGGAGAAGGAGGAGAGGCCTATTTGGAGCCGGATCCACTGCCGCCGCCGCCGCCATTGCCATGGCCGGCGCGGGCCCTAGACGTCATATATGGCCACGCGCAGCGTGCGCCCACGGCCGAGGCGTTCCATCCGGCGAGCACGGCCGGGTCGCCCCACGCGCGCTTGATCTGGAGCAGCAGCTGCGCCTCGTCCGCCTCCGGCTGGGAGGATTGCGGGTCCGCGCGGGGCAGCAGGCAGCAGCAGCAGCAGCGCGGCGTGGTGCCTCCATGCACGTCGGAGGACGGACGGGTGCCTCCATGCACGTAAAAAATCCATTTTTTTTTTTGCTAAAACACGTACTTGTGGTATAGCATTTCTGAAAAATATACGTCTATTCGATGCCCCGGGTCGCCGTCGCAACGGTGTTCGTCTATTCATCGCCTTAGGTCGCAGCCGCATCGGTGTCCTGCGTGCGGTACTACACGCGGATGGGAGGAGCATCGGTGCGCTCGGTGCTCTCGGCCTGCGCGTGGACGGGGGCGCGCCGACGAGCCGCAGCTCAGCGAGCGTGCGCTCCTCGCTGGCGTAGAAGGGTTGGATGGCGATGAGGCCGGCGAGGCTGACGTTAGCGAAGGTGGAAGGATCCAGAGCTTAGCGGCGGGCCAAGTGGTGCGTGATGTTGCCGCTGGCGTTGTCCCCCACAACGAAGCAGCAGGCGGCGTCGACGCTCTTCGTCTCTCCTGTCGCCGCCGCATCGTGTCCTGCGCCGGCATGAGAGGCCCCATACGACGTGCTTAAGGCGCTGGTCTTGGTCCCTGCAGCGGCGGCGGCGCTCTTCCACATCCAGCAGATGGAGGCAGAGGAAGACGAGGATGAGGGACGCAGAGGCCTCCACGATGCAGGCCAGCGCGCGCCGAGGAGCAGAGTGACTCGGACGTCCTAAGAAGCCTCGTCGCGCCGGTGGAGGCGGGGCTGGAGACTGAGGACCACGCTGACGCAGCAGAGATACGAGCAGGCCGTCGCCGCTGAGCCCAACTATTCGTTCATCATATCGCCAAATTTGCGTAGTTCTTCTACCTCGTGCAGAACAACCACGATTGGTAGGTCCCCTCGTCCACACAGACACACTGTTCTACGAATTGCCAACGCAGCCGCAGTTATCCAGCTGGTCTCCGACAAACAACGCATATGAGCACCTAAACCTAAAATAAAATGAGCAACAAAAGATTCAAAATCAGTCTCCAACAGAATATGAGATCTATTTTGGGTTGCCTGAGAGGCACAACCCAAATATGGACATCTTCTCTCATGTAAACCCATTTGCAGAAATGATTCTCTTTTGAGTCTAGTTGTTGGAGAAGATGTCGAATATGTATTGAAGCTTTTGTCTATAGCGCTGCCCAAAAAACAAATATATCTTATCTTTTGGGTGTTGTTGTTGAAGATAGCCTTATCCAGCTCTTATCTCTTTGCAGGGCGGGGCACTACTTTGAGAGGGCTGTGCGCGTGAAGCCGGCGGACTCGGAGGCGATGAGCTGGTAAGACCTCGCTGACGCGGAGACAGTGGCGGCGTTCGGCAGCCGGCTGGTTCAGCTGTTTCTCCTCACATTACTACAGTGCATCTTCCAGCCGCTACAGTATTTCTCTCTCACACAATCAGTCGCTACAGTGTTTTGTCTTATTTTTTCAGACAATCGAACGGGACCACTATTGGTGAAGCTGGACACTGAGGATGAGGATTGAGATGTCCGGTGTTGGTGGTTGAACTACGATGATTTGCACATAATATGTGTTTCCTCATTTGCCGTCTGGGATTTTTGGAAGGAAAGCATATATGGACCAGGGAATTTCGGTGGTGTCATGCATGAGATCATGGAAGGTAAGACCTAATGTGTTTGCGCCTAATGATCTTGCAATTGCAAGAGGCAAACTTGGCTGTTTGACGCCGTCGTTCCTCTACCACGCCGATCGAGCAGTCCGGCATCAAAAAGTCGAACAAGAAGGCACCGCTCCTTCTTCCGGGGTTTTGCGCCGCGGCATGTTATTCAGAGAATCAGGTGCCTCAGCGTTGGTCGTAGTTCATGGCGTCGGACACTCATCCAGAGTCGAAATCGGAATTGAATTGAACGAAGGCTTCCTCACAAAAAAAAAACGAATGAAGACACTAGAGGAAATCCATGATTAGTTCGACACAAAGTCCATGTCGCCGGTTTTCTATTAAAGTCGATAGAAATAATTTATATATGTATCACTATCAGTTCGAAATCTACACCATTGGTTCGTGGTTTCAGCCCCATGATAAAAACTAGCCCACACGAGTATATAAGCCGGACATAAACCCTAACCACTCACCCCGACACACTCACTCTCTCTCCCTTAATATTAAAGATAAAGGATTTGTTCATCCCTCTTTTTTAAAATTTCTATATGATGCCTTGGCGTTCTATGACCGTGCTGATGAACTCGCATTGGACGATGCTATGAAATATGATTCTAAGACATGTCGGCGAATACATGGAGTTTGATTCAAAGATGTATTAGAACAAATCATGATCGCTGAATAAATCGTCAAGCTATAAATTATTTAATTGACGTCTTAACTATCCAACAAATTATACACCCGTTACAACGTACGGACGTAAGCAAACCAACGAAGGGACAACAGAACAAGCGAAGAACAGACAACACGGATTCAGGGAGTCCACGTCATCTGTCACGGTCTCGCCTAGTACACGGCCACACCCAATCAAAGAAAAGTAAAAGCCCGCATCATGGTTCCCAGGGAATCTTGCCATTTCCACCCTAGTACAGTAGTGTCTATCGTCAGTCGTCACCATGAACAGCGCAGCGAAAAGAAAAATCTAGCGGGGTAGATTTGGTTCGCACGGGCACGTGGTTCCGTGTCCATGCGATCGCGCGCCTACCGTGAAGCAGACGCCCGCAGGCCGCAGGCCGGTACCGTTCGTTGCTCGTGCTCTCTCCGGGCGAACGTGCGATCGTGCAATCAGATCGCAGATTGCACGACGGCCACCACTCGCGGTTGGTGAAATGTGGCGCACGCGGGTACACACCCCCACTACCGCCGGATGTTTCGGGCCGGCTGCGCGCGTGTAGCCAACGTGGGGAAGAGCAGAGGACGCTGTAGGCTGTACTAATCGTTCGGATCGCATATGGGCCTGACGACGGACGGAGCTTCTGCGACAAGTGACGCTGCCGTTGCGATGGCTGGATTCCTGATGAGCGCTTTTTGCATTGCATGCGTCAAGATCATCATCGTACCGGCGTTCAGAGCCTCAGGCTGGAAAAAAAAATCGAAACTCGTGAGCTCGCTCGATTCGTGGTCGGCTCGACTCGGCTCGTTATGAGTCAAGCCGAATTAAAATTTTAGCCCGTTAGCTATAATGAGCCACCTCGAGCCAGCTCACGAACCAAACGAGCCATAGTTTTTGGAAAAAAATCATCTTAACTTATATTAGTTTTGTATTACTTTATATCTTGCACTTTACAAATGGTTGATATGTTAGCACATATAAATATTTTGTTCGATTTAAGGCTGTTGGATGTATTATTTTTGTATGCTTTAGATAAATATAAATATTATATTTTATGTAATTTTTATACCTGACTCGCGAGATTAGCAAACCAGCTCGAGCTCATAAACAAATCAAGACGAGCTGGCTTAGCTCGTTATCTTAACGAGCCAGAACCAGCCGAGCCGAGCCGAGCCGCACCGAGCTGCTCGTTATCCAGCCTTACCCGCAACTGGGACGGAACCGTACGGCTGGCCAGCTGGAGTGGACGGCTCGCGTCACATGCACATATGCGTCCGACTGTTTTACGCATGGCCGCACGCATGTACGACTGACGCAGTTTTCGGAACTCGCAGGCATGCCTTGCCTGGGGAGCTAATCAGCAGTGATGGTTCTCGATCGCGGTTGATCGGTCTCGGATCTTTACCGGTTCGGGGGACGGCAACGCTAGTTATGTAGTAACCTGCAAGTTTTGCGTGTGTTGATCGCTCTGATTGATGGTGCTTGCTGCAGCTACACGCGAAAAGCCCACAATATCCTCTCGGAGAATAACTGATCTAGGAGTAGTGTGCATCACACCATTTCCGTCGTCACAAGATTCTTTTGTTGTTGGCCCTTGTGGGAAGTGCAAGTGTAGCAGGGTCGTCATATGAGTCGACCTCGATTGATTTGTTCAACTGGTCTATAAGCCGCTCGTGCTGATTTGTACGACTGATTTATTAGGAGAGAAAAATATTGTACTATGATTGTTAAGCCGGCTTATAAGAGCAGATGCTGCTGCTGCCCCAAATTTTGCTTCTTGCAACTGGACTAGGGGGACCTGACACCTTGACACTTCTTGCTGGATGAGTGAAACACGATTCAACCGTTCTTATCCTGATAATGATTCGAGTGTCATCAGCACACATGGAAAACAGGAAAATTACGTACGATCTGGTTTTAGCTCGCAGATCACACAGCCATCACTTCACTACACCCTACAAAGGACAGCATGTTAGATCGAGACTTTAGTTAGGTCCGTGGCAACAGGGTGGGGATACATGTGTACACTAGCATATGGACCGTTTGATTTAATCTCTTGTCTTGGAATAATGAATGTGCACTTTTGATGTACACCCTCAGTTCTAAAGTGTAAGTTGTTCTGTCTTCCTTAGATATATAGTTTTTACAACGTATCTACATATATCATATGTCTAAATAGATAGAAAAACTATATATTTAGAAAAGTCATGACGATTTATAATTTAAAATGGAAGGAGTAGGTAAGAGCAAGGCCTTTAACTTGTAATCGAGGCCAAAGTTTTAATTTCTCATGCAAAAAAATGGTACTTAATACTACAGAGAAACACGCATGATGCATGTTTACCTAATTGCAGCGTAGCTGCCAAAGCCATTTATTCGACAGATGATAAAAAAGGAAATGAAGAAAACCATGTGGAGTTTAAAGCATCTCCAAGAGAGAACTAAAAATTTAGAAAACAATCTAAAAATCAGAGTCCACTAGACTCTAAACTATTTTCCATCTCTTCGGCGCTCTAAAACCACTCTTCTCGCTCTCCACTAGTGGAGAGGCTACACCACTCTCTAAATTCAATAGATAGTAGTTTTTTTATGTTTTTTCACGCAAGAAAAAATTATGACAAGTCTTCGGAGTATAGAGAGTCTGCTGGTGACACGAGATATACTGTGAGGCCCAGTACTATTGGCTGGGCTGAGATTGCAAGGTAATGTACCGACGAAGTTTAGCATTATACTGAAAGTTGGGGGAGAGCTAAGCCAAGTTAAAAGCCTGGACCCAGGAGGTTGTTAACTCCGGATCGATCCTTTTTGCGTGAAGGGATGACGAAAGCGCGAGAGAGTTAATTAGCAAGTGTGGTTTATTCAACGTGTAGAGTAGGCCTTAGCCGCCTTTCTAGGTCGGAGCGTTACAAATGGTATCAGAGCCAACTCTCGCGGTTTCATGGTTGCGTATGGTCTGGAAGTCCGAACAGGTTGTGCATGGCTCTAGTGAGGTCATGACACTCGGGCCGGGGAACTAGAAATACGGACATAGCCAAGAGAGTCGGTCCTGAACATTTGTCCGACTATAGGTAGCTTGGTTCAGCGTTCGACGAGGACGTCAAATTTTCTAAATGAGGAGTATGTGAGGACCAGTACTATTGCCTAGGCCGAGATTGCAAGGTACTGTAGCGACAGAGTTTAGTACCATACTGAAAGTTGGAAGAGAGCTGAGCCAAGTTAAAAGCCTAGACCTGAAAGGCTGTTAACTCTGGATCGATCCTTTTGCGTGAAGCGAGGACGAAAGCGCAAGAGAGTTAATTAACAGGTGTGGTTCATTAAACATATAGAGTGGGTCTTAGCCATCTTTCTGGACCGAGACGTTACATATACCAAGAGAGAATATTTATGGGATGGCTCTCTAAATAGATAGAGATCAAAGTTCAAAGAGAGGCTCTTGATGTTCCTCTTTACAAGAGAGGGCTCAAGGGAGTGGTTGGGTGCTCCATATCGCCTACCCCGCCTTGGAGCCTTTACTAAATAAAAAAATATAATGTGTGTGTTCAGTGAGAAGTTGCTTGCAAAGTACATTATCGTAGTAATGATTAATAAGTCACCGCCTTGGAGCCTTTACTAAATAAAAAAATATAATGTGTGTGTTCAGTGAGAAGTTGCTTGCAAAGTACATTATCGTAGTAATGATTAATAAGTCACCGTCTAGGAACCTTATATGATCCAACTTAGCCCATCTATCTACTATCTCTCTCTTCGCTAGGCAAATAATTTCGTCTGCCACGTAGTGGTCCTTAGTGCTTCTCCTCTATTTTTCTTTAATTTTTGTCATGTTTTGATTTTGCATGATCTTCGATTGGTATCTTTGACCACTAATTGTTTTCCTGAAATACAATCTTAAAATCCTTCAAATTTGTGGAAGTTTGCAACTACTATATCTGAATACAAATGTGTATAAGAACTTACATGTTTTTTTTTTAAAAAAGTTTAAAAGCCATATATATGCAGCCTAAATGACATGTTTTTCAGTTTTTGTGATCTCCACAAAAGCATAGCGGAGCACACCTTTGCACACGGAGAAAACGAGTTCTCGTACACAACCATAAAACTAAAACCCGCTTCACCTTTCATTTCTGGTTTCTGGAGTCTGGACCTAACATTTTCCTGATGATTCCTCCTTGCGGCATCTTCCTGTGCAGGCAGACAAAACGTGCACCTTGCCTTTGCTCGTGGCACTGGTACTGGTATTGGTACTCCACAGGTTTGGATGGGCGCGGCTTGGTTGGCGAGAGGGTCCATACGCAGGGAACAAGAACAACACCGCGTCAGGACCATGGCGTGCCGGGGAAGATCTATAACGCTTGCGGTGGCCGCGCGCCGCCCCCACTGCACCCACGGGAACATGTGCGCTGGTTCCTTCCGTCTCCCACCCCGACCACCAAGAATCGGCATCTGTTTACGCTGCCGTACATGCATACTTGCAACAAACACACTGCCCCAAACCCTGCCCATCGCGTACCGCACGGCCCACCAAACACGTGGAGCATTTCCGACTCTTTTCCCACTCCAGGTGTCTGTCGGGCCACGACGACGACCGCACTCCAACTCCAGCACCGAAGAATCTCTCCGTCCACCGCGGCATTTCTTTTAGAAATTTCGTCCTCTCACCTTTTTTCAGAAGCGGCATCAGTTCCATGTTTCCATTTCTGCCTGTAATAATCTTCTGGTTTCTGATCTGATTGGAAAAAAGAGGAGATCGCAGGTGGAGCGTGCAAGTTTCAGCCGGCGACGACCCCTCCTCTCTTGCTGGGAGAAATTTAGAGAAATCTAAATGAATCTGGAGAAATTTGTAAGAGTGTAACCAGTGAAAACTATAAGTGCACAGTGAAATCCGGTTGGTTTTGTTAGCAGCCGAACTGCCTATCTGATCCAAATCCGATTCGCGCTAGAGCAGGCGCCTGATATGACCGATTCCGTTCAATTCTAGGAATCTATTTGCCATTCTAGTATAGTAAGGACGCGTTTAGATCCGATTTTTTGATTTTTGGGTACTGTAGCACTTTTGTTTGTATTTAGTAATTAGTGTCTAATTATAGACTAATTATGTTCGAGTTTCGTCTCACGATTTCTCACCCAACTATGCAATTAGTTTTTTTTTCATCTACATTTAGTACTCCATGCATGTGCTGCAAGATTTGATGTGACACTTACTGCGCAAAAATTTTTTGACTTTTAGAGGAACTAAACAGGAACTCAACGGGGCCTAAGTAGAAGCTCAAGTGGAGACGACGGGGTGGGGACGTGGGCTGACCGGCTGACTGGCCAATCGTCCACAGCATCGTCCGCTCCGTGCTGCCAAGTGCCGGCGCACTCACCGGCCGGGCGGAGTGGCCACGGAGTCATCGCTCCATCACCAATCGACAGCAACTAGATAACGGGCGCGTGATATAAATCTAATCCTCATCCACCACCAATATTCCGTTTTGAATATGAAACGGGGAATATGACAGGCAAAAGTCGAGCAAGGACGAATCGTGATGACACCAACAGTTTTTTAATTAGATTGGCGGGTTGCGCCCGCTCACACGTGCTCGCCGGCGCACTCGCACCGGCAGGCCGCCCGCGAACGTGGCGGTCAGCCCCGGCGCGAACTTGGGCCGGCGGGAGCTCCGGTCGATGGCCTCGATGTCGAAGCTCCGCACCACGGCGACGATGACGGCCTTCATCTCCATGAGCGCCAGCTCCTTGCCGATGCACACGCGCGCGCCGGCGTGGAAGACAGGGTACTGGTACGGGTTCTCAGGGACGAAGCGCCCGTTCCGGAGCCACCGCTCGGGCCGGAACTCGCCGCAGTCGGGGCCCCACACGGACTCCATGCGGCCCATGGCGTAGGCGTGGTAGGTGACCCGGGTGCCCTTCGCCACGGCCGTGCCGTCCGGGAGCGTGTCGTCGCCGGACACGAACTTGGAGTCGAACTGCACCGGCGGGAACAGCCGCATGCTCTCGGACAGCGCGGCGTGCACGTAGTGCATGCCCTTGAGCTTGTTGAAGGTCGAGGCCGTCAGCCGGTCGTCGTCGCCGGCGACGCGGGTAGCCTCGTCCCGGATGGCGGCCGCCACCTCCGGGTGATCGGAGAGGAGCAAGAAGAAGGCGGTCAGCGCCGAGGCGACGGTGTCGCGGCCGGCGAGCATGAAGCTGACGACGATGTCGCGGAGGTACTTGTCGTCGTTGACGGAGCCCATGAAGCGCGACAGGAGGTCGCTGCCCGAGGCGGCGCCCCCGAGCTTGCGACGCTGCCGGATCACCTCCGCGGCGAGCGTGTCCACGAGGTGTACCGCGTCCCGGAGCCTCCTTTCGTCCCCGAAGTTGAGCAGGCGCTTCAGCTTCCAGATGATGTGCATGGGCACGGTGGCGCGCCTGGCAGAGAGTGTGGAGGCCATGTCGAAGGCATTCTCGAACGACGACACCGGCATCGACAGCTCCAGGCAGCCAGGGTCGAGACCGAAGGAGATCTTGCAGATGCAGTCGAAGGCGAAGCGGCGGAACACGTCCTGCAGGTCGAGGACCCTGCCTTCTTGGCCCTCACGGGAGGCCGAGTGGAGCAGGGGGATGAGCCGGCTCCGCAGCTCGGAGGCCACGACGCGCACCGCGAAGGCGCGCAGCGCCGGGGACGCGAGCTCGGCCGCGGCAAGCTTGCGCTGGAACAGCCAGGCGTCCCCGTCGACGTTAAAGATCCCGCGGCCGAGGAAGTCGGCGAGGATGGCCGAGAACGGGGCGCCCTTGGGGTAGTTGTCGAAGCGTGCGCGCAGCATGTGGTCGACGGTGGCCGGGTTGGCCGTGAGCACGTTCCGGAGGACGTGCACGTGGACGGTCTGCTCCGGCGAGGTCCGCAGCAGGTGGGCGTACCAGTCGCAGAGGTTGTCGAAGTCGGCGGCCCACGACGCCGTGAGGTAGGCCTCGCACACGGGGCACGCGCACCACCACGGCGGGCGCATGCGCGCCACGGCCAGCAGGGCGGCCAGCGCCACCGTGCACGCGGCGGACACGAAGAAGACGGCGGCCACCTGCGGCTGCATCGAGGACGCCAGGGCACTCGCGGCGTCACGTAACGCCGCCGCCCCGGTCTCGGCAGCCATGACCATGAGCCCGTACGAACGAACGGTGCTCCTCGCGCTGTGCCTGCGCGCGTGCTGCTATACTGCTATGGGCGCGCGCGCGCTTTCATACGGGGGTGCGTGCTTGTGAGTCGTGGCGTCCCCGGAGGAGGCCGTTTTATACCAGGCACCAGGGGATGTCTCGTGTTAAGGATGGGTGGTGTGCGCGCCAGATTGCGAGGAATTTGTGTTGCTGGTTTGACCTCCCCGTTGCTTTTACGAACCTCTTGGTGTCGGGCATGTTCGTTTTCTCCCCTCCTCTGTGTTGCTCCATGTGTCGTGTTGGAGCCTTGTAGTCGGCGAGGGCACGTGCTTCATCAGCGAAAGTTGCATGCCAGAACCAGAATCCCATCCCAGCCACTGGCAATGCATAAATGTGACTGGGGGCCATTTTAAACACCGCTGGCCGCTTTTATCCGACCAAGACTAATGACTGCACTCCAGTCACAGTAGGGCGAATGTGCTATCTCTGGCCTTGTTTACGTTGCCTTAAAATTCTAAGTTTTTTCACTCTCTCTATCACATCAATTTTTGAACGTATACATGAAGCATTAAATGTAGGTGAAAAAATAACTAATTACACAGTTTGGTTGTAAATCACGAGATGAATCTTTTGAGCCTAATTAGTCCATGATCGGACAAAGTTTGTCAAATACAAATAAAATGCGTGTTATACAGTGTCCAGATTGCAAAAATTTGCAATCTAAACCAGGCCTATGTCCAAAGCCAAGCGCCCTGACGCGTAGGAGGGCCGAAGAGGTGCTGCGCGTGCGCGGTGAGCAGTGCCGATTTCAATGCGGCCACGAGGATGAAACAGCAGCACTGGGGCCGATGAGTCAATGCCCGGCACGACAGCGCCGTATGGCATGCAGCAATTCATCGCGTTGGTCCAGCCGGATTCCGCCAGGGTCGGGGGATCCGCCATGCAAGTGCAGCTACGGCACGGGGTACTCTAGATTTTACTGTTCGGCGGTGCTGGTGCAGCATCGCTGCGCGCGCGCCGCGCGGGGTTACTGAGCGATGCCCACGGATACACGCGGCTGTGTTTCCACGAGCAGTTCAGGTTTTCAAGCTTTTACTCTGATGTCTGATGTATGCAAATAAAGCTTGTAATCGAGTAGCACATGTTCTAGCTAAGCAGGTCACAGATGAATCGTGATTGGGTGAGTGGCAGTATGCCCCGATCTAAGGATGGCAACGGATCGGGTTTGGGGCGGATATCCGTGGGTTTCGGGTTCTGCAGGTTCGGGTTTGGGGCTGGTTTTTTCACCCACGGTTTTCGGGTTCAGGGCCTCGAAATCATTCGGGTTCGGTTTCGGGTTTGGTTTTCCACCCGTGGATATCCAATGGATATCCGAAATAAATCATTTGGAATTAAAACTCATATTTTATAATATACTAATAATAATTTATTTACTTAGATTATTAAATTTATTTAAAGTTGACTTATGAAAATATTTATTATTTGTTGCCTCTTGTTTATACATGTGAATATGTGTATATATATTCGCAGGTTTCGGGTATCTATTCGGGTTTCGGGTATCCGTTCGGGTTTCGGGTATCCGCGGGTTTGGTTTTGGTGATGGATTTCCACCCGAATCGGTTTTCGGGGCGGATTCGGGTTTCGATTTCGGGTTTCGGTTTTGGGTGCACGGAGACTCCACCCGATCCGAACCCGACCTGTTGCCATCCTTACCCCGATCTGCATTCAACATATGTTGACTGAAGATTGTATTACCCCTTTTCCTTGACGAATGAATGGAATCCCTATTGGCAAAAAAAAAAAAAAGTATGGACACCTCGCGGCGGCATGTGTGTAGCTTCAACGTCGACGACACAGCAATGCGGCGCAAGATTAAAGGAAGATGCTGAGGACGTGGCAGGTAAGTGGACGTAGTACTAGCCTGATAAGAACTGACGTGGCCACTTAATAGTGTCTCTAATTGCACTCCGAAAACTCATACGGACAAAGCTAGTAGTGTGTTTTAACATAAATCAACACATGGTTGTTGGTTGTATGAAAAACACACAGATTTCAACATAGGAAAAACCATGTGTTTTTGGACTAGTTAGCACATGGTTGTTAGATGCCTAAGAAACACATGAATTGAAACACCGGAAAAAAACATGTGTTTTAAGAGAATGCAACACACAAATTCCATCAGGCAAACAAGGCCCACAACAGTTGTTCAGCCCAATAAAGACATGCCAGAGCGGCCCACTAACTAAGAAGACAGAGAGGCCTAGTTCAGCCCAGAGCCCAATAACTAAGAAGACAGAGATGAGATCAGATCCCTTCGTGGGGAAGCCTCTTCGTGGAGATCGGATCTCTTCGTGGGGGCACAGGGGGAAGCCTCTGCCCTCCGTGGAGATCAGATCTCTTTGTGGGGGCAAGCAAAGCACTGCTCTGCGTGGAGATGAGATCAGATCAGAGCAGGGAAAAGGAGAAAACAACCGGCAGATCAAAGATGAAGATCTCCTCTGCGTGGGGGCAAGCAGACCAGAGGAAAGGGGCAACCAACCAACACATTCAAGAGGAACCACTAACCTCAACAGCCAAGGTAAGCACACCAACTTTCTCGTAAAGATGTAATCCAAGATTGTAGTATTTGCTGCAACCAAATTCAGAAATCAGAAATACAGATTCGCAAATTAAGGAACTCAGGAAATAAAAATACAGAATACCTAAAAACAAATTGCATATTTCAAATACTGCAACTGGTATTTGCTGCTAATGTAATTATACTGATTAAACAAGCATTTTTGAAAAAAGGTAAAGTGAAGCTTATATGTGTTTTTGTTTTGTTTCTCTAAAGTTACTTAAATTTTCCACTCTTGACCTTTTTATTGAGACTCAGCAGCTAGAAATCATAAATAAATTTATATTCTGTATCTGACCCTTGTCTTGAAGGCAAGGTGCTAGCTATAGGTTGACTTACACCTTAGTAACAGAAAACAAGTATGAAAAGCAACATCAACATAGAATGAAGAGTGATTACCTCTTAGTGAATAGAGAGGCATGAAATCTTTAGCCATGCCATCTCGCTTCATAACCGAAAGACAATAAGTACCATCTGGATCAAAGTTGATTTTTTAGATGAAGACATGGGTTTATATATATGCAAAACCCCAAATCACAGTGTGCACGATATATTACCCTCGATCCTGTTATCCTATGTTCACACTAATCGGAAGACTAATGTACCTAATGCATCGACATTTGACGACAAGGCAAGAAGAGAGATTATCTTCTGTCACACCAATTACTTCATCTACATATTACTTCATCTAGATATATTAGGTTGAAAGATGAAAGGAAGCCAAACAAAATAGGTTTCCTCGTCGCTAAAGCAACATTTTTAGATTCCAAAGAAAAGCTACAAACCTCACGAGGTCGTGAAAACACTTCCCTTATGGCATAGTGCAAAACCAGCCCATCCGCCACTTAGCCCCTTCTTGTAGGCAAGGTAGTTGGTGTCGAATTCTTCATCCTTCTCATCCAAAGAAGGTGATAATGGCGTCTTGCTTCAAAGATGTAAGTGTCACAGAAAATGGCTCGGAGAGACCTTTCGATCATACATACTACGAAAAAACCAAGACATGGCATAAGTTGCTAGGGAGAGCAAATCCATAAGTGCCTCAAAGCAAATCTATAGTATGATAGACAAAATACTGAAATGTGTTGCCACAAATCATAAATAATTCAGGCCCCACGAATTCAATATATGTTGCACCTACAAAGAAGAGCCCCCACAACCAAGCACACCATACCTGTGGAAGAGAATCCCAAATGAGCTTGTACCCACGACATGTTCTACCATGTAACTGATGATCTACATTTAAGCTCAGAACAAGAACAACACATGAGCTACTGAAGACAAGATGAGGCTACCAAAAGTAAGCAGGCTACCATGTAACTGAACCACGTTAGAGCAATATTATTTCTCATCAGGACTACATATTGCACATGTTGGGCACCATAATTGCTGAAAATGAAGTATGCAATTTACTACTTATAAATGTGCAATGAAGAAATAGATACTAAACGTAGCCTTCTTATACACTATATGCAACACACAGTTAAAATATATGAGAGCTCCTACTATTCTACAGTATATGTACAGAATCAAGACCTAATATATAGCTGAATGATATCTCAGGATCAGTACAAAAATGTGCACGTCTCACTCTAACTCAAAAAGACTTATCCAAGGCTATACACAGCTGAGTGGACCATGTCAATCTTCTAGCTTCACCGCTGAGAGCAAAAACATTCACAATTAACATGCCACAAATCACAATTGATAAACTTCAACATGTGTTAGCACAAATGATAAGGACAAAAATGAGATGTGTGTCGGCATAAATCACAAGTAACAAAGTTGAAAGATGTGTTACCACAAATCACAAGAGATAATTTTTTTTCTATGAAAGGACAAGGACAAAATTTTGGTGTGGGCTCACTGTTATTTCTTGTTAACACTAGCTGAAGTTTATTTTGATCACCAGCGATGCGCTCTTCGCATTCCTTCAATAGACGAGTAAACCTTAGTACATAGACAAAAATATAGCACATGGAATTATGGGAGTGTTCATGTATAACTTTTATTGAAAAAAGAAGAGTGCCACTAACCATTTTTGGTAGTAGGCTTTATGCATCGTAGGATCAAGTTCAATTGCTTTGTTAGCATCCGCCACAGCTTCTGCAAGTTTAGTTAGTAATTCCTTTAGTGCTATACATTTATTGTGTTCAAAAACAAATATGCAAGCCAATGATGGTAGCATGAATAACACTACAAACTATGCTTCCTATTTATAGCTGATTCTAACTACTTACAATAGCCCTACTGTGTGTTAGATGCATGGAATATGTAATGATGACAAACCTTCTAACTGGCAAAATATGAAATCTGGATGTTTTAACAGAACATGAATCTAGAAAGAAGAAGGCTGCAGGAAATGTCAGAGGCACAATATCAGATTCACAATTACGAGGATATGATTCGCCAAGAAGAGAGCAACAATGATGTAAAATTACTCCTAATTCAAAACAGTTGACACACAATAAATAAATGAGAACTAATGGCTTCTTCATTTTCTTGCAGGTTTCAATTGCTTCCCTTATGCAACTAATACAAGCACCAATCGAGTTTGATCAACTACTTGAGGTAAGAAACACAATTCAATGATGCAATGAAAAACTATGTAAGTACTCATCTGCTTGCTTTTTTTATGAAGCAGAATAATATGTATGTCACAACAAGTAGATGTGATGATTATCTAACATCAGTGAAATCACCAGAAGCAATTAAGGAAGTGCAGTCAGCTCCTTACCAAATATTTGCAGGCACAAATTATTCCAGTGACCTTTCAAATACCTACAGATACAAAAAGGTGAGCAAAATCATTGCTTAGAATAAAAAAATGCCAACATAAGAAGGTTGTTTTTTGACTAGAATATATTTCAACACAGGGAGGCTACACTGAACTTATGATGGAACAGATCAGGAACTCTCAGGAAGATGATCAAACTGACTGGAATACGCAGGTAAAATTTTATAATACCAGTACACAAAAATTACAATTCACACATATGTAAATTACACACATATGTGCAATGTAATTTCAGAATAACAGTACTTTAATTTCAAGGCTTCATTATAAACTGTGCAGCAACAAGACTAGTTGTGTTATATTATAAATGGTAACCATTCTCATCATCAAACAAATAAAATAGAATATGAGACTTGAAGATCTAGATGGAATCTTTGGACCACAAACTGACTGGTCAATATCAGACTCAAGGCTGTCATATGAGGTACATACAGACAGCTGAGCCAGTTTGATTACATTTATAACCAATACAAATATGTACTGGCATCAAAGTAAAACTTATCTTTGCAAAAACAGGATGGAGAAATGGCAATCGTCGCTGATGATGATGGAGCAACGACAAGCATAGTTGATGATGATAGATCTGAAATTCAACAATACCATTGGCAAACTGATATATTCAATAACATGGACATTGATGAGGTACATAAAAAATGATCTCTTCAACTATTTCAGTCCACACTGGAAAAAATATATTTTATTATAAATCGCATTACTCAGAAACTGACTGCTGCTAATATATTTACAGGTGCAGCATGAAAATCAAGATGACCAACCAACAATGGGAGAAAATGACTTGAGGGTCATAGCAGTAGAACCAACAAGTTCAGATATTACATCAACAGTAACAGATGATAATGAACATGTAAATGGCAGCCAGGAACTGACAGAGGAAGAGATTGAAGAATTCATCAAAAATGAGCAGGTTGCAGCATCTGAAGGCAACAATGCACCAATCAACAGCAAGTACACCCCACAGCTATCGATGGAATTTAAAAGTAGGGATGATGCTCACCATTTCTTCAACTTCTATGCGTTCCTAGCTGGATTTCAAGTTGCCATAACACATACAACAAGAACTCAAAGTAAGAAGAGAAATAATGAGGTAGTCAAAGTAACAATGAGATGCACTCGTCAAGGAAAAGAAAAGGAACCAAAGTGTTTAGAGCAAGAAGAAGCTGAAGTAGACAAGGATGTTGAAAAGAAACCGGTAAGAAGAAGGAAAACAAATGTTCAGCAGAAGTCAGATTGTCCTTGTGTTATGATGGTGAAAGAAGAATGAGCTGTATGGAAGGTTAAAACTCTTGATTTGGAGCATAATCATGAGCTATGCCCTGGAGACAGGGATCAGCTATTTTCTGGTCACAAGTATATGACAGAAATGAAAAAGGACTTATCAAGACTCTGAACGATAACAATATCCCGACTAGGAAGATGGTTTCTATTCTATCGTATCTTAGAGGGGGGCTTACAGCTATACCGATGAAAAAGAAAGATATCAGCAACTACAGGACAAGGCTGAACAGAGAAGTTAGAGGATCAGATATGACACAAGTACTGGATTATTTCAGAAAGAAACAAACTGAGGATCAGACATGCAGCATTTCACAATGATCAGCAGATAGAAGCAAAATTTAAGTAGCCAACATATTTATGTAATTTATGTAATGAGCATGATGTTACAGACATTAAATTAAATTATGCTTACATCTAAAATTACATATGCTAAGAACTACAATTGCAGTGCCCAATATCTGCAATTTATATTATCAGTGATTGCAATTGTGAAACTCCAATTTATATTATCGGTGATTGCAATTGTGAAACTTTGTGAAATTCCAAGTAGTATAGACATTAAATTAAATCGGTGGTTGCCAATAATTGACAATTCATAAATTTTCAAATTTCCTTCAACTGTAACACAACAAAACAAATAAAGATGATTTCTATCCTATCATTGTCATGGTCTGAACAAGCCTAATATACTGAACACACCAAAATATTGTTGTTTTAGCTTCAAGCAGAACAGACAAGAAAAATCCCTGCGTTGTTCGCACCCAATTAGAATCTTCATCAGAAAACACTTATGAATGTTATCTTAGAAAATACAGAATATCAAACACAGTCGATAGTTGACAGGATGCTCATATTTATTTAGAAACCAACAAGAAGAATAGTAACAACCAAGCCAAATAATTGAACTTGATGACATCATACACTGTTGGGAGTTGGCTGCTTGTCATGAATATAGATAAAGTATTATCCATTCTCCTCCATTAACCACACACACAAAATTTGAGAGACAAATATATAGATTGGATGTAGTAAGCACCTACAAATTTGAGGGACAACCGAAGTGCCTGTCACCTCTATCTCTTCAGCTTGGTTCTTTTTTCAGATGGGAGCAAGTACATTCTCCTGCATGCAACCAACAGAGTAACTAGTGAATTAGTCTCACCACAAGAGATTACACAAATTTTAAATGACAATTTGATGAAAACTTTCCAGATTTACTTAGCCTTCACTTATTCAGACATACTTGCAGAATATATAGATCAACTAGCACAAAAATGACAAAATCACTGACAGATGAACAAGCACTGCATGCAAAACGAGATCTACAGACAGCACCAAAAATAGCTCAAAAAAATAAAGTTAGCAAGTGGGCCTAACCAACACACGAGACCCCACCATTCCATTAACATGAAAAATAAAAAAGGCAACAAACAAAAGCAACCACTACAACAGAATCCTAGGTGTGTGCTGGCACAATCACAATAAACAGAATACAATTTTTACTACAGAAAAACAAAGACAAATATTTCAAATGTGTTACACAAATCACAAAAACAATTTTTTTCTATGGAAGGACAAGGACAAAAATACGATGTGTGCTAGCACCAATCACAATAAACAAAGGACAAGGAGGCAAATAGTTCAATGCCAGCATATTGCATACGCTCAGAATTACAATTACGGTGCCCGATACTTGCAATTTCCATTATAGCTTATTGCAATTTACTACTTATAAATGTGCAATCAATAAATGGATACTAAACACAGGTTTCTTGTATAGTATAATAGAGTTAAAAGATGTGAGTTCATGATATTCTACTACAACAGCCACAAGACAGCCCAGCTATCCAAAACCATCAGCTACTAGTTTGAGGTTCAATTAGCTGAAGCCAGCATGCTAAACTATCAAATGATTTTATCGGGTAATTATGATGTCAAAAGAAATACAAATGTATTAGCAACCATCAGACAATCAAGTACACAAGTAGGAAATTAACATTAGGAGAATAGGTTAGCACATTAAATCGAGATAACAAAATACAATGAGTGTATCGTCATCACTTTAGCCACCTTGTATTCATTAATGACCTTGTGAGAAGTGTAGGAGAACTTGGTGTTAGGGCCCAATTCAGGGGACAATAAAATGGTCAGTAAAAGTAGAACAAAGTTTGTCGAAAAAATATTCAATACAAAATCTGGCCCTGAATTACCATTAGTAGCAGGCAAAGGACTTACTAGTTGGTGTCAAACCACTTGGTCATCTCCATAGCAGGGGCAAGTGGCATTGCCCCAGCCATGGAGAAATAGGTGTCAAACCCAATCTCTCCTCCAGTCCATGAGTAGCGCTGGGGGACAACGCCGAAACATGGCGGTGTGTGTTGACACAAATCACAATTAATGATTTCAAGATGTGTTAGCACAAACAAGTCACAAGAGACAACTTAGAGCACACAATAACAGAGAAAGCACACACTAACCGGATCAGACATCATCTTTAGAAGAACAAGAGGGACCTCCACAAATCTCAAGCTTGTCCTTGTCTTCGCTATCAAAGGTTACTACACTGACACATAGTGGACAAAAATAACAAACAAACAAAGAAGAACATAAACTTAGAATAATGGTTCAAAAAACAGTTAACATCAAGCATCCAAACAAACCATCCAACCAAATATTATCATCCACTTTAGTTTAGCCTCTTGACTGTAGATTAATATTTACAACCATTTCAGCACCAACTATTCTCATTAACGTAGCTGCTTCTTTACAAAGTACCATGCACTCATAGCATCAACCTACACACTACATGACAGGAACCTAAACACAAGATCCAAACACAACACGCAGGTCATGCTCTCTTATAGTACTGTTCGTAGACCTGAGAAAAAAATATTAGAAACAAAAATCAATTGAGTACATGATGGAACAATACACAAATTGACATTGCAACTAGTACTACCTCAGCATCATATTTCATCACTTTAGATCGACCATCTTCAGAACTTGTATTCATTGAAAATCATGTCATTGATGTACTTGATACGAAGATGCCCAATATCAGCTTCACAAAACTTGTCCATCAAATAGACATTTAGCTCCCAAAGCTCTAGATTCTTCATCGCAAAGATACCACTATCATTGCTAAAGTTGAAACAAAGATATGAGAAAGACAAGACAAAATATTATAAGCACCACACAAAATGATATGATCTAAAAAAAGACTGTACACTACCTACTTCTTAGTCTGCTGAGGTACATCTGCATAGATTACTTCATATCCATGGAACCCAAAGTCAATTTGAACAACTTCACTCCACTATGGTCAAGTTTGGTATCTAAAAGCAGATAGAGGAAATAATTAGAGTGCAGATATATTTTTTTTCTTATTTGAACAAAATTTCACATTGCATTCAAACAAAATGATGTGAATCCATGTGCTGCTGCCACTTACAAATTCATCACGGACAGCTTTATGGAAATATGAGTCTGCTCCAAAATGTAGAGTACAGGAATCTAAGATTACAATCAATCTTCGAGTGATATACACAACAACCACATACCACCGATCATGGAAGAGAATTGGAAAATAAAGCTGACAAAATAACCCAAAATGAAAAGGAAGGGATTATTAGCACAACTGCAATGCACACAACATATGTGCTAAAGCTTAAAAAAATTAAAAGAATGTGTTACTCACATATTGGCTGTTTGCTAATGACCTTGCACGACCAGCACCCTTAAAGCATTTCACTGCATTATCATATAGCTCCTTCTCCTTGCTATCATTAGGACCGTGATTTCCAATAAAATAGTCCTACAAAAACAGATTGATCAATATTATTTTATTTGATATAGTTACCACATGTAATTGAGAAGAAAAAAGAGAAACAAATGACACTTACACCAACTTTAGAGAAGAAATAATGCTTGTAAGAATTCTTAGGGTGTTTCCTATGGAATAACAATCTACACAAAGCATTCACTACAAAGTAATGGACCTTTCCTTGAGGCTTAAGAGAACTTGCAAGTGCACTTAATTTCACAACCACTTGCCCATAATCGATTACTGCAAGACTGAGACAAAGGAAAACAATTCATAATTACTTGATTCAAGTCTATTCAAGAGTGGTGAAAACGGTAAGGACGTTGTAAACATTGAAAACTTACTTGGAATGTTCAGTTTCTGCCATCTTCAAAACAACCTCATATATGTCAGTTTCAAGTCCGGAGACTGTTATCTTCGAATGAGGCATCATATAAGGGCTCAACTTGTATTTGCTTGGGATCACTGTCCTCCTAGGACGATGAACAGCTAACTTTGCACTAGAAGAGTACCAATGACCTTGGTTTGAAAAGGACTCAGAGTTGTCTGATAAACCATTGCTTCCCATACTTTTTGCAGAAACAGAAGTCTCACTTCGATGGGATGGAAGAGGTGTAGGTGCCTGCAAAATCAAGAAAAAAAACTATAAACTTGTTCGAAAATCATAAACTAAAAATTGACATAATAGGTACCTCTATTATGTCTGATTTAAAATTGACATAATAGAGGTATAAAGAATGGGACAATAGAAATGCTTCTATTGCCTTCATTGTCTATATATACACCACTAGTACCGCTAAGGTACACTAGAGTATCGATACTACATGACTGAGAGCACTTGTACTAGCTATTACATGACTGAGAGCAGCCCCAACTACTAACAAATTGTTCCAAATTGATAAAACTACAAATCCCATTTTACAATGTCAATGTGTACTCCAGAAGGGCTGATTGCAGCTAGAGGAACAGGAGCAATTGATTCTTCAGGAGTCTCAGTAAAAGGTAAAGACTCCATTCGCACAAGGTCCTAATCAAGAAAAACTACAATATTAGTTACAGAAAAGAGGTCACAAGATATGTCACAATACAAAATCGATCCAATCTAATAAACAAGCTTACAGTTTCAACATTGTCATTTCTTTCGGTCTGAACAGTTTCCTGATTGCTCACATTACCGCCTCCACCAAATGGATTAGACCTCATCCGGTCAACAAACGTCCAACCATCTGATGCAGGGCAAAATTGGAAGTAGAAGTTGCTCTCGGATTGAACCTATCAAAGAGTGAAAGTAACTCAAGTGTTAGAACAATAAGACAAGTTACAAGAAACTCTTTTTTTTGTTCTATGACTTCAAACAAAACAAAAAAAAACACAGAAAATACAAAACTCACATTTAGTTGGACATTCTGATGTGTAGTTGGAGCTTTAGAAGGTAGCACTCGGGCTTTTCTTTGAAGATTATCATCTGAAGTACAAGCTGTACCAGATACTGACCGACAGGACGCCTCAGTTTAGGATCTTCAACATAATTTCCTAAATCATCCTCATCATCAAACATTCTAAAAGATGGCATGCTAGGACTATTAAAGTAGGGAGCATTATTCTTCATACAAGGTTTCTGAATAGGTGCTTTCCCTGCTTTATCAAATACTAAATTGGTAAAGAAGGTTCAAACTTACAGGTGACAAAGAACAGATATTGCACATATCAAATACCATAATTGCAGTATTTCAAATCTTCGATTTACTGCAAACAAATGTGCAATCTAGAAATAGGTACTAACCAGTACAATCCAAAGCAGGAGTTGTATTTTCAGCTAGTTGAGTTTCTTTTGAATGGCAGGGAATTGTTTTTGGGTCTGAAACATGCAAATTAGGACTAGAAGCATTTTGGACATTCTTCACTGCACAAAGACCTTGATCACTCTGATTCAGAGAACCAATAGGATTCCTTCTACTAGACGCATCTCCTGCACAGAGACCATGCTCAAACATGTGTCTTGTTTGTATCATAGATTTTGTTAAACATTTTTTCATCAGCAGGACAAACCTGGAGTGTTCTCAATCGTATCGGTCGAGGGTCTAGCAGCTCCACTAGTTCTTTCACCTACCTGAACAATGTCAATTTAGTCAGCTCCAACAAAAAACAAAAAATACTTGAACTGAAATAAACTGAATGTGATCTGAACTAAACCAGACGTAAATACACACAAAAAAGATCCAAGCAATAATCCAGTAAACCAATGTGATCTAAACTAAACCTAGTGCTTTACATACTAAACTGAAATAAAATCGAACACTGATGGATAGAGGCGATACACAGCCTTGTGGTGTTCAAAAATAGAGCTGAAAATAAAAATTTGTGAGGTGCACACACAGAAAAAAAAACAGCAAAACACAGAAACTCACTTTTAGTTCAAGCTTCTGATGTTTGGTTCTAGCTTTAGAAGCTAATATTTGGGCTTCTTCAACAAGTACAGCATTATGCTTTGTACCTTCAATTCCAGCATGATCCAGTACACTTGCCTAAAATTCACAAATACATATTATTTACTGCTAATAATAATATGCAGTAGCAAGAACCCTTCAACTTTGTCACAATACATATTATCTACAAAAGGAAAATGAATAAGATGTAGAAACATTGACCTCAACATAATCATCTTTTCTGCAACTGAGAGGGGATTTTCCAAGACCTTGAGATAGTCCATATCGAGTCCTAGAAGCTACACTATCAGGAGTGGAAGTTTGTGACGCATAGTTTTTCCTCTTCCTCTTCCTTCTATCTGAATCTGCACCTCAAAAATATTCATAAGAGTATGAACAAGAGATACAAAGTTAACTCAATGCTGAAAAATGCTACAAAAAACACTTTATGTACCTTGAGCTGATGAGTTATTGGAAGAAATAATTACAGTTGCCTGAGAAACACCACAATTCTCACTACCAAAAACACTGTATGCACTATCTGAATCAACTTTTTCAGTCACAGAAACTTCTTCATCATTATTTTTAGTAGCAGCAGCCATTGTCGGATCAACAACTTCCACATTAAATACACCAGCAGCAGGCAATGTGGTATCCAAAACATCTTCCACAATGGTATGAGTTGAAGCAGCAGACATTGGGGCTTCAAATTCATGAGCCATTGCATCATCATCTTTGTGACTAACATTGGCTGGAGAAGGGATTCCGGTAGCAGAATTCTCAAGCAGTGGATCATCATCAACTACACGACCATGACGGTTTTTCATGTACTGGAACATTGAGATGACAAGTTTATCAGGGCTCCTGAAACCATGTGCTGTGTGATGTTCTTGGAAAATGCCACACAAAGCTTCAATGTCCTGTCATGTCAAATTAATAGTAATTTAAAATGGCAAAAATTGCGGATTCTTTATATTAAAATAACAATGAACTAAACCACACAAATATTAAACTAAATGAAATACTCATGAACATACTGAACAAGGCACCTACTTGTTCATCAAATAATCTACAATCAGTATACAGAGAATCCCTAAAAGAAGCACAAGCATCAACCGGTAACAAAGATTCAGCATAACAAGTTTCCTCAATAGATTTGACCTACACAAAAAATTACAATTAGTCAGTCAGTAATCTAAACAAGAATAAAACAAACATGATAACACTTATAAAACCTCAAACCAAGACTTACCGGGCGCTTTCCATACTTCTCACCCTACACACGATCATAAGAAGCATATTTGTTAATCATCGAGCCCTTCCAACAGAGGATCCTTGGCAGATTTGGGGGGAGCTCATTACGTTTTTCAAAGTTGACAAAATCAAGATAATAAGCCTACAAAAGATCTCAAAGACATCACTAAAATAGGGTACATATCCAAGACAAACAATAGAATACAGAAACACTTACAACAAGAAAATATATGCAGCCACCAATAGTGCTTCTATTCTTCTTTCTGTAGTTTGAAATCGAAGCAAACAACCAATCAAACACAAACTTGGACCAATCCCATTCTTTCACCTTAGATACACCAATCAAAGCACCAAGGTATTGTGGGCTGGGAAGAGTACTAGAGTTTGCACACAGAAAAGTGGACAAAGCAACAACCATAAAGTACCGAAACACATCATCATCTGACAAAGTGTCACCTAACAACTTCTCGCCAAAGGTCTTGATCAGAGGCAGAAAAGCCTCATCGATTTCAGAAAGAAACTTGGTCTTTGCAGAGTCATTATGATTTTCCCTAATGTCTCCACCACCTATTGGAAGGCCTAAGAAAAGATGAACTGCCTCTGCAGAAAATGGGATCACTTTCCCTCCAACAACTATGTCACAGCAATTCAAATCAACTTGATCTGCTATCCACTGCACAAAGCCTCTAGGTGCAGAACAACCATCATACTCCAGCAAGGTACCGAAACCGTGATCCCGAATAATCTTCTTCTTACGCTCATCCAATTTCACAATTATCTCTCCAAAATACTTACTATTGAACCTAGAGGATGCTCTCTCTGATGTACTTGCAGCAGCACTTGATTTCCCTTTACCCCTGCCTCTGACAGTTCTGTTAATCTGAAAACCGATGCAAAAAAATAATATAAAAATTCCAGTTAAGCTACTGAATTTAGTAAACATGGTGACAAACAAAAAAGAAGATTAGATAGGTACTGAATTTACCTTTTCAGAACACACCCGGACGCCAGACCGTCTTGATTTCCCTTTGTTGCCAACAAACTTAGAAAACTGTAAGAAAAAATACTTGTTAATCTAAATATTTCTGATATTTGTTGTGCGGGATCATGTGGCATGTGTGCACAATTGATATTCTGACACCCCCTGGAACTCCCCATGTTCAACTTTAGTATTTGGTATTAGTGCTTAATTTTTCTACTTGTTAATCAATGACAGACAAAATCAACTAATGCTTATGCCCCAAAAGAGTACTTTAAAACAACCTTCACTATGCGTTAGATTGAGCTAACTTTTGCTGATATAAAGCACATTTTTTAAAGAATGTGTTAGCATGTGTTTCATTAAGAGGGGAAACACCCACATAAGTATAGTACAAAAAAAAAACAGAAAACAGAACAGTACACGAAGTGCCTAGGATGACAAATTTCAGAACATACTCCAGATAAAGCTTCCTGCACATGCTTGAAAGTCTTCAGCATCTCAGCAGTATCAATATCATCATCTGTGGGATTTCGATCCTAAAAAAGGCAACAACATATATCATATTATTATAATACACAAGTGCACAAACAAAACAAAATCAAGTGAACTTAGTACCTCGCCAACATTCATAGAATCAAAGTTGTTTTCTTCTTCAGACTTCATAGCAAAGTCATCCTCACTCTCACCATATCGAGAATCACCATCAGAAAGAAATAAATCATCATCCATGGCTACATAACATAACAAAAAAAAATTGGTTAATGACCTCATTGCTAGCTGCAGCCAATAAAAGAAGAAGCAAAACAACTAGCTCGAAAAGTAATTGGACGCTTACAGAACAAATAAAAAAAACTAAGAGCCTTCCTGAAAAAATAACCTGAAACTCCAAGATCACTGGAATAACTAGAGCCAAATATATTATATATCATTGTTCAATATAATAATTACAAGCCAGCAATAGCTGGTATTCATAAAAAAAACCAATACTTATAATATCAACTAACCAAACTACAACTCAACATCATCACCATCGTTTACACTAGGATACCTATATCGGCACAGAGGGCACGACTTATCGCTACCAAGCCACTCAAAAATGCATATCTTGTGGAAGACATGCATACAAGGCAGTACCCTCAGTGTCTCCATGGCAGCCTCTAAAGCAGCTTCGTCATCGTCCTCTTTTCTGATATCTAAGACACCCAAGCAGATAGCACAGACCTCGTCGTCTTTCAAAGGCAACTCTACTAAAATAGGTTCCCTTTCAACGCGAGGAGCTGACGATTGAATAACAGGGGGACATGAAGAGCTCCGCATGTGCCTGTCCATCTAAACTCAAACGATCAAAGATGAAAATATTAAATCAATGTGTTTCACTGGGAACTACAAATATTGCATCATCTATGTCAGACCGCAATGTTGTACAATAGAAAATGAGATGCACTCCTTAAAAATGTACTGTCCAGTCCCAAATAGCTCATCCAGAAGAATATCGATGCCCTAAAGCAAGAACAATTGCATGCTCCAAGTTAACTAAAATTGCATGCTCCAATAACAGATATTGCACATGTTACACACCGTAATTGCAGTAGTTCAAGTGTGCAATTTACTACTAATAAATGTGCAATCAAGAAAATATTGCTTCTAAATAAAGTAATAGAATAAAATCACAGTTCAGTAGAATTCTAATGCAGTATATAATCAAACAGGCACTTTAAAAGAAATGACAAAAAAAAGATACTGGATGATAAGCATCCTACCGAATCAGAAATGTAAAGTTGCTGAATTCATTCATGACTTTGATATCATGAATTACATTTACAGTTGCTGAATTAACAGTCTATCCTACTTCAATTCTTGGACCAAACACAAAAGTTCAAAAATCATGTCAATATCATAATTACTTGATAAAAAAATCATGTCAATATGACTATAACAGTCCTCAATCATCTTAATTCAAGTCTCTTGTGAAATTGATAGAAATTGAAAAGGGAGAACTGAAAACATACAAACATACAAGACACAGAAATGATAGGACTCGCTACAATATTATTACCTTGCTGACAGCCTTCAGTGGGTACCCTCCTCCAAGCCTTGGATCTCTACAAGCTAGGGTTACTAGCCATCAACAAAAAATCAGGATGTCAACTAGCCATCAACAAGCTGGATGTACAAAAAAAACTTAACGTATCACTAGACCACATAGGATGAACATAAAAGTTTAGCATATAAGATGGACAATCTCTCTTGTGCCTAGTTACAGAGAACAGAACCACAAAAACTTAACGAATCACTGCATCATGCAAACCCAATCTTATTAACAAATGATAGGTCACAAAAACTCATAAACAACACAAAAACTCACAAAAACCCAATCTTATTAACAAATGATACAAACCAGGGAAGAACAATAACTCATAAACAACACAAAAAAACTGAATCTGATTGAATCATGAGTTCAATAACTCATAAACATCAAACAAAACCCAACAACACAAAAGAACAATCCATCAAACCAAACCCTAATTAACAAGTTCACCAAAAAACGAGATCTACACAGAGCCCGCAAACCAAACCAAACCCTAACAAGGACTAACAGAACAAACCCTAGACGCATTCGAACCCCACCCACACAGAGCCCGCATCCGCTCATCGAAAGACACAGCACTGTGGGAAGCGAAGCACAAGGAAAGCGCCCCCACCCACAACTCCACCCCACCTGTTCCCTGCCGCGGACAACCTCCAACCCACCCGCCGCCTGCCACCGCCACCGTGCGATGCGGAGAGGATTCGGCTGCAACCTAATCCTTAACCACATCCGCTGCCGCAACCGAAACCCAAACCAAATCGGAACGGAATCCAAATCTTACCAACACAGAAACGGGATCGACTACGAACCTCAACAACGAATCCGAGACGAAGAAGAACGAGCCGGAGCAACTGCCGCTTCCGCCGATCAAATCGCCTTCAGCGCACCGGGAAGCAGCTAGTCGACAGGTCACCGAGCAGATCAACAAGACGAGGCGCCGCTGCCGCTGATACACCGCCTGGTCACCGCGCCGGGAGGGAGAGGGTTGCCGTCGCCGCGATGTGAGCGAGAGAAATGGGACGCGACCCCTCGGCTACCCGGCGATGTGAACGAGAGAAATGGGGATGTGAGCGAGAGAAATGGGGGAGCCACGCGACCCATCGGATACCCGGCACGACTTCCAAAATACAAACAGTAGCAGTGGGACCCACGCATCAGCCAACCAGCGAAAGGCCACCTCACTCTCAACCAACACCAGCGCTCCCAGCCCTCCATCGCTAGATGAACGCGGCAAAAATTCGTGTGCTGCCAACGAAACAAACACACGGGCAACAGTAGCAATCCTGAAGCTAGTATAGGCTACTTCGAAGCAACACGTGGGCTATTTACTTCTTTCAATGTAAATTACACTTATGAAAAGTTTCCCATATGGAGTACCGGCGCACTACTCTATATAAAACTATCGTCCGCGTACTGCCAAGAGGAATCGAACGCAGATCCGGCTCATAGCAAATGTGTCTATATATCTTACAATGGGGACCTACAATTTACTATGAGATGCTCGTGATAATAACAATAATGAGTTAGCTATTTTTGCTGTATTTAATTAGGCTTGACTCGATCTTAAATCAATTAGTAAATTTAGCATCATGCGTGGATTTGAATGGCTTAGCAACAGACCTTATGTATAGTGTGAGAGTGTTCGTGTTCATGAGCATCAAGAGCTTAAGTCTATAATAGGGATTACAAAGGGGGAGAGAATTCAAGAGTCTAGAGCATAGTGTCGAGCATTTCTAGGGACCATGATATGTCCAACCCCTAAGAGGGGTTCCTAGCTACTTCCTCTGGTCTGGTATCTAAGGCATGGAGGGAAGAAAAATGAATACCAAGACCCACCTATAGATTGTTGCGCTCGTTATGTTGAGGAGCAAGTGTCTCTATAGTTACTCCATGAAAGTTCCACCTCTGTTGGTATTTTTTTATGCTCAAGTAATAATTTCGCAAGTGCAAAGAATATCGTTGTAGCATTTCATCCAGAAGTATTTTTAAAGTATCTTATTTGTTTATACACAGGGAAGCTCATCTAAGAATATTAATGAATATGTGACTTGACTGTATTATAATTAATGTACAAAAGTCTATCAGGAGTGAGTCGATAAATAATGAGGGTACTGATCAACAAACACAACGGTGTCTCACAAGGACAAGATACGTAGATAAAGACTTATGATAGCTTGGTTGGGAGGACAATGAGATAAGTGGAGCCACTAACACTTCCTACTACTTTAGTCTAAACAATCATACAATAGCTATATAACTAAGCACACGTAGGTACTAGTAAGCGCACACCTAGCATGGGAAGACAGATCCGGAAGACAACAGACAGGGATGAGAAGGGTGTCAAACCATTCATGCAAATAACTCTGTGGTTTAATAATTTGCCCAAACATAATGGAATATAGATAATAGATAGAACTGTCACCATCGGGAACACTGTAGCTACGGGAATTAGCACACCTCGGAACCAGATGAAGCGCTGAACCAACTTAAAAAGCTCAGCTCTGGGAGGTTAGTAACTCCGGTTTGAACCTTTTGCACGAAGCGAGGATGAAAACACAAGAGAGTTAATTAGCAGGTGTGGTCCATTCAACATGTAGAGTGGATCTTAGCCGTCTTCCCTGACTGAGGCGTTACAATATCCTACCACAAATATCGAAGCCGCAGACCAAGGTATACTATAGTCTCAACACAGCGTGCAAAGAAATTTTTATTAGTTTAGATGTATTAAACCGTAACTCGTACTTGTATCTTTTAAGGTTATAGCCCAGGTGAGTTGAACGATTATTACAAATTGGAAGTGTAGTAGCTATAATTAAATCACCACCGTCAAAGTTTAGTTATTACGGTGTCATTGTTACTGACGATAATATAGTAATAGTACTTGCGATTTTGAATTATGGTCATACTCGTGTTTTATGTTGATGTATTTTTATAAGCTTGGTTGGCGTATATTTTAGAACGTAGGGAGTACGTAGAAGCTTATGACTCCCCTCGATCTGCTTATAAGTTATAACAATATTATATGCAACGGATCCACTGTACGTATTCTATAGCTTTTGTCCATTGCCATTTAATCATCGTTTCTAGTAATCAGTATGTTCACTTGTTGGTTTCAACTAGCCCAAACCAGCCAGCCAATAATATTTATCTCTCATAAGAAACCAGCACCAGCCAATCCAAACTAGTTCAGAAACCAACCAGCGAACAAGCCGAATGTTTTTGTAAGATGAATATAGATCACATGCATAGGCCTATAGATAGGTCTTTGTCAGTTGCGACCACGAATAATAAAGGCCTTGTTCGGCTGGTACCATAAACGGCTTGATCCGCTCCTTTTTTTTTATTCGGAACGGTGTTTATTTTTCACAAAAAAGACATGAACAGTAAAAACCAGCCATGAACAGTGTCCTTTATCTACCAGATTATTCGTACCCATCATTTTTGAAATTATTGTCTCCGTGAGTACATTGGCACAATAACATCAGCGTTAGATCTGTGTCACTGTACGGTCGCTCGTCGGTACCATCGCGCGCCTCCAAGGCCACTATAATAAACAGAACATCCACATCGCACACCTGTTCTGTTCACCGGATGTCAGCCAATAATCCATTAATTAATTTTAGAGCCCGCTTGTCCACTCTTTCCTTCATTTTCCCTCCACCTCAGCATACGATCCACTTGTTACTGCCTTTACTATACCGGAAGGCATACGCTGGAAACACAGCACCTGAGCACAAAGCGTGATCTCAGCTGGGAGATGGGTTTTGTGACCGGTCTCGTTATCATGTGAGTTGTGACATTCTTCACTCACCTCACCTGCCCGGCCCCGACATCTCGCGAGCGGCAGCCGGCAATTAACAAGCACGTTCAATGATGGATTCTGGTTGGAACATGGCCATCACCTCTCGGGACCAAAAGGCCAGATGTTTGGATTGGACCGGATATGCAATGCAACTAACGTCTGGAGAGTGAAAACGTTTCTGCATGACTTGGCCGGTTCAACATCCATATGTTCGGAACCGATAGTGCCCATAGCTGCCTAGCGCCATACACGTACGGTCACCAGTCTGTCATGCAGTCTCCAACGACAGCGTCAGCTAGCGTGCCGGCAGTCCAACTTCTCACGTATGCATCCATTATCATTTTGTGATAGTATCTTATAGCATGTGATGTTGTGATGATAAAGCCTATGACAGCAAACGGCCCCCGCGCCACTCATCCTCCCCCTTCCTAATGCGGGCGCGGGAGACCTGCAGGTTGCATGGGTGATGGGTCAATGCGGGAGATGACGCGGCGAGCCATATATATGCCCTGCAGTGCGGGGTACGCAATACGCATGCAACCGATCGAGTTCGGCTGATGGCTCCGGCCTACGGCGCCGCAATGTGAGCTCGCGTACCGGCATGGCCAGTTCGTTGCGCACCACTACTAGTAGCTCGAGCGAGTAGCGACGCCAGCTGCCACGACAGGATGGATAAGGATGTTCGCGCGCGGCGGCCAAAACCTCGCCGCTCTTCGCCTCGGCGGACGGAGAAAAGCGGCGGCACGTGGTAGGAAACGAGGGATCAATGCACGTTGAGACTCCGCCGTGTAAGACCTGATGCAGCACACGTGTGAAGAGCTCGATCATGCGCCGGCCGGATTATAATCAGCACGTGACAAAAAGAGACGAGGAAGCAGACAGAGGCTACGATTCAGATGCGTACGTAGCTCGACAGTCTGGACGGCCCAACCACACTGTATGTCTGTATCCAGGCCTTCCAGCAGTATATGGACACAGGTACTGTAGATTAGTCAGCGCGGTGGGCCAAAAGAATACGTACACGTCGCCAACCACTTGCAGGAACCAAACCAAAAGAGGGCGGGCGGGGCGGGCACACACAACACGACAACAACACACGCCCATCTAGAACCTGGACTACTCTTCTGTCGCTCGCGACGTCGCTTTGTGTTGTCATCTCCACCCTCCCCTCCGTCCATGTAATTATAGAATCCGTACCCATCAGCTCAAATTTAATCAATTTTATAGTAAATAGTATTAATATTTATGTTTTTAAATAAATTTATTATAAAAATATATTCTATGACTAATTTAATGATATTAATTTTACATCATGAATGTTAGTATTTTTTATATAATTTTAATTAAAATTGAAACTGATTTACTTTCGGAAAAACGAGAATTGTACCCTCGTGTGGACGGAGCTAATAGCGCCGAGGGACAGACAGGGCATGCGACGGAAATAAACGTCCTTGTCCAGCTTGTGCGCGTTTATTTTTCTCGCGCCGATCTTTCCATAAATAACCCCAATCATTCTGCGGGCCGGCCGGGTCGCTTTCGTGGTGAGCCCTACTACGCCATTACGGACCCAACAACCGGGTCTTACTGGCCTGCTGCCTTTTTTTTTAATGGGGCCTGCTGCCTGTTCCTGAGATAATGAGTGAGGGAGGAGCCCGCAGCGCCGACCCGTGGCCAGATTAGTTCGTCTCGTGATTACCTCTCGTTTTTATCCTTTTGTTGTTGCCTTGAACTAGCGCTTGACAGTTGCCTAGATTTCACGTATCAGCTGGTTAGGTTTCTTTCTAATCCTTTGTTGTTGTTGATATGATGTCAGCATCAGCGTAAGCGGAATGGAGCAAAGTAATGCAAGCATGATGATCGAGCTGCCTGATGCATGATCCCAAGTCATTATTATGTGTTATATTTCTGCCTGACGTTCAACTCTGTCTGTAATCGGTTATTAGATGAGAGTATCTAGTTATCTGTCGACAACAGATTAAATATGTTGGATTTTTTATATATAAATCCGACACGGTAGATAGTTATGGCATAAATCTTAAAGCACGGTCAAAACGTATATAATTCTGACAGATTTAGTAAGAAAAAAAATCTGATAAATAGCAGAAGTCTTAATAGATATCCGAACGGTTGTTTGTTTCTTGCCGCTGCGCTCACGGACGTGTGAACTGTTCTGGGGACGGCTGACTCTGTCAGTACAATGTCACGACACCTTGGCATACCTACTGTCCTGGAAGACGACACCTTTTGAAAATGACGCCACACCCCGTCGCGGTATGACGGTACATATATAAGAGCACACATATAGGAGTATATAATTAATTAAGGAAGCACCAAAACACCGCATGACATGACAAATGCTGCAGTAAAGCAGGTGGAGAATCGAACGCTGAAAATGAAGCTAGCGAAAAGACGACCATGATGGGTGCGTTAGACTATTGAGTAAGGCCATGTTTAGATTGAAAAAAATTTCAACCCGATGAATAGTAGCACTTTCGTCTTGAAATATTGGGTGCGTTAGAAGTTCTATTGATTTCCAAAATAAACTGTGCAATTAGTTATTTTTTTACCTACATTTAATCTTTCCCCATGCAAATAGATGTGATAAGAGAAAAAAAGGGGGATCTAAACGAAGGCCTGGGGACCATGAACGATGGCGACCGATGATGGCTCAAAATCTAATCGTCCGATCGCTACGCCGTCTGGTGTTTGTCCTCTACCACGCAGCATGGCGTTCATGATACGTCCCTGTAGGCCGTACGCTGGCTGACGGAACACGTTCCCGGGTGATGACCAGCGCACTCGAGTCTCGACCTCTATTGCTCCACATTCATACGATGGATTATTTACTGTTGCTTGGTTTAATGTGAGAGAAACACATTGTTTCTAGTTAAAAATTTACGTTTGTTTACGAGCAAACAAACAGGCTAGCCTTTTACCTTTCTGGCATAACATATGATCGCGGTTTACGTGCCACTAAAAAATTACAACGTATCTATATGTTATAGCACTTTAATTTTTTTTCTCCTAGTCCATTCTGTCACTTTTCTATATAACGGTGTCAATCTATGTAGGAAAAAATCCCATATACTCTCACGTTGCATCTTCATCGTGCCCTTCTTCGTTTCCTCCGCCGGTCATCTTTGTAATTTAGTGCCCACCGACGGCACCCAGCGATTCCACCGCCTCGGCCACCGCAACCGACGCGCGCGATGGTCGCTGTGGCAGAACCGCCTAATCTAATGCCTCCCTGGAGTACTTGTCTTCCACTAGACACTAAGTACTCAAGGGATGACACTAAATTACGCAGTTCCGTCGAGCACACCCCAAGGAATAACCCAAAAATCCATATTTTTCCAACAGAATCACAAATGAGAGAATAAAACTTACAACATTTTAGCTATTTCTTACATCACTTTCCATGTAACATCAGAGTATAATATTTATTATTTATAATAGCGGAATATAAACATATAATCAGAGTTACAATGGAAATAAATATCTATTCACGACATGATGAAGCATTGATATATAAACTATGACAACAGATTATAAAACTCAACAAGACTTACCCGACAGGAGAAAAGAAAAGACTTACCCGACAGGAAATAAAACGCTGAGTACTCAATTGTACTCAGCAAGACTTACCCGACAGGAGAAAAGAAAAGACTCCAATGATATGCAAGACTATCTGGATTGTGGGTTTATTGCATCTGCAGGAAACATTACTAAGTATGCGTGCATATATTCAATTTTATTAGCAGTCAGCATTAGTTCATTAACTAATTATTCTATGTAAGCACCTGTGCTACTTTCAAGCAGGTGATAAGCAATCAGAATCATTTTATCATCTTTCATCTTCCAATTCTTACTACGCTGCTAGACTGTAGATAAGTCGTACCGGATCTCCTGGTGATTCGTGAGCTGGGTACCCTGAAACACACGCCCCGCTTCTACCCTCCTGTCACGGGGTCCAGGTCTCCGTCCAAACTTGGACTCCAAGCCCCCGCTCCTAAGTCCCGGGCTTAGTGCGGTGCTTAGACCTCCACCATCCCCGTCTCCAATCAGTCGGTCCGGAAAGAGTTGAAACCCATTACAAGAGAGCAATGAGTCTTTCCGCGCCCATACACAAGTATGTGTTCAGCATAATAAATATGTGACTTGCCTACAACCCAATGCAACGACCGGTCCTTAACCGATAAAGGCGGAACAAATGCAATCCGAGCCTCGCTCAAATGCCAAACCAAGTCTAGATCCAAAGTACCATTCTGCCCCGTGGGGGGTACGACCCTGGATACCCATGGCAGACCACATGGGCTGCGCCCTAAGGGTGGCCCACCCCACAAGACGACGCCTTGCGAGGCACGACTCTGCTCGACGGCTCCCACAAGACATCTGGAAGATATCCTGAAGATACTATGAGATCTGTTAGGATATGTATGATCCCAAGATTCCTGTAATCAGTTATTACTTTTCGGTTATCTCTTAGATCTAACCGACTTGTAACCCTGCTCCCCGGACTATATAAGGCGCGGGACCCTCTCCAAACTCACGCAATATCATACGATAGCTAATACAAACCAACAGACCACAGGAGTAGGGTATTACGTCATACTGACGGCCTGAACCTGTCTAACTCGTGTGTCTCTGTTGCCTTCTTGTTCTTGATCTCACGCTCCTCTGCCGATCAATCTACCTTCGTGGGATACCCCTCGGAGGACTGCCGATGATATTCTATCGACAGTTGGCGCACCAGATAGGGGTTTGCGTGCTGTTAACTTGTCGAACAAGATGACTTTTTCCATAGGCTCTTCGTCCCTCCCCAGCCCGACCAGATCTTCATGGTCGGATCGATTTCGTGGATCATCAATGCTGACAGAGTCGGAGAGCTCCTTGAGCCGGTGCAGATCGATTCTGCTCCGCTCATCCCCGCACCTGTGACTGCAGATCCGATCTCGGAAACGCTTCCGAGGTCTCCTTCATCAACAACTCACCGCCCGCTTCCTCGCTACTAGAGGAGGCAGATCAATAACGACGATCTAATCGAATCCATCGATCGGATCGGTCTGAAGCTCACCGATTGCCTCTCCGTCGCCAAATCGGCTCTGGACACCATGGTACAGCGCCGACCACCCTCTGATCCAGATCTGTCGGAGGCTGCTCGGAAAACTCCAGGAGTTGTGGCTCTACCTCTTGGGCTCACCAACGTCGCCGCCACTTACCAAGACGCTCTGAGGGGAAAATTCACCGACCAGGTGGGAGATGCCCGTCCACTCGCCGACCAGCTCGCCGTCCAGCCTCCACCAGCCGTCAACATGCTACATATAGGCCGGTGCCCCAGAGCGTCCCTCCAGACCATCCCGGAGGAAAATCTGGGCTCCGAGTCTCAGGGCTCTACGGAGACCCTTGCCACCGCCACCACCACCACCGAGCTACTTTCTCTCCCACCCTTCCGGGGTGGCGCAATCTTCAACGTCAGCGTCGACAGTGCCCCTCGAACGGTGAAACAGAGGAGGAGCGTGTCGCTCATGAGAACCGAACATCAATCGCGCCCAACATTGAGAAAACAAGGCAGCCATCGCGAGGGCTGAGGCTGCCCGTTATAATCGGCTTGATTCACAGGGAAGGCCGCCCCGCTCCACCGCGACCTTGATGAGGAATTTCTCCGCATTGATGGCCACGACGTCTTCAAAATGCCAAGCACCAATCTAGCAGTGGCCGCCAATGAGCTCGCTTGTCTCCCATAGACGCCCGATCTCACCAAGGTCGCCGCCATGCTTAAAGCGGCACACTGTCAGGTTAATGAGATTCACGAGGATAAGAGACCTTCGTGCTCTACGAGCATAATTCATCGATCAGCTGCGTCGAGATCTAATCGCCACCCCAGTCAAAGTCGCTTCGCCGACCAGTCGCTGCCTCTCCAGGGGGGAGCCGGGGGTCACCGCGCCGAACACCATCGCCAACATGACCAGGAGGTCGAACAGGACGCTCAAGTGCACCTCAGCAACCTCCGGGTTGCACGATGGCGTATCGAGCAATGTCACTTCGGTCGCCATGAAGACGAAGTACATCGCCGTTAGGAGTATGAGCAGGAGTACAGCAACCCGGACTCAGCCCTCGAACTGATCGCTGACGGCAACGCTGTAGTCGATGGCGTCGACAACCCTGAGGGCCCCCCAGCTTTCACAAGGGCGCTCCGAACTCTTCGGTGGCCCTGTGGTTTTAAGATCACTAGGGTCGAGCCCTACGAAGGTAGGATGAACCCGACACGGTGGCTGTAGGCTTACGCCACTGCTGTCCGCGCCGCCGGAGGAGACACCAGTGTCATGGCGAATTATCTCCCCGTCATGTTTACGTCGCCCGCCATGAGATGGTTTACCAGCCTTGCCCTAGACTCCATCAGATCCTGGTAAGAGCTTAAGAAAGTCTTCACCGACAACTATATGGCTACGTGTACGCGGCCGGGCACCAAGCATGATCTCAACCGCATCACCCAGACGATGTCCGAGCTCCTCCGCAGCTACACCAGACGCTTTTCCAAGATGAGGAATTCTATTCCTAACATAACGGAAGCTAAGGTCATCACTATTTTCGTCCGAGGACTTCATCACCGCGAGCTTCGTTCCAAGTTTAATCGTAAGCCACCTACAGGCATCGGCGAGATGAGCACGACCACCAACCAATACGTCGACGCCGAGGAAGCCGAGGTGTGCTTCAACGAAGATACGGGCACTCATCGCCCGCCTCACCGCTATGACGACCGCCCCGATGATCGATGCCACAACGACCGCCGCTACGACGACCGTAGTTTCCATCGGGACAGCGGTCGTGATCGGCCAGAAGGATCCAAGCCCGGTCAAAATCGCCGTCGCCGGCCAGACCACATTGTCGCTGCCGTCAATGAACCTCGCGCCAAGCGCAACTACGACGAGTAGTACAAGAAGATCCTCGATGGCCCGTGCCCCCTCCACAAGAACGCCAAGCATAAAATGAAGGACTGCCTCGGGTTGGCTAAGGAGTTCTAGGACAAAAAACTAGACGACGACGCCAACGGCGGCAACGGAGGTCGCCGACCACCTGGGGGCAATAACGACGCCTTCCAGGACCATGACAAGGTGGACGCCACCATCTTCGGAGGCCTCGCCTCCACCGAGAGCAGAAGAGAACGGAAGCTCGCCACCCGACGAGTGCTCGCCGTCACTTCAGAGGAAACCACCGCCAACCCCAGCTATCGCCCATGGTCCGAGGTCCCTATCACCTTCAGCAGGGCCGACCAGTGGGTGGACATACCATACACAGGGTGTTTCCCCCTCGTCCTCGATGCAGCCATCCAGAAAGTGCTTTTCAGAAAAGTGCTCGTCGACGGTGGGAGCGCTTTGAATCTTCTCTTCGCCGGGGCTCTAAAGGAGTTAGGCCTCGGGATAACAAATCTCACACCCTCAAACTCTTCTTTCTGGGGTGTGCTACCTGGCAGGGCTTCCAAACCACTTGGAGAGATTACCCTACCAGTATAGTTCGCCATGGCAAGCAACTACCGCGTCGAACACATCAACTTCTACATCGCCGACTTCGACACCGCCTACCACGCCATAGTTGGTCGGCCAGCACTAGCCAAGTTCATGGCCGTGCTGCACTACGCCTATCAGGTACTGAAGATGCCTTCGCCTACTGGAGTCTTGGCCCTCCGGGCCAACCTCTCCATCGCCTACGCCTGCGAGACAGAGAGTCTCGCCCTCGCCGAAGCTACCGACCTCTCCATCCAGATGGCTAGCGTGGTCACCGAAGCCAAGACGGTGCCTGCCAAAGACATGGAGATCCCAGAGCTGGAGCCTCCTCGCGCCTCCACCAAATCAATGGAAGTCAAGGAGGTCAGCCTCAGCCACGACGACCCCTCCAAGACCGTGAAGATTGGGGCTCACCTTGACCCCAAATAGGAAAGCGCGCTCGTCTCCTTCCTACGTGCCAATGCCGACATGTTTGCTTGGAAACCTGTAGACATGCCAGGGGTACCACGGGAGAAGATCGAACACTCCTTGAATGTCTCGCCTACCGCCAAACCAATTAAGCAGAAACTCCGCCGATTCGCGCCAGACAAGAAGGAGGCTATTAGGGTAGAAATAAAATGGCTGTTAGCTGCCGGATTTATAAAAGAAGTGTATTATCCTGAGTGGTTAGCAAATCCTGTTCTAGTTCAAAAAAAGAATAAAGAATGGAGAATGTGTGTTGATTACACTGATTTCAACAAACACTGCCCTAAGGACCCCTTCGGTTTACCTCGGATAGATGAGGTTGTAGACTCCACCGCCGGTTGCGAACTGCTCTCCTTCCTTGACTATTACTCTAGCTATCACCAGATCTCCCTCAAGGAAGAAGACCAGATCAAGACGTCATTCATCACGCCTTTCGGGGCGTACTGCTACACCACCATGTCCTTCGGGTTGAAGAACACCGGGGCGACTTATCAAAGGGCCATCCAGATGTGCCTCGATCAACAGATCAGCCGCAACGTCGAAGCTTACATCGACGACGTGGTCGTCAAGTCTAAGACATCCGATGAGCTTATCGTCGACCTCACAGAAATGTTCGCTAATCTAAAAAAGTATCGATGGAAGTTGAACCCTTCAAAGTGCATCTTTGGAATTCCATCCGGTATACTGCTGGGCTACATTATCAGCGCTCGTGGTATCAAACCCAACCCTGATAAGGTCTCCACCATCACCAACATGAAACGGCTGACATGCGTCAAGGATATACAGAAACTTACATGCTACATGGCTACTTTAAGCCGCTTCATATCGCGCCTCGGTGAAAAAGGGCTTCCATTCCTCAAACTCCTCAAGGCCTCCGAGCACTTTTCCTGGTCGGAGGAGGTAGATATAGCTTTCAACCAGCTCAAGTTGTTCCTAACAAAGCCTCCGATCATGACGGCGCCAAGGCCAGATGAAACTCTCTTGATCTACATTGCTGCTACCTCCCGCGTCGTCACACACACAACCATCATGGTTGAACGCGAGGAGGTCGGGCACGCCTATAAGGTGCAACGTCCGGTATACTTCATCAGTGAGGTCCTCAACGAGCCTAAAACTCATTATCCTCAGGTCCAAAAGCTGTTATATGCCATTCTGATTACATCGCGTAAGCTCTGGCATTACTTCGAGTATTACAAGATCACCGTGGTCACCGAGTTCCCTCTGCGAGACATCCTCCGCAACAAAGAGGCCAATGGCCATATCATCAAGTGGGTTGTCGAGCTCGGCACTTACTCCATCAAATTTAGAAGCAGACCTACGATCAAGTCTCTGGTGCTCGCCGATTTCATTGCTGAGTGGACCGAGATCCAGAGCCCATCGCCGCGACTTGCCCCGAGCACTAGGTGATGTACTTCGATGATGCTCTTAACATCAATGGTGCTGCCATGGGCATTCTGTTTATCACGCCGACCAAGGATAAGTGTCGGATACCACAAGAAGGGGTACCCTAAGCAAGAACTGAAAATGTCGCTTAAACCTTGCAAAAATCAAAGCCAAAAGAATACCGCCAGGTCTCTGTAGAATTCTCCGATTTGCTCGAGGCCTTGCGCCGAGGCCTCAAACAAAACACCAAAAGCGCCCCACCGAGGCCCTCTCGCCGAGGCCCCGCCCCGAAAGGCCTCGGATGGGATGCCAATTCTCCGATTCGCTCGAGTCCGGGCTCGGCAAACATACTCGTGGCCTCCGTCCCGACCAAACTCCTCTGATGAAACATCACATCCAGATTAATGCGCCCAACTACTCCGGCAAACGTCAGCCGTACTCAGGCACAGTATGGGCAGAACGACCGACGGGACAAGGGACTAGGCGCAATAGGAGTTACCTGCCACTGTGCTCATCACTGTGCTATCTAAAACCCATGCTAAGGACAAAGCAGCATGGAAGGTCAAGTCCATGTCCCTGTAGTTTCGGAAACCGTAGGAGAGCCCAACTGCTCATCCTACGCCCCGTCCGAGACCCCCCGACAGGGTCTCAGACGTACTATTCCTTCTTCGCCTTGGCCGAGGCCGGGCTCGTCCCGCATCCTCGTCGTCCCCGACTCAACTACCCCTCTGGCGGCCCGTCCCATCCATGTAAGCACCCCTAGTTGCGCCTACGTCAGCCACGATCAGCTGGGCATAGCAACAGGGGCGATGGGACGGCGGTCAAATCTCCTTTTTTACCATGCCCTGCACTTTTCCACCTAAACCGTGTATGACGCGGACCACCGAGACCCCCACGTCGCACACAGGTCACCTCCAAGGCCTCGGCAAAGCAGGCCTCGGCAAAGTAAGCCTCAGCACGGTTGGCCACAAACACCTGCCAAGCCTCGGCAAACCACCAAGTCAAAGATTCACAAGGCACGACATGTCACCTACAGAGGAGGCCATGCTAACTAAATGTCAACAAGGACTCCTACGGCTTCAACAGCCTCAGGCATGGCCGGCATGACGCACCAGTGATCAAGTACCAATTGCCATTCCCAACACTGTGCTGCTACAAGAATAGGCCACAGTGCTGGATCTTCCTTCCTCGCTAAGGCTCCACATGTAGCTCTCTCATGTACTCCTGGCTCCCTCCTTGTGGCTATAAAAGGAAGCAGCCAGGGCCGTTTCTATAGATCGAGACCACGCCGGCCCTCACGCGAAAACGCACTCACTAAATTCACGCACGCTTCCACGTTGCCTGAGAGCAATGACTCAAGCAGTCCGCACCACTCCATGCCGAGACCTGGGACTAGCTCCCTCTCTCACCTAGCTTGTAACCCCCTACTACAAGTACTTCGGTGCAAGGAATACAAGATCGATCTCCTATACTGGACGTAGGGCACCGATTGCCTGAACCAGTATAAACCTTGTGTCTTTTGCATCACCATCCGGGATTAGGGGCACGCAGTTCAAATTTACTGGTTGGTTGAGGACCCCCCGGTCCGAAACACCGACAGTTGGCGTGCCAGGTAGGGGCCTCTACATGTTAGCGTGATCATCCCAACAAGTTCCGGATGGCTGGCCCCATACGTCCACTACGTCTCGGCACGGTGGTCTGGTTTGGGAGCCTAGAGTTCATGGCTCTAGGATGTGAGTATGATATGGTACTCCTCACACCCAGAGCCCCACCGACCGGCGATGATGTCGCGCATCGGTAGCCCGGACGCAGGCGGCGCCCGGGCCACCGCTCTCATCACGCTCGCCAGGCACGACGCGAGCGGAACTACTCCGATGCCACGTGAACTCAGGGCTACGCGCCCCACTCCACCGACATCCGGCTGTCGGCACAGAGTCCCTGGCTGGGGACCTGTCTAGCCTAAGCCTGGGCAAGGGAGAGATGCCAGTAGCACGCAGCGATGTCCTGTCATCAAGCTCTGCCCTGCCGCTTCCTGAGGAATCGACTTAGGCGGAGCGGAACCCAGCGGTGGCACCTTCCGTATACCTCTTCGGGCTAACTAACATTGCCGCCGCCTACGCTTTTGCTTACGCCTCCGCGCACGCGGAGCCCTCGGGACACCACCAATGATTCGCCCTCAACTTTTCCACCACAATCTCGACCCACACCCACACTGAATCCTCAGAGGAGGACAAGGCATGGGCCACAGCGGACTTCTTCGGGCTTCGTGACCCTGAGGATATGCACCGCTTCTTGGCCGTAAGCGACTACTGCTTCGGCCACTCCGACTCCGATGACGAAAGCACTTATGATCCCACTCGAGAGTGTTTCCACGTTGGGCTCGGAATGCCCAAGGCAAGTGATGAGGGTGAGAGGGCAGGCAACCGGTCTCCACTCCGCCAAGGGGCGGGCGACGCCACACCCCCGCTCATCGAGTTCCGGGCGGCGCGGAATGTGAACATCGCCCCCGGGGATATCCGATGCCTAGACCTGGAGCAGCTCTGTGAGCTCTAGGCAAAAGTTGACCAAGATCGACTCCTGCTGCAGCAGCTCCGAGACACTCTCGAGCAGGAGCAGCAAGGCCGCGGTGACGGCGGAGGGGCCCGGCAGAGGGCCCATGACATACACCACCGCATCAACAACGACGAAGGAAGTGAGCAACCCCCAATCTTCAATCGCGCTAGCCAGAACATCACGGCGGCGGCGATGCTAGTCCGAGCAATGCCCGAGCCCTCTACCACGGAGGGGCGACGGGTCCGCGGCAAGCTCCGAGACCTTCTCGAGACCGTTGCAGTACAGCAGGCCGAGAGCTCTGTGTCTCGGCGACGTGAGAACATCTCGAAGCGGCCCTCGGTGCACGATCGCCTCAAGGCCCCCTCAGTCCACGACTGCCTCAGCGACCGATGCGAGGCGCAAGAGGACCACGACGTGGTCAGCAGGCGACGGTGCCACGACAACAACGTGCTCACCCAAGGTTACCACCCACACCGAGGTGGCCGCTACGACAACGGGGAAGACCGCAACCCTTCTCCTGGGCCGCCTGGTCCTAGAGTCTTCAGCAAGGCCATCCGCGGTGCTCCATTCCCTGCCCGGTTCCAGCAACCGGCCAATCTCGCAAAGTATAGTGGCGAGACCAACCCCGAGCTATGGCTGGTCGATTATCGCCTAGCTTGTCATCTAGGTGGCGCGAACGATGACCTGCTCATCATCCGTAACCTCCCCTTGTTCCTGTCAGACTCGGCGTGAGCCTGGCTCGAACACCTCCCTCCCTCACAAATTCACAACTGGCGCGACTTGGTCAGGGTCTTTGTCCAAAATTTCCAGGGCACATACGTGCGCCCTGGGAGCACCTGGGACCTCAAGAGTTGTCGCCAGAAGCCGGACGAGTCTCTCTGAGACTTCATCCAGCGCTTTTCCAAGCAGCGCACCGAGTTGCCCAGCCTCGGTGACTCAGAAGTTGTCTAGGTTTTTCTCTCCGGCACCTCCTGCCGAGACCTAGTCCGAGAGTTAGGCCAGAACGTACCAGCTTTGGCGGCCGCGCTCCTCGACGTCGCCATGAACTTCGCCTTGGGCGAAGAAGCTGTCTGGGCCATCTTCCCCGACGGCGAAGCAAAGGGGAAGCGGAGGGGCGAGACCTTCGGGGCCTTGCCCTCCCATTTCTCCAAGAAAAAGAAAAAGGGGCGCCAGGGGAAGCAAGAGGCCCTCGAGGCTGATTTTGTCGCAGCCGCGGATCGCAGGAATCCCCGAGGCCCCGCCAGAGGCCCTGGACTATTTGACGACATGCTCAAGAAGCCGTGCGCTTACCATCAGGGCCCGGTAAAGCACACCCTCGAAGAGTGCACCATGCTCCGACGCTACTACGCCAAGCTCGGACTTCTCGACGATGACACCAAGAAGAAGGGCGCCGGCGACAGAGACAATGATAAGGACGACGGGTTCCCTGAGGTGCACAATGCCTTCATGATCTTTGGTGGGCCTTCAGCGTGCCTCACGGCGCGTCAACACAAGAGGGAACGTCGGGAAGTCTTCTCGGTTGAGGTAGCCACTCCCTAGTACCTTAACTGGTCTCCGGAGGTGATCACCTTCGATCGGGAGGACCACCCCGATTATGTCCCAAACCCCGGGCAATGGACAGAGGTAACACCCAGCTCACCAAAGTGCTAATGGACGGAGGTAGCGGCCTCAACATCCTCTACGCCAACACCATGGAGCTCCTAGAGCTTGACCAGTCGATGCTCCGAGGGGGTGCCGCACCTTTCCACGGCATCATGCTAGGGAAGCGCGCACGACCCCTCGGACGCATTGATTTGCCGATCTTCTTTGGCACTCCCTCCAACTACCGCAAAGAGATCCTCACCTTCGAAGTGGTTGGGTTCAAGGGAACCTACCACACCATTCTGGGGCGCCTATGCTACGCCAAGTTCATGGCGGTCCCGAACTACACCTACCTCAAGCTCAAAATGCTCGGCCCCAATGGCGTCATCACCGTCGAGTCCATGTACGAGCATGCATACGACTACGACGTCGAATGCATCGAATACGCAGAGGCTATCGTGGAGGCCGAGGCACTCATCGTCAACCTCGACCAACTCGATAGCGAAGTACCCGACTCCAAGCGCCGCGCTGGGACTTTCGAGCCCACAGAGACTGTCAAGCTCGTCCTGGTCGACCCCAACTGCTCCAACGGTCGAACATTGAGGGTCAGCGCTACCCTCGACAGCAAATAGGAAGCCATGCTCGTCGACTTGCTCCACGCGAATGCCGATATGTTCGCATGGAGCCCCTCGGACATGCCGGGCATACCGAGGGAGGTCGCCGAGCACGCCTTGGACGTCCGGGCCGGCTCCAGACTGGTGAAGCAGCGCCTGCGCCGATTTGACGAGGAGAAGCGCAGGGCCATCGGCGAGGAGGTGTAGAAGCTCTTGGCGGCCGGGTTCATCAAGGAGGTATCCCATCCAGAGTGGTTAGCTAATCTTGTATTAGTAAGGAAGAAAAACGGAAAATGGAGGATGTGCGTAGACTACACCGGGTTAAATAAAGCATGTCCAAAGGTTTCATTCCTATTGCCTCGGATCGATCAAATTGTTGACTCCACTACAGGGTGCGAGACCTTATCCTTCCTTGATGCGTATTCTGGTTACCATCAAATCAAGATGAAAGAGTCTGACCAGCTCGCGACTTCTTTCATCACCCCATTTGGCATGTACTGCTATAGAACTATGCCATTTGGTCTTAGAAACGCAGGGGCCACGTACCAACGGTGCATGACCCAGGTCTTCGGCAAGCACATCAGGCAAACTATCGAGGCCTACGTGGACGACATCATAGTTAAGTCCAGAAAGGCCAGTAACCTCGTCGATGACCTAGAGATCACCTTCAAATGCCTCAGGGAGAAGGGCATCAAGCTTAACCCCGAGAAGTTCGTCTTCGGGGTCCCCCGAGGCATGCTCTTGGGATTCATAGTCTCAAAACACGGCATCGAGGCCAACCCAGAGAAGGTCTCGGCCGTAACCAACATGGGGCCGATCCGAGACCTCAAGGGAGTACAGAGAGTTATGGGATGTCTTGCGGCCCTGAGTCGCTTCATCTCACGCCTTGGCGAAAAAGGTTTACCTTTGTACCGTCTCTTGAGAAAATCCGAATGTTTTTCCTGGACCCCCGAGGCCGAAGAGGCCCTTGCCAAGCTCAAGGCATTACTCACCAACCCCCCCGTCCTGGTACCACCAATCGAGGGCGATGCCCTCTTGCTCTACGTCGCTGCAACGACCCAGGTGGTCACCGCGACAGTAGTAGTCGAGAGGCAAGTGGAGGGGCATGCTCTATCTGTCAAATGACCCATTTACTTCATTAGCAAAGTACTCTCCAAAACTAAGACACGCTACCCCCATATCCAGAAGCTGGTCTTCGCCATAGTCTTGGCTCGGCGCAAGCTGTGTCACTACTTCGAATCGCACCCGGTGACCGTGGTGTCATCCATCCCTCTAGGGGAGATAATCCAGAACCGGGAGGCCTCGGGTAGAATAGCCAAATGGGCGGTCGAACTCATGGGGGAGGCCCTGTCTTTTGCGCCTTGGAAAGCAATTAAATCCCAGGTCTTAGCGGATTTTGTGGCTAAGTGGACCGACACCTAGCTGCCACCTGCTCAAATCCAATCAGAATGCTAGACCATGTACTTTGACGGGTCTCTGATGAAGACCGGGGCAGGCGCGGGCCTGCTTTTCATCTCCCCCCTCGGAGTGCATGTGCATTACACAATTCGGCTCCACTTCGCCGCCTCCAACAACGCAGCCAAGTACGAAGCTCTCGTCAACGGCTTGCAGATCGCCATCGAGCTTGGAGTGCGGCGTCTCGACGTGCGGGGCGATTCACAGCTCGTCATCGACCAAGTCATGAAGGACTCGAATTGTCATGACCCCAAAATGGAGGCGTACTACAAACTGGTACGTCGCCTTGAAGATAAATTTGACGGCCTCGAACTCAACCACATTGCGCGGAAGTTCAACGAGGCCGTGGACAGACACACCTCCCGGCTCAAGCCCTCCAAACCATCCCCATCACATGGCCGTTTGCCGTTTGGGGACTGGACATGGTTGGGCCTCTGCAAAAAGCCCCCGAGGGCTATACCCACTTGTTGGTAGCTATTGACAAGTTTTCCAAGTGGATCGAGGCTCGACCGATCACTCAAATCAAATCCGTGCAAGCAGTATAGTTCTTCACGGACATCGTCCACAGGTTCGGAGTTCCAAACACCATCATCACCGACAATGGGACACAATTCACCGGACATAAATTTCTGACGTTCTGTGGTGACCACCACATCCATGTGGTCTGGTCGACCGTAGGACACCCTAGGACGAACGACCAAGTAGAACGTGCCAATGGCATGATTCTTCAGGGCCTCAAGCCAAGGATATACAACCAGCTGAAGAAATTCGGCAAGAAATGGCTGGTCGAACTTCCGTCGGTCATCTGGAGCCTAAGGAATACACCAAGGCAAGCCACGGGGTTCACGCCATTCTTCCTGGTCTATGGAGCCGAGGCCATCCTCCCCACTGACTTGGAGTACGGCTCCCCAAGGCTCTAGGCTTACAACGAGCAAAGCAACCGCACTACCCATGAGGACGCTCTCGACCAACTAGAGGAAGCCCGGGATGTTGCGCTGCTACATTCAGCCAAGTACCAGCAAGCCCTGTGACGCTATGAAGCCCGACGCGTACGAAGCCGAGACCTGAAGGTGGGCGACCTGGTGCTGAGACTGAGGTAGAGCAACAAGGGCCGCCACAAGCTGACCCCGCCATGGGAAGGACCGTACATCATCGCCCAAGTACTAAAACTCAGGACCTACAAGCTGGCCAACGAGAAAGGCAAAATCTTCACCAACGCTTGGAACATAGAACAGCTACGTCGTTTCTACCCTTAGAATTTCCAAGCATTGTACAAACTATTTCTCGGAATACAATTAAGAGGCGTTCTTTAGTTGTTCTAAATTTTCTAGAAACCCGTCGAGCCCATCGCGGGGCTCGGCATTACGATAACATCATGAGGAAGGCTCTGCTCTGTCTCTGCAGAACCGAGACTCCCTCGGGGGGCTAGAAGGGGGGACTCCCTCTCTAAGTCTCACGCACTGTTCTTAAATCATTTTTCGAAAAAATTCCTACGCCGAACTCTCTAGCGTGTTCTGACAAATCGATTGTGAAAGAACCTAAGGACCAAAAGACTGTCTCAAGGTCAGAAGGCCGGTTGAGTTGTGAGACGGCCTACGCCCCCGGGCTATGGCACTCCCTCACCACCTTCTGACCAAGGGGCAATTTAGGCTCCGAGGAAGTTTTTCACAAGAGATACGTTCAAAAACAAGACAGAGGGCAGATGCTCGAAAATACAATAAGGAAAAACGATTGAAAAAGCATCGACACACGATCACTTTAAAAAGGCCTCAACAGCCACCAATGTTATGATAGGACAACATAATCCCTAATCTAATTACATGGCCTCTTGGGCCCAGGTCACGGCGCAGGGTCTCCAGCAACGACGGACGGCGGAGGAGGGACAACCTCCTCTTCGAACAGCCCAGCCAGCGCCGCGCCGAGACCCTCCGCCGCCTCCATCAGCTTTGTCACCACCTCGTTGGCCTCCTTGTCATCATTAGGTAGGACGTAGCCATCGCTGATGGCTTGGAGGTCAACACCGACATAGTGCGAGGCGATGACGGCCAGTGCGCGCTTGACGCCCGTATGCAGCGCCCCTCAGAGTCTCTCGCACATCCGGCCGCTCAACGCAACCAGGCGGCTCCCGAGAGAGCTTCCTGACTGGACCCCCTCGACTTCTAGGGCCTCGCAGGCAGTACGAGCGGCGCTCTTCAGCGCGTCATGCTCCCCGATCTTGGTTTCAAGCACCGCCTGCACTGCGGCGGAGGCCTCGGCTGCCTGGGTGACTTCTTTCTCCAGCTCTGCGCCAAACGCAACGGAACAAGGTTGAGCGCAAAAAAGTACAAGCCAGAGCAAGGGTGGAAAGTCTATGGAACTCACCCTTGGCCTTCTTCCCCCAGCGTCGGGCCTCGACCTGAGAGGCCTCGGCTTTCTCCTTCCAACACTGGGCCTCAATCCGAGACGCCTCAGCCAACTCCTTCAGGTGCTGAGCCTCGACCCGAGCAGCCTCGGCCGCTCTAGAACCTTCCCCGCCAGCTCTATATCGCACCAAGGAGTTAGGGGCCGACAACAAGAAAAACGAATTAAAACAAACGAAACAAGACTCACCTTCAGCATTTCCCCTCCAGATCATAGCCTCGGTCCGGGAGGCCTTAGCCACCATGAGGGCCTCATCCAAGGTGCCTTTCGTCAGCTGGTGCACACTTTGTTTCGCCCCCCTGCCCAGCAAGGACCTTGCTCAAGGTCGTGGCTTCTCCAGCCTGGGACCTGGAGGCGTCCCGCTCACCGGCCACACGGATCAGCTCCTCCTCCAACTCCTTGACCAGCGCCGCCAAAGGGGCGACCCGCTCCCGGGCCGTAGCCGCCTCGACCGTCGCATCGGCACAACGAAGGCGAGGTCCTCCACTTCTGCGCTCCGTACCGCCAGGAGCTCGTTGGTGCCGGCAAGAAGCCCCTTTTTCCGCTGAAGCTGGTCCCAGACGTCCCTCTCCCCCCGGAGAAAGACCGACTTCCCAAGGGACCGGGTCTCGAGCTCCTAGGGGAAACAGAGCAGGGGTCAATCCCTACAAAGAAAACTCGGAAGAAGACCACCGCGTAGGAAAAGAAAGTGTGAACCTGGGCGACTCCGGGCAGATCGTCGGCCACCACGATAGCACCGTCCGAAGTGAGTGCTCCACCAGCCGGCGGTACTGCTCGAACGTGTCCTAGCGCCTGCCCTCGGCCACATCCTCGAGGGCAAATAGAGGCTCCACCTTAGGGTCGTCCTGGCTCTGCCACACCACACGTGGGTGGTCCCACCCGCGGGGCTCGGTTCGTACCCACGCGAGGGCCGAGCTTCCCTCACCCGGGGTCGGAACCGACTATTCCATGGCACCGACCACCTCACCGTCGGCCATCTCCCGTGCTAGGGAAACATCGTCGGAGGAGATCGGAAGGACCTCTACCTCCCGGGCGCTCCCCGGCAGCAACGGCGGGCCTTGAACCAGGGGTGCCACCGAGGCTTCCATCGCCTCCATCTCCACTTCCTAGGCCTCGGTGGTCCCATGGGCTCTAGCCCCGCCATCATGGCCTCGATGGGCACGGGGGCTTCGACCTCCACTGCTGCGGCCTCGTCGGTTGCCTCGGCCTCCGAGACCCTGCGGGCCTCGACCTCGGTGGCCTCGGCAACCGAGGACACCCCGGCCACATCCGCCTCATGGCCCTCACCTTCGTGGGGCGGAGGCGCCCCCTCCCCCATAGGTGTCGAGGTAGCCTCGATAGCCCCTCCTTGGGAGGCCGACTCCGTTAGGCCGGCTCTCACCGACACCACGCCGCGTCGTCTGGCGGCTTGTGCCCCCAGCCACCTAATGGGCGTTGGAGCCAGGGGTCACCTTGAGCACCTTAAGCGGCGCCAAAGAAGGCACCTCCGCAGGTCGCTTCCGACTAAAAACATAATACTTACAGGGTCAGCACGAGACGAAGGAACGAACAAAAAACGCTGCGGTGCCACCTAAGGTACGCTTACCTCGACCGGGGTAGCAACAGCTTTGGCACGGTGACCCTCGTCTGCAAAGGCGGCGACGGCGGCTGAAGTACGACCGCCGTATCCGTCGGCGCCGGCCGGTCCTCGACGGACCCCGGCGCCCCCTCGGTGCTCTGCGGGAGCAGCTGCGTCAGCTCTGCCGCCACTGGCACCACCGCTGCCATCGAGCCCACCGGGCTGACGGCACGCTTGCCCAATGCCCGCTCCTCGGGCGTGTCGGCCTCAGCCCCAAGGCGGATGATCACCGACCCCGAGGCGGCTCCTCCTCCTCCTCCTGGGAGCGCCGGGCTACTTACCAATGCCTCGGGCGCCGTCTCCTCAACATCAGGAAGATGGTCCTGGGGATCCCCCCCTCTCGCCCTCATCATCTCCGTTTGAGGCGTCCATCGATAGTGACGGCGACGGGGACTCCTCCAGCGGAAGGTCATCCCTCCTTTGCTGCCGATGACGCTCATCTAGCTTCTTGCGCGCAAGAATCTGCTTCGTGCGCTTGGCCGCCTTAGCGTCCTTCCATTTTTTCTGCACCTCGGCGTGCGCCCGGTTGATCGCCCGCCGCCTTGCATCCTCAGGAACAGGCGGCGGGGAGGCTCGCACGTCCCTCATCCCCTGCAGGAATGGCAAACGCGCATAAGGGAACGAGAAATAATGAGAAACGGAAAGAGCTCGGGGCTGCAGCGGCGCGCGACTTACCAGCGAGAGGTACCCCCGCGACGGACGCATCGCGAGGGTGGTCAGACCACCACTCCGCAGCTTCGCGTCCACCGCCTCCCTCACTCGACGAAGAATTTCCTCGTCAGAGAGGGCGGAGGCAGACAACCGGATGCCCACGATCGAATCATCCGGCCTCATCTCGAATGGGCGCCGCCGCCGAGCCATCAGCGACAGCGCCCTCCGGCTGTGGAAGGTGGCCACGACCACAGCCGCAATAGGTGGTGGTCCCGCAGCCTCTGCAGCCCCTCTAGGAGCGGCTGCATCTTGGGCTGATCCTCCCTCGGGACGCCATACTTCCACCGCTCCGGGCTGCTCCCCACAATCCACCTAGTGTAGGGGGGAAGTCCACCATCGTCATTGCGAAGGTAGAACCAGCTCGTGTACCATCAACGGTTGGATGGCCTTGGCTGGGCGGATGTAGAGTCTTGATGATCTGGCGCGCATTGGAGAGTGCACCGCCCGCCCTCACCGCCTTCCTCATGCCCGATGTGCCCGCCGGCTTGGTAGTATGCCCCGCCGGGAAGAGATG